>CM053584.1:23757601-23837941 GCA_028627135.1 Pseudochirops cupreus | reverse complement strand
CAAGACCGAGGCCCAAGACGGCGATCCGGATCCAGGCCGCTCAACGCGAGAGCCCTGGCCTGAGTACAATCACTCAGTCCCCCTGCTGCCTGCAGGCCAGGGCGGGAAGCTGCAACGCCAAGGCGGGTGCAAAACCTCTGCCTTTTGCGCTTTTCTGCTCTGGAGGCCTTCCGGCGGGACTGCTTATCTCCCCCTTTCACAATTCCCACTCGCAGCTGCCACTAATCCGCTCACCTGAAGCTCCTCCCGTCCAGCCACCCCCGGGGCACAGCCGGGGCTTCAGGCCAGGCTGGTTTCGGTTCGCAGTGCTGATATGATTCCTCGTAGCCAAGCTGGCTTTAGTGGGAAGTATCTTTGTGTGCGTTTTGGAGTTCTAGGATTGGTTTAGAGTCCTGTTTTATGGGTATTTTGGGGTGTCTATGTGAGAGCTGCGATAGGTTGCTGCTGCTGTGCTGCCATCTTGGCTCCGCCCCCCTATTGCTACCTTTTTATACCAATGAACAAGGACAAGGCCCAGAGGAGATGGTTTGAGAAGGACCAAAGTCCTGCTTGTGAAGTGCCCCAGGGAAGCAGCTTATCTGCAGTGTTATGCCTATGACCGCAAGGTAGAGGAGAGACATCTCTGGTGAGGACCAGCATGCATGATTTGCCTCAGGTGGGGAATAAATAGGTGAGATGAACTTCATTTCATACTGCTGTGTGGAGGATGATGGACACTTTAATGCTACCCATCTGACAGCTTCATCTCTGTCCCCTTTGCTGGAACCTCATCCAGATCACCCACTTTAACCATAGGTGTTCCTCAGGCCTCTGTCCTCAGCCCTCTTCTATTCTTCTATTTTATCTGACGATCAGCTCCCATAGATTTAATTGACATCTCTGTGCTAATGATTCTCAAATCTGTTTAGCCTGCTCCAATCTCTCAGCTAACCTACAGTCTCACCTCTCCAACTGCCTTTCAAACATCTCAGACTGGAGGTCCGGTAGACATTGTAAACTCAGAACATCTTTCCTTTTCAAATCCTATGTCTCAGAGATCTAAGCCTTCTGTTACTGTTAAATCTTAGTTTAGGATTTAGACAATGTGACACACACAAGATTCTCTCTGGCTTGGGTGGGAATTAATTTAGTCTAGAACAAAAGCTAGGCTAAGGAGAACAAGGTCAGTGCTCTCCACCCTACATTCTTATTTTTACGCATCTGTCAATAGCAGAGCCCCAGAGCCCCTTGCGCTTTAGCTTAAGCCTCTCCTTACACCTCATCAGAATTAACTATTTTATTTTTAGTGATTGCCTGTATCCTTTATTTGGTTGAGAATTCTTCCCCTAGTCATAATAATGGTAAAGATGTTTGTTGTTGTTCAGTCATTTCAGACTCTTTGTGACCCCATTTAGGGTTTTCTTGGCAAAGATATTGGAGTGTTTTGCCCTTTACTTCTCCAGCTCATTTTACAGATGAGGAAACTGAGGCAGACAGGGTTAAGTGACTTGCCCAAGGACCCACAGCCAGTAAGTGTCTGAGGTCACATTTGAACTCAGGAAGGGGAGTCTTCCTGACTCAAGATCTGGCGCTCTGTGCACTATGGTGCCACCTAGTGACCCCAAATTGTAAAGATACCTCCACCAGGCATTTTCCTCCCACCCAGCAAGCATTGCCAAATGCAATCACCTCTTCTCAGCTTTTGTCCTTCTTCATCTCTCTGTAGCATTTGACATTGTTTAGTTTCCCAGAATAGCCTTGTATTTACTTTATCTGTTAGCTAGGTACACTCTGCCTAGCTTCTCTTAGTTGAGGCAATGCCTGTGAGTAAAGCACTATTAGCCTGCCTTCAACAAGGAGAAGCTTTAGCCACTATTTACTGGTGGCGTGAAGCCAAGATGATGGCCAGCTCTGAAGGGACGAGCATCCTGGTGGAAACGATTAGACGAGCAAGAGCAATGGAGCAGCTCGTCTCATGAGAGGCAGGCCATGGAGGAAGCCATGCCCTGTGAGCCCAGCAGGGATGCTGGGACCAGTGAAGAGCAGACCCAGTGAGAGTAGGGTGAGGACATACTCCGAAGACATCAGGAGCCCTGCTTATGAGTCTCTTGGGTCAGATTGTTTGAACCCTAAGCTAGATAGATAGACCTGATGAAGAGACCATGTCAGGAAAATATGTGGAGTAATGAATCCTCTGCACTCAGTCTCCCCATGGACAATATATATTTGAGGCAATGTTCCATTGCAAATCTGATTGCTTTGAGCTAATTATATCTCATGATTGAGAAGAGAAAAACAAAACACTTAGGAAAGCCTTGGTCTCACCACCTAAAACACCTCTTTTTATAAAATGTACCCCTGCCCGGCACTGCTAGGGCATTTGGAACATATGGTTGGATCAATTCACAACTCCACCAACAATGCATGATTGACAGATGCATAAAAACAATAGGAATTTGGGCTAGGTGGGTGGAAAACACTGAACCCTACTCTGTACTGCTAGGGCATTCTGAAAAAGCCCCCACAATGTAGCAAGCATTCCTGCTCACACGGCTGGTCCAAAGGACTCTCAGGATAGGAGTAAGGTGTAAGAAGATGGGGAAAGTGTGAAGGGCCTGGTTACATGAACAGAAGTGAATAGCATTCGGTCCTGGAGGCCTTAGGGAGTCAATGGAGTTTATAGAGTTGGGGCTGGAGTGGGGCTGAGTGACAGATGTGTGTTTTAGGATGATTTCTTTGGCGGCTGAGTGGAGACAGACTGAAGTTAGGATTAGATTTTATAGATGAAGAAACTGAGGCAAACAGAAGTTAAGTGACTTGACCAGGGTGATACAGATAGTAGATGCCTGAGGCTGTTTGAACTCAAGCCTTCCTATCCCTAGCTGCCTGGATCACTACCTTTAATCAGCACCAACAATTAAAATAAACCACCTGTACCCCCTTAAACTCTTCATTTTCTTTCCAGGACTTTATAATCCCTAGAAATACTTGCTGTGTTCCATTTGTTTGAAATGACAGTGTATGGGATGAGTGAAAACTTCTCAATTTGGGGTTGTTAACTTTCCCTTCCCCCCTCCTCCATTGCTGCTGTCAATCACTTTTATCTTCCTTTGTCTGTTTCCCCGCCTTGCTGGGACCCACCACCCCCTCCCCCCTTTTCTTGCTGTCCCAGTTGGGGAAGAATTTGGTGAAGTCTGCCTCTCCACCAATGAGAGAGGAAACAATGGGGAAGGGGGCTTGACTGTATTAGGATATAAATTCTTGCACTGCCTTTTGTAACACACCTCTTCTCCATGATGAGTCATAGGGAAGACCGTCCTCTTCTCCCCAGGGAAGAGAATAAACTCCTGTTCTTATCCTAAGAGATCTCTGTGTTTATTTTTTCACTAAATTAAGGATGAAGGGTATTTTTCATCCCAAATAACAGTGTATATCCAAGAAGATTTGCCATTAACAAGTGATATTGGGGGTAGGATGTATTACTCAGGATCGAAAGATATCTACTAAAACCTACCATATATCTACTAGATATCTACCCCTGGATTTTATTTGTACTTGTTGGGTATCCCAGGGGACACAGGAAGCGCTGCAGAGTCGGTCGATATAGGCTCATAGGAAGACAGGCTGTAACTTTATAATTAATCATCGAGGGAGTATGGTTCATCAATTGCCTACCAGGGGACACTACACTGGAGCCATAGCCCTATAGAAATCTTTCCAACTCACCCACGAGGACTTTCCTCATTACTTCCCCCCCTCCCCTGCAAAATAGATTCCAACTGATAAGGATGAAATCCTCCCTGAAGTCTAGGGATTATTCAACACCATGCAACAATATAGTTCTAGGATCTAAAACAGTGAACCTGTAACTGTTTGGTAGATGTTCATAGTTTATTATTATGCATTGTCTCCTTGTTGCTAAGTAGTGATTATTACCAATTTGAAGTAGTGCAAAAATGCTGTATGCAGTATTGTAGCCTGTGTGTCTGCTTCTATGAGAAACCACCTTCATTAGGCCAAGGGCATGGGAGTTGCCCTCACTAAAATAGAGCTTCTTTTTCAATAAGAGATAGGGTGTTCTAGCAGGTATGGGCTCAGAGCTAAATTCTGATGAAAAAGATTCACAAATCTACATAAGGCTCTAGTCAACAAGGGCCAGCATCCATACAGAGGAGAAGAGCTGAGAGGTAGAAGGTGAACACATCTACACCAGTGGGGCATGTGCATATTTTTGGAGTGAGTAGACACCCCAGGAAGCAGCCAACTGTGCCACTTACTGGTTAAAGCCACAAGAACAGGAATCTCACCTTCATCAGCTTCTGAGAAAGTCCTATGACTTACATTTTTGGTACACTTTGGCTTGGGATAAGTAGCCACTTTCCAAATTTTCCCAAGTAAACTCAGTAGGCTGGGTGGAATTGAGCTCTGGGAACCCCAAGTCCACTTCAGGACAAGCCAGCAGGCCTCCTGCTCTTGTGGTTTGGATTCATCTGCTCAAACTAGGACTCTCCAGCTGGTCCCAATCTAGTGGCTCTTACAAAGTTGCCTCTCCTTACTTGGAGTGGCCACAGAAGCTTCACCAAAGGTTTTGCCCTCTCCATTGTCCTTATATGGCTATTGGGATTAGGTGGAAATTGTTAATGGGTAAAGTGAACCAAATGTCTGAGTTGTGCTGGAGCAGGCAGCATTAGCAGCAGCAGCAGCAAGCTTTGAGCAGATTTGGGGAGCAGAGGCTCCTGGTTGGGTTTGTGGTTGGGTTGGGTTGGGTTTAATGTGTGATCTTTGCCAGGGAGGTCAGTCAAGAAAAGGAAGCCTAGGCAGTTGCAGGCTGGTAGGCATGCATGCCAAAAGGAGGAGACCAAACCAGGAGGACCAGGGAAGACAGCAGTGGGCCCTGCATGCAGGGGGTGGGGCAGCCACAGAGGCCTCTGCTGACTCAGTGGTTTGCCTCCAGTGAGCTCCTTTTACAAACACACGACCTAGGGCCATGCTTCTCTACCAAACTTTGGAGGAGCTGCTGGAACACACACAATGGACCAGGCTGCAAAAATCTGCCTTTCTCCATTTTCTGAAATTCAGCTCCTGGCCCCTCTCCATGATTTCTCAAACATTACTGACAGTGGTTACATAATCCTATCTGCTAGCCATTCCAGCTCTGTAGGATCATATCATAGGATCCTGGATGGGGAGATAAGGCAGCTGGCAGTGCCTGTTACCTCTTTTCTCTACCCAGAGAACTATATCATGGCCTCCTCCTCACTCAAAAGTCACCAGGGAAGAGGGTTAACAAGTTAGCAAACATTTTTTAAGGACTTGGTATGTACCAGGCACCATGCTAAAGGCTGAGGAGAAAAGAGAAAGTTTTTGTCTGGCCAGGCCTTTTATATGTACTTAGTTCTGATTCAATAGCCAAAAGGCTTTCTGTCACCCCACAGTAAGCCAACATGAAATAGTCTTTGAATATCTGTTCAGGTTCTGAATTAGGGTTCAGGGACCCTCTGTTGCTCATCATCAAGCATTTCTAAAAGGGCTCCAAAGCCTCTAAGTGTGAATCTAGAGTGAATACTGTACATGGCCCAAGGATAGTCCCACCACCCCACCCACTCCACCCCACCCACACACCATAATCAACCCAAAGAATCTGGTCTAACTCTCCATAAATGGAAGTCCAAGTGGATGAACAATGCCTATTGTCTAGACCTGCATGTTCAATTGTGAGGACAGCCCCCATGAGCTGACATCGTCCATGGAAAATTAGCTGGGCCCAGAACTGAATTGTTTAGTCATTTTTCAGTTGTAACTGACTTTGTGACCCCATTCAGGGTTCTCTTGGCAAAGATATTGGAGTGGTTTGCCATTTTCTTCTCCAGTTCATTTTATAGATGAAGAAACTGATGCAAACAGGGCTAGGGTACTTGCCCAGCAAGCTGACATTGTCCATGGAAAGTTAGCTGGGCCCAGAACCAGACAGGAGCAAGAAAATCAGTTGGATTGTATCTGGGAAGTGCACTACTGCAGGGATGGTATTCCAAGCTTTTTCCTGAAACTAAAACCTGTCTACTTCACATCAGTGTTCATTTAGGGATGCCATATACCTACAACTCATGGAATTCCACAAACTTCAAAAAATCAAACCTGCAAAGAAGCAGTATCTAGGGTATAGCCTCAAAGACAAATATGCCAGGCAATGGAGGTGTCCCAGGAATAATGTAACAGGAGCAAGGGATAAGAGATGGACAGCTACTGTCTACAAGCTGTGAAAGACCCATGGAATTCTGGGTAGGCGCCTGTATAGAGTTTTCAGGGGCACATGAACAGGAAGGAGTTGCACAGGATGAGAAGGTATGGGTGGGCTGTGAGGAAGTCTCAATATTGACGACATCATAGATCCATTTAAGGGTTGGTACATGCATTGCAGAAATCTAGTGTGGTATATCTCTTCACCTCCCAGCACCTCCACTTCAGAATAGATGAGTTAATCACATAGGATTCTGATGCTATATTATCTGGAGACCCTGGTAATTGATGCGCTTTCACAGTTTAACCACCAGGTGGCATTGATAGCTATTTACTGGGGAGTCCACACTCGCCCTGGTGGTTTCTGCATACCCAGATGAGTAAAAGTGCTGTATAATCTCTGTGGTTCTCTGTAGTGACCAAAAGCTGTGCATGACTTGTCCCTTACCTCTGCCTCTCTGTATAAGGTGTCAGGGACTAATTTTCTTTCTTTCTTTCTTTCTTCCTTTTTAATGTTTCTCTATTTTTGTTTTTTGAATTCTTGGTATTTTATTTTCCCCCAATTACATGTTGAAACAATTTTTGACATTCATTTTTAAAACTTTGAGTTCCAAATTCTCTCCCTTCTTCCCTCCTCATCCCCCTCATTGAGAAGACAAGTAATTTGATATAGTTTATATATATGTAAAGGGACTCATTTACAAGGAGAATGATCTACCCATTTCAAATTAGCTCTGAGCCCCCACACACTAGCTAACCCCACCTCCTTTTGAAGTGGCTACATTTCAGTAAAGGCTAAGCACATGACTTTAGTGTCATGGCACTGTTTCTATGCAGCAGGAGACAGGAGGACCTAGAACCAATAATAGAAACATCACCTCTCAATGGGACATCAGTCCAGCAATCACATATTTATTAAAGCCCTACTATCAACCAGGCACTGTGCTAGGTGCTAAAAATGCAAATACAAGGAATTAAACAATCCCTATGGAGAGTTTATAGTCTCACGGAAGAGAAAAGTGCTTATATAAGCATGAAAAGAATAACTACAAAGTACTTAATTATAAAATAAATGGGGAGGGGTAGAGAAACTAGCAGCTAGGGGCCTCAAGAAAGGAGAAAGAGGGACTTAAGTCATGTCTTGAAGGAAGTATAAAGTGGAGGTGAAGACGGAGAGCATGCCAGGCACAGCCAGGGCAAAGGCATGGAATCGGGAGACACAGTGTCCCGTGTAAGGAAGAGAAAGGGCCGTTTTGGCTTTGCTCTCCCAGTCCAGTAGGGTGAGTAATATCTAACGAGGCAGAAAAGGAAAATCAGGGCCAGGTTGTGAAGGGCTTTAAAAGACGCAATAACCAGAGAACACAATACATAATAAGACATCTCCTGAGCAGCTGCTCTCCCCGGGAAGTCTCCCTGTGACTTCCCCACGTCTCACCCCCTGCAGACATAGAACGGTTCCAGACCTCAAAGTTATAGTCAACATACGATCTAAGCAAGCAAAGGGGTACAACAACCCAGACCCCACAGGATTAAACACACAACACACACCCTCTTCTTGTTAGTGGCCATCTGTCCTCTGATGAAGAAACTCCTTGGCTGCCAGTCAGCTTCACTCAGTGGACCCAGCACCCCCTGACCTCTCACACTCACATGGTCTGCCCCTAGTCTTGGACATGTTCACCTCCTCTGATGCTCAGTCACCTACTCAGGAAAAGAAGCACGAAGTGGAAAAGGTAGTGTGTTGTCACAGTAAGCACTTAATAAATGCTTTGTAATTCATTCAACATAAAAATCCAACCTTCGTACATAAACTTGTTCTATGGTATACTTGGCCTAGCCAGGGGTGGGGAACCTGTAGCCTCAAGGCCACACGTAGCCCTCTAGGTCCTCAAGTGCAGCCCTTTGGCTGAATCCAAACATCACAGGACAAATCCCTTTAATAAAAGGATGTGGCCCAAAGGCCGCAGGTTCCTCACCCCTCGCTGAAGTTTCTTGTATTTTGATCTCAAACACCAAATCAAATGGGCATTGCCAAATACACAGTAGAAGAGAGGTTTGTACGAGAGATAGCAGGTAGCTGTTAGATACAGCTTTTCTTTTTCAGTATAAAATAAATTCAACTTAAAGCATCAAAATCTATTATCTCCAACTCATCCTGTCTATATTGTGTTTGTTCGTCATTGTCTGCATGTTATCGCCTCCATTAGACCGCCAGCTTCTCAAGGGCATGGTCTATCTTTTGCCTTTCTTTCTTTTTTTTTTTTTTGGAGGGTAATTAGGGTTTAGTGACTTGCCCAGGTCACACAGCTAGTTTTGTGTTAAGTGTCTGAGGCCGCATTTGAACTCGGGTCCTCCTGACTCCAGGGCCAGTACTCTATTCACTGCACCACCTAGCCACCCCTTTTGCCTTTCTTTCTATCCCCAGCCTTAACACAGTTCCTGGTACATAGTAGGTACTTAATAAATGCTTGGGCAGCTAGGTGGTGCAGTGGATAGATTACTGCCCTGCTGGGAGTCAGGAAGACCCAAGTTCAAATCTGGCTTCAGACACTTACCAGCTGTGTGACTCGGGGCAAGTCCCTTAACCCTGCTTGCCTCAGTTTCCTCATCTGTAAAATGAGCTGGAGAAGGAAATGGCAAACCCTTCCAGTGTCTTCTCCAAGAAAACCTCAAATGGAGTCACAAAGAGTCGGATGCAACTGAACCATAACAATAAATGCTTATTTGACTGACCGCCACTTCCAAAGTAACCCGTTCTATTTGTACCCTATGATTTGTTCAGCCACCCTCCAGTTAGTGGGCACTCCCTTAGCTGATTATTCTTTGCCACTACAAAAAAATAAGAGCAGCAATGAATATTGTCATCCAGATGGGCGGGACTTCAAGGCGTCCCCTCATTTCATCATTCTAATTCACCTGAGTGTGTGCTGGTACATGTCTAAAAATAATGTTTTCTCGGGCTTTTTGTCTGTCTAGATTTTCTGAACCGCCTTTCATCCCTTCTCGGCATCGGGGTCGGTGTTGTTATAGTGGCCTTCATTGTTCTGTCCATGTTGTTTGGAGTCCTATTTTACAAACGGAGGTATGGCAGAAGCTTCTGTTTGCCTGTTTTATCACCCCAAATTCAGTGCATGGGTTTCAAATGGCATTAAATGACTAGATGTGAATGTATTTCATGACTGGGGCTTTGAGAAAGGCTAAAGTATAAAGGTGGACCTAAATATTTAGAGAAATCATTCATTGCTCAATGTTTAATTAATCATTGTTTAATTGGTCATGGATGGAGTGAGTCAATATAATAAAACTGACAATGTTACCTAAGTTAATTTACTTATTCAGTGCCATAACAATCGAACTAGTAAAGGATTGCTTCTTAGACCTGGAAAAAATAG
Organism: Pseudochirops cupreus; assembly: GCA_028627135.1. NCBI lineage: Eukaryota > Metazoa > Chordata > Mammalia > Diprotodontia > Pseudocheiridae > Pseudochirops > Pseudochirops cupreus. The sequence goes on along the minus strand of CM053584.1, from coordinate 23,828,333 downwards.
TAACAAAATTCATCTGGAGGAACAAAAAGTCAATAATGTCAGGAGAATCCATTTTTTAAAAGTACCTGATCTTGAAGTATTCTACATAGCCATAATCATCAAAATAATCTGGTACTTGGTAAGAAATAGAGGGGTTGATCAGTGGAATAGATTAGTTGCACAATATTATAGAAACAAATGAACACAGTAACCTAATGTTTGATAAACCCAAAGATCTCAGCTACTGGTACAAGAACTAGCTAGTAGACAGAAACATGTGGGAATACTGGAAAAGAATCTGGCAGAAATTTGATGTAGACCAACATCTCACACCACACACCAAGATAAGCTCCAAATGAATACATTTCAGCTGTAGACTAGCTTGAGCCCTTAGGTGCAGTGTAAGTATTAGAAAACGAATTTGTTTTTAAAAATCCGTTAATTAATAATCTATTGCATATATAATGATATCCTCTCTAAAACATCTTTCAGGGAATTATTTCAGGTTTCTGAAGTTACGGTAATTGATGGAAAACGCCAGCAGGAATTACCCAATACCTCAATGGGTTCATGCTTCCATGGTGTTTCTTTGTCTCGATGTTTTCATTCTGGTGTATTACAGGTAGGGTCCGAGGGTTTCATTTCATCAAGCAGCTGTGGAAATTGCTTTGTTACAGCATTCATGTAAAACAATTGCCCCCCCTTATTTGCTGCCTTATGATTGTGATGCATGATCACATAGGACCTATTATTCTCACATTTTGAGCTCAGTACTATATTGCCCCCGAAGTCAGGGTCATCCAAAGCCCTGAGGATCGGTTTCTCTTTTCTAGATGGCCTTGTGTCTCAGGAACCCTAGCGCTTCAGTCACCCCCAGAACTTCACTTAGGAGACTTTCTGAGTGACATTATTATATAAGCTCTGATTTAGATTTCTGCTGTGTTTAGATCCCTGGCCCCTTAGGAGCCTGATTCTTTCTCCTTCGACCCCCTCTCCTGGTCACAAAGTGGGAGTCTTGTAGAGAGTCAGGCATTACAGAGAGCCAATAGCAGTGGACAAAGGCAGGACTGAGGCTCAGAGTCTAGCTACCCTAGAAGTCACTGAGACATTCAGGCTGCAGGAGAGGTCCATGATTCCCAAGAAATTCCAAGCCCTCTCTGCTCTCAGCTCTGGCTGCTCCTTTCTCAGAGCTAACAAACTAGGAAATGCCCAGACAAGAGCAGCCAAGGTGGTCAGAGGCTTAGAAACTGTGCCATACAAAAGAAAAGAAGGAAACTGAGATGTTTAAGTTGGAACAGAGAAAACCTAGGGTTAGGCCTTCCCACATTTAAAGGTTTTTCCCTCCAAGGAGGGAGGAGATTTATTCTCTGCAGACCAGGTCTGGGGAGGTAGTGAGCTCCCCATCTGGGGAAGACTTTAAGCAGAGAGTAGGTGGTTGATTGTCAGGGATGTAGTCCAGGGCTTCTTGGTCAGGCATGGGTTGGATTAGAAGTCACCAAGTTCCCTTCTAGTTGTGGGATTCTGAGACTCTCTGTAGGAAGTTACACAAGTTTCAATGAGGTGGATTCCAGCACAATCTAAGAGAGAACTTTCTGCCAGGAGTCTCTAGAGAAGGCCTGGGCTCCATCAGGGGCCTCTAGGAGCAGAGCAGAAGATACCTTGTTTGCAAGGCCCTTGCATTGGGCCAGTGATGTCCAGTACTTAGAGCTCTTTGGCATTCGCAACACAGTGTGATGAAATAATTTCTCATTTTGTTTGGGTTATTTTGGAAACAATTGGGGTTAAGTGACTTGCCCAGGGTCCCATGATTAGTAAATGTCTGAAGCTAAATTTGAACTCATGTCTTCCTGACTTCAGGGTCAGTGTTCTATCCACTGTGCCACCTAGAGGCCCCTGATGAAATAATTTCATGTCACTTAAGAGAACTATTTTAATTGCTTTGTTTTATTTTTAAAGTGTTCCTTCTTCCCTTAGTCAAATAGAAGGAAAAAAAGGCCACATCTTTCTGCTACTCCCTCCTCCATACACATAATGCCAAGCAAATATGAAGGTGCTATAACGACATCACTCGTAGGCATCTGGGAAAATTGGGCCACAGGATATTACTCCCTCAGCTCCCTGTGGAGAGGCCACACTGGTAAGGTAGAACTGGATTCTGAGTCAGAGAGACTTGAGTTCAAATCCCCCCCAGACACGTAACTAGCTGTGTGGCCCTGGGCAAGCCCCTCCATCTCTTGGGCCTCAGTTTCCACATCTGTAAAATAAAGGTTTGGGCCAGCCACAGCCTTAATTGCCTTCCAGAGAGAGGGCCCTGACCTCGGGGCACCGCTCCTGTGTTACTGCCTGATCTGTGTCCTGGGATCTCACTGCAGCCTCACCACGGAGCTCCGGGCAGTGAAATCAGGGGACTGTGCAGACATGGGCTAATGCCGTGACCTGAAAAGGGGGGACTGAGAAGCCTCTTCCAAGATCGCCCCTGGTCACAAGGAGCTGCAGATGCATGATTTTTTATTTATTGTTTACTTTTTGCTCTTTGGAGGGGGGAAGGCAGGGCGTTTGGGGTTAAGTGACTTGCCCAAGGTCATATGGCTAGTAAGTGTTAAGTATCCGAGGTCGGATTTGAACTCAGGTCCTCCTGACTCCAGGGCCGGAGCTTTATCCCGGATGCATGATTTAAGGGTTGGAAAAGACCTAAGTGTGCAAGTACATCATCCTGTTTAAAAAGTCTTTTGTGACGACTGACATCATCATCCTTTCCCATGCTGGCCTGATGTAGTTATGTGGCGCAGCCCCAAGCCTGGAACTCCTCTCCTTATCTCTGCCTCCTGGCTTCCCCAGCATCTTTCAGGCCTCAGCTAAAGTCCCACCTTCTACAGAATCCCCCTTCATGCTGGCTCCCTCCCTCCATTGGCCATCCTCAGTTTAGCCCACTTGGTTGTTGGTATAATGTCTTCCCCGTTAGCATTTGGGAGCAGGGACTGGGTTTTTCAGCACTTAATGCAATGCTGGCACATAGTAGGTCCTTAATAAATGCTTGTTGACTGAATGAATTACCTCCTGTTATCAACCAAGAAGTTTCCTCAGGAAACAAAAGTCCTTACTTGTAAGGAGGGCAGTATAATCATGGTAGTCTCACTCTTGCATACAGAAATGAAGACGTCATAACTAAATAAAGTTAAATCATTGTGTATAGAAATTTAAAAGGGTTTTTTTTTTGGTTTGGAAAGTAACAAATAATATTTTGTTTCATAGCAGGTCTCAAGAGATAAAGAATTAGAACTTCAAAGAGGTACTTTGAAAAAAAAAGCTCCTACGTACTTAAAACATATTCTAACTTGTATTATATTGTGTCCACATCTTATGACTTAGATAAGATTGTAAACGCCTTGAAGGTAAGGGGTGTGTCTTGTCCCTGTCTTCCTCAATGCCTTTCATACAGTGTATTGCTTACAGTAGAGGCATAATAAATGTTTATTACTGGAATGAGAGAGTATAATAGGGAGAACAGAACACTTTAGGGAACAGAGACAAAAGAGGGTGAAGGCCAGTGCCATCCACCAGGCACCAGAGATACTTAGCAGACGTTCACACACCAGGGAATTGGGAAACAGCTGAACTGAGTGGGAGTTGATTGCATTAGGTCCTATTGGAAGGAGCCATTTACTGGGCAGGGCAATGGTGTACCAACCAAACCAGCCTAGAATAATATCTGATGTATAGCGGGTGTTTGATAAATGCTTATTACTGATTGATTGATGTGGTGGTGAGACAGAGCAGGGTGAGAGGAAGGAGAGTGCAGGGAGAGAGTCTGGCTGAGGGCAGGAGGAAGAATATCATGGTGGTATCCATGGTGCTTAGCCTGGTTCTGTGTGTCCTCTTAGCATCCCAACTTTGGTGAAAGGGGAGGGTCTCCACCAGCACCTCCATCTGTCCATACATCCATATCTGTTAGGAACCATAATTAATAAAGTGAGTGATAATGAAGGCCATGGGCAAAACCAGTCTGGAGCTTTTTATCCAAATTGCTCCAGTTGAGCTCCCTCTCCAAACCCTGGCCCTTGTTTTAAAGGTGATCAGTAGAGGAGCATCACCCAGGGCAATGAGGTCAACTAAGCCAGCCTCAGGCTCCTCTCACTCACCCCAGCCCAGTTTTTATGAAATTTAACTATAAATTGGCAGTATATTTTGAACTGTTCTGAAGTGTTATTTTTTTTCATTAAGCAACCTTTTAGTTATTGGTTAGACAATCCAGAGCTGCTTAATAAGTGCATATTAACTCAATAATCAGGAAAAAAAAGCACTGGGTGCTATGGGATTATTATGTATTTGGGGTAGGGTGAGGAGGAGTTTCCGTCCCAGGCATAAGTAGCTTGATTATAATGCTTTGTTGCTGAGTCAAGGGGGCATAACAGTATAGTTTAATTGTGCTTAAAATGGCCCTTCTTCTCTAATGAACATGAAAGCCTAGAGGATCTCCCACTTTCCTAGGTGGAATAGGAGTGCTTAAGGCAAGATGGATGGTGAGGGGAGACCTGGCTGGGGTTTTAGTAATGAACTGTCCCATAGATTCCATCCTGGGAAGATTCCCCAATTCCCTTGCTGATATAATTAATTAGAGCTTGGTTCTTGAGTGATAGGGTATTGATGTTCAATCTTCAATGTCATTTTTATAGCTCTTCAAAAGCGTAAGAGAAGGAAATTGGGCCTTGTGTTGACATCTATTACTTCAAATGTCTCAGGCACCAGCTCCAGTGTGGAGAGCTTGGACCTGGACCAGATGTCCTTCTTTTCATCATCATCATTGGGCTCTTTTTGTAGCCAAATCTTGGAAGCTTCTCAGGACTGGTTTTCTGACGAAGAGTTCTCCCTTTGCTCCTCCTCCATGGAGGGTGGCCTTGTGGACAGAGTGCAGGTATACCCAGAAACCATGGATGCTGACGACGACTTCCAAGAATTCCAGCGTGCTGAGATAGTCAATGAGGATCAAAACTATCTTGGCTTGGAAAAGACAAATCAACAGAAAATGCAGATGCCTAAATCAGTCTCTAGTCCCCTCAAGGCTTTTTCTGGCATCCCATGTTCTCCAGAATCAACGGATGACCACTCCAGAGCTTCTACTAGTATCCCGTGTCCACCACACTCAAGAGCTAATGCCTCAGAAGAGTCTTCTGGCATCCCGCATCTACCACAGTCAAGGGCTCATGCCTCAGAAGAGTCTTCTGGCATCCCAGGTCCACCATAGTCAAGGGATGACCTCTCCAGACCTTCTAGTAGTATCCCATGTCTGCCACAACCAGGTAGTAACACCTCAAAAGCTGCATCTGACATCTCTTGTCTACCGTAATCAAACAAAACATCAATAAATGTTCCCATTTCTGAGTCTACAGGTCCAGACCAAGTAAGAGCTCATTTTAGTCTGTGGTTCAAAATAGACCTTCTGAAAATAATTAGACAGAGCCTCCTTACCCTGGCCTACAAGTCTAAGACAAGATCAAACAAGGTATGGGGCAAGCATCCTAGCACAGATTTAGCTTATTTGTGAATAAACTATATTTAACTCTCAGCACCATCTTGTAGTTTTATATTTTTCTGTTTTATTTTTGTAAGAGGAATCTTTATATCTACTTCTCTGAATTCTGTGCCACTAATGCAGATTTACAAAATATAGCCCACCGTTCATAATTCCTCTGCACTTGAAAGAAAGTTATGAAATGGCTCATGTTCCAATGATGGCCTGGCAGTTGAGCTCCCAGGTCAGCCCTAAAAAAAGTCACTCTCTCCTTTGTGGCTCCTCATGCCACAAACAGATACTGACATAAGGACAGTGTTAGCCACGTGTTTAAGAGAAATAATATTAAATTCAGCAAATATATTCTTTCAAAGAGTTTTTTAAAATACACAATTAAGGGTAAGTAAAGTGGGGTGGGCCTGCCAGTTTCTAGTAACTGGTTTGTCTCTCTCAGTGTTCCTGCTACTGAGAACCACATACCTTCCAACTTGTCCATTTAGAAGTCACCTCTCCTGGTCTTAAAGAAGGGAACTGAAGATGTGGCCATCACCAGCTGCTATCAAAGGACAATACCACCTCTCTGTTCTCCTCTCCTCCTTCTTTCTATGACTTACTTGATAACCTCTGTCCTTCCAATCAAGGGCAACTCTCGTCTTAGTTTCCTCTCTTCCCAAGCTGGGAGGAACTACAAATCCCAGGGGTTTTTGTGACCAGCTAAGTCCTTGACAGAGGTGGTTATATGAGTACCTAGAGTCTCTGAAGAGCCCAGCTAGTCCAGAGTGTGGGACTGAGGAGGGATGAATTTGTCAGCCCCTGAAACTGAAGGCAACCATCAATTCAATTCAATGAACATTTATTTATTAAGCACCAACTATGTGCAAGACACCATGCTAAGTGCTAGGGATACAAAAAGAGGCAAAAGACAGTCCTTGCCCTCAAGGAATTTACAATCTAAATGGGAGGAGGAAACAACATATAAAAATTATATACAAAGCAAGCTATATACAGGATAAATGGGAAATAAGAAGGAATTAAGAGAGGCTGGGGAAGCCTTCCTATAGGAGATGGAGTTTTAGTCGAGACATAAAGGAAGCCAGAGTGGAGGAAGAACAGAGAGCAGAGAGGGGTTACATCTGGGGAAATAGGGCTGGGGAAGGGGGTGGTTACCACATAATGCAGGTACAGAAGCTTGATAGACATATCAGCTCATTCCATATATTTTGCTACAGGGGAACTGTCTCCATAGAGTAATTCCCACCCAGTTTTTGCTGCCCTGCACATTTAGGGGGAGGTATTATGGTCCCTTGCTGTCATACTGGGTATAAAAGTGACATCACTCAAAAAATCCCAGGCCTCAGCAGGTTACCCTGTACAATATCACTCAGTTCTCCCAGAAGGTGATTGTCTTTCTCCAGATCCCCCCCAACACACACATACATTTGATTTTTTTTTTTATTAAGCTTGTTGTTAAAAGTTCCTGAGATTATGGGAGCAGTTTGAAAACACACTTGGTGCTTGGGAGCTGGAGGCTGATGCTTGGAGTTATCCTTCAAATTTGTCAAGATTCATTTTATGGGTGTGGGGGTAGCCTCCAGTGGGGCAAGTTGCAGCCTCTTTGCTTTGATAGCTTAGTGAGTTACTGGAGCAAAAATAAAGGAAGTGCCCAACAACCCCACCTGGTGCTGAACTTCACGGTGAGCTTTAGCCATGCTGGAAACACCAACCACTAATGTAGGGTTTGTGCTCAATATCTTCCTTTAAAAGTGTGGCCAGTTCTGCTAGATCTGATACCCCCATTGGCTGTGCTTGAGAACCCCATTTGGGGTCAGGCAGCAGGGATGCAGCGGAGAAAGACAGACCTCATTGGGATAATAACTCATGTGTCTAGAGTGGCTCTGTAAAGGGAGAGGGAAACCGAAGGATTGAAATCCCCATGGACAAAGTAGAAAAGGGAGGCCTGGGGACATTCACTGACAACTTACCCAAGGGCCTCCTGATGTGGGGTTTGGTGTTTTTTCCATTATGTCATGCTAAAATTATTTTGTGTATTCCTCTTTGAGTTAACTAGCTATGTGACTCCAGGTGAGTCATTTCCCAGTGCCTTGGTTTTCCCATCCATATGATGGGGATAATGTTTGAGTTGCCCATGTCACGAATGAGAGATCAGGCAGGCAGATGAAGCCTAGCTAGAAAGCGAGTCATCTGAAAAAGATCCAAAAGCTTCCAACAAGGCAACACTGTGGTACAGGGATTCAGTGCCAGTGTATCCCACTTCTGATGCTTATGACCCATGCGACCTCAGACATGTCACTCACTTTCTCTAGTCCCTAGGCCTGAGGGGCTTGGACTCAGTGGCCTCTGAGGTCCCTTCCTACTCGAGAGCTATGATCCTGTGCTAACATCTCCCCCTCAATACCCCACTGGCACTCCAAATTCAACATGTCCCCAACCGAATTCATGTTTGTGCCCCTACCCACCTTGGGTATTTCTACTGCTGGCCAGTAAATCCCATTTCCAGCCATCCCATTTCTAACCTTGGACCTCTCTTTCCACACATCCAACAAGTCACCACATCATCCTGCTTCTATCTTCATGATAGCTCTCACATCCAGTTTCCTTTCTCTTAACTCCCACAGGAACCAGCCTTTTCTGGGATCTCATCTCTTTTTTTCTAGGGTATTCATTACACTAGTCATCTAATTGGTCTTGCTGACACTGGATCCCTTCTCCACCCATACTACCCCATAACCTCCCTGGTGCATCACTGTGAGTATGTCCATCCTTTGGTGAGTCCCCATTACTGACCAAATTAAGTATTAATTAATTAATAGTTTTATAATATTTAAATTATAACATTAATATTTTAATTAACCCAATCACTTATTAATTAAATCAATACTTTAAATATTAATAGTTAATAGATAATTAATAATTAATAGATAATTAAGTATTGATGGCTGATCTTGGCATTCAAGTCTGCCCCCCCCATCCACTCAAAGTTTGATTCAAAGCTACCTTTCTAGCTTTATTACCAAATCTCAGAGTTGGAAGGGACCTCAGAGGCTGTCTAGGCCAACACATACAAAACTGAGAATTACCTCTCCAGTGTTTCCAACAAGGCTTTCATTTAAACGCCTTTAATCAAGTGAAACCTATTGCTTGGTGAGATGGCCTAATGCACTTTGGGCCAATTCTAATAAATCTGCCTCTCTATAGCAGGTCAGGACTGGCCCCTGTTCTCCTATTTCTGCCACCTAGGGCCATGATGAAACTCTCACTTGATCATTGCAATAGCCTCCTAATTCATCTCTTTAACCCAAGTTCTTCCTCATGTGCTCCCTGGTCACATGTTTCACCTATATGTATGCTCCTCCAGGGGTGTTCCTTGGGCACATGTACTCTTCCCACTAACAGTATGTGTATTTTGGGGAAAGGGTACCCCAGGTTTATGTGGAAGGAGAATAATTGTTCTATTACTATTTTTTAAAAATTCAACTATTTCATTAAATGCCTTTGCTTTGAATTGATCATGTCTTTTGGCTAAATAGTTAAAGTAAATACTTTGACAGGGGCTTGTGCACTATGCTTTTGCCAGGATGAGGACCTACAGAGTACTTTGAAGGTAGGGGTAGTTTCTGGGGGGATCCCTCATGCAAAAGGAAGGAGTGTTCCAGGTTCTGGCACTAAAACTGGCAGAAGGAATTTAGAAAGCCTGACTAGGGATTATGAGGCCCTGGGCCAGAAACTAAATACCCTCAGGGCACAGGTGGTGTTTTCATCTCTACTGCCAAAAAAGGAAAAGACTTAAGAGGAGAGGAGGGGGTGAGGTAGGGATTTGCAAAGTGAAATGCTGATTAAGAATTTGGTTTTGTATTTCTAGACTAAAGCTTAAAATATAAGAGTTATAGGCTCTTGGCCAAGCAGGATGGAGGAAACATACAGTAGTGAGGACTTGTAAAAATATATCTCCCTGAAGTTTTGCAAATCTGATCTAGCAATCTTTAAAAAGGGATGGTAAAGGCAAACATTACCTTCACATATCTGACAAGTCAAATGACAAAGGGAATAGATTAGATTAGATAAAGCATTTATTAACCATTTATGATGTACCAAACCTTAAGAAGACTGGTGGCAGAGACACACAGTAATTTGTAAGAAATAAAATTAAAAAGAGGAGCCATAAAGAAAATACCACACTTTTCAAGTTTTTTTATGAATGCACACATTAAGATTTACAAGCAAGTAAACTAGAGTTCTTGATACAAGGGGGAATATTGGACCTCCAGATATTAATTGATGAAGTCAGAATCAGGACAGCTTTGGCTCTGGATGGAGATAACATTCAAAAGAAATAGATAAAAATTAGTGTATGTGTGGGACTGGATGGGGAGCAACACAGTACTTTTGTAAAGAATTCAAGAAGGTAGATAGAAAAGGGAAAAATGGTTGTGAGCCTTTGTGTGAAGATCAACAGAAGGAGAAACCAAAGTGATATTGCCATGGATGCATGCTTTTTAAAAACTGAGCTATTTCATTAAATGCCTTTGCTTGTGTCCATGGATTGCCCAGACAGAAGGAAGAAATGGATGAGTTCAGGTACAGATAAAAAGCATGGCGTAGGAGCATTATATCAAATCAAGTTCTAGGCACTGGGGGATACAAAGACAGAAACAGAATACCTCCTGCTCTCAGAGTTTACTTGGGGGGGGAGGGGAGCATGAGAGGAATGGGAAGGATAACATGTGCTCATGTGAGTAAATACAAAATATATATGATGACTATCCCAGAACAAATAGCAAATAATTTTTTTTAGAGGAAGAGGAGATAAGGGATATCACAAGTGCTGTGGAATGGGAGGGAGATCAAGAAAATCTTCGAAGGGATGTAGCCTTTGAACTGATCTTTGAAGAAAGCAAGTGACTCTAAGAGGTAGAAGAGGGACACCAATCATTCCAGGAATGGAAAGCAGCAGAGTTGTGAGATTCTAGTGAAATAATGGAAAGAAAACACTTTGCTACCCTTAAAGCACCATATGTCAGTTGTTATAAAAAATACTAATAACGAATGTTATTACTATCCAGTCCTCTACTGCAGTGATGCTTTCATTCTCTGAACTTTCCACAGCACGCCTGCTAAATTCTAGCAATGTTTTTTCTTTTGAATATTTTATTTTTCCAATTACACTTAAAACCAATTTTTAAACTTTTTTTAATTAAAAATTTTTTTTTTAATTTTGAGCTCCAAATTCTCTCCCTCCCACTTCTCTCCCCTCCCATTGAGAAGGCAAGCAATTTGATGTAGGTTATACGTGTGCCGTCATGAAAAACATATTAGTCAGTTATCCACAAAGAAACCTTGCAAATAGAAAAAGTTTTAAAAAGTATGATTGGATCCATATCCAAACTCTATCAATTCTTTCTCTGGAGGTGGATGGCATTTTTTCATCATAAATCCTTTGGGATTATCTTGGGCATTCATAGCTGATCATCGTACAATATTGCTGTTACTGTATACACTGTTCTGGTTCTGCTTACTTCACTTCATCAGTTCATGTAAGTCTTTCTAGGTTTTTCTGAAAGCATTCTACTTGTCATTTCTTATAGTACAATAGTATTCCACCAAAATCCTTGAGGGCAAAGACTGTTTTTGTTTTTGTTTTTTTGGTGTATCCCCAGCCCTTACCACAATGCCTGAAACACAGTAAGCACTTAATAAGTGGTTTGCTGGTAGATTGGTGGGTTTGGCCGCTTCCCTAGTGATGGAGAAGTAAGCTCAAGTATGGGAAGATTGGGGTTTAGGCAAAATTTTTCAGTACCACCTAAGACCCTAGTTTGATGTAGATAGTCTTTGGAGCAGTACCATGGACCACTGGTCACCTGTATCACCTGGTTGGGGAATCCAGACATGCCACATTTCCAGTCCTAGGCACCATACTCTAGGAAGAACATTGATAAACTGGGGGGGAGGGGAGGGACAGAAAAGGGCTAACAAGGTGACCTAGGGACTTAATATAACACCATTTGAGTATCAGTTAAAGGAATTAAGCATATTTAACCTGGAGAGGAGAAAACCTGGGGTGGAGGTGGAGTGCATATTTATGTGTGTGGGGAATTTTGGGTAATTGTGACAAAAGTGATTGTGGCACCACCCCTGGCCTGCAGCCACTAGGCTCCAGGACTTTGGGGAGGATAAGACAAAGGGCCTTTCAGAGGCATTTCTCAGCAGCTATCCCAAAGAATAGCAGTATACTCCCAGAGCCCCGTCTTTCCAAAATGAGCAGGGGAAACACATAAGTGCATAAGCAAAACACAAACCTTCTATTGCAGTCAGGACTCATTACATCAGTCAATCAATAAGCAAACATTAAGGGTTCATTATTGGTCAAGCGTTGTGCCAGGCTCTGGGAGATACAAAGACAAGAATGAAACATTACGTGCCCTCAAGGAACTTACATTCTATCTGGAGTAGCAACAAATATAAAAAGCAAATGGATACAAAATATATAGAAAGTAACAATGAGGCAATTTGCAGGGAAAGCATATACCTGAAGGAATCTGGAAGTACCTCCGCTAGGGAGTGATGCTTGAGCTAAACTCAGGGCTTCTCAGAGAGACAGGTAAGAAGGTGAGGGGCATTTGCACAGGTGTGGCAGTGAGGGATGGAGTCTGACTTGACTATAGAGTGTGTGGAGAGGAGTAATGTATAAGAAGACTGGGAAAATAGGCTCAAAGCAAGTTGTGAAGGATCTTAAATGTATAAAATTCTCTTCCATAATATTGCCTATCACTCTTTGTGTGACTTCTTGCATATTCTATATGCTTATATTGTAGGTGAACTAGATCTCTAAAACTCTTTAAAATCTAAAGCAATGTATTTCAAGAAGAAATTTGACATCTGTGTGAACAAAGAATTTACCATATGACATTAAAGATGATTTTATTAAATTCAAGGCAAGGATGTGGTAGGAATACTGGAGTCAGGGTCAAAGATTTGGGTTCACAACCTAGTTCCTCACCTGTACAATATTCAACTTACCCATCCCACAGTTTTCATGAAGATAAAATGAGGTTGCCAATTTAAATACGTGGATGGTCATAATGTGCTTTCTAAACATCAACAATTACTGTTCTGTGTTATGATTTTGACAGATGCCTGAAAATATCTTCCAGTTAGCTTGCTGGAGTGCCAAAAATAATTACCACCAGTCATATCACTTCTTCGAGTTAAGGCATTGTCTCACAAAGGTCCCTGTTAAAAAGCACATGTGCTATATGGGATATTAGATCTAGTATACAAGTATATTTCATTAGCTTAAACATCTGATAATCTCTCAGGGTCCAGATAGCTAGCTCATCCTGATCTTCATTTTTCCTGGTATTGGACAGAGACCATATTGATGTATCTATAATACTAGGCAGAAACCCCAATCTCATGGTACTTGTCAACCTTATGGCTAACAAATTTCTCCCTCCTCCTCTCCTCAGTTTTGTGAGTCAGAGTCATAGGCTGTCTAAGCAAAAAAGAAAAAAAAAACAACAAAAAACTCCTTCCCTGTTATACCACCCTGCTTCTCATTTTCATTCATATCAGCCCCACCACTCTGACCGTCTCCTTCTCTGTAGCCAGAGTGAAAGCCCAAAGAGTTAGCAGAAGTCAGCAGTGCATAGAACTCAGGAGAATAATGAATGAAATTGGAACAAGCAGGACCAAAGCTAGGAGTAGGAGGGAGAAGGGGTAAGGGCCCTGGAGGATGGAAGCCCTGGGTGGCATCTCCCCATAGTAAGCCCCTGGGAGACTGAGTCACACAAAGTCCTTGCCTCAGATGACATCTTTTGATGAAAGCTGAAGATTAGGAGTAGGGTTGGAAGGGGGAGTAACATACTGGCCACATCTCTTTCTTAAGGGATAGAGGAACCACTATGGACATGAAAATGCCAGTCATAGGTAACTGTGAGAGCAAATTTGGGCACAGAAGTGGGAGAGTACAGTGCATTTTGAGGGGAAAGAGAGGAGCCCAGTCTGATGAGTGTTGAATCTACAGAGGCAGCTAGTATGAGGGAATGCTAGTGAGTAAGGTTGGTGTCAGATTGCAGAGAGTCTGAATGCCAGCCTCTGGGGTCTGGCCTTAGCTTGCTAGGAAATAGGGAGCTAGTGCAGGATTTGGAGGTCGCTGGAGCTGTGCCTTATTTTTAGTGTGGTTTCTAAAGATCCGTTTGTCTTTTTGTGCCTGGGTTGTTTCAAGGAAATCAAAGTATGTACTTAGGGAATTACAGCTGCAATTGTCCACTTGGGGAATACAATTAACTCCTTGGCACTGATTTTGCAAGGGGAATGGATAATTACAGACCCAGCTGGCCAAAACTAAACTCTGTTATTTGCACATGCAATTTTGCACCTGCAATTAATTATGGCCCCCTGACAAAGCACAAGCCAAACATAGCAATTAATTTCCTATTTTAAAAATCAGTGTAATAGTAAAACTTAGTTGTTGTTGTTTATAAAAAATGGGGAAAAGGCTGATAGAAACTTATCTTTTAGGAATGTATGTATATATACATCCATATACATCCACACACACATATAGATATATAAAATGTGTGTGTGTTTGCCTATTTGTATGTGGTGAATAGATTCTCTCAGGATGCTGACCCTTTAAGTCTACAGTTCCAGGACCTATGTCCCTGTGTTAGTGTTTTAAAAGCTATCAGCTAGGAGGCAACTAGGTGGTGAAGTGAACAGAGCACCAGCCCTGGAATCAGGAGTATCTGAGTTCAAATCCAGCCTTAGACATTTAATACTTAACCCCAATTTCCCTGCCCTCCCCCCTCCAAAAAAAATTTTTTTATAAGTTATCAGCTGGTAGCCTACCAAACACAATCCTAGTGTTGGAAAAGCCTGGGTGTCAGTCCTGATTGCCAACAACTAGCCCGTAGGCCCTAGGCAGGTCACTTCAGAACCTCAGTTTCCCTGTTTGAAAAGTTGGCATATTGACAGCAAGCCACTCTCACTAAAATTGTCCTCCAACTATGCCCAAAGGGCTGTAAAACCCTGCATACCCTTTGATTTGGCAATACCACTACTAGGTCTGTATCCCAAAGAGATACAAAAAAAAAGAGTAAAGGATGTATTTGTACAGAAATATTTATAGTAGCTCTTTTTGTGGTGCCAAAGAATTGGAAACTGAGGGGATGCCCATCAATTGGGGAATGACTGAACAAGTTGTGGTATATGATTGTGGTGGAGTACTATTGTGCAATAAGAAATGATGGGCAGGATGATTTCAGAAAAACCTGAAAAGACTGATATGAACCAATGCAAAGTGAAATGAACAGAACCTGGAGAACATTGGATACAGTAACAGTCATATTGTACAAAGATCAGCTGCAAATGACTTACTATTCTAAGCACCACAATGATCCAAGACAATTCCAAAGGACTCATGATGGAAAATACTATCCACATATAGAGAAAGACTATGGAGTCTGAATGCAGATCAAAGCAGACTATTTTTCACTTTATTTTTTTCATATTTTTTTTTCTTTTGGGTCTGTGTCTTCCAACATAACTAATAGGGAAATATGTTTTGTATGATTGCACACGTACTACCTGTACCAAATTGTTTACCATCTTAGAGAGGGGGGATGATGAGAGAAAAGGGAGAAAATTTGGAACTCAAAATTTTTGAAAAGATGAATCTTTAAAATTATCTTTATATGTAATTGGGAAAAATAGAAAACTATTTTAAAATTTTAAAACTTATTCTCTAAGGCCTCATTATGGTGGATAGTATATGCTGTATTTATAGAGGTGAACAGTCACAAGATAGAAAGTCAAATCAAGTCAACATGTATTTATTACGCACTTATGATGGGTCAGGCACCATGCTAAATATGAGGGATAAAAAAAAGAGCAAAAACCAGCCTCTGCTCTCAAGGAGCTCACAGTCTAATGGGAGAGAAAGCATGCAAATGACTATGTTCGAACGAGACAGATACAGGATAAACTGGGGATGACGGAAGAGGGTAGTGAATAAGGAAGCTAGGGAAGGTGGCAATAAGGAAGGAGAGAATTCCAGGGATGGGGGGCGTGCCAGTGAGAATGTGAGGAGCTGAGCAATGGAGGATTACATGGGAGGAATGACCAAAGACCAGTATCAATGTAGCCTAGAGTATGTGAAGGGGAGGAAGGTATAAGGAGACTGGGAAGGCAGGAAGAATTTTATATTGGATCCTGGAGGGAATAGGGAAATGGCTTTGTGGGCATCCCCAGGGATGCCTCTCGCCTAACGACTGGCTCAGAAAAAGCCTGCTTTGATTTCTGGGTGATGAATTTTTTTATCTATAACAGCGGTTCTCAACCTGTGGATTATGTTCAATTTAAATACATCCTGCATATCAGATATTTACATTACAATTCATAACAGTAGCAAAATTGCAGTTATGAAGTAGCAACAAAAATAATTTTATGGTTGGGGGTCACCACAACATGAGGAATTTTTTTTAAGGGTCATGGCATTAGGAAGGTTGAGAACCACTGATCTATAACTTTCAGAGACTTGAGAGGGCTCTTGAACTCCCACGAGTCAATCCCCAAGTGTTTGATGACTTGCTCTGCCTCCCTCCCAGAACTGAGAGATCTAATGAAACAACTGTAACGCCTATATAGAGGTAAAGGGCTCCATAGAAATATGACTAGGAATGCACGCGTGCTTAACTCTACAGTGCTTTATGGCTTACCTCTGTTATTTCATCTTCACAGCAACCTTGGGAGGTAGATGCTATTATAATTCCCACTTTATAGATGAGGAAACAGGCTGAGAGTGAAAGGCTGCCCATTAGGGTCCAAGCTTCTCATGATAAGCCATTTCAAAATACCTGGGCTGGTCCTCTAAGGACTACCACTCAGTCTGAATCTATCCCCCACCCCTGGCCTGGCCTGGGAAGTTGTCCAGATTTGGAGGCCCCGCCTGAATTTGTGTGCCTTGCTTCCCAGATACAGGTCATTTCCATGAGGCAGCAGAAAAGGGAGATTAGGTTGGGGGTGTTGGGATTTTTGGGGGTGCAGTAGGGAGAGGAAAGCTGTAACTTGTTCATGTGACTTCATCAGTGTAAGAAACTCCCTCTACCAATATAGACTGATTTCTAATCTTCGCCTCCTAGTCTTAGTGAGTTACCCAGGGCCCTGAGAGGGTAGGGGGTTGCACAGAACCACACAGCTAGTCTATATTAGAGGCAAGATTTGAACCCAGGTCTTGCTCATTCTAAGGCTGGCCCTCCAGCCAGTATGTCAAGTTATCATTAGTGAAGAGGTTGACCATTCCAGAGGCTGCTTATTCATGTTCCCTTAAAAGTATCTTTATGCAAACCTTGGTTGGATTTAACCGAGCCCGATAGAAACATCAACATGAAACACAACAGTAGTGCGGGCAGCCAAAAATAGGTATCTTCTTACTTCCTAACTCACCTGGTAAACCAACAATTTCGCTGAAGTCTTGACCCTTCTACTACACATCTCTTAGGTCAGCTACTCTGAACTTTGGATCTTCATCATAAGAGGATATGTGGGACCTGTTTGCTTCACAAATCACTTGCCTCCTGAGCACAGCTATCAGTTCTCCACATCAAGGACTGTGTCTAGTAACATCCTCTACCTCTCCCAGTCCTGCCTTAGATACCTGCCAGCAGTGTGACCCTGGGCAAGTCACTGAAACCTCTCCCAACCTCAGTTTCCTCAACTGTAACATGGGCATAATCATAGCACCTGCCTCCCAGAGTTGTTGCGACGATAAAACGACATGAGATTTGTACAGTGCTCAGCACAGTGCCTGCTCGATAAATGCTTATTTCCTTCCTATGACTTTTTATTATGTCATCTCTAAAACTCAAAATTCTGTTGCAATTTCTTAGCAATAGTATTGCTTCTTAATGGACTAGATGAGAGTCCAACAGGCTTGAGTTCAAATCCTCTCTCAGAAATTATCTATGTGATCCTGGGTAATCAGTCTGCCTCTTTCTGTTCCTCAGTTTCTTCACCTGTGAAACAAGGTTGTACCCAACAGCCTTGAAGGCCTCTTCCAGCTCTGAATCTTCTATGTGGTCTAAGCAGAGTATCCAGTTTGTCCCAGAAGGTATAGCATTCCCCATCCCTACTCTAATGTAATTACTGATGCAGTCGTACATGGGTTTGACCAGTTACCAACAAAATGGAACTCTCCAACAGCAGCACATAGATTAGACTGTTCCTCTTAGCTGTGTCTAAGGATGGAGCTTGGCAAGTTTTAACACCCTTTATTCTTATTACTACTCCTACTACTTGTCTGCCACAGAGTAGGAACTGAAAAAAGACTTATTGATTCAGTGAATGATCGATTGCAAGGGAAGGCTCCACTGGGTGGCCTTCAATGGCCATCAATAGGGCTCTTGGGCTGCTTCTTATGGCTTTTATAGGCTGGCCTCCAGGGCTGCCAACTCTCCCAGAACCCCCATGGGCACAGAGGGAGGGGGAACGAGATCATGCATGTGGGGAGTTTTGTTAACCTCAAGGCATCAGATAAAAATTAGTCATTATTGTTGCTGTCGTTGTTGTACTTGGGGAAAAAATCAGAGTGAAAACCAGTTTGGTCAGAAGGCAGTGATCCAGGTGGAGCAGTAAGTAGTGTCTCAGCAAAGCCCCCAGGTCCTTCCAGAGCTCACTGAAATGGAGAACCATCCAGTGGGACCATGGGAAAGGTGCCAGATTTGGGCCTGTGTTTGGGTCCCATTTTTCCTATTAACTATGTGACCTTCGGGCAGTCCCTTCCCCAAATGAGCTTTACCCCAAGCGAATCACTTAATCTCTCCCAGCCTCAGTTTCCCCATCTATGAAATGAGGGGGATGGATGAATTCAGTGGTCTCTGAGGTCCTTCCCAGTTCTAAGTCTATGATCTTATAAAACTTAAGCTCAGAAGAGTTAAGTGACTTGCCTGAGAGACAGGACTTTGAACCCAGGCCCTCTTGACTCTAAGTTGATCACCGTGTCTAAGTGGTCTCAGTTAAAGTCCCACCTTGATGCCTCTTAATTTGAGAGTCTTTTCTCTGTTGCTTAGCCTGAGTTTGTCCTGTCTGTAGCTTACTTGGCCCTAGTGATTTACATGTTGCCTCCCCCATTGTACCATGAGCTCCTAGGGAACAGGAACTGGTTTTTTGCCATAGATAGTCCTTGGCTCACAGTAGGCACTTGATAAAACCTTGCTGCCTGCCTGACCCCCATGCCTCTGTTTTCTCCGCTATCAGAGGAGGGGGTTAGACCAGATGGCCCTGAAGGTCTTTTCCAGAGCCAAGTCCTCTGATGTCATGATTCCTGGCCCAGCTATGGTAGTCTATGAATGGTCACTCCTGACCTTTAAGGTCATGGAAAGAAACAAACCCTTCCAGCTGAGAAAACAACATAGTCTAGAACAGCTGAGCTCAGACACAGTATTATAGTGTTTAAAAAAAAACTCTCTGAAAACTGAAACGGGCCTGAAGAACAGTGTGTTGTTTTAAAAAGTCAATCAGAAAAGCACATTCCTTCAAGATGGCGCCACCTCAGCTTAAGCTGATCAGGAAAAATGGCTCTTGGTGCTCTGCTTGCCCCTCCCTCCCTCCAAAGGCTCCAAAATGAGCTTGAGCTTCAGGGGAAGTGCCTTTGGCAGCTGGCTGCTGGCACCTCAGGTAGGCACCAGTGCCCTGAACATCTGCTGCCTTTCTCCAATGTGGCTGAAAATGCTTTCCTAAAGCAGGGGCTGATTATTTTTGTAGCTTCGGCATTTTTAGAATTCTATTTCACTTCACAGGGTTTCCCAATTCAGAGAGGCCGTAATTATGAAGTTTTCTCTTCTCTTTTTTGGCTCTTGTGGGCTCCAATACAACAGGCTCTTTGTCTTATCCTTGGCAGAGATGTTGCTTTATTAGGTCGCACCAAAGGCCTCTTCTTTCTTAGTGGTGTTATTCTTCCATGAGAAAAAAAACCTCCTCACCAAAAAAATAATAAAATAAAACCAAAGTGGCATTTTAACTTGTTAAAATTAAACAAACAGGAACTTCTGAAACATAATCCAACAAAAAAATGTTCATATGAATCCTATCAAGCTCTATGAGTCGCAGTTGAGTTGAAAATGAATGATGCTGGTTCCTGGATCGGGAAGGAAGGGCCTACTTCGGGAGTTTGAGACCAGCCAGGAGGTTGTAGGGAAAGTGGGCCAGCCTCTGAAAGGGGACTGGGCTGCAACCTGCACCAGACAGGAGCTCGACACAGGGCCATCAGCTTCCCCACCTGTGAACCGAGGGGGCTGGAGTCAATGGCCTTGTAGGCCTCTTTCAGCTTTCAGCCTGTGGAATTATTTTTCCTCTCTGGATCTTGTTTTCCTCATTTGTAAAATGAGGGGCTTAGACTGAGGGTCCTCTGAATTCCTTTCCCAGTCCAAACCTATGAGTCTTAATGCCTCTTCGGGTTTGGTGAGCGTGCTCATCACACAGATACTTGATTTCCATTCATTCATTTATTTGAAAGGCATCTCTTTTTCTTTTTTTTTGGAGGGATGAAGGCAGGACAATTGGGGTTAAGTGACTTGCCCAAGGTCACATGGCGAGTATGTGCAGAAAGGCATTCTTAATGAATGCAGAACCTAGCCTAGTCAGTGGGGGAGATAAGCCATGGCTCTTCCCCCCTCTTCCCTCCAGATGATGACTGTCTCCTAGGTGAAATCAGACCTAAGCACAGTCAGTACAGAATAGAACATAGGTGCCAAAGAGAAAGGCTGACCAAATGTTGGTTGGGTACTGAGCATACTGGGACAATCAGCTTCCTGGAGATGGGGGCCTCTAAAGTGAACCTTGAAAGACAGGCAAGATTTCAGCAAGCAGAGATGGAAACACAGTGTCCTCCAGCCATGAGAGACAAGGCTAAGCCAAGACACAGAGCAAGGGTGAGTTTTCCCCCCTTTGGAGGATTGGGTTTTTGTCTTATCACACCCTCTCAGTACGTCCTCCAATCAAAAATGTTCCGCCATAGAAAAAACTTCATAGGACATAGACAGAAAGCAATAAAGCAGTCTTCTTTCTTACTCATATTGATTAAGTGGTTGCTAAAAGTCAGAGAGGGTCAGACCTGGTTACTAGACCCTAAGATCTCAGAGACTGTGGTGGAGTAACAGATCTGGAGTCAGGAAGATCCAAGTTCAAATCCTACTCAGACACTTCCTTGCTACATGAACCTACGACCTGCCTCATTTTCCTAATAATAAAAATACCTACCTCTCAGGCTTGTGAGGGTAAGATAGTATTGGTAAAGTGCTTTGTAACCCTTAAAGTCCTCTGGAAATGCTGCTTTAGTATGGTTATTATCATACAATATTATTGGGATTGGATTTGGGAAGGCTTTTAACAAAGCCTCTCCCCATGACCAATAACCAGTTAGAACATTTGGCCCCTGGGGTAGGAGTTGAGGGATGGCAGCAAAAGGGTTAATTTCCTCCGGGGCATGGTTTCTGGCCTAAACAGTGAGGGTGAGAGGATGACCAGGGAGCAAAGCAGAGCATGGTTGGAGTCAGGCAACATGGAGGGATGTGAACCAGATGGGCTTGGAACTGGTTACTTGACTAGATTCTAAGAATGTTGAATGCTAGATGTGTTATCCTAGAGGAAGGCCTCTAGGGGGATGCCCCAGAGAGCTGGCTTTGATCCTAACTCTTTAAAATGTTGATCAATGACTTGGTAAAAGGCATGCTTTTCAAATTTGAGGTGGATAGGAAACTAAAAAGCATATCAGCTATGTGGGGGGACAGAATCAGGTTCCAGAAAATATCTCAATAACAGGAACAGCGGACTGAATCTAGTAAGAGAACATGTTGTTATGAGAACACCTCATTGCAGAGGTGGGGGACTATGGATGTGGAATCCTGCATGCAATGCCAGACTTGGGTCAATGTGTTTATTCATTCTGATGAGCTAGGGTTCCTTCCTCTCCCCCCCACCCCAATTTTTATTCTTTGTTACAAGGTGTAAGAAGCCAGACTGTCAGTTAAGAAAAAAACCCTTACAACAAATACTTTTGATAGAAGTTTGATATCCAAAATAAGGAACTGACACAAACATTCAAGGTCAGGATCCATTCTCCCATTAGTAAGTGACCAAAGAAAGATGAATCATGGTATACAGTTGAAGGGATGTTTCTTTTTCAAATAAAGAATATTTTCCAAAGCCAGGGTCTGCAAACAAGCCTACCACCTGTTTTTGTATGACCCACCAAGCTAAAGATGGCTTAAGTTTTATTGTATTTAAAAATATAAAAACCCTTCTTAGCTCCAGCCCTAGAGAAAAAGAGCAGGGTTAGGCCCTCTGCCCTTAGTTCAGAAGAATGCCTATGGTCAAAATAAAAGTCACCTTCTACTGTGCATAAAAAAATAAGACTTGCTTAATCATGTATTGGAAGGAGAAATTACACACGGTAGCCTTTTTGGGGCCTCTTTTTTGTGTGTACTGATTTCCTTCATAGCACCAACATTTATGTGGCACTTTAAGTTTTGTAAAGTGTTCTTGTTCAGTCATGTCTCTATGACCCCATTTGGGGTTTTCTTGGTTTACCATTTCCTTTTGTAGCTCATTTTACAGATGAGGAACTGAGGCAAACAGGATGAAGTGACTTGCCCAGGGTCACATAGCTAGTAAGCATCTGAGGGCAGATTTGAACTCATGAAGATGAGCCTCCCTGACTCCGGCCTGGAGGGTCTATCCACTGCTCTACAGTTTGACTTCTGCGATAATACCTACCTTTCAGGGTGATGTTCAAGTCAAATGTACGTACAATATTTTGCAAACCTTAAAGTGCCATACAAAAAGGCATCAATACAACTTCTGTAGAAAGTAACTAGAAAGAGTAAAAGCTCCTTGAGGGCAGGGACTGTTGCCCAGCACAGTCGTTTAGTTAAGATAACAAAGTTCTTTTTAGCTGTTTATCCTTGAAAGGCTTTAAAGAAACGTTAAAACTGAAAAATTCCCCTCTACAATGAAATTGATGACTGAACAACAAAAATTCTCCCCAGTAATAAATGTCCCAGACAATTCAGTTCAATTCTATAAACCTTTATCAAATGCCTAGTCTATGCCAGGCATTGTGCTAAGCAGTGTCTGTGAACGCCTTGGGAACAGTTCTTTATCCAGCCAGATGATATTAATATGCCACTTAGAAAGAGTGCCCAAGAAAGTTTCAATTATTCAAAGAAACATCCCTCCGCCTTGATAAACCCAAAGGTTGTAAAAACACAAGGAAGGACAGTCAGGAAGATGCCTGAGTCTGGAGTCGTCTCCTGGAAAATCAAAGGGCCCTTCATCTTGGATCTTTGTTTTCTCCCCCACAGGAAAATAGGCAGTTTCTTTGATTAAAAGAACCCTGGGATTGGATGGTTTTTCAAACAGAATGCTTCTTTTAAAATGACCTTCTTTTCTTTCTTTGTCAGTGTGGTGCTCTTTTGCAAGGTTTGCAAAGATTTCCCCCACCCCTAGTTAATTCTTCCTCTCTCTGACTGGGAAAAATGAACAAATAAATGAGTGAATGAATGAATTTTAAAAAGAACATTCATTAAGAACGTAAAATGTGCCAAGCACTGTGCTATGTTCTGGGAATAGGAAAAAAAAAGCAAGACCATTTCTGCCCTCAAGGAACTTGCATTCTAGTAATGAGCAACAACAGAGAGAGTTGAGTGGCTGGCAGAGAAGGGTGCTTGGGTTTGGAAAGTTAGAAAGCTGAATGGGTTCCTAAGGGAGTAGACTGGTAGTCTTTCAAGCAGAAGTAGTAGTGTTGGTTTGATTATTGTTCCAGAGCTGGAAAGGAAACCAGGGGAGAGGCTACAAGCAAGAGGACAAAGAGGAAGATGGCCAGAATGAAGCTTGGCTAAAGATTTGCTGGAATGTAATGTGTGAGACGAGGTAATGACCAGTTAGGACAATTGGGTCCTGGGGTAGGAGTTAAAGGGTGGTAGTGAAAGGGTTAATTTCCCCAGGGCATGGCATCTGGTCCAGATAACAACGGTGAGAAGATAAGCAGAGAGTGAAACATGGCTGGAGCCAGTCAAAAAAACAACTTTTAGTTTGAGGATAGAAACATACAGAGGTATGAGGGCAATCTTAGAATCCACCAGCATTTTAATAATAAAACAGCCTCTATTTTCATATGCATCAAGGTTTATCAAGTTCTTTCCTCACGACCACCCTACAAGATGGAGAAAGAATATATAATTATGCCCATTTTACAGATGAGGAAACAGAGGTTTTGAAAGATTAAATGTCTCATGCAGGATAAGTGAACCAGGATTTGATGCAAGGTGTTCCACTTTCTGATCATCTCTAGCCCCTGCTAAGTCCACTTGTAGCTTCATCCACACTTCTTTCCCACCAGAAACTTGAACTCAACTCTGGAAGCTCCTTAATCTCTGACAGTTGCATCTTGCTTGGATCTAGGTCTTTACCTCACTTCTGAGCCCTCTCCAGCACTCAGCACAGAACTTGGCACACAGAGCAAGGGCTTAATAAATGCTTTATCTATTTATCTATCTATCTGAATCCAAGTCCAGAATTCCTCCTACTATGCTGCCTGAGGCAATATAGATGTAACACCCCTTCCTGGATTACTTCTGTATCTCCCACGTGATTTGTTGGTCCAAGACCCCAGGGGGCAGCAGCTCAGTACTCCTCAGAAAGTATATGAGATATATAAGGGATTCTAGTACTGTTGCTCATAAGCCCCCATTGAGTGTGCTCCCCACTGATTATTGGCCAAAGTTAATTACCTTTTAAGAAAAGTATTTACTAAGCAGGTGTAACAAGGACAATTGCTATATCAATATCCTCCTAAAAGGGGAAGGTGTGCTCATCCCTTCCACACACAAGGTTCCTGTGTGACTTAAGCTTAGAGAACACATGTGGTAGCTACTGGAGGTCCTTATCTCCCTTTGTGGTGTCCCCAGGAAATTCTTCTTAGGGAACTTATAGTTCTCTTTAGCCTCTGAGGGATGGTGCCATAGGTGAGTCCTGAAGATTCCTTTCCTTGATATCTGTTTTGCTCTCAGCTGGGGTTTTTTCAGCTCCCAATGCCCTGTGACTGGCAGCTACTACTGTTATATGGACATAACTAGTGACCCTTAGGTGCCAATCAGACATTTAATGGCTGTGATGCTCTAATGGATCTCCCAACCTTACAAGTCTCCTGGTGTGGGAGAGAAAGCAAACTTCTTTCTGATGCTCTTTCAGGGGCTTTCCTGGAGTTGCTCCACCATTAAAATGATGGGCAGCTGGAATTTGTTCTTCTGTCCTAGCCTGTTGTTTTGTCCACGGTGCTATAGGGTGTGACTGATTCTCTTTCAATCAATCATAAGATATTTCCTTCAAGTCATCAGCTTTCATCTACTGACCCAGGTATTTGGATTTCTCCAATGACTTGATCACCCCTAATTTCTTTCTCTGACTGATTCAATTCAGCTCTCTGGGCCTTCTATAATTACATTAATTAGACTCATATAGAAATAATTAGAACATAGGCTTTCTGAGCTGGGAGTGTTCTCAGAGATGATGGAAGCATGAATATCAGCTGTTCCCTGAAGTTGACCTTCTGTCTCTTGTCTCTGCATTCACAATGAACCGTGATGACCAAGGCAGTCTGGGAAGAAATAGAAGTTTGGGTTGGGAGATGAGCAGAGTCCACAAGACATCACAATGCTCTTTCAAGGGAGGCTAATGTGGAGGAGTAGGGCAGCCCAAGGTGCAGTTCACCTTGGTTGTCCACTGTTAGGAAACCATCTGGTGGTTTCTATTTTACCTAATTATTAAGCGTGTCCCAGACAAATCACTTAACCTCTCAAGATCCCAGGGGACTAAAAGCTAAAAGTTGTATTGCAGGTGCCAAACTGCATTATGGAGGGAGTTTCTTTCTCTGGAAGTTCTGATGGGGTGATGGGACTGAACCCTGAATTTTCCCACACATTTCAGCAGCCCAGATCACTGGCTGTCACCCAGCCCACTTTGATACTCAACAGTCCTTTCACAGTGGCTCTCCACCCACCCCAAACCACTTAATACTTCTTTCACTGTCCCACCTGGACTACCCTAGGCTATTTACCATCCAGATCTTCCAATAGTCCTTTTTAAAAATATATATATATATTTATTTATTTATTTTTAGTTTACAACATTCAGTTCCACAAGCTTTTGAGTTCCAAATTTCCTCCCCCTTCTTCTCCTCTCCCATCCCCATATTTACCCCATACTCCTCAGCATGCCAGAGGCTTTCCTTGATTTTCTCCTGACATTCAGAGAGTCCTGTGGAGCCCTCTGGCCATCCACCTGTGACCCCTCCATCTCAGCAGGAACTACCTTTGGCAAGCTCCCCGTTCTATGCCTCAGCTCATTTTTATCATCAGAGGGTCATTGAACAAGGTTATTCCTGTTATGATGTCTTCCAAGGAATCTTGCAGAATGTTAATGTATGGATAAAAAAACAGCTTATTGTAAAAGAGTCTTTAAGGGGACATTTTGTTCCACTTAGTCGATTTTTTTTTCTAATCATTAAACAATAAGCACAATAAAATCCTTTGTTCTCTGCCTATTTCTTGCTCAGACCTGATTTGGGGTTTTCTTGGCAGAGATCCTAGAGTGGTTTGCCCTTTCCTTCTCCAATTCACTTTACATATGAAGAAACTGAGGCAAACAGGGTCAAGTGACTTGTCTAGGGTCATATAGCTAGGAAGTATCTGAGGCCAGATTTGAACTGATGAAAATGAGTCTTCCTGATTCCAGGCCTGCTGCTCCACCTAGCTGCCTCTTTCAATTAATCACAAAACAATGAAGGGCCATTGTTGAGGTGGGTTTATAAAAACCTCCTTAGGGTTGGCTAGCTGGCCTAATGGATAAAGGCCCTGGCATCTAGAAAATCTGAGTTTGAACCCTCTTTCTGACGATGAATTGTGTGGGTGCATCACTTAACACCTATCAATTTCAGTTTCCTCATCTGTAACATAGGGATCATAATGGTATGGATCTCACAGGTCTGTTACAAAGATTAAATGTGATAATACATGTGAAGTGTTTTGCAAACCTTAAAATGTTATATAAATAGGAGGTAATGTTACTATTTTCCAATATCCTTACTAAGGATGCCCTTGAGTTGCCTATAGATAACTTTCATACGGATTTTAATTATAGAAGGGAAAAGAAGTATCTAGGTCAGTGGTTTTGAATGTTTTGATATTTTCTCAGTCACCTTTTTTCAGCATTATTAAGGTTCAAGATTTTTTTCATGCCTTTGGCATCTTCCTCTCCTTCAGATATCTTGTACATTGGCCCCTTAATATGCTCACAATTGTTCCACTTCCAGTACAGATTCCGACTCTAGCGACATTTGGTCCAATACAGCTGCTTTCTCCATCTTTGGTCCTGTTGGTGTCATTTTCTGCCTCCTCTATAAACACATCCAGGTGTTTCCACTGTCCTTGATTGGGAGAACAGTTTGTTGAGATGATATTTTTTTTTGTGAATCCTTCCCATTTTTCTTGTGTTTGTACTCTTTCTTCCATTTTCATCCTTGAATGCACTTGGGATGTCTTTGCTCCGATGGATATCTTGCCAAGCCATTGTTAGACTGGTTTTCCTCTCTGCTGCTTTTCTCTGTTTCAGGAGACACTAATAATTATTAGTTCATAACTGTCCCTCCTTCTTCTCTGGAAGATTTTACGGATGAGTTTAGATTCTAAGCCAGTGTTGCCTTTGGCAGCCACCCCATTCCCTTTTCCCACTTAGTCAGATGTCTGCTGACTGAGGTGCTTTTCAGTCTCCTTGTTGTGGTGATTAAGGTACATCAGTTAAACTACTGGATTAAAAAAGGTAATTGATGTTGATGTCAATGTCATTCCTGCTGTCTGTTTCTTGTTTTTCATTTTCAGTTACTGGAATAATTAGATTGGGGTAACGTTACTCCAGTTTTCTTGTTATTATTCTTTCTTTCCTTCTTTTTGCTGGTTCTGCTCTTGGTTCAGTAAATCAACGGTCTCAATTATCCATAGTTGACTGACTAGGGGACAACTCCCACGTCAATAACACCTTTTCCTGTCTGTCAAAATTGAATCTATTTTGGTTTTTTTAATGTTGCTTGGTGCTCACCATGTCCAGAATCTAATTCTTTTTAAAAATAATAATATTAATGTTAATTGTTAATGTTAATATTTGTCGATATGATAGAACAGTGTTAATGTTAATATTAATATTTGTTAATACATGATATAATAATGTTAATATTAATAATTATTCCTAATAAATGCTTGTTGATGATAATATAGAGATCTAAGTCTTCTGTGTAAAACCAAGAAGTCTTTGGGCACTCTTATTCCTTCTTCCCAAACATTGATTTCCCATATTTTCTTCCATCTTTACCTTCTTCATACTGATGCATAAGGTCACCAAGTGTCATAGTTTATGTTGATTTAACTTGGATGGTCTTTTCCGATAAGTTGGTGTCCTCTGATGCTCTATTCCCTTCACCATACTGCTCTTTGCTAGGTAGTCCTGATTGAAAAAACAAACAAAAACCAGAACCAAGAGGGGAATAAATCTGTAAGCTGTAAGTCAATGACCTAGATTTCAATGTCTTGAAAAATTCTACAAATGAATCATCAAAGAAATGATTAATTAATATGTTCAAAAGGAAGATGTAACTACAAAGTATCAGTTTGGTTTCATCAAGAGTAGGTCATACCACACTAGCCTTATTTGCTTTTATGGCAGGATTACTAAACTAGTAGATCGAGAAATGCTACAGATAGAGTGTACCTGGATTTTTAGTGAAGCATTGATAAAGAATTTCATGCTATTCTTGTGGAAAAGATGAAGAAAAGTGGACTAAACAACATCCTAATTAAATATAATTATCTAACTTGTTGAATGGCTGGACTCAAAGAGTAATTATTAATGGTTCAATGTCAACTTGTTAGAAAGTCCCTCTTGAAAAGTCCCAAGGATCTGTTTGGCCCTGTAATCTTTAAAATCACCACCAGTTGAAGTGTGAACTGATTCAGCCATTCTGGAGAGCAATTTGGAACTATGCCCAAAGGGTCAGAAAACTGTGCACACCCTTTGATCCAGCAATACTACTACTAGGTCTGTATCCCAAAGAGATCATAAAAAAACGAAAAAGGACCTACATGTGCAAAAATATTTATAGCAGCTCTTTTTGTGCTGGAAAAGAATTGGAAATCGAGGGGATGCCCATCAACCAGAGAATGGCTGAATAGGTTGTGATATATGAATGCAATGGAAAACTATTGTTCCATAAGAAATGATGAGCAGGTAGACTTCAGAAAAACCTGGAAAGACTTACATGAACTGATGCTGAGTGAAGTGAGCAGAACCAGGAGAACATTGTCCATAGTAACAGCAACATTGTACGATGACCAACTTTGATAGATTTAGCTCTTCTCAGCAATGTCACAACCTAAGATAATTCCAAAAGACTCATGATGGATACTATTCACATCCAGAGAAGGAACTATGGAGTCCAAATGCAGATTGAAGGATACTATTTTCTCTCTTTTATCTTTCTTTCTCATGGTTTTTCCCTTTTGTTCTGATTCTTTTTTCACAACATGACTAATGTAGAATTATGTTTGATATGATTGTACATGTATAGTCTATGTGAGTTTGCATGCCACTTTGGGGAGAGAGGGAGAAAATTTAGAACTCAAAATATTATAAAAGTGAATGTTTAAAGCTAAAAATAAATAAATAATCTTAAAAAAATAAAACTACTACCAATGACTAGGATAAAGGCATGGATGATATGCTCATCAGATCTATAGATGACATGAAGCTGGAAGGAATATGGGAGGGTCAGGATCCAAAAAAATCTCAGAAGGCTAAAACCAAGAATTACTGAAACTAGTAAGATTAACTTCAGAAGGAAAAAATATAAAGTGGTACACTTGGGTTCAAATATTAATTTCACAAGTACAGGATAGGAATGTGTGGTCAGAATGCAATTGATCTGAAAGAGATCTAGGAATTTTACTGGGCTATAACCTCAGTATGAATCAACAGTGTGGTGTACATTCAGCCCCCAAAGCTGATGCAAGAGTAAACTTCTTTAAGAGAAACAGAGCTTCCAAGAGTAAGAAGGTGAAAGTCTGTCCATTGTTGTTCTGGTCAGACCATGTCTACTCTGAGTATTTCAGTTTAGGAGATTCATTAATTATGGAGATTATCCAGAGGGTGGTAGCCAGGGCCTTGAACTGGTAAAAGGCCTGAGTTCAACAAATAAGTTGAAGGAAATGGGCATGTTTAGCCTGAAGGGAATATTCAAACAAGGCATGATGCCATATTCAAGGACTATCATAAAGAAATTTATTTTAAAACAACTCTTTGGTATACACATAATTTTACCATTTATTAAAGACAAAAGCAAATTTGCACGCAAATGAGATGGATATGCTTGTTTATTTTTCTTAAAGAGTTAAATCTTGGTGGAATATTTGATACTGTTGGATGAAGAGCATCTTCAACATTTTTTCAGAGTTGGTTGATATTTTGATTTTATTATCGCCAATGCCGAAAATGCCACTTCATATAAATACATAGTATGAAATGCCAGAAGTATGTTTTTAGGGCCATTTCAGAAAATGTTGGAAATTCTGTTTGGTCTTTGTTCTGTTTGAATCCAGGGGACAGAAGAAGGAACAAAAGGGGAAGAGGAGTAGCAAATAAATAGATAAATTTAGGCTTGATTTTGGGGAAAAAATTTAAAATTGGACTGTCTTTTGCCTCTTTGTGTATTCCCAGTGTTTAGCACAGTGCCTAGCATACAATAGGTGCTTAATAAATGTGGATTGATTGATTGGGTTGTCTCAGGAGCTGGTGAGTTCTGCTTTATTGCGTGTCTTTGAGCTGACCTTAGATGATCACTTGTCAGATAAGTTATAATGGGGAAATGGATTGGATATGGAACTAGAGGTCACAAAAATTTGGCAACAGTGAAAGGTTTCTGCTTGTGCAACAACCAAAAATTAATTCAAAATCAAATGCATGATGAATTCAAGGTGTTTCTGGCAGCATTTGTCCATGTTGTATTACTCAACTTCATTGCAGCCTTGGTTCTGGACACACAGCATGCGCACTTTGGACTGTGCATGCCCATTGTGAAATGCAAAACCAATAAACACTTCCAAAAACAAAACCTTGGCTCAGATTTGAGACTATCGTATGTTATGAATGGCAGTATTTTTGCTGGATGTACAAAACTATTGAATGAATTTTGACTTGGGAATAGGACAGAATTTCCTACAATTTCTGAAATGGCCCTAAACATACTTTTGCCATTTTGTACTATGTATTTATGTGAAACGGCATTCTCAGCATGGATGATTGTAAAATCAAAATATCTATCAACTCTGAGAAAACATTGAAGATGCTCTACATCCTACAGTATCAAATATTCCACTGAGATTTAACTCTTTATGTAAAAATAAACAAGCATATCCATCTCATTAGTGTGCAAATTTGCTTTTGTCTCTAATAAATGGTAAAATTATAGATGTATATATATACATATATATATGCCAAAGAACTGTTTAAAAATAAATTTCTTTATGATTTCTTATCAGTAAATGTTTGATTTGTATACCTATTTTATATTCCTATATACCCAGAATCACATAAAAATTTCTTGGGTGAAAAGGGATGGAGAGTGGAAAAAGTTTAAGCCCTGGGCTAGACCATCAAGGTCCCTTTCAACTCTAAAAACCTCTGTTATGTCTATGTTGCAGGCCCTTACTGTTCTCTGCTACCTTCTGCTATTCTTAACCAAGATATATTACTCTGGCTGGAGTGCAGCTGCCAGGATCTTAGGAATGTCTCATAGCCAGAATTAGACTTGGGTCAGCTAGACCTAACCAGCTAGCTTGGGAAAGCTCCGAGGTACTCTATGTCTCTCTTTCGTATTCACATTTTTCCTTTGCTATCTTCTCTGACATCCTCTGTTTAACTTTTATCCAAGTATGAGTTATTTTCAGAGCATTCCTTTTAGTCCTATGATACTTCTTGTTCCAGAAAATCATTGCCTAGGACTCTGTTACAGTGGAATAAAGATACTGAGTGGTTACATCCAGACAACATTTACTAAGTAGTGCATGCCAGTTGCATGACAAACCGGGACCAAGGCTCTTGGTAGCCAAGGACATTGACCATTGGTTTCTACCCACTTAACATAAAATTTGGAGGGAGTGAAAAATAGGAAAAAACAGAATGAAGAGATTATGATACCAGGTTTCTTATTGGTGGAGGATATAGGCAGACTGTCAGATGAGGGGTAGAGGGGTATTCTTGTGATCAAGTGATAATGGGGAAGGAGAGTAAACTTATGACTTAAAATCAGGGGACTTACAAGTGACTGAAATTGAGCTTTACTAAATGGTGGTTAAAAAACAAAACAGAGTCACTTACGATATTTTTAATATTACAGCTCCAGTCACCCAGGCTTATAACCTTGATGTCATTCTTGGCTGATCACTATCATTCAGCCCCCAAAATCAAACAGTGCTAAGTTTTATTAATTCTACCTTAATATCTTTCACGTGTGCCCCCTTCTCTCCAGTCACGTGGTCAGTGACCTGACCACCTCTCACTTGAACTTTAACAGCAGCCTCCTAATGAGAGTCCTTGCCTCATGTCTTCCACACGACTGACAAAGTGATCTGTACAAAGCTCAGGTCAGACCACATTACTCCCCTACTCAGTAAACAGCAGTGACTCCCTATTACCTCCAAAATCAGATATAAACTGCTCTGTTTGACTTTTAAACAGATCCAACCCAACTCAATCTACCTTTTTGGCCATCTCATGTATATCATTCCCTTTACTTCTCTCTGTTATCTAGCCATACTCATCTTCTTAATATTCTTCACACATGATATCCCATCTCATGTCTCTGTGCCTTTTGTCTCCCATCCTTAGAACACACCCTTTCCTCATCTCTGCCTCATAGAATTCCTTGTTTCCTTCAAAACATGGCTCAAACTCCACCCTCTCTAAGCAGCATCCCCTGATCCCTCTCCAGCTGTCGGTGCCTTTTGCCCCACCACCAAATCTTGCATTTGTTTGGTATATATATCATGTATGTCCATGTTGTCTTC
Source organism: Pseudochirops cupreus (assembly GCA_028627135.1). Classification (NCBI taxonomy): domain Eukaryota; kingdom Metazoa; phylum Chordata; class Mammalia; order Diprotodontia; family Pseudocheiridae; genus Pseudochirops; species Pseudochirops cupreus. Next base: position 23,795,666 of record CM053584.1, on the reverse strand, counting down.
CCTGATAGAATGTGACCTAGGGAGGACAGGGCTGATTTCACTTTTGTCTTTGTACCCCTAGCACCCAGGACAGTGACTGACATGTAGAAAACACTTAATAAATTGGTTAATTTGTTTATTGACTATTATTTATTCTGTTTAATAAACTGAAAAGAGGGCTGCTGGTGGGTACCTCCCTTTACATCTCTACTGTACATATAAATCACACAGAACTGGGCTGGGCAGAAAAGATCGAAAAGAATAGGTGACTTTTATTTCTCTTCACCCACACCACCCTGCCTCCCCCCTCAAAAGCTCAAATCATGGACTTATATTCTTCATTCCATCTAGAAAATAAGTGCTGGTCTTTGCCTGGTTTCCCCTAATTTCTATCCATTGGTCCTACTTCTGTCCTTTTTCTTCTTTGTCGTGACATCCCTGCAGATATTTGAAGACACCCCTGGTGTCCTCTTTAAGCCTTTCCCAGAATTGTTGCTATTGACATCATCACAGCCACTGTTATCCTCCTGCTCCAGAGGCATGGGGAAATCCAGCACGGTCCAGTGGTTGGAGCCCTGACCAATCAGTAGCCCTGGCCAGGCTCATAGAATGCAAGTGAAAAAAGAAAACCAGTAAGAGCAGACACTTTTTGTTGTTGTTTTAAGTTCTGTAAGAGTGCACCTCACTTACTGAATAGGCTGAAAATTAAACAGCACCCAACAAATTAAGTCTTTGTTTGGCCTCTGTACCAAATGCAAGGTCCTGCCAAGAGGTTGGGTTTGTCGTTGTTGTAACGTGAGCCCCCTCTGTTGGACCTGTGGGGTCAAGACAGCAAGTAGTCTGACAAGCAGAGGCACTGGATTGGCAATAGAGAGATAGAGAGATAGACAGACAGACAGACAGATAGATAAATATGAGTCTTCCTATGTCTTTCTATTTATATATCCATTTCTCCATCTTTCTATCAATCTAACTACTTATTTATCATCTGTTTTCTATATATATGTATATATATCCATCTCTTCACCTTTCTATCAATCTAACTACTTATATATCTGCATATCTATCTGTATATCTAACATCTATTTGTCTTTCTATATATCTATATACATTGAGATAGATAGATAGATAGATAGATAGATAGATAGATAGATAGATATTGACTCATAGGACAGAAATGGGACCAATGGATAGATAGACAGGTAGGTAGACATATGGAGAGATGACTGGATAGACAAAAAGACAGAGACAGAGGAAGAGAAAGATGATAGATACATAGAGAACTAGATTGATTAAAAAAAGATGGTGAGATGGATATATAGATATACAGAAAATAGATGATAGATATACACATAGATAAGTAATTAGAGTGATAGAAAGATGGAGAAATGGATATATAAATAGAAAGCCAGACATAGGAAGAGACATATAGAAAGAGAGATAGATGTTAGATATACAGACAGATATGCAGATATATAAGTAGTTAGACTGATAGAAAGGTGGAGAGAGGGCTATATGGATAGAAAGACAGGATAGAAATAGAAAGAAAATATAGGAAGAGATGGAAAAATAGAGAAGCAGAGAAATAGGAAGAGACAAAAAGACATAGAAAGACAGTTTGATAGATAATAAAAAGACAACATATCTTCTCCTACCTCCTCTCTGCCTCCTGGCTCCCCTGGCTTCCTTCAAGTCTCAGAGGAAACGCCACTTTCTGCAAAAAGCCTTTCCTAACCCCCTTAATAAGAGGGCCTCCCCTCCTGTCTGTCCTCTAGATCCTGTTTGTACATAGTTGTCTGCATGTTGTTTCCCCCATTAGACTATGAGCTCCTTGAGGACAGGGACTCCTTCTGCCTTTCTTTGTACTTCCAGCACTTAGCACCATGTCTGACATGTAGTAGGCACATCAGTGTTGACTTAATTTGATTATAGACATATGTAATTGGAGTTTGGTGCATGCCCAGATAACCCACATGAGAGATACTGGGGGACACATGCTTCTAAGAGACAAGAAAATTGATGTACGTAGAGACATTGTGTTGGCCTACAATGAGGTTGGAATCATCCATTGATTACAGAGATAGAACTGTCTATATTGTTAAAGTCACATAAGTGGGTAAGTCACTTTTTCCGGCATTTGGATTCCTTCAGGAAGAATTCGTTCCCTCACAGCAGATGACACAATGTCCCACTTAGGCCAGGTGGCCCCAAGAAATGGGCTTGGCATTTTAGTTTTAATTCCTTTGTTCTTTTCAGTTCTAGGTACAAGGAGTCCCTAGTCCAGGAACTCAAGCTACAAGGATCCAGCCCAGTAGTGAAGCCCTGTGGAACAAGGGTCCAGGATGCAAGCCCAGGCTTGGGACTATGCACTTGAACTTGGTGGCACTAATGCTATGTATAGGTAGGTTTAATCCCTTCCCTCTCCCCAGAGACCCCCATGGAGGAGGGATTAAGCCCTGGGGAGTTAAAAGTATTGTTTTTAGGTTTATCCTTGCTTTATCTTTGAAGTAAATATCTCCATGTAAAAGCTAATCCAGTGTTTAGTGGTTAAGTGAAGCTGGGAGCTAGCACTAGCCAAAAAGGCAGGCCCACACTAGGTAGAGGTTCAAGCAGGGGAAGAGAGACTCCCTCTGGGTATCAGAGAAGGGGAGGGGGTGATGGAATGTGACGGACCTCACCCTCCTAGTAGAGCCAGAGCAAACCCATGTTACGCATAGACCTATGAATAACCTGTATATAAGTTACATATACTACACACACATACAAATATCACACACACACATATTAGAATTTTGTCACTAAGAAATTCAGAAAACAATTTACTCTTCAACACTACCATAGATATTAACAGCTGCTAGACTCACCAAAGGCTTTGCCAATTGAGCTCCAGTCCTGCTGGTTCTCCCAAGTCAGTAGGGATTTGGGCAGGGCCGGACAAACGGTGGTGCTTTCCAAGGATCCATAGGCTGGCCACCAGAAGAATTCTTTTCCCACAGTGATCCTGAGATCCATAAAAAAAAGATCCTGCTGTACTGGTATTATCATCCTCATTCTGCAGAGGAGGCTGCTGAGGCTTAGAGAGGTGAGGGGTCACCTAAGGGCATGAAGCTAGAAAACAGCAGAAGCCACACTTCAACTCAGGACTCCCAACTCTGGGGGCCCGCTTCTCTTACTGTCTATTTGTCCTGAGTGGGCCAAGTTAAATCAGAGGTTCTAATAAGCAGGGCTTATTTTCATGGAATTAGATCCATTTCTCCTTTAAAAGAGTTGTTTAATATTCATCATGCTTCCCTGCTATTTGGATTTCATAACAGAATTACCAAGGCATCCAGGTCTCCTTCTGATCTACATTAATACGAATTTCTTTATTGTCGCTTATTTTTAATAAGCATTTTATAGGCCTCCACACTTGCAAATTTCTCTGCTGTTGTTATACTTTTCACATCAAGATTTAGTTAAGACTGTTGGAAAAAAACACAGCCTCTTTCCTAGACTTGAAACCTCAGAGTCAACTTTTCCCCTGTCTCTCTCCATCACTCTTCTCACTGAATCAATTGCCAAATCCTGTCAGATGGACCTTCCTGATAGCTCTTACATTCTGCCCACTCACCCTGTCCCATGCTATGCACACTTGGATAGGCTGGTCGGGGTCGGGTCTAAATTGAGCCACCAATTCTATAATGGCCAGGTGTGAGGTGAGGCTTTCAACTGCTATTGTTGGCCTGTTGCAGGGCCAGGCCCTTGGGGCAGATGGAATTCACCCAGTGGAGCCTCCCCTAGGTGGGGCAAAGGGGAATGTACAGATGGGGCACCAGAAACTGATGCTTTCTGGATTAGTCAATGCCAGCCAATCCATCCACAGAACCACAGGGAAGTGGGTAGAGTATGTTATTTTTAGGCCGAGTCCCTTGTAATAATATCTCTCTGCTCAGATCAGACCTGAAGAGGCTTGGTCTACAGGACTAGTCCAAATCAAAGTGAATGCTTACTAAATATTTCAACTATGAGCAGGGAAGCTCTGAATTTCTGGGGTAAACAGTTTCTCTGGGGCCAGAACTAACTCTATCCAGTTCACAGAGGCCCCAAATCCACTACAGCATGGACCCATAATATCCATGGAAAGTCTCAAGTATCAGAAGTAGAGTATATATGTGTGTGTACATATATATGTATAATGTCAGTTACAGTAATTAACACAGCTAACCCCTTCCTCTCTTATCCCTGGGATGACATCTTCCAGTTACAATATACTCTAATACAACTCACATTTTGTGAAATGCCTCCTGGGTTCAGAGCCTGGGACGTGCCTAAGCCTGGCATTTCTCCTCCTCTCTGCCTGATCACTGCTTCTGGCTCCCCTTCCAGTCTCTAATTACCGTGCTCAGCACAGCGCCTGGCACATTAGTAAGCGCTTAATAAATGTTTGCTGATTGATCGGTTGATTAATTCTCCAAGATTCCGTCCTAGCCTTCTGCTCTTCCCAATCTGCGGTCTCGCCCTTTGGCCAATCCTGCTCATTCTCATGATTTCAAAGATCTTGATGTAGATGGTGTTTTAATCTCTATCTCCATCCCTGATTTTTCTCCTGTGTTTCAAACTCATATTTCCCACAGGACTTTTCTAGCTGGAGGTACACACACACACACACACACACACACACACACACACACACCCCTTAGAGGTCCCTTCTAGCTGAGCCAATGATCTTTAAACACATCCCTAGCTCAGTTGTTTACCTTTTCCAGCTCTGCTGATCTTCTGGAGTTATCTTTCCCTCTTTCCTTTGCCTCTCAGAAGCTCCCTCCACTTCTACCCCTTTGGTGTGTTCTGCTTTCTTCTATTACCCACCCTCCCAAACCTAGGTCAGGCTCTCATTACTACCCACACAATATAATGCATTATAATTCCCTCCTAACAGATCCCATCTCTTCCTGCTCCCTACAGCATCCCATTCTCTTCCTTCTTTACTCTTCCAATCCATCCTTCCCACCATGGCCTGATACATCTTCCTTAGGCTCAGAACTGGTTTGAAACTCTGTTTAGTCCCTGTCAGTGGCTCCCTATTATCTAGCAAATAAAGGCAAGACTCTTTCATCAGGGACCCTTGACAGTCTGGAACCATCTTGTCTTTCCAGTCTTATCTCATACTAGTTTCCTCCACACCTGTTGAACTCCTGCTATATTGAATTATTCATGATCTTCAATGTCTCATCTATGCTCTTTCAGCCCTGTGGCCTTTGTTCAATACTGCTGCTTATACCTGACATTCCTCCTCCTTCATTTACCCTACCCATCCATTAATGCTCAGCCCAAGCATGTACCCTCCAGGATGCCATTCCTGATACACCAGTAAAAGTCATCTCCCCTTTGGGTCTCTCCTAAGCCTTCTCTTACGTGTGTCTTCTGTATGTAGTGAGAGTGCTAGGGACCGTCCTCTAGTCCCCATTTGCACTGACGGAAGGAAGTTTTTCACCTCAGAGTTCTGGAACACTACAGCGCATGAGCCCCCACTGGAGTGCTTCCTCCATTATCAGTGGATATCGGTATCAAATATAAGGCTTAATTAGCTTTTAGTTAAGGGTGTTTGCTAAGGTGGTATAGTAAGAAAAATCAGTTGAAAACATATCCCCAAAATGGACATGCAGAATCCAAGAGAAACTGTGCTCAGGCCTCAAGCACATGGGGCAAAGGGGTAACTCACAGATCCTCACGGGGCAGAATTCCTTTTCTCCTTTTAGGGAGCCCTCATGGTATTCTCCTCAGGCAAGGTATGTTGGACTCCCCATGGAGTTCAGAAGCTGCCTTTATTTAGGGTGTCTGGTTTGTCTTCAGGTCAATGCAGACATTACCATCTACCACTATTGGTCCAGAGACAACAGTAGGGTGTCAGTAGGGTACCAAGAGAGTCCTGTTCCTCATACCTTTCCAAATTCACGAGGTCATCCTCTGGTCAAGAAGGGATAGAGACAGAGGTGGTCTCCCCTTCCCCAAGATGATTCCTTCTCAGGGCCTTACTTGGAACTTCTCCAATACTAGGCAGGTTTGTCAATGGACTGCTGGATTCTGAACTAGTTTGCTGTTTTTGCAGATCAGTGGAGTCTCGAAAGCAATTGTTCAAAGGGACTCTAGCATACATTTGCCTCAAAAAATGGTGGTGCCTTCTGGAGGTTCTGTGGAGAGGGGGCCTGGGCAGGTCATTTCTACTACAATATTCTACCAGTTCAATAATCTCTTCAAGATGGATATTGTCTCCAATGATTTACATCACAGCCCTTCTATGCCTTTTATATCCATGCCATTCTTGTAAATCTGTTTCTTTGCAACTGCCTCATAACAACCCTTGGGGAAGGTGCTGTGATCATCCCATTTTACAGACAAGGAAACTGAGACTTGCAGACAGTAAGAAATTTGCCCCGGGACACACAGCTAGTAAGTGACTTGGACTAAATTTGAATTCAGTTTTTTCTGATTCCAAATCTAGCACTCTATCCAAAGGATTCCCTCACCCCCAAATATATGTCAGCTTGGAGAAAAACTACGTGTACCTTCCTTCATAATTTTGTATTCAGTCAAGGGTTAGAAAACCAGCATTTTATCCAAAAGCACAAATAGGGTCATGTTTAGAACGATACAAGGTACAGGGTGGGAACAACAAGTGGGAAACTCCTCTCCATTTATACTGCAAATATAAGGAGGGAAAAAGAAAAAAAAATCTGAACTATGAGTCAGGAGATCTGGGCTACAGTCTCTGGTTAGTCACTAATTGGGTGTATGACCTTGGGCAAGTCACTTCCTGTCTCTTGGCCTTACTTTACCCATCTGTAAAATCCCTCTCATCTCTCTAATGCTTTCAGATTTACAAAGGGTGTTCCTCACAACAGCCCTCTGAGGCACGGAGGGTATCACTATCTCCATTTTTTACGGATGGAGAAATGTTAAAATGAGGGGCTCATGTTATCTCAGACGTGCCTTCTAGCTCCATAATTCTACGGCCCTATGATTAAAAACCAGGACATCCAAATGAGGGTTTGGTGGGGAGGGAAGGTCACCATGGTGGCTAGAAAGAGGAGACAATAGGCTTATAGATTAGATTGTCAGGTCCCCAAAGGGCCTGGAAGGAACCCCAGAGCTTATCTAGTCCAATAGCTTTTAGTTAAGGGTATTTTAACCCTTTAACAGATGAAGAAACTAAGACCAATTTACTTGCTGAATTGTATAATATTGTAGTAATATAGATTCCTCTCTCTGTTGCTATGAGTCATCGGGCAGTTTATCCTTGTCGGCACAGTTCCTTGGCAACCATTTGCTTTGCAGGACCTTTGGCACAATTCTGACCATAGGCCTACTTTGATTGATGGTGGGTTTGGCCCCAGAGTTGGGGAGTTTCTGGCCCATAATGGATCTATGAGGGGAAGGGGAAGAGGAAGGGGAATGTGGTTAGGGGGAAAGGGTGATCTCAGGAACCCTTGATCAATTAGATGAGTTTTCAATCATCCTGATTAAATTACAGGGCATGGGTTCTTGTCTGGAGGCATCTAAGAGTTACCTCCTCGTGGAAAGCAGCCTGGGCATACTCTTTGGCATTCCGTTGAAAGGACATAAAACTATGGATTGGTGAGATTCTAGTGAATAGGGATGTCTCCAAGATATGGTTGGGATTCAGGAGGCAGGACTCTGACTGGAGGAGCCTTCCCTCTGTGATCTATAAAAAATCCACCCATTTGGGCTCCGAGACCTCTTTTTGGCCTTGTCCTGTTCAGAAGGGGGCTGGTATGCAGTAGGGCAGACCTAGTAACTGTGGGAAAGGGACCCTGTGTGTAAGAGCAACACGTGCTGCAGAGGCCTGAGAAGAGCCCAAGATGACAACAACCAAGCCCTGATCCATTCCCTGCAGAAGCCCATGGCAGAGGCAGGCATGTTCGTACCCACTTTCCTTGAGATGGGAGTTCACAGACAATGTTGTGGAGGAAAGAGTTTGGTTGTTTTTGTTCCCTAAATTCCCTAGGCAGGTGTGATTCCAGAATCTAACCTTATACTGGTAACAGCTAACATTTAAAGTATCTTAAGGTTTACAAAATGATACATCCCTAGGCATATATAGTATGTATGTGTATATGTATGGAGAGAGAGAGACAGAAAGAGAGAGATTTGACCCTCATAACAACCCCGGGAGATTGGTGCTATTAATATCCCCATTATAGATGAGGAAATTGAGCCTGGAGAGGTTAGGTGACTTGGCCCACACTACATAGCTACTAAGTTTTTGAAGCAGGATTCTAAGGCCACCACCCCTCTCTATGTGTGGCCTTGCCTTCCCTGTGCCTTGCCCATAAATGGTACTTAATAAATGCTTTTATTTCCTTCATTTATTCATTGAAAGCCATGACAGCTAGTACCTTTCAGGACAAGGCTGTTAGATCTTGAAAGTCCCTATTACTCCTGGGTTCTTCCATGAAGCCATCAAGCTTGAAGAGCTATCTAGGGCAAGTCTCTGAGTGACTGGCCTTCAGCAATGTTTATAGGATAAAAAATGTCCTATGACAAGGAGAAATTTTACCAGGACCTTCTGATATTCTATCACCTTACCTTGTGACCTTATGTAAGACTTCTCCCATCTCTGGGACTCAATTTCCTCCTCTGGAAAATTGGATTCAATGAGCTCTTAGTCTCCTTGGAGCACTTTTTTTTTCTTTTTGGAGGGGGGAGGGAAGGGCAATTGGGGTTAAGTGACTTGCCCAAGGTCACATAGCTAGTGTGTCAAGTGTCTGACGTCACATTTGAACTCAGGTCCTCCTGACTCCAGGGCCGGTGCTGTATTCACTTTGCCACCTAGCCGCCCCTACAGATCAACTCAGATAGATACATTTATCTGGGACCATCTTCGCATTTCTTTGGGTCCCCAATATTTAGTACAATGCCTGGCCCATAACTGGTGCTCTAACAAATGCTTGACCTAGAAAAATATGACCAAGAGAATAGTGGTAATCTACTGACCTAAACACACCTTACTTTCCCATCTCTACAAATTTTTATGAGAGTGATCTACATACACATTTAAGGCATCCTTGATAAAAGGCAAATTTTATCACCAGACCGCATCTTTGTAGTCACACAATTACCTGAAACATGGAGGATCCAAGATCCTTCTGAGCTTAGTGTTTGTTGGTTGGAAAAAAAAAAAAAGAAAAGAGTGTTTGATTTGATAGAGCAAAATGGTACCTTAAGGGTTACTTGGTCAAAATCATGCCTTCTTGTGCATACTTGCCCCTCTGTCCAACCCTGTTTTTCAGTTTTCTTTGTGTGTTGTCTTCCTCCATTAGAATGGAGAGAGGAAGCATTCATTCTGAACTGAGCCTGACTAGGAAAGAACAACTGAAGTTGGTTATTTTGGTGAAAAGAGCAGTGACAGCTTTAGACCAAGAGGAGACAGCGCTGTCCAAAGCTTATTTGGCTTTGCCCTTTAAAGAAAGACAATCTTTGGACTAGACAGGGCAGAAATACTATGACTAATACAGCAAAAGCAGATGGGGTTCTTTGAAGAACTCAAGTCCCCTGACCTCACTGAACTGTGTCCTCTGGTGCTGAACCATCAGATGTCATTGCTGAGCCATTATCAACTGTCAGTGACAGGATTGTGCTGGAGCCAGTTTAAACCAGCTTCCAAGAGCCAGTTTCAACCTGAGCATTTATACCTCAGAAATCACTATAGATCAGGGCTTGATTTATTGTTTGGTTGATTTCTAGACTTAAGAAAGTGATGAAAAATAAATTATTTCTTGGGTACTTGGGGGGTGGTGTTATTAAACATTTCCCAACACAACCGCAGAGGTTAACTGCAGAACTGGAGAAGGCATATGCTGTCCTGGTTTTTACAAAGGGATTATTCCAACTATATACCTTCAATTCCTGAGAAAATTCTAGAAGAGATAGTAGACAAGTAGACCACAAAGAGCCAACTTAGCTTCATCAAGAACAGGTCATACCAGACTAATCTTATTTCCTTTTTTGAGAGGATTAACAAACTGAAATGTGACTTTCTTTAGTCTGTATTTGGCCCTCTCCCCATGCCCTTCAGAACATCTGGGCTTCAGTGCAGTGAACAAGGGAGGGGGTGGTCACAGGAAATGAGTGATGCAACTCTGGCAGGGTAGGGCCATGCTGAAGGCTAGGGAGAGGGACATTAGAACACACAGTGGACAGCTTTTTTTTTGTTGTTGGGAAAAACTATTGGGCCCCCATATGCTGCTCTACTAGCAATGAGTGAGTTGGAACCAAAAGAGGTTCTAGATCACTGAAAAGAACAGAACAACCCAAATCAAGAAAAGTTCTGTTTTTTCTCAAGTCCACCCAGACTCTAAGTTCATTCCCTATTACTCCAGAATTTCATCTGCCTTCTTCACCACCATCTTCACTAGCTCTACTCGATGCATGAATATCCTACACTGAATTTTGAGCTATGATGTGTTGTTTGTACTCCTTTGCCCATTCAATGGAGGACTCAAATTGTATATTTTTTAGAACCTTGGGTAGATTCCATGTCTGGGGGACTTCCAGGTACTAGAAGAGCAACAGAACTTGCGACTACTTAGGAGATGTTTTTCTGCATTGTTCTCTTGTTATCTTTGATTATTCCCTTATTGACTCTGTTGAGCAAAAATGTTGCTTAGAGTATCCAAGCATATGTGTCTGTTTTTGGACAGAGCAAAGTTACTAAAATATCCTGAAAAGCTCAAGAGGACATCAGGTTGAACTGAAAAAGATGAAATTTAATAGTGATAAATGCAAAGTTTTCCACTTAAATTTTAAAAAACCCCCAACAACTTCACCAGTACAAAACATGGCATTCAGGATCAGGCCTAACTCAGGCCAGTCTGGTGACCCAGGTTCAGGTCTGGAATAAAATGAGATACTTGTGGACCACATGGCATCTAACAAAAGTTTATTTAACGATATCATGGAGGGGAGGCTAAGTGGCACAGTGAATAGAGCCCTGGCCTTGGAGTCAGGACAACCTCAGTTCAAATCCGTCCTCAGATACTTAACACTTACTTGCCATGTGACCTTGGGCAAGTCACTTAACCCCAGTTGCCCTCAAAAAAAAAACCAGTATCATGGAAAGGCTACTCAACAATCATACACTGTTGGTTCAGTTGGTTGTAGTTCACCTTGGCACTCCATTTACCCCTGCTCCCCTCCCAATTCCCCAAGAGGTACAATCAGAAGAATTTTTTTTGACTTGTATAGCAGCAGGAAGTTAGTCAAGACTGAGGAACCCTAATTACTTAAGGGCTGAGATTTTATGCCTTTGGAGACCTGGAAATTAGATTGCTTGTTCAAACTGTAGTTCCCTGGATCAACCAAGGCTCCAAGATGGTCTTACAGTCTTTTAAAGAAGTTTAGGACATACATGATTTTCTAGCTATGCAAAAAGGGCTTATCATTATGTTTCCTGAACACATTAGTAACAGACATTGCCCTTGCCATACATAACTAGACAGCTGTTCATCCGAAAAGAATATGGGGAGTTCAATGGAATGCAAACTTAACATATATGCAACTACAGCAGTATGATATAGCAGCAAAAAATGACCAGGGAAGGAACGCCAGGCCAAGGGGAAGTCTGAAATAGCAGAACTTTTCAGCTGGCTGATTATTAAATGACTTCAACAGTATTCTACTGACACTCCAAACAGGGCAAGTCCACAAACATGCTGGTCACACCCAAACCCATGGCAGCAACTTGCCGAGCTCAGATCAGGGGGCCAGGTATCAGATTTTGTCCTGGATCACTATGCCCTCTCACACTGAGTGCAGGGATAGCTTTGTGGGTCACCAGCTTGAGCTGTCCTGAGATTCTGAATAACACAACACCGAATACCACAAGAAAACCACAGCAGGACCAGCCTGGACGTTCCCTTCAGATGTGTATAGAGCCCAACACTAACATAAAGTTTGAAGTCAGGAGGCAGGCTGGAGGAATTGGCAAACAAACAAAAAAGAATGCCATTATAAAAAGCTGTTATGGTGATGAGGACAATCAAGACACAAACACAGAAGAGATTTATTCCAAAACATGTACAAGAAAAGAAACGAAGAAAAACACAGTTTTGGCATAAATTGAACTAGATTTCTAGCAGGAGAAGAAGAAAGAGTATAAAGATATTTTTTTCCTAGACAAAATGAGAGTTCTAGAGAAAAAGATGGGGGAGAGCTATGGAAGAAAGAATTTGAAGAAATACAAAACATTGTCTAAGCAAAAAAAAAAAATTCTTTAAAATCAGAATGGCCCAAACACAGATGCCAGTAGCTCCACTAGACAATGAAAAATATTAAAAGAGTCAAAAGGTTGAAAGAATAGAAGATGAAGGTATTTCATAGCAAAAACAAGAGAAAAGCAGATTGAGTAAAGAAATTTAAGAATTATTGAACTACCTGAATGCCATGACCAAAAAAAAAGGGGGGGGGTAGAGATAATTTTTCAAGAAATCATCAAACTGCCCAGATCTCTTAGGACCAGAGGGTAAAGTAGAAACAGCCTCTATCAGTTCCTGAAAGAAACCTCAAAATGAAAATTCCCAGGTACATTATAGCCGAAATCCGCGGCTTCCAAGTTAAAAAAAAATTACTACAAGCATCCAGAAAGAAAGAATTCAAGTACTGAGGAAGTCACAGTCAGAATTACACGTGATTAGCAAAAGGAGTGAGGAGCTTGGAATATATACATATATATGTATATATATACATACATACATATATACATACATATATATGTACATATACATGCATATACATGTACATATATATACATATATATGTGTGTGTGTATATATATATATATATATATGTATATATCCCAGAAGACAGAGGATATAGGCATACAATGAAATATAACTTATCTAGTAAAATGGAATATGATCCTATGGGGGAGAAATGGATTTTTAATGAAATAGAGGACTTCTAAGTTTTCCTGATAAAAAGACCAGAGCTGAGTAGAAACTTTGAAACTCAAACACAGGAGTCAAGAGAAACATTAAAAGGTAAAACTGAATAAACAATCATAAGGGACTAAACATGGATAAACATTCTAACGTGGGAAGATATTTCATGTGTGCATGTCATCAGGGGTCACAGAGGGAGACTAATTAGATACAAGGCCCAGGAGTATTTCTATTATGTTTTCGTGATCCTCAAAGAAGAATGGAAAGGGAGGGGAAAAAGAATACACTGAAGGGTGGTGAGAAGGGAAAAAGAGGTTCAGAAAAATTATAATTGAGATGGGCAAGTAACAGTCAGTCAATAACATTGATTAAGCCCCTACTATGAGCCCCCAGGCTTTGTGCTAAGCACTGGGGGAATCCCAGAGTTAAAGAGGTTAAAGGGACAGTCCCTGCCCTCCCAGAGTTTACAATGTAACAGGCAAAGCAAGCTTTATACAGAATACACAGGAAAAGAGGGGAGGCTAGTTGTCAGACTGGAGGAGGGAGCTGCTCCCTGTAGGAGGGCAAGCCAGTGAAAATGCCCAGAGCCAAGAGATGCCAGGTCTTTCTTATTCATGGCATAGCCAAGAGGCTATTTTTTTTCTCTTTTTCAGTTCATTTATGTTTTGTTCAATTACACTTTCTGATGCTAGATTATTTAAATGGTCACTTCCTCTCTTGTTCATCTGGGCACCTTATATTTTTGTAAGCATTCATTTTTTATAAGTGTAAGATATAATTAAAATTATTTTTGATAATTTTATGTCTTTGCGAATTATCCTTTTCCATTTTTAATACAATTTGGATTTCCTTTCTCTTTTTAAGATGAGATTAGTTAAATTTGAAGAGAGGAAAGGGAAGGGGTAAAATAGAGGGAAGGAGGGAGGGAGGAGTGGGGGGATGGGAAGAAGCCCGGGGGGAGGGGGAGGGCGGGGAAGAGGAAGAGGCCCGGGAAGAAGGAGGGAGGAAAGCAGAGGAGCACGGCTGCGTCCCGGGGCCGCGGGAGGGGGAGCGCGGGGGCGCGGCCTGAGCACGCATAGCGTGGTGACGCCACGACGCAGGGCGGTCCCGCTCCACGCCGCGTCGCGCCGGGCCTCGTTGTGGCGGCCGGCGCTGAGGGGGCGGCGGTCGCTCGGCTGTGCTGGCGCCTCGCCTCGCCCGGTCTCGCGTGGGTCGGCTAGGATGCGGGCCTGGCCGGCGGCGCTGGTGCCCGCCGTGTCCGCGGTGTCCGTGTCGGCGGCGCTGGGCCCCCTCAGGCCTCGGCCGGCCCGGTCCTGAGCCGCCGCCCTCGCGGGGGGCGGGGCCCCGGGGCAGCCGCGGCCGCTCCGGCCCCTCCCCCGCCCCCAGCGCCGCCCGATCCCGAGCCCGGCCTCCCTGCCAGGCCGCTGCCGCGGGGCCCAGCCCGAGCCCAGAGCCCGGAACCCGGAGCCGCCGCCTGGGGCCGCCTAGGGGAATGAGCCGCCGCCGCTGTCCAGCCTGAGCCGGGCCCGAGCAGCGAAAGCGGCCTCCGGGAGGGAGGCAGCAGAGCCCCGGAACGCCCCCCCGTCCCGGTAGGACCCCCCCCCCTCAGCGAGAGCCGCGGACTCTGCCCCTCGAGTGCGCCCCCCCTCCCCGCCGGCTCCCCTAGGGGCCCCACACCTCGGTCCCCGTCCGCCCCCTCCCCCACCCTTGCACGCACTCCCGGAAGATGGGGAACTGCCTCAAGTCCCCCACCTCGGATGACATCTCCCTGCTCCACGAGTCTCAGTCGGACCCGGCCAGCTTTGGGGAGGGCACGGAGCCGGATCAGGAGCCGCCGCCGCCATATCAGGTAGGGGAGGGGAGGGGGGAGTGGCCGTGGTGGGGGTCGGGGTCCCTGCGGGCCCAGCTGTCACCGCCGTCCTCCTGCCGGGCCGGGGGAGGAGCGAGACTTTGGCAGAGCCCCTCCCCGTGTATGCTTCTCCCCCACTCCTCACTTATCCCGAGACGACTTCGCGGAGCCCCCCACCACGCCCCCCTCCCCCCCGCTTGGTCGTGCGAAAGCGCTTTGAAAAAGCCTGCCCCGGGGCCGGCCCTTTCGTTTCCAGCTAAGGTCTCCCTCCTTCCGAAGCTCCCCACGCAGGCCCCCTTCCCATGCTTAGCGAGTGGACGTTACAGGTGCAGAATTAAAGCCCCTCGGAGGAAGGCGAGAGCGAAGCAGGCTCGAGTGTCACCATCCAGCTGCCTAGGCCTCCTGAGCTTGCCTAATCTTGCTTTAAAAAATGTCAACATTGCTCAGTCACAGGACTTGGTGTATGTGGGGGTGGGGGGGAATTGTAGGTGGGGATCCCTTCATTTGAACTGTAGGGGGGTTAGTTCTTTTGGCCGGACCGGGTGCCTCCTTTGTTGATTCATGTGGTGACATCACTGTCTAGGGCTGTTCTTTTCTCATGACTGGGTTTAAATCCGTGGCCTTCTCACACCGGAAAAACCTAAGGTTTGCTCTTGTTTGCCAGGGAGGTAGGAGGTGTTGAAGCTTTAAGTGTTTAGCGTTAAACTTAGGCTCGCCGGGCATCCTTTGTAGAAAAGGTAGGACTTTTAGAAAGTCTCTCCACGTTAGGCCCAGATGTGTTCCTCTTTCCAGATTACAATGAGTGAAGCAAAGCGAGGCTGGTGTGGGTTCCATGGTTTGTTTTTAAGGTATACTTTTCTTTGAAATGCCCCCATTTCCCCTCCAAAGTGCTGAATTTTTCTGATATGTTAGTAACTAAGGGCTTAGAGTTGACTTCTTTGTTAAGGAAAATGAAGACCCTGGGTGAAATTTCTCATGATTTCTACTCAGTAGGAATCCCAAAGCTAGTGAGAATTTCATTGAACCATGAAACTCTCCTTTGAAATTTTGCTTGTTATTAATACTAGTACCTTCTTTAGCCTTGGACCTTCCTCACAGCAGGAAATCATTAACCAACAGACATTTATTAAGGCCCTGTAGTGTTTGAGGTGCTGAGGATAGAAGGACAAAGGCAGTACTATCATAGGATCATAGATTTGGACTTAGCAGGGACAGTTCAAGGCCATCAGGTCCAGTCCCTCATTTTAGAGATGAGGAAACCCAGGCACAGAGAGGTTCAGGGTCACATACATTCAGTGTCTGTAGTAAAATTTGAACCCAACTTTTTTTGACCCAGACCATTGCCCTATCCACTACTATACCATTTTCTAAAGGAACTTAAATAGTAGTGAATTCATTAAGAACTTGCCTCCAAGCTGTGGATAGCCACCTATTGATAATTTGTTGTCAACTGGAAGACCTTTTGAGATCACAGTTTCAAAAAGAGGACTGTTTTTTTTAGAGAAAAATATGTATGTATTAATCATACCTATCATACTTATCTTTCAACACCGTGTGATGCAAGGAATCCAGATGTTGTCTCCATTTTACATTTGAGAAAACCGAGGCTCACTGAGATTTTGTGGCTTGTTTATGATTGTCACATACCTAGAGAGTATTGAAGCCTAGGACTTAGCACTGTCAGCCATGTTTGTCTGGTTTTTTCCTAAAGGGATAAGAAATTTGCTCAGATTCATTATTCCAGGTGATTTGAAACACCCATCTTCATGATAATTTTTTTCCCTTTTATTAATGTAATAAAGAGGGGAAGTGGCTTTCTCTTTTTTTTTTTAAAGAAATGGTAGATAATTAACACAAAACTACAGGATTAGGTTTGCCATGTCTTAAGGAATGAGTGATAGATGAAGGAGGAATTATTTTATTTTAGGGAGTAGCTAATTATGCAGAGACAAACATGGTATTACACCATACCAGTTAGTTAGAATGTGGCCTTTAAGTTTTGTTTCTGTTACACAATGTACATGTACACTAAGTCCTCTGTAGAATAAACTTACTAAAATTTACCCTGTTACTTCTGTTAAACTCATTGAGGCAAAACATAATTTTGATACATTTATTATTTGATGTTTTATATAACTTAAAATAAGCCTGTGCCATTTTTTTTAAGCTTGCAGGACAAACAGTCTTTAAAATCAGTAAATATTATAGGGTCATAGATTTAGAGCTGGAAAAGGTAGGAGAGGTTATGTAGTTCAACCCCTTCATTTGATAGAATAAAAACTTTGGCCCAGAGTGGACTGACTTGCCCTACTTACATAAGTAGTGGAGTCTGTATTTGAACCCAGACCCTCTGACTTCCAGATCCATCTGGCACTCTTGCCCCTGTGCCATGTAGGCTATTTGAAGATGAATGTAGTTGTATATCTTATAAGAACCATGTCCATTTTATAATTCTGTTTTTCTTTTACTTTATTAATCTTTTATGGAAACCAACTTAAAGATCAAATCTCAGTTATATTCTCATGAATTTTCCAAGATTTGAACGCTTTAGGTCATATAATTGTATTTCCTTTCTTTTAGTCCTTTTTTCCTAAAACTGTCTGTATAGACAATTTCTGAACATTTAAACCTACAACTGCCCCATTCCCTCTCCCTCCCCTCAAGATATGATGCATTCATTTGACAAACATTTATTTAGACACTGTGTACTAAATAAGAATCTCCTCTCTTCTAGGATCTTGTACAGTCTAGTAGGATGAGACTAGACATTTAAACAGAGATTCTATTTCATTTCCTATCTTAGTCATGGTAAAGCTCCAAAGTGCAATGAGATCAGTTGAAGGAAGAAAGCATTTCCAGGAAGGTCTGTTGCAGTCAGTCACCCAGAGGAGAGCTTGGTAATGAATATTTATCAAGGAATAAATGGTGCTTGGAACATTTGCATGTGCATGTTTACAGTCTCCCCATTTGCGTTTTGCAACATTACAATAATTTAAAATTTACTAAAAATTTCTCTGACTAGTTTGTGTTCATGTAAGATTGTGGCAGAGATATGTACATTAGAAATAGAAATTCTCTTATGTTTTTGCTACAGCACCCAGCCATATCATGCCCTTTAATGAAGATAAAAACTTTGGGGAGTAGAACTTTGAATTTATGTTCAATCACAACATTGCCTTTTGTTCTTTAGTCACTTTTTCTTGACAAATAAAAATAAATGTTAAGCATTTCATGATTTGTAAAAGAATTATAATCCTCTCAACCTGGAAGACCATATATGTTTTATAATTTATAGGAAGATTATGTGACTTGTGACAAGGTTTAAGTGTTACATATTTTCCTGACTCCAATCCCAACACCATGCTGCCTCTTTCTAAATGTGACTTGAGTAAAAATTTTTAAGATTTCTTCTGGGACATCAGAGGGAAGGTTTTTTTGTTTGTTTGTTTTAAATACTGTATTGCTTATAATGGTGGGAGGAAGAAGAAAAAAAATTTGGTTTAAAAAACACTGTTCAGGGGGCAGCTAGGTGGCACGGTGAATAGAGTGCCGGCCCTGGAGTCAGGAAGACTTAAGTTTAAATGTGACCTCAGACACAACATTTACTACCTCTGTGACCTTGGGCAAGTCACTTAACCCCAATTGCCATGCCTTCCCCCCTCCAAAATGAAAAAAAACGCCACTGTTCAGAAAATTGAATGGTCCAGAGTTCACTAGATTTAGGTACTAGGTTTCATTGGTGAAGTAGAATTTAAGACTCTTTTTAAAACTATATTTAGAAGCATCTTCCCAACCCCCACCCCCACCTCAGGGAGAAAAAATTTTTTTTTAACTTTTTAAAAATAAGGGTCATATATCTAGAAGTAGAAAAGGTCTCAGAAGCCATCTAACCTAATACTCTCGTTCTACAGATGAGGAGACGGAGCCTCATGGAGGTAAAGTGACTTGTCCAGGGTCACACAGTTAACAGCAGGCAGAATTTAAACCCAGGTCCTTGGACTCTGCAGCACAAAATGTTCTTTTCACTCTGCCAAAAGAGAGTTCATATGATCCTTCCATGTTTTTAGGAATTTTCTTTTTTAAGTAAATATCACATTTTGAATGTTTTAAACTATGACTTTCTTCAGCCTTCTTCAAGGACATTTTTTTTAACATCTCTGCACTGCAGAAGTCTTGAAGGTAATCTTTTTCCCTTTCAGATCTCTAGTGTATCCAGTAAGCTTGCCTATAATTATTCAAAACTTAAATAGTAATAGGATGCCTCTTTTAGCCATCATATTTAGGGAGTGATGAATTCCCCATAAGCGAAAAATCCAACTAACTGAAATTTACTCCTTTAGTCATCAGTTTCATGTTAACTTTTTGTCATACCTTTTCTTAAGTATATTAAACCTTTCTATGCTCATTAAACAGGAGAATGAACCTATTTCATTCAACTTCTTAGTGTTTCTTACGTCCAGAACACCTGCCACCTCCATTCCTACTTGCCATAAGCCTCCCTCTTCTTCAAGACACCCACTCTTCATCTATGAAACCTTCTCTCATCTTGTTCCAACAGCACTTACTGACTTCTATTCATTTGACACTTATGTATTGCTTGGTTTGGTTTCTTTCTTATCTGCTCCACTGGGTCTTTGGCTTTTCTCTTACCTCCTCCCACCCTCACCCCCCATACACTGCTTATTTACCACAGTGTCTTATGCATGATAGGAGCTCAGTCATATTGTTTGGCCCAGTGTATCCATAATGAATTTTGTTATTGTACTCTGAGCAGTACAATGATGCCCATAGGCACTATTTTGCCCCTATTGCTAAAGGAATGAGGGGGAGGAGAGAGCTCAGATTGCTGAGCTTGAAAAACCCTCTGATTGTTACTTGTGCTTCTTCCTTTCAGTGCTACTGGCAGTGTATCATCCTGCTTCTAATATGATGTCATATTTTACACACATTTGTTTGGGCAAAAAGCATAGTGGCAGCTGGATGTGTTGCTGGTTTTGTTCTGGCTGACTAGGGTGGTTGAAAGCCTGATTTCTGGATAAAATCTATTCCAATCATATTAAAACAACATTGCTTTCATTGCCTGTCACCCCTTTGATTTTTGAGTGAGCTTTCTCCCTCTAGGGTATGTCCGGGTACTGTTCTAGATCTGACTGTAGGGTACCAGAAGTCAAGAACAGAGAGTTGTTTGCAGCTCACGGGCCTGAATTCACTTCAGTCTAACCAGCATTTATTAAATGCTCGCTATATGGTTAAGCATTGTTCAAGGGATCAGGGATACAAAGACAACCCAGGATGATAACCTCCATCAAAGAATTTGCATTCTACTTGGTAGAAATATAATGTGCACCCAAATAAGTATGAAATGTATACAAAGTAGTTATGATGAAGAGGGGAGAACACTAGTAAGTTGGAGGAAGAGAAAAGCTCTTTTGTATTATTGTCTGTTGTAGGAAGAGCTGATCTGGCCCTTAAAGGGAGCTAAGGATTCCAGGAAGGGAGGGTGAGAAGGGGAGAGCATTTCAGGCTAAGGGACTGTGAAATGAAAAGGCTTGGAGATGGGAAGGGATGTCACATACAGGCAATAAACAGTAAATTCCAGTTTGGCTGGAATGAAGAATGGATAATTAGCCTGGGAAGATAGTTCAGAGAGAGATTGTGAGTGGCTTTAAATGTCTAATAGATGAATTTGTATTTCATCCTAGAGGCAGTAGAGAGCCAGGAGCTCTTGTAGTCAATCCTGGGCCTTAGAAATATCACTTTGGCAGCTGTGTGGAGGATGAAGGAGATGCTGGGAAACCAATTAGGAGGCTGTTGTGAAAGTCCAGGCCAGGCATGGTGAGGGCCTGAACCAGGGTGGCAGCTACGTGAGTGAAGATCCAACAAGATTCAGAAAATGATTGGTATGGAAGGTGAGGTAGGAGGAAGAGTCAGTGAAAACTAGAGAGTGACAGAACTAGGGCACTGGGAGGATGGTGGTGTCATCAAGAATAATAATAAGCATTGATATATGCTTTAAGGTTTAAAAAGCACTTTATATGTATTATCTCATTTGATTCTCATAACAACTTTGGGAGGTGCTTTTATTTACTCCCATTTTATAGGTGAGGAAACTAAGACTGGTAAAGATAATTGTCTGAAGCAGGATTTGAACTCAGGTCTCCCTGACTTCAAATCCACTACTCTATGCAGCTGCCTGAATGTAGGAGATGAGGAAGAGAGATGATTTTAGGGAATGAAAATAATGAGTTTTGTTTTGAACATCTTGAGTTTATGATGCTCTTGGCACATTCAGGTGGCGATATCCAACTGGTAGTTGCTCAAGAGGGAAATTAGGCCTGGATATATAGGTTATCTACAAGACGATAAGGAAATTGATGATCACCAAGAGAAGAAAATAGGGCCTTGGACAGAACTTTGGGGTAAACTCAACCACACAGTGAAGGAGCCAATGGAAGTGGCAGAACCTGTCTTTCTAGACTTATTTCGCATTACTCACTCTCATGTATTCTAGGTTCCAGTCACACTGTCTGACTTGATGGCCTCTTATACACTACCTTCTGTCTCCTGCTTCTGTGCAGAAAGGATCCATGACCCAAAAAAGGTTAAGAACCTCAATCTAGAAGGTGGTCCTTGACCTGAGCTTTGAAGTAAACTAGAGATTTTTCAAGAGGTAGAGGTGATGAGGCGGTTCATTCCAGGCATAGGGAACAGCGAGAACACAGGCCCAGAAACTGGAGATGGAATGTCGTGTGTGGAATAGCAAAAAGGTCAGTTTGACTCTGTGGTAAAAGTGACCAAGAGAAGAGCTACCTCTTACTGTGAGACTGGAGCAAAGGAGGAAAGACAGGGGAGTGTGATATTGAGGGGGCTGAAAGTGTAGAGAAGAGAGCTCAAGATCTACAGCCTGGAGTAAAGAAAGTCTTTGTGCCATTGAGATTTGAAGAGTGAAATAAGGAGGGGATTAGTAAACAGAAAAATGGCTTGGTGTAGCCCAGTTGAGGTGAGGTAACAGATTGGCTGTGGCCCTAGTCAGTTTGCATTGATTGCTTCTTGAGCTATTGGAGTGTGGCAGCTTGTAGTCAGACATGAAGAAAGTACACTGGAGTGATCTAGGATTGGAATTTGGAAATGGATGAATGGTGATAAAAACAATAGGCTTCTGGGTGGAGAAAAGGGAGTAGAGAGCTTAATGCCAAATTAAACTATAATATTAACTATTGTATCTAAGTGTGAAGAAAACCACTTAGGAGGAAGGGTGTAGGAAGAGGTAGAAGAGAGAAAAGAAAAGAGAGTTTAAGTTCTTATTTTGTGCCAGGCATACTCCTGCAGATGCAAATGCAAAAGCAAAGACAGCCCCTGCCCTCGAGGAAGCTTGGGATGAGAGTGGTGATCTGTAAATTGGAGTGCTTTGGTCAGTAAGTTCCTATGGAAGTGGTGCTATAGAAAGAGTCCTGAAGTTAGTGCCTGGAGGCCTGAGTTTGGGGTGGAGGAGGAAGGACACATATAGTTGCTTATCTTCTCTGGGCCCTTTTTTCTTCACTATAAAATGGAAAGATTAAAAGTACCTACCTTATAGGCTCATCCTGAGAACCAAACAAGATAAGGTATGTGAAACATTTAGCACTGGAGCACTTACAGCGCTATATAAGTATTAGCTATTATACACTAGATAAAGGCCATCTATCTAGTCCAACGATACTGAGCTCTACTACATCACTGACTAGTAGTCCAGCTTCTCCAGCAGGATCTCCAGCAGTGTAGAACTTTTATCTTCTACTAAGGTAGCCTATTTCACTTTAGAAAGATTTTTAGGTATTGGGAAGATTTTCCTAAATCTTCATTGGAGTGCCTCCTGGCTTCCTAGAAATCTTAGCTAAAATCCCACTTCTGCAAGAAGCGTTTCCCAATCTTCTTGATCTTAGTTCTCTCCAATTTATCCCATATATGTCTTCTCTGTACCTAGTTGTTTGCTTGGTTTCTGTTCAACTGTGAGCTCTTCTGGAGTGGAGACTGTCTTCTGCCTTTCTTTGTATTCTTTAGCAGGCTTTTATGTGCAAGGTAAATGTTTAATAAATGTTTACTGACAGCCCAAATTATATATGTCTAAGGGGAATGGTATGAGATAGGTTGAGGGTAGAGGAGTAACCCCTTCTACCTGATTGGTCTGATGTGATGTAGTGTTTGAGTTGGGCTTGACAGGGGAGTGAAAATATCAACAGGAGTCAGTCAGTTGATAAACATTTTTTAAGTGACTACTATGTTGCAGGCATTCTGCTAAGTGCTAGGGATACAAAGAAAGGCAAAAGACAGTCCTGGTTCTCAAGGAGCTCACAGTCTTAACCGAAGAGACAACAATCAAGCAGCTAGGTACAAACAACATACGTGCAGAATAAACTAGAGATATTTACTAGAGGGAAGGCACCAAAATTAAGGGATATTAAGAAAGGATTCTTGTAGAAGATGAGATTTTTTTATGGGCCTTAATAGAAGTTAGAAAGGAGAGATGAGGATAGAAAGAATTCTAGGTGGGGAGTGGGGAGGAGCAGGTCAGGTCAGTCAGTCAAAATGCACAGAAATGAGTATCTAAGACCACAGGCAAACTTTATCTGTAACAGGGATACACAAGAAGCCTTTCCAGTAAGATCAAGATTGAAGCAAAGATGTTCATTGTCACCATTATTATTTAATATTGTACTAAAAATGCTAACTATAGCAGTAAGACAAGAAAAAGAAATTCAAAGAATAAGCATAGAAATGAGGAAACAGAATTTTTACACATAGGTATGATAGTGTACTTAGAGAAACTAAAAGACTCTAAAGTCACTTACAGTGAAAGAAATTCAGATTAAAAGAACTCTGAGGTGCCATTTCACACCTTCTGATTGTCTAAAATGAGAGAAAAGGAAAATGATGAATACTGGAGGGTTTGTGGGAAAATAGGTACACTAATGCACTGTTGGTGGAGCTGTGAACAAGTCCAGCCATTCCGGAGAACAATTTGATACTATGCCCAAAAGACCAAAGTCTCCCAAGGAGATGGAAAAAAGGAAAAGGACTCAGTACAAGATTATTTATAGCAACTCTTTCTGTGGTGGCAAAGAATGCCCATTAGTTGAGGAATGACTGAACAAGTTATGGTATATGAATGTGATGCAGTACAATTGTGCTGTAAGAAAAAATGAAGGGGATGGTTTCAGAAAAACCTGGGAAGACTTATATTGAAATGATACAAAGTAAAATGAGCAGAACCAGAAGAACAGTATTACACAACAGCAATATTATAAAGATAATCAACTTCGAAAGACTAAGTAATTGATCAGTACAGTGATTTTCCACAACTCAAAAGGACTCATGATAGAAAATGCTATCCACCTCCAGAGAGAGAACTGATGGACAGATTGAAGCATATTTTTTCCTTCCTCTCTTTTCTATATTTTTTTCTTTTTAAACACAGCTAGTGTGGAAATATATTTTGCATAACACTATTGTAAAGCCACGCATGAGCAGCTTTCCAGACAGCTGCTGTGAACAGCTTTTAAGGTTCTGATTACGTAGTATAGCAAACTCTCTATTCAATAATAAATCAGAGTAAAACATTCACAGAAAATCAAAATACAGCATTCACCATGACATAATAACTCAACAACTTATCACTAAAATGTCCACATAGCTTTCACCAAAGTGGTCACATAGTTTTGAACAAAGTACAGTCATTTAGTCAATCAGTCACTTAGTAACTCAGTCATTCAATCATAAAGTACACAAGGTCAAAGTCCTCCACTCATGGGGTGCAATTAAATTACAAATCAGTCACTATTCAGTCATCGGTCACTACTTAGTACCCTCTTAAGGGATAGTGGGAAATACATAGGCCATCCCCTCCTCAGTCACAAGTTAATCACAATTTCATCACTACTCGGTACCCACAGAGAGGTCTTTTCATCTTGAGTCGGGGAAGGCTTTCAGCTTCCATGATTCCTCTTCCATGGTCCCAGCTCCCATCCAAATCTAACCAACTGCCACCTGAGTTCAAAGGCAGACAGGCAGACAGCTCTGAGCTCCTTGTCCATCCCTCTGTGCAGTTTCTGCTCCACATTGGAGCTCACTGTGTGCAGTCCATCTCAAATCCTTCACAGTTTCTGTTTCTGGGAAGACAAGACTTAACAAAGCCACAACAACATTTGTACAAGATGTAGCACTGAAGTCGTGCTTCCTTACTCTTCTGTAGCTCCAGCTGGCACTCGGGAATCCTCAGCATCTCCAGCTGGCCCTCAGAAGTCTTCAGCAGCTTCATTCTCAATATCAAAATCACTTTCTCCCATTCTCAAAATCAAAATCACTTTCTCCACAGAAGTTCCAGTCCAGCAGCAGCAGCTCAGCCTTCAGGTACTCATCCCAAGAAGTTCTGACTTTCCCAGCTGGGATTTTTCCTTGTATACAGTATTGCTCCTCCTTGTTTAACCCCTTCCTGTTATGTCAGCAACAAGGGTTCATGCCTTCTGTTTCTTTTAACAGAGGCTTAATTTGAAACTAGGTGCTAAGTACCTGTCAGCTTAGCAATACAAAGGGATCTTCAAATTTCATTACCATTACAACTGTATATACATTCATACTACATATTATGGACGTCTGTGTATATAAAATAGGTATTGTATCTTGCCATTACAATGGGTAGGGTAGGGGATGAGAAAGGGAGAGAATTTGGAACTGAAAATAAAAAAATTTTTAAAAGAAAAGAAAATGTACAGAATTGGGAGATGAAGTGCCTGGTGCAAGGAACAACAAAGAAGCCAGAATGTCACATAGTAAAATATAAGAAGACTGGAAGGATAGGAAGGGGCAAGGTTGTAAAGGACTTTGAATGCCAAAGAGATTTTATATTTGATCTTGGGGGTGATGGGAGCTATTAGAGTTTATTGAATAGAATTGGAGCGGAGGAGGGAAGGATAGTCAGATCTATGCTTTAGGAAGATGAATTTGGCAAACAAGTGGAGGATGGATTGGAGTGAGGAGAAACTTGTGGCAGGGAACCACCAGTAGTCAATTACAGTAGTCCAAGGGCTAGGTGATAGGGGTCCACTGGGCTGGTAGTAGTGTCAGAAGAGAGCAGCAGGCATATACAAGAGATATTATGAAGGTGAAATTGACAGCACCTGGCAACAGATTAGATAATTTTCAAATTGGGTAAGAGAGGTGAGAGAGAATGAGTTGAGGATGAATGACACCTATAATCTCAGCCTGGGTCACTGGGAGGACAATAGTGCCTTCGATAGTAGTAGGAAAGTTCAGAAGTAGGGAGGAAAGTTTGGGGGGAAAATAGTTTGATTTTGGGCATGTTGACTTTAAGATATCTATAGCATGTTCAGTTCAGGATGTCTAAAAGGCAGTTGGAAATGAGAATCTGGAGATTAGGAGGGATGTTAAGGTAGATAATTGAGAGTCATCTGCAATAGAGATGATAATTGAAACCTAGGGTGCTGATGAAGCTTGATAAGAGGCCATTATATTGACAGTTAAGAGATCATCGGTACCTTTGGAGGGATCGGTTTCAGTTGGATGGTAAGGTCAGAAATCAGAATGTAAAGGGTTGACTTGAGTTGAGAGGAAAAGTAGTATAGACATCTATTGTTAACAGCCTCCTTGTGGAGTTTAGTCACGGAAAAGAGGAGAAATATAGGATGAACTAGTGATGTTAGAAGGATCAAGTGAGGGTTTCTTGAGGATAAGGGAGACATAAACATGTTTGTAGGTAGTTTTGGGAAGCAGCCAGTAGATAATGAGAGATTAAAAGATAAGTGAGAGGACTGGGATTGATAAAGTGGTCATCTGGAGAAGGCAGGATGGAAATGGGACAGGAGTCATCACTGTTAGCAAAGTTATGGAGGCAGGAAAATGTAGGATTTGAAATGAAATTAAGGGGAGAGTGCTAGATGTCTTTAAATGTAGGAATCAAGAAGGCAGAGAGGAAGGGGGCCTGATGAAAATGGTATGTTCATACAGAGGTGGGGTAGGGAGCGACAGCAGCACAGAGCTTGGTGGTATGGTATGTGCGCTGATTTGATTGTAGTAGAGAGAGTACCTGGAAGGGATTAATAGAAAAAGAAGGAACAGCAAGCAGTCTTTTAGTATTTATGAAGCACTTTAAGGTTTGCAAAGTACCTCATGAATATTATTTTATCCTTAAAATAATCCTGGGAGTTAGGTGCTAAGTTTTATCCTCATTTTATAAATGAGAAACCTTAGGCAGACAGGTTAAGTGAGTTGCCCAAGGTCACACCACTGCCTGACTTCAAGTTAGTACTCTGTCCATTTTGTCCCCTGGCTGCCTCTGAGATGAGTAAGAGATGATTGATCAGAAGTATGGTCTCTGTTCTTGAGGCCAGCATAAACCTTATTGAACTTCACTTCATGAGTTCTTGGAGAAGCAGCACATGTAGTGAATTGAGCTCTGGAATTGGAGTTAGGAGAGATAAGGTTCAAATTTTATCATGGACTTGAGCTTATTAACCTCTGAGGTTCAATTTATGTTATAAATTATAGATAAGAAACACCATAGTATAGGGGATTGAGGTCAAGGGGTCAGCTTTGGAGTCAGGAAGCCCCATAGGCTTTGAGTCACAAATTATACATGCTACTTATGTGACCATGGGCAATTCATCAAACCTCTGTGACCCAGGCAGGCCTTAAAATGGTAGATTTTTTTAGTGCATTTTTTTTAGTTCATATACAACCCCCATTTTCTAGACTCCTTTATGTAAGGAAACATTCATGTTAGCTGATAATTTGGGGCAACCAGGTGGCCTGTGGATAGAGTAATAGACCTGGAGTTGGGAAGAACTAAGCTAGAATCCTGTCTCTGTTACTTAAACCTGTGACCTTGTTAACCACTGCTACAGCTTCCTCACCAGAAAAATTGGAGCAACAACATCTGTTACCTCCTATTGTTGTGATAATAAAATGAGATAATTTATGTAAAGCACTTTGCAAACCTTAAAATGTTATAGATATGTTAGCTGTTATTATTAGTTCATAATAAAATCTTTTTTTTTTTGAGGGAGAAGGCAGGGCAGTTGGGGTCAAGTGACTTGCCCTAGGTCACACAGCTAGTAAGTGTTAAGTGTCTTAGGTCACATTTGAATCCAGGTCCTCCTGACTCTAGGGCTGGTGTTCTACTCACTGTGCCACCTAGCCGCCCCAGTAAAAATAATCTTAAAGAATTTTTTTTAAAGGCTAAAAGTTGCTTATATGCATCTGCAGAGGGAGTTGCCATTATGAGATTTACCTTCAATAGGCATTCCCATTTAGTGGTTCATGATGGGGGGCTAAGGGGTTTTCACTAAAAAATTATTTAATGGCACTTAAAGCAGTAAATAATTGCCTAGGTATGTTATATATCTTTATTTATTTATTTGTTTTTTGTTTGTTCCTGTGACAACAGGCATGTGTTTGAAGCATTATAGGTTTGTTTCTGCATTGAGTCAAAACTGTCATGATTATGTGCGCAATGATTTTAGTGTTTTTGTAAAGTGATTACATTAAACTCTAATCACTTCTAAGTACAACATATTTTTGTGGTTTCTCAAGGTCGTCAAATTGTTTCCAAACCAACACAAGGATTTGACATTAAAGTGCAGATGGATTTCCAGTGGATTGTCACATATATGCACATACGTCATTTGTGTTCTTGTATGCAGATGAAGTATGTGCAGAGTACCTCCCTCATTCTATTCTGTTACTCTGTCGTTGTGCCTCATATGACCAAAAATATTAGGAATGTTTCTGTTCTTGCAACACAAACATAAGACTGTTTGAAACTCACGGTCGTTGGGTACGCCCTTTATAAAATAACCATCTTGAAACCATTAGGTTTCAACTATCGTTGCAGAAACCAAGCTTTTATAGCTCATTGCAGTATTAAGGCTCTTTACCAATTTAGATTTATACTCTGCTTATGTCACTATTCTCTGTGGTGGATTTTCAAATGGACCAGTTGAGAACACTGGTCAGTAGAGTTTCTGTGAAAGCATACCCAGTGTACCAGTGATAGAAGAGAAGAAATTCATGCTGAAGAGATTCTTTCCTTAGCAAGGTTAGTTTATATATGGACATTGTTAGAAAGAAGCAGCATGTGCAGTTGTACTTTAAGTACACTTATCACTTAATAAACACAATGTTTTTAATAAGGAGAAAAATATTTTGCATTTATTTTTGTCAATTTATCAATTTACATCTCAGCAGGAAAGCTTGTAAAAGTCTATTGTTTTCCACCACATATTTCTATGAGCAAGAATTTTTTCTTTATTCTTATTTTAAAGCAAAATATAGAAATAAATACTATGTAGAACCAGTTTCAGTACTACATTTGCCTGGTCTGAGCCAAATATTGAAAACCTTCATTCAAATAAAGCCTAACATTGAAATTAAGTTTATGTGTGATTATTATACATCTTCCAATTTGTAATTTATTTCGCTAAAATTCAACAAAAACATAAAATAAGAAACTATGTGATGTAAGGGTAGAGAGTCTTGATAGATCACTTTTAATTTATGCACAATGTCTCATAATTATAATAGTTTATAATTTGCTATTAAGTTTTTCATAATTATAGGTAGAGTAAGGCTTTATATTTTATGATTATATGACAAATTTTAATTGACTGGATTTTATTTTTTAGAAAAGTTACTTTAGTCAGTATAAGCTTTTAGTGAATCTAAAAGATTATGAGTAGTATATTGAGTTACCCTGGAAGTACACTAAACTTTTTTTCTCATTGAAAATGATTTGAGGAACAATAAACGTTGGGAATAATAAATATAATAAAGTCGCAAGTCCATGATGGAATTGTAGAGGACTTCCTCCTTCCTCCCCCACCAAGAGGGTATTAATATTTACACCATTGACCTTACTAAAGTAACAAAAGTACTTTGTAAACCTTAAATTCCTGTGTAAATGGGAATATTATTATTGGGCCTTACTTGGGGAAACAGCTTCAATAAATGTTTCATGATGTGCCATGTGGAAAGCCTCTTTATCTTATGATAACCTGAGAATGTGCTTCAAGGTGAAACTTTTGATTAAGGAACCAAGTCTTTGGGCCAGGGCGATAATTATGTTGGTACTTAACGTACCAACTTCATGTGGCTAGGGGCCTCAGGAGGGTATATAATAATGTAAGGAAGGTATTGGAGCAGTGTGAGATAGAACAAATGGCCCTCCAGATATATCTACATTTTTGTTGCAGAAAGCTACTGTTGTATTTATACAGCAGAGCTGTTTTCAGCAGGATGAGGTCTTCAGACAAGACCACAGTGATTAACAGTGCGTGTTTGATGGTATATAATCGTGAATTCTGAAAAGGAAGAAGCGGATTTTCATTTAACCAAAGGCAGAAGGTGGTGCAGTACAACAGTGGTAACTCTGGATTCCAGGTTCTTAGAGGGTTTCTCTCAGCCAGCAGGTATTTGTTTGGTGTGAGATAGATACAGAGAATGAAAGAAGACATGGTTTTACCCATAAATTTTGGAGGAGATGTGGCTTAAATATGTATGTGGAACAATTAAACTAGTGTTTTTTATGGAACCTTGGGTTTCCACAGCCTGTATGAGTAGGGATTTTTTGGGAAAATGTTGATACTGGCAGTGTTTCCCTCTATAATATTGAATATGAAATAATATGTGTCAAAGGCTCTTTTTCTGCATATAAAGTCTTAATTTCCTTTATTTTACTGCAGAGGGAACAGCTAAATGGCACAATGGATAGAGCACTGGACCTGGATTCAGGAAGAACTAAGTTTAAATCTGATCTCAGACAATATGTAACCCTGGGCAAATCACTTAACTTCTGTTTGCCTCAGTTTCCTCAACTCTAAAATGGGGATTAAAACATCATCTGCCTCTCAGGGTTGTTGTGAAGATCAAATGAAATAATGTTTATAAAGAACTTAGCAAAATGTCTGGCATATATTAGTTAGTTGGTTGTCCTTTGTTCTCAAAGAGGGCCAAAATGACATCACTATGTTAAAATCAAGTTTCCGTATGTCCAACTGTGATTGATCAGAGCAATATGAGCTATTTAGGGTGGATACTCTAAATTTGTGCATCCTGTGTTTCCTTTGAGCTGTTTCAATTCTGCTTTGCTCATAGAGCACAGCACCTTCTCTGATGTGGGCATGCCATGCTGAGCAGTGCCAGTGTCTCCCATGTCACACAATTCTAAAATTCTTGAGAGAGACCTTGAAAGTGTCTTTTGTATTGCTTGTTCTAACCACCATGTGAACGCTTGCCCTGTGTGAGTTCTCCATAAAACAGTCTTTTTGGCAAGTGTACATTTTACATTTGAACAGCATGGCAAGCCCCTTGGAGTTGTATTCTCTGAAGCAGAGTTTGCATGCTTGGCAGTTTAGTTTGAGTAAGGACCTCAGTGTCTCGTACCTTACTCTACCAGGTGATCTTCAGAATCTTCCTAAGACAGTTCAGATGGAAGCGATTCAGTTTGCTGGTATGGATGACATATATTAGGTGCTATACAAAGTACTAATTCCCTTTCCCTTTAAAATTTCTTTCATTCCAGACCAACTTTTACGGATTCTGTCTGTATATTTCAAAACCTAAAGCGGCCAAATGAATTTTAAAAGTGTTCAATTAGATTGTATGCATAGCATAATATATAATCAGTTGCTAAATTGTATGGTGAATAATGTGTATCATAGCATTTGAGAGAAGAAAGAGATCGATGTGTCTGTGAGAATAGAGTGCTAATAATGAGAGCAGAAGGGGGCAATTAGAAACGTAGGATAGGTCTATGTATTAGAAGCCAAAATAGAAGAATTTTGAGAAGTAGTTTAGAGAAAGAGTGAGAACTTGAGAGAAAAGACCTTGGATTTGTCTAGACTCAGACTCTGGAGATTCAGGAGGACCTTAGAGCCCAGTTTCAATGGAATGTTTCCAACTAGAAGAGAGTAGAGTGATTTGGATATAGAGGAAGGTGGGAAGTGTGGTAGGGATTAGGTAGGAAAAGGAGCAAAGCAGTACATTGCTTGATTATAAGTTATCCCTTGGAAACAGTCATGTATGGCTTTATATAGAATGTTAACATTATCTGCATTATCTCATGTGGTCCTTTGAGATAGATTCTTTAGATAGTATTATCCCCATTTATGAGATGAAGAAATTAAGACTCCTAGAAATTAAATAACTTGTCATAGTAATAGGCAAGTAGGGCATATATTTAGCTGTGTTCTAGGATTTGACTGGCTCTCATATGACAAGAGTAATTATACTTGTTCACCTTGGCCCCAGAGGACAGAACTAGGGACGATGGATGGAATTTGCAAAAAGGATTGGTTTAGGCTTGATATAGGAAAACCTTCCTAATAGTTAGGAATTACCATCTCTATGCTAACAATGCTCAAATCTACCTATTCTGCCCTAACTTCTCTGTTGAACTCCAACTTTTTATCTCCTACTGCCTTTCAGACATCTCAGACTGGATATCCAGGAGACAGTATGTCCAAAATGGGAACTCATTATCTTTCCTTCTAAACTCTTCCCATCTTCTAATTTCCCTGTTAATATAGAGGGTAATATTATTCTTCCAACCTATCAGGCTCACAACCTAGGAGTCACCCTCAACTCCTCATTATCTCTTACCTCCTTTATCCAATCTATTGCCCAGGCCTGTTGATTTCACCTTTGTAACATCTCTCGAATATACCCCCTTCTCTCCTCTGATGCTGCCATCACTCTATTACAGGCCCTCATCACTTCACCCATATACTGTTGGGAATAGCCTGCTGATGGGCTTGCCTACCTCAGGTCTCTCCCCACTCCAATCTGTCTATTTCTATTCAATCACCAAACTGATCTTCCTAAAGCATAGGTTTGACCATGTCATCCTCACCTCAGACAACTCCAGTGACTCCCTGTCATCTTCAGAATTAAATATAAAATCCTTTATTTGGCATTTAAGCTCTTCATAACCTTGTCCCATCCTACCCTTCCAATCTTACACCTTACACCCTGCCATGTACTCTTTGATCTAATGACTGACCTCTTGGCTGTTCCAGGAACAGGACACTCCATTTCTCTGCCCCAGGCATTTTCTGTGGCTGTTCCCCATACTTAGAATACTCTCTCCTCACCTCTGCCTTCTTGCGTCTTTTAAGTCTCAACTGGAAAAATCCCAATCTTTTACAGGAAGTATTTTCCAGTTTCTCTTAAGTTCTAATGCCTTCCCTCTTTTAATTTTTTCCTGTTTATTCTGTACATAGCTTGTTTAAACATAATTTGTTGACTTGTTGTCTCTCTCATTAGGTTGTGAACTTCTTGAGAGCAAGAACTGTTTTTTTGCCTCTTTTTGTATCTTCAGTGCTTGTCATAGTGCCTGGCACATAGTTGGCACTTAATATTTATTGACCAACTAATTGAGATAGATTGCTTTGGGAAGTAGTGTCCCCTGCCACCCCCAAAATATCCTTGGGTAGATGCTAGAGGACCATTTGTTGAACATGTATGTGGTGGAGGGTTTAATTCTGATTTTACAATTATTTTTATTAATTTCATCTAATTTGATTTGTTCCAGTATTCTGTTGTAATCTTTCTGGCTCCTGACCCTCTCATCCAGTGAGTTAGTTATCCCTCTTAGCTTTATATCATTTGAGAATTTGGTAGGTATTCCATCTGTCCAAGTTTATTTGAGTCATTGATAAAAATGTTAAATGGCACTGGACCAAGTTTAGATTCTTAGGGCATACTATTGGAAACCTTCCAGTTTGACATCATACCATTAATGAGTATGAGTTCAGCCATTCAACCAGTTTCAAGTTCACCTAATTCTGCTACTCTCTGACCTGCATCTCTGTTTTGTTTTCATAATAGCCAAAGAAACAGATTGTCTTGCTGAGCTCAAGGTAGACTGTAGCCCTCCAGTAATGTCATTTTAGTGACCCTGTCAAAAATAAATGAAGTAGGGGCAGCTA
Source organism: Pseudochirops cupreus (assembly GCA_028627135.1). NCBI lineage: Eukaryota > Metazoa > Chordata > Mammalia > Diprotodontia > Pseudocheiridae > Pseudochirops > Pseudochirops cupreus. Next base: position 23,761,923 of record CM053584.1, on the reverse strand, counting down.
GGTGGCACAGTGAATAGAGAGCACTGCAGGAGGACCTGAGTTCAAATCTGGCCTCAGACACTTAACACTTACTAGCCATGTGACCTCGGGAAAGTCACTTAACCCCATTTGCCCTGCTTTTCCCCCTCCAAAAAGCAAAAAATAAAAATAAATGAAGTAGGTGAGTCTCCCATGACCTGTTCCTGAGAAACCATGCAGGGTCTTCCTGATTAGTGCTTTCTTTTCTTTCTAAATGTTCACCCATAATAAACTAAAAAATGAAATTCAAGTTCATTGGCCAATAGTTTTCGGACTCATTTCTTTTCCCATTTTTAAAAAATGGGACCATCTGGTCACACTAGCACTGGAGTGTTCCTCCTACTCTCCCCAAAAGCAGAGACCCATTGGAATGAAATATAACTCACCCATGGTCACACAACCCTGGCTGACAAGGTCACAGGGGTCCACCTGGACTCTCTGGGTTCCATGTCTGTGATTCTTCCTTTGGGTGCCACACTGTCTCTGAGAAGAAATTCTGTTGGGAAACAAGGCTTGAGCTGAGCCATCATTCATGAGAGTAAATGGATAGCCCTGCCAAGTCAAGCCAGAGCTTATGGATGAACAAGTCTCGGAGTCAGCCAGGAAAAATGGTTCAAAGCCTCTAGTCAGCTCAAAGTTGGGAAGCATTCCCTCCTCAGGAGACTTAGGCAGGAGCAAGGTGATAGTTTGGTCTCAAATCTTCTCTGGGAGGAATAGTCACTGTCCTTTGAATAACCTCTGTGTGTGTACCATGCCTCTTCCTCACTTGGCTTCTCAGTGTGCCAATCCCTGATCGCTGTGGGTAGTCCTGTGTTGAGGGACTACAACCTCTTCATTGGAACAAGCATTACTATGTTATTGCTGGAGTATATTAGGGTTGGCTAATTATTTTAATGTTTAATTTTCCTTTTAATATTTTTTTTTTAATTTGAAACTCAAATTTTCTTCCCTTCATTTCCTCCCCCTCCCTGAGGCAATTTGATATAGGTTATAAATGTATAGTCATACGAAACATTTGCATATTAGTCATGTTGTGAAAGAAAATACCCAAAAAAAAAACCCCACCCAACTCCACAAAAAAGTAAAGAAAGTAAAAAACAGTAATTCTTTGACCTGCATTCAGATTCTATCAATTCCTTCTCTGGAGATAGATAGTGCTTTCATCATGAGTCCTTTGGAATTGTCTTGGTTAAGATTGCTGAAAATAACTAAGTCGTTCACAGTTGATTCTTGTACAATGTTGCTGTTACTGTGTACAATGTCTGGTTCTGCTCTCTTTACTTTGTGTCAGTTTGTATAAGTCTTTCCAGATTTTTCTGAAAGCATCCTGCTTGTCATTTCTTATAGCACAATAGTATTATATTACAATCCACATTCTAGAACTTGTTTAGCCATTCCGTAATTGATGGGCATCCTCTCAGTGTCCAATTCTTTGCCACCACAAAATGAGCTGCCATAAATATCTTTGTACAAATGAGTTCCCCCTACCTTTTAAAAAATGTCCTTGGGATACAAATCTAGTAGTGGTATTGTTGGGTCAACGTGGTTTTAATAAGCTCTGTGGGCTCAGTTCCAGATTGCTCTCCAGAATGGTTGGATCAGTTCTTAACTCCACCAAAAGTGCATTTGTTTCCCAATTTTTCCACATCCCCTCCAACATTTGTCACTTTTATTTTCTGTCATGTTAATTGGCTAAGATTATATAGCAAATCTAGAGCTGACTACTTGTAATTGGAGATTTTCCTGTGGGACATGAGTCAGCAAAAACAGACTTAAAAAATTGTTAGGTAGCTCACATTTGTGTGGTACTTTAAGATCTGCAGCCCTTTAAGACAGAAATTTCATTTGGTATAGATAAGATATGTTGCTGAAGATATTAGAAGTAGTCCTAGAAAAGAACTAGCCATAGAGAGATCTTTCATCAGTTTACTTATAAAACACTTGAGGTCATAACCCCAAAGGAGCCGATGGTGAACATGGAAGCCCTGAAGCAGAATTGTTTATGGAATTGTAAAGAATCAGAGTGGTGTTGTGAGTAGTGATGAACTTGATGTCAGAAAGACCTGAATTATATCCTATCTTATTAGCTGTGTGACCATGGGTCAGTCATTTATTCTCTCAGTGTCTTAGTTTCCTCATCTGTAAAATGGGGATAATAATATTTATCCTGTCTAATCTTCCAGGTTGATTTTTTTTAAGACTCTGATGTGATCATGGATGTAAAGCACTTTTAAAAAGTTTAAAGTGGTATGTTAATGTCTATTGTTATTAATTGGACAATTATAGAGAATCAGTTGATAATATATCAAATTTACTTGCAAGAGTATTGTACTTTTCAGCTGTCTTTGTTGGGTACTTTCTTTGTTCAAAGCTCTGTGCTAGTCATTCATTTGGTCGGCAAAGTTACCTCCTATGTGAACAGTGCTGACCTTGGTTGTTGGGGAATATATATGTTAGATAAGAAATAGATTCTGCTCTTGTTGATTCTAGTCTAATAGAGGAATAAGACACAACCGTATTCACCAAGTGTTTGAGGAACTATATGATATGGGCAGTAGCAGGTTCACGTGTACAGCTATTGTCTACTGAAATCAGTCTCCTCTTACATAAAATGGGGGAAATAGACTAGATGATCCCTAAGGCCTCTTTCTAGATCTGACACTTTGGTTGTGGCCACAGGCAAGCAGCTTAAACTTTCTGAACTTGTTTAAATCAGATGATAAGATAGGGATAATATGTGTAGTTCCTATGTAACATGGTAGTTGTGAGAAAAGTGCCATGCATATCAAAGTAGTTGATCTAACTGTATATTAAGGTGAGATTTTTTAAAATAGGAAAAGAAATAAAAATAAAAAAACCTGAGATTCCACCTCCTCCTCACCTCAAATTGGCAAATACAGGAAAAGAATCTGAACGATCATATTAATAGCAGCTCTTTTTGCCATAGCAAAAAACTGGAAACAAGTGGGTGTCAGCAGCTGGGGAACCGCTCAACAAAGTGTGGTATATAAATCCAGTGGAATATTATTACATGATAAGAAATGACAAAAGGGACATATCCAAAGAGAGTGAGGAAGATGAGTGAAGTGAGTAGAACTAGGAGTACAATTTATACGATAACTATAACATAAAGGAAAACAACTTTGAAACACTTAACCCTGATCAAGCATGACTTCAGAAAACTAATGTTTTTTGCTACCCATAGGTGCAGCATGAGGTATACATTTTCATGCATGTAGTCAGTATGTCTTTTTGTTCAGCTTCAGTATACTTGTTATAAGGGAAAGTGTTTAGAGATGAAGGAGTTGAGTAATGATGATGATGCAAAAAATAGTAAAAAGTCATTGAAAGATTTTTAAAGATACACAGAAAAGAACCAAGGGAAATTTAGAAGGAAATACAGACAGCCGTTTGAAATGTTCATATCCATTGATACTAAAGAAAAATTTACTATAAGAAAGAGGGAAAGGCATGCACAGAATGAAGGAGGTATATTGGATGCAAGACAACTTCTATTGTCTGGTCATCATGTCATATTTAGGGTAGCTGCCATAAGGTATCCTAAAAGATACCTGTTCAGGGTCTTTTATTTTTTCCAATTACTTGTAAAGATAGTTTTCAACATTCATTTTTATAAGATTTTGAGTTTCAGATTATTCCTCATCCCCAAGACAGCAAGCAATCTGATAATAGGTTTTATGTGTTCAGTCATGTAAACATATTTCCATATTAGTCATATTGTGAAAGAAACAGAACAAAAGGGAAAAGACACCAAAAAAGTGAAAATAGTCTGCTTTGATCTGCATTCAGACTCCATAGTTCTTTCTCTGGATGTGAATAGCATTTTCCATCAAGAGCATTTTGGAATTGTCTTGGATCGTTGTATTGCTGAGAAGAGCTAAGTCAGTCATAGCTGATCATAGCACAGTATTGCAGTTAGTGTGTACAGTGTTCTCCTGGTTCTGCTCACTTCACTCAACATCAGTTCATGTAAGTCCAGGTTTTTCTGAAATCCAGCTGCTCATCATTTCTTATAGCATAATAGTATTCTGTGACATTCGTCTACCACAGCTTGTTCAGCCATTCACCAATTGATGGGTACCAGTTCTAAAGAATTTCCAATTCTTCGCTATAACGAAAAGAGCTGCTATAAATATTTTTGTCCATGTGTTATGGGAATCTGAAGATCTTCCCTGCCCCTAGGCCCTTTGCTAAAGTGGCTACGTGACCCTGAGGACCCTTGGATATTTGAAAGTATACTCTGTTCCCTAATAGGCTGAATGTGGTAACGTGGAGCCTGTGGC
>CM053584.1:23733259-23757101 GCA_028627135.1 Pseudochirops cupreus | reverse complement strand
TTTCTGTTTGTTTGTAACTTCTGTTTGTATTCTCTGAAGTTCAGGGCGCTGACTTTTTCCCCTGAACTAGGTAAATGGTATTTGATTAATTAAAGTAAGATTGTTAACCCATTTTGAGTTGCTTTCCTTTAGAAAAGCAGATCTAAGAACCTGTGCTAGTAGCCGCCCTGGGTGTGCTGGGGTGCTTGCTGTTACACCATGTAGATCCTTTCCCCATCTTTATGATCTCTTAGGGATACAGACCTAATAGTGTTATTGCTGGATCAAAGGGTATGCACAGTTTGATTGCCCTTTGGGCATAGTTCCAAATTACTCTCCAGAATGGTGGGATTAATTCACAATTCCACCAATAATGCATTAATGTCTGTTATGTTAGCCAATCTGATAGGTGTAAGGTGGTACCTCAGAGTTGCATTACTGTAATCAATAGTAATTTAGAGCATTTTTATATATGACTATACTGTAACTTTAATTTCTTCATCTGAAAACTGCCTATTCATGTCCTTTGACCATTTATCAATTGGAGAATAACTTGTATTCTTATAAATTTGACTTAGTTTGAGAAATGAGGCCTTTATCAGAAACACTTGCTATCAAAATTGTTTTCCATCTTCTTACCTTCTAATCTTGGTTGCATTGATTTTGTTTGTGCAAAAACTTTTAAATTAAATATAGTCAAAATTATCCATTTTGTGTTTCATAATGTTCTCTATCTCTTGTTTGGTCATAAATTCTTCCCTTCACTGTCGATCTGACAGATAATCTATTCCTTGCTCTCCTAATTTGCTTATGGTATCACCTTTGATGTCTAAATCACGTACACATTTTGACCTTATCTTGGCATACAATGTGATATGTTGGCTCCTGCCATACTATTTTCCAGTTTCCTCAGCAGTTTTTGTCAAATAGTGAGTCCTTATCCCAGAATCTGGAATCTTTGGGCTTATCAAATGGTAGATTACTGTAACCATTTACTACTGTGTCTTGCGTACCTAATCTATTCCTGTGATCCACCATTCATTTTATTTTTATTTTGCTCTAGTACCACGTAAAAATAATTTTTAGCATTCATTTTTAAAACTTTGAGTTCCAGATTCTCTCCCTTCCTCCCAACCCCCCCCCATTGAGAAGGCAAGCAGTCTGACATAGATTATATATATGTTGTCATGCAAAACATATCCATAATAATCATGTTTTACCACTCTTTTTCTTAGCCAGTACTAAATAGTTTTGATGATTGCTGCTTTATAATATAGTTTTGGATCTGGTACAGCTAAGCCACCTTCCTTTTGCATTTTTTTCCATTAGTTCTCTTGATATTTTTGGCCTTTTGTTTTCCAGATTAATTTTGTTTTTCTTCTAGTTCTATAAAATAATTTTTTTGTAGTTTAATTGGTATGGCACTAAATAAATTAATTTAGATAGAAATGTAATTTTTATTATATTACCTTAGCTTATGCACGAGCAATTGATATTGTTCCAGTTGTTTAGGTCTGACTTTAGTTATTTGAAAAATATTTTGTAATTGTGTTCCTAGAGTTCCTGAGTTTTTCTTGGCGAGTAGACTCCTAAATATCTTATTGTTCACAGTTATTTTAAATGGAATTTCTCTTTCTGTCTCTTCTTGTTGAGCTCTGTTGGTAATATATAGAGATGATGATGATTTATGTGGGTTTATTTTATATCCTGTGACTTCGCTAAGGTGGTTGATTATTTCAAGTGGTTTTTTAGTTGACTCTCTAAGATTCTCTAAGGATACCATCATATCATCTTCAGAGAGTGCTATTTTGCTTCCTCATTGCTGTGTCTGATTCCTTCAATTTCTTTATCTTCTCTTATGGCTAAATCTAATGTTTCTTGTACAATATTGAGTAATAGTGGTGATAACAGGCATCCTTGTTTCATCTCTGATTCTTATTGAGAAGGCTTCTAGCTTATCCCCATTATAGATGATGCTTTCTGATGGTTATAGATACTACTTATCATTTTAATGAAAGTTCCATTTCTTCCTGTACTCTTTAGTGTTTTTAACAAGAACGGGCACTGTATTTTGTCACAAGCTTTTTCTGTGTCCATTGAGATAATCATATGATTTCTATTGGCTTTGTTATTGATACAGTCGATTTTGCTGGTAGTTTTCCTAATGTTGAACCATCCCTGCATTTCTGGTGTAAATCTCACCTGGTCCTAATGTCTTATCCTTGTGATAAATTGCTGTAGTCTTTTTGCTGATATTTTATTTAACTTTTTTGCATCAATATTCATTAGGAAAATTGTTCTTAGAGGCTTGATTTAACATTATTTTTGAGAGAAACTAGGGGGAGCTCAGGCAGTTTACTGACTTCTCTCTGCCATCTTGACTCCAACCTCCTGTAGGCTTACTTCTAAAATGAGTCACTGAGAATGTCAGCCACTGAGCATTTATTAAGCACTTAATGTGTGCCAAGTACTGAATACAAATACAATTATTAGGTGGGGGAGAATCTAGAGTGAGTCCCAGGACCTGGAATAAACTTCAGCGTGAAGAGCTGGGTCATGGTAGAGGACATCCTTACAGAGAATGAGGGAGACAACATACAAACAAATAAATTCAGGATAAATCAGAGATAATCACCAGAGGGAAAGCATTAAGACTGAGGAGGATCAGAAAAGATGTATTGCAGAAGCGAGAGCCTTTATGTGAGACAGATGAGGAAGGAGAAAGTTGTAGAGAGTCCATGAAAATGCACAGGGTTCAGATGGTATGCCTTGTGTAAAGAATAGCAAGAAGCCAGTGTGGCTGTATCCCAGAGCCTGTGGATGGGAATAAAATGTAAGAAGGTTGGAAAGATAAGAGGGGGGCAGGTTGAATGCTGAGCAGGGAATTTTATATTGGATTCTCAAAGTGATTGGGAACCACTAGTGACATGGTCAAACTAGTGCTGAAGAAAGATCAATATGACAGCCAAGTGGAGGGAGGACCACCTGGAATGGGGAGAGATTGAAGTTAGGGAGACCAGCCAGCAGGTTATAGAATAGGTCAGGTGGGAGTGCCTGGACCAAGGTGGTAGCAGTGTCAGAGGAGAGAAAGATGAAGCCTACCTAGCTCATGGACTTGGGCGACTGGTGGTACCCCTGACCATAATAGAAAAGTTTGGAAGAAAAGAGAATTTGAGGGCAAAGATGATATATTAACAAATGAGCTGCTACTTTTTCTTTTTTAAAAGGGTAAATATCCTGTTTTATTTACAAAGTAGCACATTTGTAGCATTGTCTTTTGTTTACTTTCTAGTATTTGATTGCCCCAGGTAAATTAAGGGATAGAAAACAAAGCCAAATAGGAAATACTCAGCACATCAAGCACTTATATTATAAAGGAATACTTAGGCTATAGCGATGACTGTGTGCCCCTCCTCTATTTCTCTCCCTCTTATGTGCATGCGCGCGCGCACACACATACACACACACACACACACACACACACACACACACACACACACACACACACACACACCCCGCTTTGTTTTATTGCTGCCTTTTGTTTTTACATCTTAACATCTTAATTCTTCATTCCTCTCCACACATTCCCCGCCCCCACCTCTTTACCCCTCCTCCCTTGAAGTGTAGAAAAAATATGAGCAAAACCAACCAACCTAGAAGCAGTGCCTGACATGTACACCTTCTTCCACTTCTGTAGTCCAAGGAAGGAAGTGTGTTGCCTCTTCCTGCTTCTGTAGCTTCTCAGATTTCAGGTACCTCCTTAGCATATCCTGGTTACTTTTGGAGCATATACTGAGTTGCCTGTGGTCTTGGTCAGATAGAAAAAGACCACTCTTCCTCCCAGCCTATGTAGACTCCAGGCTGTTGTTTTTACACAGTTTGCTCCTTGGCGCAGCCCCTTTTTTACCAAGTGGAGGGACACTGCTACTCTTATTTGCAGCTGGCTCCTTTTTCTTCCTGGTGTTTGTCCTGCATCTGCATTTTACAACTAGGCCACCTGTTTTTGAATGGAGCCAGATTTTTTTCTTAAACATTTTAAAAACAAACTAAGCTGAGAAGGACTTTTAAAAAATACATTTAGGTGTCAGTTTTCTTTGCAAGCAGCCAAACTGGCTCTGTGGTCTTCAACTAGTCAGTCCATAGGCAGGAACATGGACTTTTAGCTGGTGGAGCCATTGTGAGTTTATATGCATTGCATACTTTACATGAATCCTGTGAATGACATACGAAGAAATAACAAGTTTTGGAAGCAAAATAAAGTCTTAAATGAACAGTTTCAACATGTGATTCCGTGTAGTGCTGTTACTTCCTTGTCATTTTTCATATGCAGGCTATTGTACTGTGTTGTAAATTTTAAAATATGTTTTAAAAGTGTTTTTCATTGTTTGAATATTTGCCATAGATTACAGTTTCTTAAATAAATAATACTAAGCTGAATTTATTTATTAAAAGGATTTTAGAATACTCATTAATGAGTAAAGAATATGAATAATGTTGTGAATATTTTAAGAACAATATAGGAAATCAGCCTGTTCTTTGCCTTATATTTTAAATGAATGAATAAATAAAGATTTACTAAATGCTCATATTATCAAAGCTCTATGCTGAGTTTTGGGCATAAAAATAGAAAAGTAAGACAATTCCTTTTTAAGGAGCTCACACTCAAATAGGGATGTAGCATGTGATATAGCACATGTTAATGCTGCCTCTTGAATGTTATCTCCAGTGATTAAATGATATCCATTTCTGATGTTAAATCATTTAACTATGGCAAGAACAATTTATCGTTGTTACAGTATGTTGATTTATAAGGCTAACAAGCCATGCGTTTATCATAGTTTTTAGCAGAAAGTTTTAATATAACCCTACTATAGAAAAATAATTCACTGTTTATTATTATGATCATTTTTAAGAACATCTATGTAAAATATTATGAAAAATACAGAATAACTCTCAAGTTCCAGAATTCCCTAAAATTCTGATGTCTCAATCCTGAATCCCAAAGATTAATGTCTTGGGAATTGGGAAACATTATCTAGCCATCCTGGAAAGCAATTTAGAATTCATCGAAGAATAACTAAAATATCTCTTACCCTTTGCTTCCAGAAATGTCACTTCTGAGCATAGCAAAGTAGATACCCATATATCATAGATTAAGTAAATTATGGTGGATGTGTATAATGGAATAATATTGTGTCATAAGAAATAATGAATGTGATGAATATAAAGAAGCATGGAAAGACTTAAGTGAACTGATCCAAAGTGAACTGAGTAGAATCAGCTGTATCAATGTAGATGAAAGAACAATAGCAATAAAACAAATGAGAATGAATGCTACAAAATTATAATGACCAAATGTGGTCCCAAGGAAGAGTTATGAGAAGACATCCCTCTCTTTTTTTGAGGAGGTGGGAAAAGCATGGGTGTGAAACACTGCATGTAACATCAGACTTTTTCAATAGATTGGTTAGTTTTGCAGAGCTTTTCATTTTCTTTTTTCTATTCTTTATTGTAAGGCATTTGTGGAATTGTTGGAAAGGAAATCATAGGAAATATAAGTGATGTAAAAACAGAATTATGTCAATTTAAAATTGCTTCCATATCATCTTTCTTGTGCAAACTATTATGCTGTGTTGTGAATTTTAAAATACATTTTAAAAAGTTTAAATGTATTTCTTTAAAAATTGTCAAATTGCTACATAAGAGTCATTAGAAAAGATTTTCTCAAATTCCTTCTACTGACTACACGAAGTTAAAATTTTAAGAGCAGACTAATATTAATCTTAAATTCCAGGTTTGGGTAGTTAAACTGACAAGCATCTTAATGTCTTTTCCAGCTACATACATATATACACACTTCCTTGAAATCACAGAGACAATTTTGGATTTTTGATAGAGATTATTAGAGAAGCCAAATCCTAAATATTTAAAGGGATATGAATATCTGCTTTTTATTTTTGACTATGTACCTTGGAATTTCTTTAGTGAAAATCATGTGGCCTCATTATTTCTTGTAACCTCTTCTACCTATAACTCGTTGAATTTCTGATTTTTCTCAGTATTGAATAGCAGAAGAGCTCCTTTTAAACTGACTGTATTTAACCTAATGTAATTTTAATTAAGGCCCTGATAGTTTCCAAGAATGGTGGTGTAGTAGCAGAAATTCAGCAAACTTCCTCTCCTCTACACCTATCACTACTCTGTGGTTCAGGCCCCAGAGGTTTTGTGGTCTCTGGCACTACTGACCTAGAGCCTACAAGTTCCTCTTTGATTAGGCTCTGGAGCATGTGAGGCTTTATAGAAGTCCTAGTTTAGGTCATAGCAGTTTATTTAAAAATATATTTTATATTTAACATTTTGAGAAACAATCTACAAAAATCATAAAATTAAAAAGAAAGTGTTTTGAAATCCATTATCCACATGTTGTCTATCTTTTGTTACTTAGCACATAATGGGCACTGGATCAAGATATCTTCCATCCTAAGGTCTCTTTATCTGGAATCCTGAACTATCATGAATTTGTGCAAACATTTATTAACCACTGACTAGGGAGAGACAGATAAAGAAGACAGGGTCCCTACCTTCAAGTTAACAGGCTAATAGGGGGATATTAGACCTCTATACAGATACAGGTTTCTGCAGGTAGTGGAATATGGGAAATGCATAAGAAAAGTATGGAATTCTATAAACTTTCTGAGGTGGACAACGATACTTCTGGATGAGAACATCAGGAAAGCAGCATAAACATGAAGGTGCTGTTTGAGCTGGTTTGGGAAGGACAGGTGGGATTTCAGCAGGCCAAGATTGGGAAGAGGGTAGGCATTCTAGGCCTAGTCAGTAATGGGCGTAAAGGCACAAAAGTGGGAAAGGAAGGGACATGTTCTGGGGACAGTAAATACCAGGTACATGTGAACCAGTGAGAAATTCTTTTTTTGAAACAGACTCCCCTCCCTTGCTTATGCTCCTTACCCTGCTACTGATGACTGTAGGAGCTTAGACCAGTTCCCTTTCTGATCTGGGCTAGTTTGCTTCTTCTTAGGCAGTCTGGGGACTCCCTGCTCCTCACCCTATTCGTGCTGATTTAGTGTGCCACCTTGGCTCAGCTCCCCACAGCTGTGAGCTCCCTGGCTTAAGCAGTTCACCAGGGATTATAGTCATGTACTGCCATGCCTGGCTGAGAAGTCTGCAAAGGTCAGATGGGGCATTGAATTCTTTTTAGAGTACATATGCTGAATGAAGGCCTTGAACTCTCCCCATCAGTAAAGCCCTTCTGCATGGAATTTGGGCCTTCACTTTGGCTTGTTCAGAGGCTTTTCTGCTTTCTTCCAGGCTCATGATAAATGGTCCTACATATGTCAAGAGGTCCTGAGGGCATCTCTGTGGCAGTCATCAAGAAAATACAATGTTTGGTATATGAGAAGGCAGGGAAATCTCCAGACTCATTTAGAGAGTTGTGTTCAGTTCTGGGAATAATAATTTAAGAAGGACATTGACAAGCAGAAGAGTGTCCTGAGGAGGGTAACCAGGATAGTGAAGGGCCTTGAGGCCTTGACATGAGGATCAGTGAAAGGAACTGGGGATTTTTTTTTTAACCAGAAGTGAAGACTCAGGAGGGGACATGATAGCTGCTTTCAAACATTTGAAAATTCTCATGGGGAGGAAGAATTAGCCTCCTCCTATTTGGCTCCAGTGGGCAGGACCAGGAGCCATGGGAATGGAGTTGCAGTGAGGTAAAATTTAGGCTTGATGTCAGGAAACCCTTCCTAATAGAGAGAATTAGCCTAAAGGAGGTAGTGGGCTCTTCAAGCAAAGACTGGATAACCACTTGTCAGGTATGTTGTAGTGGGCTTTCCTTCATATGTGAATTGGATGAGTTGTCTGCCCAAATTCTGTAATTCTGTTTGGCATTTTAGAAAATTTTCCATTAAGTGATTAAAATTTAAAATAAGTTTTATTGTTGTTTAAAGGTGTAAACTGTGGCTCTCTGGAAAATCCACTTGTTTAGAGCATTTCATACAATGCCAGATAAATGAAGTGATGCTTATACTAAATCTGCCACTAACTGCACAGAAAATAGGTCAGATAGACTCCTACCAAGCTGTTGAATTAGGTCACAGAGGTCTCTGTGCAAACTGGTTGAAGACAGTTTCATTACTATCAGCATCACTTCATGAAAACCACTTTAAAATGATTTCCAAAACCCATCTTCCCCACAGAGAATTGGGTTACATGAAGGATCTACATTCATCAGGCTCAAAATCAACGTCAGGTCCACCAGCTTACCTTTCCATTCATAATTCATACTGTTTCAAACTTAATGAATTCCTTCCTACTCGTTTCTGAAGAAAAGTAGCATTCTTCAGACAAGTTTGCATAAAATTTGGGCATTACATAATTAGCACCTTCCTTAATAAACTATGAAGAAATATTGACCATAAGTACTTTTGTTATAAAATGTCCTGTGAGGTAATTTGTGCAAATCTTACCCCTATTTGCAGACAAAAAGAAGGAGGCTAAAGGTTTAAGCAACGTCTCCGTTCACATATCGTCTAGGTGCTGTAGCCAAGGAGGGAATTCAAGTCTCAAAGTTTTGTTCTTTTCAGCATACCACTAACTCTTTGTGTGTGTATGTGTCTGTCTGTCTGTCTGTGTGTCTCTGTGTGTGTGATGTGTGATCACTTTCATTCCTAAATATTTCCCTCTCCCCTCAAGCCATCCCTTTTAACATAGAATTTTTTTTTTAAAGAAAAGAAAAAGAAGCAGTTGAGCCAAACGATCTGTGTCAGGTCTGGATCAAACTTTCCATATATAGAGAGAAATGTAGCATATGAACTATGACCTTTTATAGTTCCTCCGAATCCCCCAGTCAGCTCATTCTTGTGTGTTTGGTCATTGCTTCAATAGATCATTGATTCTGTTCAGCCCTCTTTGATTCAGATTGAATTGGCCCCTTCTGTACTTGATGAAACTTTTTCTTACTTACTGTGTCCAAAACCTTGCATGACTTAGCCAACTTAATAGCATTGCATCCTCTGCACACTTAGTTAAGCTGGCCCACAGGTGGCAGGCATAGCATTCACTCCTTGAAGCCAGTTTGTAACCCAGGGTCACCTTCCTACAAGGATGAGGCACTAAAGGAGACTTTGCTTTGGTGGCCTAGGTCACTGGTCTCAGACTCAGATAGAAATGGGAGGCTCTAAACATATGTAAGGATCCCTGTGAGCAGCATGTCGACTTAGAACAACCACATGTTAACATAGTCTGTTCTATTTTTTATTTCTCAAATACATTTTTGTCTGGTTCCAATAGGAGTGTTGTGCCTTGTGTTTGACACCTCTGACCTGGATTATGAAACAGGTCACTCAGACACAATAACTGTGTGATCATAGGCAAGTGGCCTGAATTCTCCCAACTTCACTTTCCTCATCTGTGAAATGGGCATAATAAAAGTACCTACTTCTCAGGGTTGCCATGAGAATCAAATGAGAATATGTTTTAAATGTTTTGAAAATCTTAGAAGGCTGTATAGAGATACCAGCTGTTACTTACCTTATAATTAAAGCCTGTTAAGAGTTCATTTCTTAAGGTGACCAAAAAAACTATTTGGTACAAATGAGCTTGCAGAAATTGTTGACCTTTGGTTTGTTATCAAGGTTGCATCTTTCCTTAAAACATTAATTAAAACCAGTCAGGTTGTGAAGTTGAATGTTTAAAAAAAATAAAGACTGTCTTCCATTAAAAGAGTTCCTAGGCCCCTAGGGTATGATTGTTTTTTTCCCAGGGACAGGATGAAAAGGTAGCTTGTACTACTTATACATAAAAGTAATGCTTGCTTGATCTATCAGAAAGAGAAATTCTGTATGGAGTCCTATCTCATACCCTCCATCAAATCTGAAAGTCAAATTCAAGAATTTGAATCAGCTTATGGGATGAACCTATGTTAGAAAAACCCCTGAATTTGTAGTTATTTGGGTTCAAATTCCAGCTTTGCCTAACAATAATTGCTAGCATTTATGTTAAAAGATTTGCAAAATACTTCAGATATCATCTCATTTGGTGCTTTGCTATTTAGGATTTGTGTTAACTTTGGACAAGTCGCTATAACCAAACCTCAGCTGTCTTCTCTCAGATTGAGGGGAGAGGTGGTCCTTTACTTCCCTAAGATCCTGTCAATCACTGAACAAAGAAACTGGCCCTTTTCTTAAAGATCTTGCATTCTCTTGGGGAAATAACATGCCTACGTTTGAGAGAGAGAGAGAGAGAGAGAGAGAGAGAGAGAGAGAGAGAGTGTGTGTGTGTGTGTGTGTGTGTGTGGCATGCATGCATGCACACACACACACACTCATTCAGGAGTGTGAGGAGGAGAGAGTGGTAGTTGGGAGCATTAGGAAATTCCTAGAAGAGGAGGGCAGCCTTGATATTCTAAGCAGGGAGAATGCTTTCCAGGCCTGGGGGACAGGCTGTCCAAAGCCTGGGATATGAAAAGCATGTTGTATGAGAGACAGCAAGTAGGCCAGTTTCACTGGAAGAAGAGATTGTGAAGAGGAGTAAGTATAATAAGGCTGGAAAGAAGATGGGAGCCAGATTATGTGTCAAACAGGAGTTGTTTGTATTGTCAAATATAGTAGGAGCTTCTAGATGCTTTTGAGCCAGAGAGTGACATGGTCGTCCCTGTTATCTCACAGCAGTAACTGTGTGGAGTATGGAGTCAAGGAGACCAACCTGGAGGATCTTGCAAGAGTCCAGGTTGGACTAGGTAGGCTCAATAATGAGAAGGAGACTCATGCTAAATATAGAGAAGAATTAGCTTAATGAATGACAGATAACTCTTCTGCTGAAAAGGGAAATCATTTCTCCATTTCACTGCTTAACCCCACCATGCCACAAAGTTTGTATTATAAAGTGGTCTTTGGGTGTGTTGAGCATCGTGCTGGCACATAGTAAGCATTTAGCAAATGCTTGTTGACAGTTCAGTTTCATCGATAGGAATAAAAACAAATGACGGTTCATTCCACTCTGCTTTGCTTCTCCAGACCTCATGGACTTTCAGCAGAATTAGGTACCTGGCACTGTGTAAGAAAGTCACCTTTCTGTAACTCCCCTCCTCTCAGTCATTTCTGCTCACTATTGCCAAGAGGGTATCAGCTTCCTATGTTTCATAGGAATTGCCAGTTCCATTCAAATATCTATTAAGTGCCTACCAGATGCCAAGGCATTGTCCTTAACACACTAGCCTCTCCCTTTGAAGAGACTACAGTATAACAGAGGGGAGTATATAAGGGAAAAGAAGAGAATTCTAGGTTCACTTTTGGGGGTAGGTAAGCAGGAATTGAGAAGTACACCAGTAGTGAGTGGGTACCTGGGCTAGGGCATGAAAGGAGAGAGGTAGTGTCCTCTCCATAGGTAACTTGAAATGAGTCATATCCTTATCTTTCAGGCCGGCAGGCAGCATGACATCATGGAAAGAACTTTGAACTTAGGAGGCAGTAGTTCCCAGTTCAGACCCTCCTCTGACTCTTAATGGCTAGGTGACCAGAGCAAGATGCTCTCAGCCTCAGTGCCCTCATGTAACCTAGACACAATAACACTTCTACTTAATAATGACACAGGCTTGGGATAAAAATACTTTGCAGACTTTAAAGCTATATAGAGAAATGTGAATTATTTTTAGTCTTGCCAGTCTTAAATTTCATCAGTGTGTACTTATCTAAGAACAGAGTTCTTTATACTCTTAAATACATTGAGAAACTCTTCCATATGGAAAGAATGCTGGGCCTGGAGCACATCTTGCCTAACGTTTTGATACTGTTACTTGTGTGACCATAGGTAAGTCACTTCATTTCTGAGCCTCAGTTTTTTTATGTGTAAAACAGGGGTAATCCATTAAGTACTATGTAAACTTGCTGTAGTGTATTGAGTTTCTGTTTAGTGGGACCAGTTTGACATGCCAGTGTCAATTTCATTTATTAAAACATTTGTAAGCTCCTGTCACGGTTTTTGTTAGGGACTATTTTGATCAGACAACATCTGTCTTCTTTCGTTTAGTTCTGGGTGCCAAATTTTTGGAAGAACATTGTAAAGCTGGACAAGGTACAATGGAAGGCAGTCAGGGTGGAAAAGAGCAGCATGGGGCAGGGAGGGAGAACACTAGCAAGGGAATGAGAGGACCCAGGTTCAAATCCTCCCTCTCTGCCTCTTAGAACTTATGTGTCCTTGGGCGGAGAATTTCACCTGTTTGTAGCTCATTTTTCTCATCAATAAAGTGAGGTATCCATTCAGTCATTAAACACCCACCAGGCCCTGCTCCTAAATGCTGTAGAAGATGGTCTCTGCTCTCGAGGAACTCACTGCCTCATGGGGGATGGTATGCAAACAACGAGGTGGAAATAAGTGGATAACTTCTAACATCCCTTCCAGCCGTAAGTCTGGGGTCCTCTGCTTAGTCCAGAGACAAAGACAGCCTGAAATGGTGTCTGTCTTCAGATGTGTGAAGGCCTATCACAGGCAAGAATCAGTTCATGTCAGCAAGGAGTATTTATTAAGTCAACAAGCCTACTATGTGCTGGGAAAGGGAACAAGCATTTATTAAGTGCTTACTATATGCTAGGCACTGTGCTAAGTGCTTTACAGACATTATCTCATTTAGCTAACTGAGGTAATACTTGCTAATGATTAAATTGCCGGCCCTGGAGTTAAGAAGTCTCATCTTCCTGAGTTCAAATCTGGCCTTAGTCATAGCTGTGTGACCCTGGGCAAGTCACTTGACCCTGTTTGTCTCAGTTTCTCACCTATAAAATGAGCTGGAGAAGAAAATGGCAAACCACTCCAGTGTCTTTGCAAGAAAACCCCAACTGGGGTCACAGAGAGCTAGACACGACTAAACAGCAACAAAAAATGTTTTGTTTAGTTGCAGAGGACAGAACGAGAAGCAGGTAGGTAAGTTGTAAAGGGGCAAATTTAGGTTTGACCTAAGGGAAAGCTTTCTTCCAATGAGAGCTGTCCAAATGATGGATGAACTTCCACTGCCATGAGGTGGTGAGAGCCACCCCTCTCACTAGAAGTCTTCAAGCAATGACTAGATGATCACAATTGGCAGTATTTTAGAAATACTTCTTCAGGCCCTGGAGGACTAGAGCTGCCCTGAGGTCACACCCATTCCAGGTTCTGTGAATGCTAGAAGTCTCCAGCTTTGGAACAGTTTACTAGGGGCCCCTCCAGAAATCTGTTACAACATTTAACATCCTGTTGACCTTTAAGGCCAGTTTAACTTGTCCTTATAAAGATCTTCAGTTGCCCTAAGGAGCAGGTGAGTTCACAGAGACTGAATAGATGCTTTTCAACTTGGCAAAACACCGCCTGTTCAGGTTTTGTGTCTCCTTTGATTTAGAAGTCTCAGGATCTGGGGGAGGGGGAAGTGTCAGTGCTGCTCAAAGTAGCTAGAGCTAGAGCCTAGGAAGCACATGAGGAAAAGGGTTACCTTTACCTAATGGAAGGTCTCCTGCCCTCCCCACTACCACCTTAGCTTCTTATTGTTCTACTCATGTGAAATCTCGTTACCAGAGTTAATATAATAATAGGTTTTTAGCATCAACCATGTATATGCATCCAGACAACGGACTGATATTGGTCTTCATCCCCCATAACTCCTTCCCCCCCTTACATGCTTTGAATTTCAATTTTAATGGGGTTTTTTTGGTGAGATGAAGCAAGTTAAACCATGGGAAAGGTAGTTGAGAGGGACTAGAGAAACTGTATGGAAAGATATAGGAAAAATAGACTATTGCCTCTTAAGGGAGGGAACAATCAGTTTTTCAGAGTGACATATTTGAGCTTTCCTGTACCATAAATAGGACCTCAGCCCATTATTGAGGTTCTTCCAGTGTTTCATATTGTAATTCCTCTTTGTGAAATTGTATTCAGCTATGATTGCAGAGCCCTTTGACATGGAATTTTTTTACTGCTTCATCTTTTCTTGAGAGTCTTCTGCATGTGCTGACATTGCCTGTTACTTGATAGGTGCTTAGCTAATGTTAAGGAGACTGGCAGAAGGCCAGAATGTTGCTTTTCCTCTTCTTTGGCTATCTCTTTTTTCCTCCATTAAGCTGCCTCAGGATTTTCTCTGAATCCCCTTTGTTTCTTTCCATTGCAGTGTTGTGACAAGTCTTAGAATCAGTGGACCTGGACCTGTTACTTAACTGCCCTGGTTGCTTTGGATCTTCCCTTCCCTTCTGTGAGGCAGTTTCATCTGCAAAATGAGGGCTTACACTAGCTGATCTATATCCTTCCAGCTTTAAGCACTGGGATCCTGTGAAGTTGTGGATAGGGAAAGAAATAGCGTCTGAAAAATTATTAATAATAATAAAAAGCGTTTTCATTTGTGTGAGGTTTGTTTTCCTGCTGTATAAATTCCTTCCCCCCTAAAGTTCAAGTTCATAGTGCCAGGACCTTAGTGTCTTATATCTGGACTTGTCATATTTACACTGGTTAGATTAATTACAGAATGAGTAATTGTTTTGGCAAGACTCTGAATGTATACTTGTAACGGAACTGAACTCTTGTGGCTTTGAGTTTTCATTGCCTATCTTCTAAATGCTAATTTAAGGTTATTATGAAAATTACCCAGTGATAATTGGGTTTCCAATTCCAGAACTTTCAATATAAGGTTCAGGCAGTGTGGCCTGGTATAGTAATTTCCAAAATTTGGGGATTGCATACCTTTGCTCTTACTGAATGAGACACTGGGGCTCTGATATGCAGCCAGCCTCAGTGCAAGGGCCCTTCTGACTAATGAAGATTAGTTAACCTTCATTTCTTATTTTTTAAGATGAAAACAATTAGAAGTCAAAGTTATGATTTTCTTTTTGTACTCTGTTGGATCTGCCTGCATACTCTACCAGTAGTGGAATGGATTGAATTTCATGCTTGGATTCGGTCACCTTTGATTCTTCACTTTGAAACTATTTTCTCTGTACCTTCCTTTTCTGTAAAACTGGGCTAGAAATTTCTCTACAAGCTACTTTAGTGGAACTACTGTATTGGCAACACTATACTGATTTTCCTCCCTTTAAATAATGCATTTATTTACCTGGTTAGGGTTTATCAGGTATTTTTCTCATAACAACCCTGTGGTGTAGACAGTACTAACATTGTTCTCTCCATTTTACAATTTGGAAACAGGATCAGAAAGGCAAAGGACTTACTCACAGTCATCCTGCTAATAAGTGTTGGAGCTGAGACTTGAAAACAAGAGCTTTCCAATAGTTTTGTGTAAATCAAAATAGGGTGTTCATTTTTCTCCCACCCAGAGATGTTGCAGAATTTCTGAGAATGGAGGAACTCAACATTTCACGTATAACTTACCAGCCTAACAGAAGCTAGGGGCAGCAGTTCAGTGGGTAGTAGCAGTGTGGTATAAGGGCTAGAGAGCTGACCTTGGAGCCAGGAGGGCTTAGGTTCAGGCTCTGCTTCTGTTATCTACTGGTTGTGTGGCCCTACATAAGTCACTTGGCCTCTCAGTGTCCTTAGTCACCTGTTTAAGACTGATTTTCAAAGAAGATACCTGGCTGTGTTGGTAGGGAGAGTTTGATGAAATCACAGGACTAGTCCTTATTCCAATCTCTGATTTGAAGAAAAACCCACACTACAGATACAGACCACAAACTCAGTTTCCTTGGTTGTATTTTCCATGTGATGGTTCTACAATTGCATTTGGAAGATCCCTCTCAAAGATTTTAGTCACATGGTGCCCAGGAGGCCCTGACATAATGTAGGGAAGGCAGACAGTTCCTGGCATTAGGCAGGCCTGCTTACTATCCACATAACATTGGACAAGTGATTTAGCCTTCCTGGTTCTGTTTCCTTCTCAGTAAAATAAAGAGATTGGACTAAGGTCCCTTCCAAGTCCCAACCCATAACCATAATTTAAGTTTTCCTGCTCAGTCATTACGTAACAGGATATGAAAATAGGGAGAAAAGCATTTTGCTGCCTGGAGGCATGACAATCTTCTTAAAATCTTGTCAGATCACAGCCTTTTTATTGTTTTTCTCTCCATCAAACTAGATTTACAGGCAAGTCCAACAGAATTATAATTCTGCTCTTAATGTTCATTTAACATTAATGTTTTGCTTACTCATTTGCTTGTGGTTTATTTTGTTTATTAAATACTCTTTATGTTTAGGATATTGTCCTAGCTTTCAGTTTCCTTCTGCTTCTAGTCCTTGTAATTAAAAAAAACAAACAAACAACCAAGTCCTTTCTTCCTTTGCTGTGTTAGGGCCTCTTCCAGAGGATCTGGTAAATGTGTTATTGATTTGGTGCACAGGAGAAAAAAGCAATACGTTATTAAAAATATAATTTAAAAACTCTGACCCCAAACCATTAGCATACTAGGCTACTTAATCATTGAATAAAGGAGAAGAGGTAGTTTATATAGAATTTTCCATTTCTGTTTTATTATGAGACTGAACATTTCCCACCAGATACCACATAAACACCTCAAATTCATTATTTCCAGAACAGAACGAATTACCTTTCCTTCTTAACCTTCCCCCAGACCCTTTTCTATTGGGGGGTATCACCACCCTTCCAGTCATCCAGTTTAATAACTTTGCAGTCACTCTGGATTTCTTACTCTTCCCATATTCCAATTGCCAGGTCTCCACAATGTTCTTTTCCCTCCCAGGACCACCACTCTCTTCTCATCTTTCCTCCTCACTTCTTTCTTTGACTGTTGCGATAGCCTCCTCATTCATCACTGGTGTCTCTGCCCTGAGATCCCAAGTCTCTTCTTTTGCTAATCTATCTACACAGCTGTCAAAATTATTTTCCTGATCATATGCAGGTATAACCACATCACTCACCTCTTCAGAAAATTTCAGTGACTCTTTAATGTGTCTATGACAAAATAGAAACTCTAGTTAGACCTTTAAAGCCATTCGCATACATACACTGTTCCTTCACACACTGTATTCCAGTTGGATCAAGTGACTTGGCATTTCTCATAAATATCATTCTTTTTCTGTGTCTGTGCTTTTTTCATAGACTAAATCTAGTCAGTAAGCATTTATTAAGCACTTATACTGTGTGTCAAGTGATAAGGAGACGGAATGGAAAAGGCTGTTCAATGCCTGCTTTCAAGGAGCTCTAGTCTAATGGGGGAGACAGCATGCAAACAAGTGGGCCCCAAAGACAGTGAAAGAGGGAAGGCACGAGAACTAAGAGAGTAGGGACAGTCTCCCAAAAGGTAGGGTTTTAGCTGGGATGCAAGGAAGGAGGGAATTACATTGACAAGGGATAGCCAGCCAGTTGAAATGCCTGGAGTCTGGAGATAGAATGACCTTTGTGAGAAAGCAGGAAGGCCAGTGTCACTGAATCACCAGCTGTAGGGTGGGTCAGTCAGGAAACATTTAAGCACCCACTATGTGCCAGGTACTGTGCTGAATTCTGGGGATACAAATCAGGCAAAATATTGGGGTAGCAAGATGTTAGAAAACAGGAAAGACAGGAAAGGGGGTGGGCTCCTTGGAAAGGTAGCGAGTTCTTCCTCATGGAAGGACTTAAAGATTGGGTGACCAGTTATCCAGTTTGCTATAGAAGATATTCCATTTTGGGTATTGAACTAAATGGCCACTGTGGCTCATTTCTACCTATGAAATTCTGTAATTCTATGAAGTGTTTATATAGAGGGAAAAGTTGATATAATGGAAAGAATACTGACTTGGACATAGGACCTGGGTGTTTGCTTTGGGTCTGTCCCTAACTGGGTAATCTTAGGTTATGTAACTTTTCTGGACTTCAGTGTCATCATCAATAAATTGTGGGGGTAAAACTAAAGAGTATCTGAGATCTCCTCTAGCCTATATTTAGTGCATTTAGAATGTTTTGGTTTACAAACATTTAGCTTTGCAGCTTTTCAGGAGCAGATGTCTCCCATAAAGTACACCTGTATTATACACTTGCGTATGTACCTGTTTCTGAACCTTAAGAAAATGTAATTTTGGCATTCATTCTAAGTAACGCAGTCTCTTGTCCCAACCACATCTTCACTAGAAAATAGTTGACTAATTTGTAGTATTTTCTGGCTTCTAGAGACACTTGACAAGTGTAGCCTAATAATGTTACAGAATTTGACCCATGAGTGGGATTGGTGGTGAAATCGTAGTTGAGAGACAAATCATTTCTTTCCTTACTTCACTTTGAAGGATTTCACTTAGTTCACCTTGAAGAATGTCAGGATGTAACCGAGATTCAAAGGAGGTGACTTAGCCCCTAGAGCAGCAGTTCTCAACCTGTGGATTATGTTCAGTTTGTAACAATGAAAATACATCCTGCCTATCAGATATTTATATTATGATTCATAACAGTAGCAAAATTACAGTTATGAAGTAGTAACGAAAATAATTTTATGGTTGGGGCTCACCACAACATGAGGAGCTGTATTAAAGGGTCGCTGAGACCACTGCCCTAGAGTGTTAGGAAAAAAGACAGTGGGACCCAGTCTCTTCCCAAGAAGTTTATCAGCCCTAGGTTTGACACAGACTATTTCTACAGTCTTGTCCTATGTAATTCAGTTTCCATCAACTTTCTTCTGGTGGGATGCTGGAGAAAATGGCAGCCTGAAATATGAGTTAGTATTTTAAAACTTTTATTTTAAGCCCTGAAAATCTTATCACATTCTTGGTCAAAGTCAGCATGGTGTAGTGGAAAAGAGCATTGGATTGAAGGAATGGGCCCTGGGTTCAAATCTTGTCTCTGACAATTATAAGCTCTGTGACTTGGGGTAAGTCATTCTTAACACTTGTTTGAGCCTCAGTTTATGTCTTTGTCTATAAAAGTGGGATAATCATACCTGCAGGGTTCTACTTTGGGTTGTTGTAAAGTTTTTGCAAACTTTTGTGAATTCTGCAAATGCTGTTCAGATGTACCATTGCAAAAAGATTAGTGGCAAGAGCCTTGAAGTGAAGAGTCCGGGTGGGACTTAGCTTTGAATCCTGGCTCTCATACATATGACCTTGGCCAAGTCTCTTCCCCTCTCTGGGCCTTAGTTTTCTCATCCGTAAAGCGAGGGCAGGTTGGACTAGCTCTCTGAGATCTCTTCCAGCTTTCAGTCTGTGGCTCTGTGTCAGCTAAATCTGAGTTGAAGGAGTATGGACGCTTTGTTTTTCTCAAAACAGAGATCTGAAGCACTGGCACTTCTTTCTACTTGGCCTTTTACCAGATTTAGTCATCTAGAAGAGCCAACATGCTTTAGTGGCAAGAAGACTGAATTTGGGATTATATGTGAATTTGAGTCCTTGCCCTGCTGTCCATTCGAGTCCTTTTCAGTAAAATAGGGCCATATTTCTATTACCCACTACACTTCAAGGTTGTTGGTGAGGAAAACTGTAAAATGCTGTGGAAACAAGCCATTTAGAAAACAGCTCACCAAGTCCTGCCCTTTGAGGAGAAACCTAGAGCCAGGGCTGCTGCCTGTGATTGCTCCCAGAGGGATTTACCTGTTCCTGAAGAACACAAGGCTGGCAGGCAGGGGGTAACTTTGGCACTAGAGAAATTCTCTTCAAATAAATTCCCTTCTATTGACAAAAATCTTTTCTTATTCGCAAGCCCAGAGATTGTCATAAGAAATTTGTTTCACCTGAAACTTTTGCTGAGGCAAAGTTTTTTTTCTTCCACTCAAAAATAACCCCTCGTGTTAAGCAACTGAATTAACAAGCATTTATTGGTCACCTACTGCATTCTAGGTGCAGGAAAAATATGCAAAAATGAGATAGCCACTGCTCTAAAGAGAACTTACATTTTACTGGGGAAAAATAGCCCATTTATCTGGAATAACGAAGATAAACACATACATGTATCATATACAGTAAGTATAAAGTAATTTTAAGGAGTAGGGGAGAGTATTATTAACAACAGGAAAAATCAGGAAAGAGCACATGTGGACAGAGCTTTAAAGGCAGCTAGGGATGATTCTACAAAGAGGGGTGATAGGGAGAGTTAAACAGTTTCTGAAACCGAGTCAGCTTCCAAAGAGATACTAGTTCATTTTTTAAAAAAGAAAATCTTACTATGTCCTTAAGGGTCTGTGTTTGAAAGATTGTGAAAAATGTTTAACTTATTTTAAAAAATGAACTTTTTGGCATTAGGTTGGGAAGGTAATTATGTTCATTTAGACTTTGGTTAATCTCTGAAGACTTCAGAACTTATTAGCAGGTGAAGGAATGTTTTTCCTGGAAGCTGCTTGTCTGATTTTCCCTGTTATATAACAAATCATCTGCTATGGATCTCACTAGCTCCTTGGAAAAGATGATACATGCTACAGGCCTGGCTTCTGTTGGAAGGGGATTTCTGCTAAGGGAGCTGCCAAGTTCAGGGTCCTTGCTTTTGGTTTCATTACCCAGCAACATGTCTGAATTTATATCATGATATATACGATATTTGTGTCATGATATCTACCGTGATATTTATATCATGGTCAGAACTACAGAGTTGGGTTCAGTAAGGGGAGTGTAATTCGTTTTAAGGGACTGGGTAAACTGGCATATCACCCTCCCAGCCCTCAGGCAGGATCACAACAGGCCCTGGCCTGGTTCTAACACTACAGGGTTTGTGTGGCCAGGGCATGTTACAACATTGTAAAATTCAGATCTGGAAGAATTTTAGAGGTCATTTACTCCAGCCCTATGATTTTTTGTCATCTGTTTGAGTCTTACTCCTCATCTGTGAAATGGATTTGATAGTGGTTGTGCCACTTATTTCATGGGGTTGCGGGTTGTTGTGAGGACAACACTCCCTTTATAAATGTGAACTGTTTGTCTTCTCAGGTCAGTCATTGAAGATAATCACTGATATGGAAGGTACAATTTTCTGGTGTTTCACTGTGCATTGAACATTTAGTGCCCTTAAGGTCAATGTCTGTTTCAGAACATTAACTTTAGTGAGTTTTGTAGATGTCAGTTACGAATTACTGTGGTAGAAATGGTTTTTTTTGTCATTTCTACAAGTTTTCATATTCTGGGTGTATTGCTTAATAATTATCAAGACTTTGGCAGAGTTGACTATTTTAGATTAAAAGACTAACTGTAGTGAGTTGATAAGAGGCTACTTTTTGGCAGACAGCTTTAGTTGATGACTGAACTCTCAAGAAATTCTAGGCCAAAACTATGTTTGGTTCGTGTACTTGAGCCATGATGTACATGGGATCTAATGTCCTTCAGCAACCAGCCAATCAGGTTCTGCAAGTGTTGACTCTTGTTTTCTTAGCCCGATGCCTTCTCTCTTTTTAATTGAAGGGCTATTGTTTATAGATATTCCTGGATCATCAGAAATCTGTTGTATTTTAAATTTTATTGATTCTTTTGCTTTTAATTTAGCCATTTTTTGTTATGTTCCATTGACTTCTCTCTCCCAAACTGCTGAGTCTTTTGTTGTAATAGTTGAGCAATGAACCAAATAACACAGCAACAATATCTGACAGTATATAGTATATATAACATCCTGCACCTATACCAGCCCACCTTTCCAAGGGAAAAAAAGAAACATCTGTTTCTGCCTCTCTTCTCTGGGACCAAGATGGATTGTAAAAATTGCACAGGGTTAGATTTTGTTTTACTGTTCTTTTCATTAGCTATTGTAGTCATTACATATGTTTTCCTGTTTCTGCATCATTTTCTACAAACCGTGCCATATTTTTCTCAATTCTTCATGGTTGTCATTTCTTTGGGCACAGTAATATTCCATTATAATTCATATACCACAGTTTGTTTAGCCACTCCCCAATTAATAGGCAACAGTTTTGTTTTTAGATGTTTGCTATTACAAAAAGTGTTGCTATGAATATTTTGGCATGTAAATAAGCCTAGTTATTCAGGCTTCATAACTTCAAGTCAAAAGGTATGAATAATTTAGTCACTTTTCCCCACATAATTCTAGTTCACAATTCTGCCAACAACATATTAACGTGTCTGCCTTCTTGCCCCTTCAACATTAACTGTTTCTGCCTCTTGCTATTTTTGTGAATTTGCTTTCCCTGAGGCAAAACCTCAGTGTTGTTTTAATTTGCATTTTTCTCACTAGTCATTTGGAGAACAGCTTTCATATGATTGGATCATTTGTAGTTCTTTTGACAACTCTGTTCACATCCTTTGCTTATTAGAAATGAATGGGCCTTGGCAGCTTATATATTGTGTCAGTTACCTGTAGATCTTGGATATCAGACTTTTATGATAACTATTTGCATTGATTTTGTTTGTACAAAACATTTTTTAATTTAAACTAGTAGAAATTGCCTCTCATCTCTTATGTGTTCATCTCTATTAATTGCTTAATTTAAAAGTTCCCCTCAAGCGGGAAACTGGGAAAGAATTTCTACAACCAGTGTCTCTGATAAAGGCCTCATTTCTAAAATATACAAGCAATTATGTAAAATCTATAAGAATACAAGTCATTCCCCAATTGATAAATGGTTAAAGGATATGAACAGGCAATTCTCAGAGGTAGAAATTAAAGATATCTTTAAGCATATGGAAAAATGCTCTGAATCACTCTTGATTCGAGAAATGCAAATCAAAACAACTCTGAGGTACCACATCTCACCAGCCAGATTGGCTAAGATGACAAAACAGGAAAATGACAAATGCTGGAGAGGATGTGGAAAAATTGGAACACTAATGCTTTGTTGGTGGAGCTGTGAACTGATACAACCATTCTGGAGAGCAATCTGGAACTATGCCCAAAGGGCTATAAATAATTGGTCCCTTTGACCCAGTGATATCACTTCTGGGGTTGTAATCCCAAAGAGGTCACAGAAGGGAGAGGAAGACCCATATGTACAAAAATATTTATTGCAGCTCTCTTTGTGATGGCAAAAAACTGGAAATTAAAGAGATGCCCATCAATTGGGGAATGGCTAAACAAGTTGCGGTATATGAATGTAATGGAATACTGTTGTGCTATAAGAAATGGGGATGAGATGGACTTCATAGTTACCTGGAGAGGCTTACACAGACTGATGCTAAGTGAGAAGAGCAGAACCAGGAGAAATGTGTACACAATCACAGACACATTGTATTTATGATGACCAGCCTTGATAAACTGGACTCTTCTCAGCAATGCACAGCTATAAGACAACTCTACAAGTCTCAGGATGGAAGGAGACATCTACATGCAGAGAAAGATCTAGAAAGAACAGAGTTTAAATGGAGACTGAAGCAGCCTACATGCTATTGCTCTTTTTCATGTTTGGTTTTGTTTCCTTTTCCCCATTGTTTACTCCATTGGTTACAACCCTTCTATACAACCAGACTAAAATCCAATGTGAAAGTATTTGCAGATTCTATACTTGACTGCGTGCTGCCATGGCGGGGGGAGGGGGGAAGGGAGACTGTAGGGACTCTGTAACCCAATCTTGTAAATTAAAAGTAAATAAACAAATCAAGTAAGTTTAAAAAAATTTTTAAAAACCTGTATGAGAAAAAAATAATAAAGAGTTCCCCTCTAGCCATAGTTGTAGAAAGTACATATCCTTCCAGTTTTGTCTGATTTTTCTGTCTTGTGACCTTTTATGTTTAAAGAAGAAAAAATATTGGAAATAAAGTGAACAAAATAATTTATCACTTCTTGTTTGTTTTTTTTTAATTTTATTATAGTTTGCATCATTCATTTCCACAAGATTTTGAGTTACATATTTTCTCCCCGTCTTTCCCCCGCCCACCGCCCCAAAACAGCCATCCCAGTGTGTCCCCCCTCCGCCAGTCTATTCTCTCCTATGTCACTTTTTGGTAGGGCAGAATGGATCTCCCAACTGCAGTGCCTGTGTATCTCAAGTTCCAGTTGGATGTAGTCAATAATAATAATAATAATTGCATA
>CM053584.1:23652296-23732759 GCA_028627135.1 Pseudochirops cupreus | reverse complement strand
ACTTCCGGCAGAGTGGATAATGAAGACTCCAGGACCGAGGCCCAAGACGGCGATCCGGATCCAGGCCGCTCAACGCCAGAGCACTGGCCTGAGAACAATCGCTAAGTCCCCCTGCTGTCTGCAGGCCGTGGGTGGGAAGCTACAACGCGGAGGTGGGTGCAAAACCTCTGCCTTTTGCTTTTCTGCTCTGGAGGCCTTTCGGCTGGACTGCTTATCTCCCCCTTTCGCAATCCCCACTCGCAGCTGCTGCTAATCCGCTCACCTGAGAGGCTGCTCCGATCCTCCAGGCACCCCCGGGGTACAGCCACGGCTTCAGGGCAGGCTGGTTTCAGTTCGCAGTGCTGATATGGTTCCTCGTAGCCGAGCTGACTTTAGTGGGAATTATCTTTGTGTGCGTTTTGGAGTTCTAGGATTGGTTTAGAGTCCTGTTTTATGGGTATTTTGGGGTGGCTATGTGAGAGCTGCGATATGTTGCTGCTGCTGTGCTGCCATCTTGGCTCCGCCCCCCTATCACTTCTTGTTAAACTCCATAAACTCTCTTAATTTTCTAAATTAAAAACAAAATACATCTTTGACTTACAAAAGTAACCACTCAGTCACTCTTCACAGTCCTGCATCCAATATGGCTTCTACCCCACTACCTTTTCTGAAACTACCACCTCCAAGAACTGTAGGGATTGCTTACTTAACAAATCCAGTGGTTTTTCCCCTTTCTTCTTTTGACTCTTCTCCAGGATTAACACTGTTGAAGACTCCTCATTCTGGAAACTTTCTTAGCTTCTATGATACCGCTTGCTCCTGGAGCTCTCTTGTCCAGGGTCATACAGGTGTTAAGAGTCAGGACTGGAGTTTAAACCCAGGTTCTCTTGTCTCCAAATCCAGTAGACTGGATAAGCACGTCAGATGCTTCCACACCAAGGTCACCGTCCTCTTCTCAGTCACTAATTATAATCTTTCCTGAAATTTCTTTAGGACAGAGGACTGACTAGCCATGCCTTCTTCATCTTGTACTTGTCAAGTTGCTTTTTATGAACTCAAATGTAAGACTCTTTATCTCTCTTAAATTTTACCTCATTAGGATTCTCTTCAGTGTCTTAGCCTGTTAAGATTTTTCTGAATCCTGACTTTGTCTTTGACTATCTGTCCCAGCTTGTGTCATTTGAAAATTTAATAAGCATGCCTCCTGTACCTTTATGCCAAGTCTGATACAAATGTTAAACAGTGGAAGGCCACGCAGATCCCTGGGGCTTTTCATTGGAGGCCTCTTCCAGACTGGCTGTGAATGTTCATCATCTCTTTAGTTTCAGCCATTCAGCCAGCTCCAGATTCCTCTCTGTACTGTGGTCTAGCCCACATCTCTCCATCTTTTCCACAAAACAAGAGTATAAGATACTTTATTAAAGATTTGCTAAAATCAGGTAAACTATGGCATTCCATTAATCTTCCAGTTAAACCTTAATTTCTTTTTTTGACAAAGTTCCTAGACTAGAACGACCTGTTTGTGATGACATTCTAGCCCTTTCTTAGCACCATTTCCTTTTCTAAATGTTTACTCACCATTTCTTGAAAATGATGTTCTACAATTTTGCCAGGTATTTATGTCAAGCTCCCTGGCCTATACTTTGTACTCTCTCTTCCTGCTTTTCTTCCTCCATTCCTTTTTCCCTTTCTTTTTCCTCTCCTTTTCTCCCCCTTCTCCCTCCTTTCCTACAATCCCTCCTTTTCTCTTCAGTCTTGCAATAGTCCCTCAACAATTATATCTGCTAGGGTTTTTTTGGAATCTTAAAAAGGAAAAAAAAATTCTTTGTTGTGGGACACCCTAAGACATGATAGGGAATTCCAGTTTTGTGAGGACACAAGGGTTAATACTACAACAAAGCTTTTATTATCATTAGTTAGGTTGCAATTACATAATTCAGCATCCCTGGAATGGACTCAGATCTCTGCTTGATGAGCTCTTGTTGTTTATCTCCTAGTTCAAGTGCAACCTGTCCCATTATACTGATCCTTCTAACCCATTTTCCTCCTTTCCTGAAGTTAAAAGTTGCACCTACCTCCTTTATGATCTCTTATAATCATTTGTGTATATCTCATTTTCTCTCTCCCGCTAAGCCCTCCTAGATTGTCAGCAGTTTGAGGACAAGGACTGGTGTTGTATCCCTGGTGAAGTAAACCCTAGATGTTTGTTGAATTGAATTAAAATGATACATTGTAGATTTGTTTAAAATAAATGTAAGAGGTGGAAAATGGATTGCCATAGACTTTATTTAAGCAGTTTCTTCAGGTTTATTTTCCAGACTATAGTATCTGGATTGATACTGGTCACATCCTTTCATAGACCAATTCCAAAAAGAGAAGATGTTTCACAGAAATCTGAGAATAAATTACTTATAGTGGCTAGGTAAATGTGACAAATCTTGGCAGGTGCATACCACTCTTGGCATGTTACAACATTCAGCATGCCATAGGGCATGCTCCCTTGTTCAACCAAAATTCATTATGATCACCAAGTCTGGGTCTGCATTCTGTCTTGGCATTCCACGTGAAGGGATATTCTAAATTATTTGTTGTGAACCGTAATTAAGTGCGATCGGTGAATTTCATCCAAATGGATTCAGCCAGAATGGCACTGAGTACATATGGCTATAATAGATGATAGATAGCACCGGGAAATACTTTCCAAAACTTTGTAACTCGAGTGGTTTATGTAGTAATTACTTATACTAAGCGATTTCAGGTCATTTTTTATAACTTTCTAAGGGGAGATTTTTTTCTCATATTTATGGCTATTTTGTAACTCAAAATTAAACTCTGAAAATTATTTAAAATTCCCTGTGCTGTTCTCTTGTGACCAATTGCAGTCAGTTTAAAAATAGGACATTTTGACTTCTTAAGTGATTAGTGCTTGGTAGGAAATGATAATGTTTAGATTTCTATAAATAAAGGGGAAGAGATAAGGAGAAGTCAGATTATGTCAGTTTTAGTCCTGATTCTGCCATTAAAATATGTGACCATTTAATGTTTGGTGGAGTCTCATGTTCTTAATCTAGATGGATACCTAAGATATATTGATATAGGTTCGAATTTCTTGGCTGCCTCGTCATCCATCTACCTCCTAACTGTGGGGGTTCTCCAAGGCCCTGTTCTAGGCTTTCTTCTCTTTAGGACCTTAAAAACTTTTGTAGATTTAATTATCTCCATGCAGATGACTTATTGATGTCTTTCCACGGGAGCTTTGGTTGTGTATCACCAACTGCCTATGAGATATTTCCACTTGGGTGTCCCATAGACATCTCAGATTGACCATGTCTAATATAGAACTCATTATCTTTATCCCAAAACCCATTTCTCTTTCAAACTTTGCTGTCAAAGGCACTCATTATTCCAGGTTCCCAAGTTTGTAACCTCAACATTGTCTTTAATTCTTCTTCACTCCACATACCCATTTAGTTGCCAATTTTTCTGTTTCTTTGTACATAGCATCTCTCACATCTGACCCTTTTTCGACACTCAGCCACCATCCTAGTTCAGACATTCATTAACTCCTCACTACATTCTGTTCTCCACTGCAGGGTGATTTTTCTAAAATGTGGATCTGACCATGTTATTTTATTTCCTTACTCCATAAATTCCAATAACTCCCTATTGCCTCTAGGATCAAATCTAAGTGCCTCTGTTTGCCTGTTAAAAGCCCCTCACAACCAGACCTCAACCTCATTTTACATTATTGTTCTTCCTGTACTCTCGTCCCTATTTGCCTCAGTTTTCTCATCTGTAAAATGAGCTAGAGAAGGAATGGCAAACCACTCCAGTGTCTTTGTGAGGAATACTTTACAAAGTATTGTCACAAAGAGTTGGGCACAGCTAAAATAACCAAACAACAATTTAAAAAACCTCTTGTCCAGCTTAACTGGAGTTCTCTCTGTTACCCACACAGGACTCTATCTCAAATAATCTTTCTTCAAGATTCAGCTCAAGGGGCAGCTAGGTGGTGCAGTGATTATAGCACCAGCTCTGGAGTCAGGAGGACCTAAGTTCAAATCTGGTCTCAGACACTTAACACAAGACTAGACAAGTCACTTAACCCCAATTACCTAACCTTCCCCTCTCCAAAAAAAAAGATTCAGCACAATACTCCCTCCTATATCAGCTCTTAACTTAGAGTCTAAGGATAGATTTCAAGGGGCAGGGGGCAATCTCTAAACTTGGGTAGGAAATAAATTATATTTTTACCAACTTTTTTTTTCTTTCTGGAGGGGGGAAGACAGGACAGTTGAGATTAAGTGACTTGCCCAAGGTCACATGGCTAGTAAGTGTTGTGTATCTGAGGCCAGATTTGAACTCAGGTCCTCCTGACTCCAGGGCAAATGCTCTGTTCACTGCGCCACCCAGCCGCCCATTTATCAACTTATTACGGAAATTAATTCAATTATAAATTTTTTTTAAAATCTGGAAAAGAGGCATCTCCAGACTGCCAGAGAGGTCCATGACCCACAAAATGAAAGCGCTTGTTCTGCACAAAGCCTTTCCTAAATTTGACCCAACTATTAGAGACCTCTCTTCTTAACTTTTAACTATTTTGTTTCATACTTTATTACATTTATTCTGTCTATACTTAATGTGCACATTGTCTCCCCAGATATAAGTTCCTTGAGAGTAGGGAATTTTTTTTTTTTGGTCTTTCTATCTCCAGGGCTTGGCATATAGTACCTGGCACATAGTAGGCACTTAATAAACGTTCATTTCTTGGTTAGGCGCTTTAGGTAGTGTTTCTTATATCTTAGTATTCAAGGCAAAGGATTTTAAGTTATGGTGATTCAGCACAATAGAAAGTCAAGAAATCTGATTTCAAATCCAAAGTCTGTTGTTAGCAGTGTGATACCAAGGAGGTCACTTCACTTATTTATCTATACCTTACTCATTTATAAAATGAAGCAGGCAGCTCTGGGTTTAGCCAGTGTAACTCTTCGAGTTGCAAGTGAATTGTCTATCTACATCAGTGAGGGGAGCTTGGGTATTAAGATTTTGGTGCACTGATAAAATCACAGTTGTAGGCCGAAAAAGAAAATCAGCTTTATTAAGCACCTACTAGGTGCCAGGCAATGCGCCATCCCCTGGGGATACAAAAAGAGGCAAAAGACAGTTTTACCAAACCTCGAGGAACTTAATGCAGTCTTATGAGGAGGTGACATGCCAAGAAATCTAGGCAAAGCAAGCTGGGTAGAGTATAAAGAGGAAACGATTAAAAGGAGGGAAGCGCTGGAATGAGAGGGTTTGGGTAAGGCTGTCTGTAGAAGGTGGGATTTCAGTTGAGACTTTAAGGAAACCAGGAGGGTTAATAGCCTGAGCGGAAGAGGAAGAACATGGAGGAGAAAAATATTCACACCTGAAAGACAGTGTTTTTTGTTCATGGAATAGCTTGGCTGTCCGGGCCGGCCGGACTCGGGGATCCCAGGGGCCCCAAAGTACCTGCCGTAGCCCTGCAGTTGCGCACCGCCGCCCCAACGGCCCTGCAGGTGGTCTCAGTCGCCCCGACGACTTTTCGGAGTTAGAACTCCGGATATGGACAGAATAGTCCGACACACCTCAGTGGAGTGGCCAAGCGTCTTTATTGTCTTACAGATCTCCTCTTGCTGCTGCTCCCCCAGCCTTATTCACCTGCCCCTTTTATTCCCTTTCCGTCTGCCCTTTTGTCAGGTGTCCCGGCAACAGGGTCCTGATAGGCAGGGAGTGCTTCTCCATTGATGGTGCATACTCAGTGCCCCGGTGTTTGACGTGCAGCCATCGAGGCAGAGGACACACCTGGATGCCTCTTACCCACCTCAGGTTTTCCTTGTCAGCAAGGGCACACTGACTGAGGTCAGACATCTAGGTACCTCTAAGGGGCCCTTACACTTGGCGGCTCATGTCATTGGATCAGAAGAATATGTGTCAGGAATTAAGGTGTAAGAAGACTGGAAAGACTAGCTTACAAAGGGCCTTGAATGCCAAACAGAGCATTTTATATTTGTTCCTGGAGACAATACAGAACCACTGGAGCCTGTTGAGTAAGGGAGTGAGGGGTGTGTGTGTGTGTGTGTGTGTGTGTGTGTGTGTGTGTGTGTGTGGCCTGATCAGTCCTGTGGTTTCAGGAAATCACTAAAGTAGTGGCTTATTGGAGGATAGATTGCAGTGAAGAGAGACTTGAGGCAGGCAGACTCCCCCATCAGGAATAGCCCAGGTATCAGATCATGAGAGCCTGAGGCAGGGTGGAGGCAGTGTCCGACTAGAAAAGGGGGTGTATTCAGAGATGCTGCAGAAGTAACATCAGCAGGCCTTGGCAACAGCGTGGAGGAATCCAGGCTGACTCTTAGATTGTGAACTGAAGGACTGGGAGGATGGTGCTGCCCTCCGCAGTAATACTGAAGGCCGGAAGTGGAGAGGGTTTAGAAGGAAAGATAATGAATAATGTTTTGAACATGTGGAGTTTCAGATGTCACTGGACATATAATTCAGGATGTCTGAAAGGTAGCTGGAAATGAAGGAGTAGATATCAGCAGAAAGTTTGGGGCAAGACTGATAGATTTGGGAGTTGTCAGGAAAGATGGTTGTTAAATCCATGGGAGCAGATGAGATCACCAGGTGAAGCGGTCTAGAAAGAGAACAGAAGAGGGCCCAGGACAGAACTCCGAAGGACACTTACGGTTAGAGGGTGTGATCTAGAGGAGGATCCAGCAAGGGCAACAGAGAAGGAGCAGTCAAAGAGGTAAGAGAAGAATGGGGGGGAGGGGTGTCCTGCAAACTGAAGAGAAGAGAGTGATTCACAGTGTCAGAGGCTGTGGAGAGGTCAGGGAGAAAGAGGATTGAGAAAAGGCCTTTGGATTTAGCAGCTAAGATCATTGGAAACTTTAGACAGAGCCATTGTGGTGGAATGATGAGGTCAGAAGCTGGCTCTGTAAGGGGTTAAGAAGAAAGGGGGACAGTTGTTAAATGATCAGAGGATATGAACAGGCAGTTTTCAGATAAAGAAATTAAAGGTATCTATAGTCATATAAAAATGCTCTAAATTGCTATTAGAGAATTGCAAATGAAAACAACTCTGAGGTCAACTTTGCACTTATCCAGTTGGCTAATACGATAGAAGAGGAAAATGATAAATATTGGAGAAGATGTGGGAAAATTGGAACACTAATGCATTGTTGGTGGAGTTGTGAACTGATCTAACCATTCTGGAGAGCAATCTGGAACTATTCCCAAAGGGCAATCAAACTGTATATACCCTTTGATCCAGCAGTACCACTACTAGGTCTGTATCCCAAAGAGATCTTTTATGATCTTTAGAGAGAAGGACCTACATGTATAAAAATGTTTATAGCAGCTCTTTTTGTGGTGGCAAAGAATTGAAAATTAAGAGGATGCCCCTCAATGGCTGAACAAGTTGTAGTCTGTGAATGTGGTGGAATACTATTTTACTGTAAGAAATGATAAGCAGCTGGATTTCAAAAAAACCTGGAAACATTTACATGAACTGATGCTGAATGAAATGAGCAGAAACAGGAGAACATTTTACATAGTAACAACAGCATTTTGTGATGATCAACTAGGACTGACAACTCTTCTCAGCAACACAATGATCCAAGACAATTCTAAAAGACTCATGATGGAAAATACTGTCCAAATCCAGAGAAGGAACTATGGAGTCTGAATGCAGATCAAAGAAGACTATTTTCACTTTTTTGGTGCCTTTTCCCTTTTGTTCTGTTTCTTTTACAATATGACTAATGTGGAAATATGTTTATATGACTAAACACATAAAACCTATATCAGATTGCTTGCTGTCTTGGGGATGAGGAATAATCTGAAACTCAAAATTTTATAAAAATGAATGTTGAAAACTATCTTTACATGTAATTGGAAAAAATACTATTTACAAAAATTTTTTTTAAAGAAGAAAATGAGAGAAGAGGAAGTGAAGACATCGCAGGTGGTTTTTTTCAAGGAGTTTAGCTACAGGGGACAGAAAAGATAGAGGACAATAGTTAAGGGTGGAAGGAACAAGTGAGGGTTTTTTTAGGATGGAGGAGACATGGACATATTTGTAAACAGTAGAGAAGGAGCCAGTAGATAGGGAGAGATTGAAACCGAGTGCAAGAGCAGAGATGACAGAGGGGGCAAGTCTGCTGAAGGAGACAAGATGGCACGGGATCACTTGTGCAAATAGTGGGGCTTGTCTTGGCAAGGCAAAGGCCAGCTCTTCACACGAGGGTGGGGTGGAGAGAGCCACGGAAGGAGTGTGAACAATGGAAGATGAGAAAGGGGAGAAGAGGGATCTCCCAGCAGACGGCCTCGATTTTTTGGTAAAATGTGGGACAAAGATTTCTGAGGAGAGAGGGACCCAGAGGTTTAGAAGAGTTTCTTTTGGAATTTTTTTTTGTCTTACTATAACCTTAATGCTGCGTCCTCAGAACCCAGAACATCAGGATAAGGCCTTGCTGCCTCATTCGTTGATTGATTGTAGAAAATCTTTCCAGATAGAGGAACTCTACCTACTACGAGCCCGCTCTACTTTTGAATAGCTCCAGTTGTTAGGGAGTTTTTTCATTTTATTGAGACAAAACCCACCTTTCTTCAACTTTTGCTATTGTTCCTCATTGTGTCCTTGGGGTCAAGAAGCAAGTTTAGGTACTCAAACCAACAGGTGTTTATTAAGTCCCTGCCATGTGCTAGGCACTGTAGTACTTCATCCATTCCTTTTGTAGCAAGTTTTCCTTTGTCCCATTGTTCTCCCACAACTAAACCACAATATTCCAGATGTGGTCAGAGGGAATAGAGGAGAATAAAATAGAACTCTCAATTCCTTCATTCTAGACTTGGAGGTTTTTAGTCTGGGATTCATAAATTTAAAAAAAACTGTTTCATTATAATTGATTTTCTTTGTAGTTCTATGTATTGTCTAGATTTAAAAACATTCTGAGAAAAGATCCATAGACTTTACCAGACTGTCAAAGGGATCCATGATATTAAAAGAGAAAAGGTTAAGAATCCACGTTCTAGCAAACAGGGCTTGAAAGAAGAGACATGAGAAAATACTCCCTCCCTAGGCCACAAATGTTGCACATTGCATACATTTTCAGTTATGTTGATTTTTCTCATCTCTTTTTTTTTTTGCCTTAAACACTTTGTTAGATTGGGAGGACTTATTGCAAGATTTCAATAAAGACATTTTTTAAAAGGATCCCTTTTTTCTAGACTGCCACTTTAAAATTTAATTGACTTGCCATCATCTCTAATAAAGCCATCTGATTTGGAGTATTTTTTGAGATGCTATGTACTGTCAATTTAGGTTTCTTTTGGGAGGAGGACTACTAGGTAGATAAATTTGAGGGATTAGAAATTTCTAAGTACCATTATCAGTGTGACTTTGTATATGTCTTTTTGGGATGTCAGCCCCTGAGTAGGATGGACTTGTTAGTCAAGATGAGCCTAAAAAAAGCCAGGTAATAAGACTGGAAAATTACAGGCTAATTAAGACTCGAGGGTGTTACATCCACCATTATATTCCACCAAAGGAGGTGGAGGGGTCAGGATGAGCATGGCCTTTGGTGGTCTAAAGTGGAAGAAGTTAGGACAAGAGACCAGGGAATTGTCTTTGGTAGTGAGAGGCCAGCCGAGGCCCAAAAACCAGTCTCGAGATGGTTCGTTTTGTTTTATTTTCTCAGTGTTCAAGGCAGACAGACTAAGAGCCTTGAAACAAGATAGTTTAAAATAGATCACTATCTATGGGAGGTTGTGTGGTATAATGGAACTGAGTACTGTCCCTGGAATCTAAGTCCACCTCTGATGCTTGCTGACTGCTTGAATTTGGACAAGTCATATGACTTCTGTGGGCCTCCACTTCCTTATTTGTAAAATTAGGGAATTGTAATAGCCTCTGAAGTCTCTTCCTACTCTAATCCTGTGATTCCCTACTTGAACCAGTATCCCCTCTAAGACATCCCAACAAATGGTCACATCTCTCATTTACTTTAAGAACTTGAATGAAGGGAACCCATAGTCCTCTGGGGCAATGCATTCAGCTTTGGGCTAACCAGAACTGAGGTTAGGCAGTTTGAAATAGCGTTACCAGAGAACAGAAATAGTGAAAATAAAGGCTGACTTTCTTATCCAACTGGGATGGGGCCCAATTGTATTTCCTTCTGGCCTTTGTCTTGGGTGTGGGTAACTTTGGTCCCACAACTGTGTGGAGGTGGAAGAGTCAGCACTGAGTAAGAGGGCATCTGAGAGACTGGTTTTAGTCCTGCTAGAGCAGTGGCAGAGAATCTGGGATTACTTTTTTAAATTTTAGTCTTTCTAAAAAATTTTTTTAAATTTCAATTAAGTATTTATTTTCTCTCACTCTTAGCTTCCCACATGGAAGAGGGGGGCCCTTGTAACAAATATACGTGGTTAAACAAAACAAATTCTCACCTTGACCGAACAGATTATGGTGTATGAATATTACAAAGTACTATTACAGTGCCAGGAAAAATAACTTAAGGAATAGGTTCAGAGAAACCTGAATCGACTTGTTTGAACAGAATGAAATAAGCAGAACCAGAGTAGTTTATGCAATAACAACAAACCCTATCATTTCTTTCTAAAAGATAACATAAACAATGAGTTATATGATTTGAATCACATTAATACTGAAAGGAACAGTCATGTCAATTGATGCAAAAAAAGTAGTTTCATATTTTCTTTTAAATAAAAATGTTCATTCTGATGTCTTTTTTTTTCCTCCTTGTACTGTATCTGTTAATGCTGCTTCATCTTTCAAGGTATTCTTAAATTCCAGTCTTTCTAGTGTTAATTATTTGTTGAATTGGTGGGTTTTAGATGATGAAATATTCAGTAGAATGTAAGCTCTCTGAGGACGAGGTCTGTATTATTTCTGCATAAGCACGTAGTGATACACATCACGGCCAGTCTGTGCCGCTCCCCGCGGCCC
Organism: Pseudochirops cupreus; assembly: GCA_028627135.1. Taxonomy (NCBI): domain Eukaryota; kingdom Metazoa; phylum Chordata; class Mammalia; order Diprotodontia; family Pseudocheiridae; genus Pseudochirops; species Pseudochirops cupreus. The sequence continues at coordinate 23,721,793 of CM053584.1, read as the reverse complement.
CACAGGACGTGCTGTGGACCTTCCAGCCGACGCTCTGACGCTTCGCGGGTTACCAGGGAAGCAGGCAGGCTGTGTGCCAGTTACCCCCTCGACTCTCTACACGACCAGCCTTCCTTCTGTCCGCTCCCGGCTCTCTCCAAGGGCTTTCTGTACACTTCTTTTGTGTAAATTTTAATTGTTATTTATGCCTCCCATCTATCTTTCCACTGCCCTTTGAATGACCCTCAGCTTTAATTCCTTGGAGGCTTTGATACTCCATGACTCTTTGTAAGAATATTGATTTTTTCATTATTATTATTATTGCAGTGTCTATAAGATGGATGTTTCAGGAAGAAATTTGGAATCGTGTGAAGCTTTATTCAGTCAGCACAGCGTTGGTCCGGAAGAGCAGTGGCTAGCATTTATGTTAACACTTGAAGGTTTGCCTTTGTTCAGATTTTGTCCTCACAACAAACACATCAGGTTGTTACCATTATCCTCATGTTATAGACGAAGAAACTGAGGGTGATGAAAGTTAAGTGACTTGCTCACAGTCTCGCCGCTGGGCCGCCTGGGTGTCGTCGGTTTGGGCTTTCTTTCCAGAGCCGTTCCGCATCCTCGCGTTTAGCAGATCTGGGCAGGTTTTGTTCATTATTTCTTAAAATGCAGTTTCCGATTTTTTTCCTGCTTTTTTTTTTGAAAAAAAAATCATAATTTTCAGGGAGTCTGAGAATTCCTAAATTATTTCTCCATCTGTTTTCCAGGTCAGTTTTTTATGTTAGATATCTTAAATTTTCTTCCTTTTTGGTTTTATTATAGTATTTCTTGTTATTTGTTACATGGAGTCATTGGTTTCTCTTACCTAATTTTTAAGGATTTCATTATTTGGGTAAAGTTCGCCACTTTCTCTTTTTTTCAGTTTTTTTCTACAGAGTTTTTGTTTATTTTTTAATCCTTTTATAGATATTCTCGAAGTCTTATGGAAAATTCTTTTTTTCTTTACTTCCTGACATCAGGCTTCATTTTGTCTCTTTTTAACTTCCGTGCATTGCTCTAGGATGTCAACCTTTATCATTTCCAGCTTATTAATGGCTTTATCGAGTTATGGCTTCTCTTAACAGAATACATTTTCTATTGTCTATTGAGTACAGAGAGACTGTCGCCTGCTTATTCCTGGAAACTGCCTAAGGTCGAACTAGCTTTTGGGGCTGCACTTCACGCTGCTGACACGCTACAGTCTACCAAATTCCTCAGATCTTTGACAGACAAACTATTATCTAAACAAGCCTTTCCCCTCTTCTGTGTCTGAAGTTGAGTTTTTTGAACCCAAATTTACGACTTTACAACAAACATTTACTTGAATTTAATCTTACTGGATTCAAGCCAGTATCTTTTCTGGATCCTGATTTTGTCACCCACTGCTTTTGATATCCCCCCCAGCTTGGTGTTATTACCTGTAGATGTGATGAGCAGGCTGTCTATGCCTTTTTCAAAGTCTTCGATAAAAATGGGAAGTAGCACAGGGCTAAGCATACTTGTTTGTGTTGTTTTTTGGTTGTGTCCAACTCTTTATGACCCCGTTTGAGCTTTTCTTGGCAGAGATAGTGGAGTGGTTCGCCATTTCCTTCTTCAGTTACAGATGAGGGAACTGAGGCAAAGAAGGTGAAGTGACTTGCCCAGAATTACGCAGCTAGTAATTGTGAAGCCAGATTTGAACTCAGAAAGAGGAGTTTTACTGACTCCAGGTCCAGTACTATCTACTCTGCCACCTAGCTGCCCTAGAAACTTTGAACTGAGTTGACACTGAACCATTAGCAGTTACTTTTTGAGTCTGACCATTCATCGAGGACTAGTTGTATTATTTTCTAGTGCACATCTCTTCATGTTTCCCACAAAAATATGATACTCTTATCCATTGAATTTCCTTTGCATCCACATCAGTTCTCTTCAGACACCTCCCTTTATTCTTCCTCATGAAATTGTTCTTCTTTATGTCTTTAGAATTTTATTTTTGAGAATTATTCCCGTCCCTCCTAAACTAACTTTCCTCGTATAATTTTTGTCCATGTTGTCTTAACCTGTTTCCTCTGAAACCTTTGAAGTCCGTTTTTCCAACATCATGGGTCCGTGGAAGATTAGACCTAGCTTTTCTCTCATCCATCACAGTTCTAAGAGGGAGCGGTCACGTCCAAACTTCCCATTACTTCCACTCTAGCAACCATCTCTTCCTTGTTAGAATTAGATCCAATATAGAATTTCCCTCTGTTGGTTCTTCCCATCTTTGACAGATTATTATGACTATTATTGTGGCAAGTTAGCAAGTAAATAACCTCTTTACCTTAAGAGAAAGAGCTTCAGCAGATGTCTGGAGAGCTGAAGGGCTCGCCCCTGCTGCGTCGTCCCTTTGTGATCTGTTTCCCAAACTCTTCATCTCCAAAAGCTCAGGGACCCTCTGGAATTACTTAGCGTGTATTTTTATTTATTTGTGTGCGTGTTCTTTTTATCTCGTGGAATACACTCTACTTGAAGCAGAGCGCTATTATATTGTCTTTGTGTTCCAAGATCCTTACCAAGGGCTTGGCGCATAATAAATGAGTGTCGGATGAATGAAGTCATTTTCCTTCTCTGGTTGTTAATTTTCTTTTAACAAGTTTTTTGGATTACCTGATCTCTAGAGATTCTTTAGAAAAAAAATTTTTAATCTACATTAGTATGCTAGAATACTAATTTTATCCTTGAAATAAATAAAAATGCCAGAACGTAAGCCCGACTTTTCCAGGCCTGGCATATAATTTTCAAGGACTTTAAACAACCCCACCAGTGATCATGAACCTTTTAGACATTTAGATTTGGCTATGAGAAAGAGGAAGGAGTTCCAGGTGAAAGGGAATATGTTGACAGGTGAAAGAAACATTTTCTGAACATGACTAACTCTAATCTTTAGTATTATGGCCATATTTTCTTGTAGTAAATATTTATAAAGATTTATTTATAAAAATTTGTACTAGAAACCTTTGCCTTATAAATAAAATGATGTGTGAATGTTCCTATCTTGTCTGCACAAAGCAGAGAACAAATTGCAAAATAAGATAAAGTAATAAATATGTTATAACAACTTATTTTGGCATCTTTTAGAATAGAACTTGCAGCACATTCCTAATGCAGAGACAGATGTAAACTCTTCAGCCTCACTGACATTGGTTAGACTGGCAGCCAGGAATGAAATGTGACTAGGAGCAGCCATCTTTTCTCCAGAAGGTACAGGGTCAGTGAGGGGCATTGGAGGAACCTATATATTGAGAAGACCCCCTTGTTCTGCTCTCCTTTTACCCCCAACCTGAGTCCCTCCTACAAGAACCATTTTGTTTATTAGACTGGACACTGGAAAATCAATTGGAATGCACAGTAAACTGAAGGAGAAACTATGGGTAAGCCCTTTCTAATTACTGGCCACAGTGTCCTCCCCTTTCAAAAGAGGGTTTGAATTAGAATACCTCAAAGGTTCCTTCCAGCTGTAAGGCAATGATCAAATGAGGAAATACTGTTCTGTGCCAGCAGTGGAGTTAGAAATAGAAGCATATTTGATCCCAAAGGTAATAAGGACCCAGCAGAGTTTTTTTTATCGAGTGGGCATTTGTGAACATTTAGGTAAAGGGAGAAGATTTGACGTAGTCTGACTTGGCCTTTAGCAAAATTGCTGTGGCTGCATTGTGTGGAGTATGAGATGGAGTGGGAAGAGACTTGAGTCAGAGAATCAATTAGGAGGTTATTCTAATAGTCCAGGGGACAAAAAGTTGCTAAACTCTGCATATCCTTTGATGCGGCAATACAACTACTAAGCCTGTATACCCCAAACAATCAAAGAAAGATAGCCACATATACAGGAATAGTTATGGCAAGTTGGGTTTGGGGGTTTTTTGGTTATAGTAAAGAGCTAGAAACTAAAGGGGTACATCCATCAAGTGGAAGATGACTGAACATGTTATGGTATATGAATGCAATGGAATATTATTGTTCTGTAAGAAATGATGAAAGGGGTGGCTTCAGAAAAACTGGAAAGACTTAGATGAACTAATGCAGAATGAAGTGAGCAAAAACGAGAGAATTTATATAGTAACGACTTTGTAAAGAAAAACAACTTTTTTAAGCCTCTAGAACTTTATCAATGCAGTCAAACAACTATAATTCCAGAGGATCAGTGATGAAGCATGCTTTTCCAGCTTCTTGAAGAAAATGAGAGTAGGTTGGCAAAATGAGACATATGTTTTCAAACATGGATAATATGGGAATTTGTTTTGCTTCATTTTATTTGTTTAAAAAAGTTTTATTTTTCCTTTTTTCCCAAGGAAAGGGAGTGATGGAGAAAAGAGAGGGGTTGGTTAGTAGTAAGGTTGCCCCAAAAAACAGAAAAGAGGTGGTGCAGTGAATAGAGTCCCGACCCTGGAATCAGGAGGACCTAAGTTCAAATGTGACCCCAGACACTTGACACACTTACTAGCTGTGTGACTTTGGGCAAGTCATTTAACCCCAATTACCATGCTTTCTCCCCTTCCCCTCCCAAAAAAAAGCAGAAGAGAGGATCACTGAACCATTTTTTAAATGCATAGAAGACAAAGGAGGAGTTAGGATTACTACAGATACTCAGGTTGGGGCTAAAATGAGAACAGAATGAAGTCCAGGAAGACACACGAGTAGGATAGCCTTGAAAGTTACAGGTTGAATTTATTATATACTTAAAAGAACAAGCAAGGTACGCACTGATTAACAGTTTCTCGTACAATCCTTCTTTTCTGACCTTTGTTTATGAAAATGCACATTTTATTTGGTATTTGTCAGGTTCAGAATTTTAGAAGCAATCCTGAGGGTCGCTAGTAGGGTAGTGGTTGTGAGTGGAAACAGAAGGACTTAATAAAACGAGATGATGTGGAAGTAGAAACGATTTGGCAACTGATTGAATATGTGAGGACTTAGGTGTTGAGCGAGTGTGAGCGAAGAGTCCAGTGTTGACTTGACGGTCGGTGACTAGGAGCTCTTAACAGTAATAAGGGAGCTTCGGAGGGGGGAGAGTTCAGGGAAAGAGAACGAACTCCGTTTTGAACACGTTGAGCGTGGGATTCGCATGAGATAGTTTAGTATGTCCAGGAGGCCGACGGTGACGCGTGACCGGACAGGGACCGGATCCACACAGATCTGGGAGTCCTCTGCGCAGAGAGTTTGGCCCGTGGGGGCTAGGCGGGCAGCGGAGAGAGAGGAGGGCCCCCGCAGCGCTGGGCATGCCGGCAGGCGGACGAGCCCCTCTCAGTGAGGCGAGAGGGGAGGAGAGGCTGCGGCCCCACAGCAGACAGACGCACGGGAAAGGGGGTGAGCGGGCGGGGGGGTCAGCCCAGCTTGGCCCAGTCTTCCTCCCTCATCTCCCCCCCCCCTCCGTGCCAGGCCCCAGGGCAGTGACCTTAATTGTGATTCCTGGCCAAATTTCAGAACATATTATGGTTGTTATCATTATTATTTTGGTTTTTGGAGGGGGGAGGGCAGGGCAGTTGGGGATAATGACTTGGCCAAGGTCACATGGCTGGTAAGTGTTCTGTGTCTGAGGCTAGATTTGAACTCACATCCCCCTGACGCCAGGGCTGGTGCTGTATTCACTGCGCCACCTAGCCGCCGCTAGAACGTATTGTTAAAAGGGTGTTGTGAGCACCAAGGAAAGGAAACTGATGATAAAGATCCAACATGGCTTCAAAGAACTCCGTTTTTTCTTTTGACAGATTACTACACTTAGCGTGTCAAGAAAATGCTGTCTGTATAGTTTACTACTCCTACTGCTACCGCCCCCACTCCCACCGTCACTACCCTAGTAATTAGCATTTATATGCTGTAAACTTTTCAAAACCTGCGTTTAGTTATCATTTATTTTTAGCATTTTTTCTTTTAAAATTTTGAGTTCTAAACTCTCCCTCCTAACCCACTGAGAAGATAAGCAATATGATATCAATTGTACATGTAAAACCATGTGAAACATATTTCCTTATTAGCCTTTTTTTTTTAAATAAGAAAATTATACTTCAGTTTGTACTCAGTTCATCAGTTTTCTCTCTGGAAGTAGACAGCATTTTTTTGTTATAAGTCCTTTGGAATCGTCTTGGGTCATTGTATTGAACAGAGTAACCAAGTATTTCACAGTTGATCATCATTACAACATTGCTGTTATTGTGCACAATGATCTCTTGGTTTTAATCACTTAACTTTGCGTCAGGTCATATAGATGTTGCCATGGTTTTCTGAAACCACCATCTTTTCATTTCCCATAGCCCAGTAAGCACTCCGTCAAAGTCATATGCCACAACTTGTTTAGCCGTTCCCGATGACGAGCATCCTCTCGATATACAATTCTTAAGTATGAGGTGGTACCTCAGAGTTGTTTAAATTTGCATTTCTCTGCTCATAAGTGATTTAGAGTATTTTTTCATATGATTATAGTTTTGATATCTTCTTCTGAAAACTGTCTGTTTATATCCTTTGACCATTTATCAATTAGAGAATGACTCATTTTTGTAAATTTGACTTGATTCTATATTCAGTATGTATTTTAGAAATGAAGGTCTTAACCAAAGAAACTTGCTGTAAAAATTTTTTAGATTACTTCATTGTCTATGGTACCTCTTGGCAAAATGTAGTTTCCCTGACTATCTTTTTTAGTTAGGTCTGTTTTTGCTTTGGCTTTGTCTGAGGTCATGATTGCTCCCCCTGCCCTTTTTTTTTTTAAGTTTAGCTGAAGCATGTTAGATTCTGTTTCAGGCCTTTATTTAACTCTGTGTGTGTGTATGTGTGTGTCTTTCAGTTTAAAGCATGTCTCTCGTAAATAACATATGGTTGGATTCTGGTTTCTGATCCATTGTGCTGTCTGCTTCCATTTTATGTGTGAGCTCGTCCCATTTGCATTCAAAGTTAGGATTATTAACTATGGTTTTTCCCTCATCCCATTTTCTTCTGTTTCTTCTTCTCTCTCCCTTTTCATCCTATCTGTCCTCAAACATCTGTTTGGCTTCTAACCACTGTGTCTCTTAATTAATCTGTCCTGTCTTTTATCACAAACATGTACACCCCCTTCTTTCATTCCTTTTTATTCCTTTCCTTTTTCCCATTGGGTAAGTTATATTTTTATATATAACTTGAGTGTGAATATATATTCTTATCTCTTTGAACCAGTTTTGATGACAGTGAGGTTCAAGCATTGCCTGCCACCCTCCCTCCATTTCCCCCTCCACTGTAAAAGCTCTTCCTCCCATCCCTATCCCTCTTATGTAAGAAAGTTTTCCCCGTTCTACCTCTTCCTTCTCCATTTCTCACCTCTTCATTTTTTTGAAGATCATTCCAACACAATCAACTCATATCCATGCCCTCTGTCAAAAACTCCTTTTAACTGTCCTAATAATGATAAAGTTCTTAGGAATTACGTGTATTGTCTTCCCATATAGGAATATAAACAGTTTGACTTTATTGAGACCCTACCCTTTTGGTTAATTTTTGATGTTTACCTTTTTGTGCTTCTAAGTCTTATGCTTGAATACATTATTTTCTATTCAGTTCTGGTTTTTCATCAGGAATGTTTGAAAATTCCTTATTTCATTAAATGTTCACTTTTTTTTCCCCTTTGAAGGATTATACTGTTTTAGTGGGTAAATTATTCATGATTATACTTCTAGCACTTTTGCCTTCCAGAATATCATATTCCAAGCCCTCTGCTCCTTTAATGTGGTAGCTGTTAGATCTTGTGTGATCCTTACTATGGCTCCACAATATTTGAATTGTTTCTTTCTGACTGAAATATTTTTGGCCTAGAAGCTCTGGAATTTGGATATAATATTCTTGGAAGTTTTCATTCTGTGATCTCCTTCAGGAGGTGATCCATGGATTCTTTCAGTTTCTCTTTTTCCCTTGAGATCTAAAATATCAAGGCAATTTGCTTTGATTTCTTAAAATATGATGTTTAGGTCCTTTCTTTGATCATGGCATTCAGGTAGTCCAATATACTTAAATTATCTCTCTTATCTATTTTACAGGTCAGCTGTTTTTCCAGTGGTATATTTAATATTTTCTTCTATTTTTTTTTCATTCTTTTGACTTTGTTTTATTGTTTCTTGATGTCTCATGAAATCATTACCTCCCACTTGCCCAGTCCTAACTTTTAAGGAATTATTTTTTTAGTGAGATTTTGTACCTCTTTTTTTCATTTAGCCAATTCTGTTTTTCAGGTAGTTCTTTTCTTCAGTGAATTTGTATGTCTCTTTCACCATTAGACCAGTTTTGTTTTTTAGGCATTATTTTCTTCATTATTTTTGGTGTACTTCTTTTACCAAGCTGTTAATTCCCTGTTCATAATTTTCTTACATCACTCTTATTTCTTTTTACAGTTTTTCCTCTACCACTCTCATCTCTTTCTTTAACTCATTCCAGGAATTCTTATTGGGCTTCAGTCTAATTAGCATTTTTCTTTGAGACTTTTTTTGGTGGCTATTTGTGTCTTAGTCTTTCCTGTCACTGTAGTAGCTTTTTATGGTTATTCTTTTTCTATTGTTTGCTCGTTTTTCCACCCTATTTCTTGACTTTGAATTTATGTTAAAGTTGAATTCTCACCTTGGAGGGGCACTTTCCTAGGCTTTTTCAGCATCAGCTGTTCCCATTGCCAGCAAAAGGTCCCTTGTCACTCTTTGCAGATGCTATGATGATATACTTAAGAGAATCAAGTAAAAAACTACTTGAGATAATAAATAAATTTGGCAGAGTTGCAGGATACAAAATAAATCCACATAAAATCCTTGGCATTCCTATATCTTTCTAACAAAATCTAACAGCAAGAAAGAGAAAGAGAAATTCCATTTAAAGTTATAATGTGTACATTATAAAATATTTGGGAATCCACCTGCCAAAACAAACCTAGGACCCATATGAACAAAATTACAAAACATTTTTCATACAAAGTCAGATCCAACTAATTGGAGAAACATCAGTTGCTCGTGGCTGGGTTGAATTAATATAATAAAAATGACAATTTTATCTAATTTAAATTACCTAAATTAAATTATATATTTAGTGCCATACCAATCAATCTACCAAAAAATTACTTTATAGAGCTAGAAAAAATAGTAACAAAATTCATTTGGAAGAACAAAAGGTCCAGAATATCAAGGAAACTAATGAAAAGAAATTCTAGGGAAGGTGGCCTAGCCATACCGGATTTTAATCTGTATTATAAAGCAGCAGTCATCAAAGCTACTTGGTACTGGCTGAGGAGCAGAGTAATGGATCAGTGGAATATATTGGGCCCACGAGACTCAGCAGTCAATGACTATAGCAATCTACTGTTTGATAAACCCAAAGACCCCAGTTTTAGGGATAAGAACTCACTATTTGACAAAAACTGCTGGGAAAACTGGATTATAATGTGGCAGGAACTGGGCATAGACCAGTATCTAACGCCATATACCAAAAATCAAGTCGAAATGGGTACATGATCTAGGTAAAAAGGATGATACTGTAAGCACTCTGGGAGAACAAGGAGTAGTTTACCTGTTGGATCTATGGAAAAGGTAAGATTTTATGACCAAACAAGAGTTAGAGAGCATTATAAAATGCAAAATGGATAATTTTGATTACATTAAATTGAAAAGTTTCTGTACAAATAAAGCCAATGTTAGCAAAATTAGGAGGGAAGTAGAAAACTGGGAAAGAATTTTTACAACCAGTGTCTCTGATAAAGGCCTCATTTCTAAAATATGTAGAGAATTGAGTCAAATCTATAAGAATACAAGTCATTCCCCAATTGATAAATGGTCAAAGGATATGAACAGGAAGTTTTCAGAGGACAAAATTAAAAGATATCTGGAAGCATATGAAAAAATGCTCTAAATCACTATCGATTAGAGAAATGCAAATCAAAACAACTCTGAGGTGCCACATCTCACCAGTCAGTTTGGCTAAGATGACAAAACAGGAAAAAGACGAATGCTGGAGACGATGTGGAAAAATTGGAACGCTAATGCATTGTTGGTGGAGTTGTGAACTGATACAGCCATTCTGGAGAGTAATCTGGAACTATGCCCAAAGGGCTGTAAATAATTGCATATGTACCCTTTGACCCAGCAATACGACTTCTAGGGTTGTATCCCAAAGAGATCATAGAAGTGGGAGGACAACCCATATGTACAAAAATATTTATAGCAGCTCTTTTTGTGGTAGCAAAGAATTGGAAATCAAGGGGATGCCGATCAATTGGGGAATGGCTGAGCAAGTTGTGGTATATGAGTGTAATGGAACACTATTGTGCTATAAGAAATGAGCAGACAGACTACATAATAACCTGGAGAGACTTATATAAACTGATGTTGAGTGAGAAGAGCAGAACCAGGAGAAATTTATACACAATTGCAGACACAGCATACGTGTGACAATTAACTTTGATAGACTGGACGCTTCTCAGCAATGTATGGTTATAAGAAAGCTTCCAAAGACTCATGATGGAAAGGGATATCCACACCCAGAGAAAGAACTACAGAGTCTGAATGAAGCTTGAAGCAAACTACTTGCTCTCTCTTTTTCTTGTTTTGTTTTGATTCCTCTTTCCCACTGTTCATTCCATTGGTTATAATCCTTTACAACCTGACTAAAGTTTAATGTGAAGGTAAGAAAATAGAATGAGTTGGAGAAGGAAATGGCAAATCACTCTAGTATCTTTGCCAAGAAAACCCCAAATGGGATCACAATGAGTCAGACACAACTGAAAAATGACTCAACAAAGTGACATAAACATATAGAATTGAACTTAGAGAAAAAAAGGTCCCTCGTCATTTCTTTCTGACTGATTGTCCTGTCCCTTTACTGTGCTGGGCTGAGAGCTCCTTAAGCAGCTGTGGCCACTGTTGCTTCTACTGCATGTGTGGGCTGCAGCAGGTTTCCACCCGGGTATCACAAACTTCTCCTGCCAACCTCCTAAGTTTTCTTAGGCCAGAAAAATGTCTCAACCTGACTTTTTGTTGGTTTTGCTGCTCCAGAATTTGATTTGAGGTGCTATTTTCAAAGTTGTTTGAAGGGGAGTGTTAACAGAGCTCAGCTGGGTTGCCTCTAATCTGCCATCTTTGAAGGCAATTTTTCCTGCTTTAAGCTTTACAAAGTACCTTCCAGGTTATCTCATTTGATCTGTATGGCAACCATGTGAGGTAATAAGTGTCTGAGACAGAATCTGAACTCCTGCTCCAAGGCCTACACTTTATCCATCTAGCAGCCTAAATTTGTCAGAGCATTTGGAAAAATCTTACACTGTTTTTGTGAATAAGGTAAAGAGATTTAGGCTATACAGATAGAACAGTTAGGTGCTTTGAGACCTTATTGAATAGCCAGACCCAAAAGATTTTTCATTACTTGTCTAGTATTGACTTGAAAGGAGATCTTTGGAGCTAAAGTGCCACAGAGGTCTGTGCTTGACTCCAGGCTATTAAACATTTTTGTCAAAATGTTTTATCAACTGGATAAAACCTAGATGGCATACTTGGAGACGACACAAAGAGGGGAATACAACATGTTGGATGATAGGATCATGCTATGAAAAGATAGCGTACATCTTTTACCTATATCTTCCCCATCAAACTTCAGGTATTATGTACTAAATGTCAGTTTCACAATTGCAGGATGGGAGTTGTGGCTAGACTTTGGGTTTGGGGTCTTGGGGTTTTATGGAAACCAAAAGAACTAGTGAAATATTAAACTGCATTAGGAGAGGCATAATGACCAGAACTGAAAAAGTGGTAATCACTTTGCTCTCTTCTACCCTGATCAGAGCACATCTGGGGTATTGTGTGGCACGTTTTGGAAGGACATTGGTAGGCTGGAGAACACTCAGAGGCAGACAAAGCCTTTCAGGGTCATAGTTTACAACTATCACTGGACAGAACTGTTGTTTTAGCCTAAGGGAGGGAAGACTTTTTTACTAAAGGATGTGGTGGCAGTTTTCTTGTATTCAGAAGTCAGTCCTATGGACAGTAGGTTTGGAAACCACAGAGAGACAAATTTGGACTTGATTTCAAGAAGTACTTCCAGAGAGTTAGCCTGTCACAAAGTAGAAGCAGTTAGGTGGCTCAGTGTAGAATACAGGGCCTTGAGGCAGGAAGACTCATCTTCCTGAGTTTAGATCCAGCCTTAGATACTTAGTAGCTGTGTGACCCTGGAAAAATCACTTTACGCTGTCTGCCTCCGTTTCCTCATCTGTAAAATGAGCTGGAGGAGGAAATGGCAAACTACTCCAGGGTGTTTGCCAAGAAAACCCTAAATGGGGTCACGAGGAGTAGGACACGACTGAAATGACTGAGCAACAACGGTCCCAAAGTGGCCTGGGCTTCCTCAGGAGGTGATGAATCCCCGCTCCCTGATGGGACCCCCACCTTTCAGCAGTGTTGTCCAGAGAATTCATGTTCAGCCACAGCTGGGTGTCTAGGCAGTTGGGGCCTGGAGGCAGAGGAGTGGGCTCTCTTCCTCTTCCTCATCCACTGCAGCCCACTCTGCTCATGTAGCTTTCTGTTGCCTTTTAAACATCTTTATTTAAAAATTCTGTATACAACACAGGTTTGAAGCTTCACGTGTAGGCCCCTTTTTTGTTATTTGTAGATTGAAATATCCATGCTTTTCCTATTATCTTTTTAGTTTTTTGAGATTGTAACTCTTCCGAGGGGACTGTGTTTTGTTTGCACACAGGTAACATCACCAGAAGGATTTTGGTGGTGGACGTGATGGACTTTTGCGATTTTCAAGCACTTGAGAGTTTGTGGGATAGTAAACTAATTTAATGGAATGCAGAACTGTTAATTAGGTCCATGTAAGATCTAGGTATTAATTCATTTTTACCATTGATTTATTGTAGCACCAGAAATGAATGTCTGAGTTAAATAAATGGTTCTTATGGGGAATTACTTCAGTAAAAATCCTTGCCAGTTTTTGTCAGGGGGTTGTTTTGTGCTTCATTAGTAGGTCAGAGATCTAACCAGGGAATCATTTCCTGGCTTTCAGGTTTAGGTTGGAGGGAAGGTTAATACATCAACAAAATAATGACATGTGGTAGGTGAATGACTAGTCCTTTTTCTCTTTAAATTCAGGAGCAAGTCCCTGTCCCGGTTTATCATCCAACTCCAAGCCAGACTCGACTGGCAACACAACTGACTGAAGAAGAGCAAATCAGAATAGCCCAGAGGATAGGCCTGATCCAGCATCTGCCTAAAGGAGTGTATGACCCTGGAAGAGACGGGTCAGAAAAAAAGATCCGGGAGTGAGTTGTTGTTTTGTTTTTCTGATGTAGATGAATGGCAGAGGTCTCCTTTCCATTCTTGGTTTTCAGTAACAGTCTAGCCCCTACAGCACAGACTTTTGCATGTTTTGGAAAGTCAGGTATGGATTGTCACACTAAAAGATATTCCATGTATAAGGGTATATGGTTTGGGCAATTTAAATCTTTTATAATAGTTGAAATTTATGTAGAATTTTACATGTATCCCATTTGAACTTCAGAATGAAGTGTCATGGGTAATATTCCCATTTTACAGGTCAGAATACTGAGGCTTAGAAAGCTTCAGTGACTTGACCATGAGCACACAACTAGTAAGTATCAGAGGTTGGATTCGAACCAGACCTTCTGACACCAGATTTCATACTAACCTTTATGGCTGCCTCATAAACCTTGTCTTTATAAAGACAAGACTGAGAAAAGCATTTTATCCCCATCCTTGTGCCTTTGTATTGGTTTTCTCCCTACCCAAATTGCACTTCTTCCTCCAACTCCTAGTATTCTCTTTCCCTAATTACCTTTCATTTAGTAAAGAGATATGCATACAGATCTATAGAGAACACACACGTTTCCCTCTTAAAATGCAAAGTTCTTGAGAGTAGGAATTGTTTTATTCTCTGCATTTGTGTACCTGGTGCCTGGCACATACCTGGTATTGTTGATAAATTGAACTTTAAGAAAGAAATGACTGCATAGACACTGTCCCTTATTAATTCCTTTTCCCCATTGTTGTGGGAGAGTTGGCTACCTAGCGTTCTTTGTTTTTGCTTTTTTGCTTTTTGGAGGGCAGTCGGGGTTAAGTAACTTGCCCAAAGTCACATGCTAGTTTTTGTGTTAAGTGTCTGAGGTCAAATTTGAACTCAGGTCCTCCTGACTCCAGGGCTGGTGCTCTATTCACTGCGCCACCTAGCCGCCCCTACCTAGCATTCTTGTAGAAGAAATGAGAATGGTGAAAAAAAAAAGTAGCTCAAAAAAAAAAAAGAAAGAAAGAAAAATAGCTCACTTATTTTCAGGTTAAGAAATGGGATTGGGACTTGCTGTATCATAGAGCTGGAGTCCTTAAAGAAGAGAACTTTCTCAGTGAGAGCCCTTCAGTTCAGTGAACCTTTATCTGATATCTTTAGTGACAGAAAAATTTGTAGATTAGGCAAATAATTGATAAATTATAATTGTGGAGTGGGGGTGGGATATCCTTCTCAAGGTTGATTAAAAAAAGAAAGTGAACCACCATATACCCTCAAAAACCCTTTTGCTATAAACTAGGAGCCCCTAATAAGGAAAAGACAGTTACCAGAATCTATTAAGTTGACTTTATAGGTTGAGAGCAAATTGAGGCCTGATGTCATTGGTTTCTGTAGCTGCACATTGGTCTGTTTACTTGAGTCACATGAAACCTCTCTTTAAAAAAAATACTCTGAGAATATAGTACTGTCAGGCCAGATAGGATCTTTATAGACCAGCTAGTCTATGTGTGCTGCAGCACACCTAGCCCAGCCCTTTGTTCGTTTATTTACTTGAAGACTTTTGGGTATCTCTAATCAGAGAAAATTCTACTCTTCTGTTCCTCAGATGCACTGTGGGATTAGGCTGCTTCTTTAATCAGGGCTATAAAGTAGAGACTGAGAAGGTTAGTGGGGCTTTGCAGATTTAATCCATAGAGTAGCCCCCAGGTAAGTAGGTTAAAATTAGCAGCCCTGTCTTTATAGTTTTTAAAATGACCCTTATGCAGTCAAGCAACTGAGAGCAGAACTTAAGTTTTCTTCCCGTCCAGCCCAGCCCTTACTTTTTGCTTTAGGCTCAGTACCATAAGCTAAATAGAAGGAACAAAGATATTTCTAGTTTCTTAAGGGGGGAAGGGAGAGAGAAAGAAAGGGAGTAAGCTCTTACAGAGTACCTACTATGTACCAAGAATTTTCAGGGTTTTTTAAAAAATATTGTCTCATTTGATTGATACTTTAAGGTTCACCACACGCTTTTATAGACTAGCTCATTGGCGTAAGTCTCATATGAACTCTGAAATAGGCACTAAAGGGGATGTTATCTCCTTTTGATTAGAACTCAGAGAGAGGAAACACTTTCACTGTGGTCACAGTTAATAAATTTTGGAGGCAAATTTGAATCCTCCTTTCTCTTGGTTTTGTCTGATGCTCTTTATGCTGTGCTTTAGTTATAAAGTACTAGTGAATCTTGTTGATTAATTAAATCAGATTACTGAATTAAGATTTTCCTTTATTAAGTCTTAAAGTGTTCTCAGTTCTCTTTTTGTCTGTAGCTACCTACTTAGTTTAGTTGTAAAAATGTAATATGTTGACGTTGGGGAAACAACTTGATATGTGGTCATTATTGGAGATCCACAGGCACAGGAAATGATTGTATGACTTAGGAAATTTTAGAACTGGAAGGATCCTCTTAGAAATGAGGAAATTAAGGTCCATAGGGATAAGATAGCTAGCCAGAAAGTCCTCACATGGGAGAGAGATTAGATATGTTCATCTTGGCCCCAGAGGACGGAACTAGGAGTAATGATGGATGGATATTACAAAGAGACAAATTGGATTAAATATGGTAAATAGTAATAATGGTTAGAGCTGCCAGAAATGAAGCGGGCTGTCTTGGAAGGCGGTAATTTCCCTGTAACTGAAGAGTTTTTTATGTAGAATTCTTTAAGTACTTTAAACCCATCGTCTCACTTGAGTGCCACAATTCTTCTGTGAAGTAGGTATTCTATAGTATTTTAGAGACAAGGAAACTGAGTCTCAGAGGGGCTGTGCCAGCTTTGAAGATTCTATAATTAAATATTGTCGTTTTCATCTGCGGACACATGAAGAACATCCTAAATTATTCTAGCATCATTCTCCAACTTTTTTTCTGATTTCCTCCTTCTAGGTGTGTGATCTGTATGATGGACTTTGTTTATGGAGACCCCATCCGGTTTCTGCCGTGCATGCACATTTATCACCTGGACTGTATAGACAACTGGCTCATGAGGTCCTTCACGTGCCCGTCCTGCATGGAGCCAGTGGACGCGGCACTGCTTTCCTCATATGAGACTAACTGAGCCTTGGGCTTCTCTTCTGACAAGTCAAGGGAGCCACGGCTTTCGATGGTTTTGATCTTTTGTCACTGAGCCCACAGAGCCAGGGAGCAGGAATTAAGATCATGCACAAAAGTCATTTCCTAAAAATTCCTGAATGGCTGCAGATGTTGGAAAAAGTCCATGATATTTTAGAGTCCAGAGGAACAAGTAGGAAGGTATTTTTACATAAAGCCTTGACCCAATGTTTAAACTATAATTGTACTTAGTCTTGTTATTATTCCAGTGCATAGGAATTGTGTAAAGTGTTACAGCAGCTGTAGATGTTTAAATTGTGTGTATTGAAGATTTTATTAGGAGCAAGGTAGGGGTTATTTTTCCTAAATGAAATAACTTTCATTCCCTCCCCCCATTCTTTTCACAAGTTGCTAGCATTTGGGTCAAGGTTTTCTTAAAAGCTACATTTTATAACACTGGCACAAAGAAGTAGTTTTAAGCTTGTTTGCACAGTTCTTTTTTCCATTGGAGATGGAATCCATTGCCTTAGGTCTTTTTAAATAGTGTATTGTTATTGTTGGGGCTGCCTCTATGCTTGAAAACCAGTTTATTTATAACCTGTTAAAAGTGCTATGTTCTGTTTGCAGTTAGGATTATGCAGAATTTAAAGTGATCTCCTAGCTCTTAAGCAAACTGAGATGCACTATCCCTTTCCTATTTTTTTGAAAAAAGAAAGTGACTTAATATGAGGACAGACATCAACCCAAGGAAAATTATTTTAATAATTACTCAGTCCAGGGTTTTGCTTAATTCCTATGACTATTTGCATGGTAAGCATAAACATTTTGAGCAGACTTAAAATATTAAGGCTTTTGAGCTCAAATTAGACCACTGTGCTGTAGAACATGAAGGGAGACCCCATAGGGACGAGCATTACAAGAAAAAAGATTCCCACTTGTGACTTGGGTCATTGCTTCCTCCCCCTTCCGTAAAGACTTGTTGTCTTGGACCTTAGCAAAAGGATACTGCATCTCGAATTACTGTAGTTCTGAGGTTGTTGAAGTTAAATAAACTGTATCTCGATCTCCGTTTGGAAGGTATCTGTTTTAGTCCTGCTGGCTGACTAGGCAAGCAGGTGGAAATAATAAGGTAGATGTTTCTCATGTTATTTTGCACACCAATGCCGAGTTTGTGTAACCACATGACTTCATAGTTGTGATCTCAAGAAAGAAGGAATTTCTCCTTCGTCTGTTTCTTGCAGCTGATGTAAAAATGCAAGAAATCTCTGAGCTCCTGAAGTGTTTCTAGTAGAGACAGTCTCGTAAAGATGTGGTTGTCATCTTTTTCTCCAGTTAGCATGTGTTTGTTTTTCCTTCTTGTACTCGACTGTGACTTGTAGGCGTTGGGCTCCACACTGGCCCTGCAGTCACCCATCCAAGATGAGCAGGAGGAGATGCAGTCCCAACTTAGCCCAAAGGAATCAAGAAGTGTTTCTGACTGTTTTGTTTGGAATTGAGTCTTTTACCTAACATTTTTATATTGTCAAACACACAGACTTGAAGGAGCCTCTGTGCTGAGAAATATATCAAAAGTACTTGTTAAAAAGGTTTGTCATTTGAATGCAGGAGGGTCTCTACATGAGTAAATTTTTTCCCCTATTAATCCATAATGGAAAGACATGAAGATGAATTTGAGAAAAGTTAAAATTCTAATATCAGGTCCATTTAAATTGTTAGCTGTGTCTCTTGAATTTTTTTATTTATTAATTCAGATACACCCAATTACCTAAAGTAAATCTGAGAAGAAACAGCTGAAGTCGTGCAATATTTTCAGTGATACTTTTTTTTATCATTGTGTGTTTTTCTATATAAACGTGATGCCCATGTCATTAAGTATTATAGCCAGACTTTCTTTTTCTTCATTGTTAAAATTGGCAAAAATGAACTTTCATTTTAAACGTCTTTTATGTTGCTCTTAGTCTTTATTTATTCTAAGGCTTGATTAGGAAGAGTTTGGAAGTCCTGTTGAAGTGACTGGTTCCTGAGTTGAATGCTTTTTTTTTTAGGCACTTTGTATTGTTAAACTTTGTTTTGGTCTCCTTATACCATGTTAAGAACCATAAACCTCTGCTTTTACTAAGTTGTTAAATAAAGTTATAACCGTTATAAAGGGCTAAAGTTAGAATTGATTCCATAAGAATATTCCCCTTCTCCTCCAAAAAAAAGCAACCCTTTCATTTCTAACAGTGGTATGTACATTAACAAATAAATTAATTGCTTTTGAAACCCTAGGTGAAATGCTGTCATATAGTAGCCATTCCATTTATGTGGCGTGGATTAGAGTGCCCATGGACGGCTCTTAAGAATGTAGAACCAACAGATTGGATTCCGTTTCTGTAGCCAAATCTAAATTGTTGTTCAAATGAGGCTTAGGCCTAATTGAGAAACTTAGTTAAAGTTGGCTCCGTCTGAACTGTTGCATTTTAAAAAGCCTTGGGAGGGAAAAGAAAAGCAATTTGACACATAAAGAGTAAAATCAGCAGACATTTAGGCAGGCCAGTGAAGCAGCATTTTCATGGAATAAACGCAGTCTAGAGAGTCCTTTGTGGGAGATGGGACAGAGAGGATTCCTGAGGCTGAAGTCCCTTCCAAATCTGCGACTGAATCAAGAAATGCCTCAGGTACCTAGAATTTGGACCATATCACCTTCTCTGTCTTGTCAGTAAATCTGGTTTTGGACAGGCTGGACTTGGCAGGGACTGTGGAGGTCATATCGTCCATTCGCATTCATTTTATAAAAAAGAAAATTCAGCAAAATGGATTGCCCAAGGAAATTGTAGTTAGCTGTTGTTTTTGAACTAGGGCTTGAATTCAGAATTCTTACTATAAGAAGTCACGTTTATTGCATTGCTTGCCAAGTGCTTTCCTCCCCACTTTTCTGGTGAAAATAAGCATTGGGAATGGCAGTACCTCCTGCTGCAATGATACACTGCCTGCTGTGTGCCAGAAAGTGTGGAGATACAAAGACAGCGACCAAACAGCCCCTGGGGAGAACAGTGGCTACTTGGATAAATCTATACAACGTGGGTTAGGCATTAGAAAAAGCCACTGTGGAAGGAAGGGAGGCATCCCAGATGGCCCAGATGAGCAGAGACCGTTTCATGTGCCCCTTGGGGATGACCTGTGTAGAGGTGTGGAGATGGGGAAGGTGAGCAGTAAAGAGGCCAGTGAGAATGGTGGAGAATCCCCGGAACAGGCCTGGGAAGCCATGGAAGCCAAGGGTCTTCTCCGGGTTCACTGTTCTGTCCACCACACCACTTACTGTGTATTAATGAAGCCTCCAGGGCTCATCAGCTTAGTAATAACAGTGCTCTCTATCCTTGCCTCTGGAGTGTAAGAAAGTGACTGTAGAATACAGGTATATGTTAGTCGGTGAATCCTCTAGGAACA
Organism: Pseudochirops cupreus; assembly: GCA_028627135.1. NCBI lineage: Eukaryota > Metazoa > Chordata > Mammalia > Diprotodontia > Pseudocheiridae > Pseudochirops > Pseudochirops cupreus. The sequence continues at coordinate 23,702,013 of CM053584.1, read as the reverse complement.
GAAGGCCTTTACAGAGGCATATGGTAACCTGGCAAAAGTAGCTCCATACAGCATCTGTGTGCATCCCTGTGAAGGGCAGGGACTGACCCTGGGCCTACACCTTGATTTAGACACCCCTTTGCCCCCCATCAAAACAAGGAAGGATTTTGGATTTATGCTTCTCGACTGATATACTTGAATATTTCAGTCATTTTGCTACCTCATGCGGTATTTGCATTTTAAACCTTGATTTTTGTTACACTGATCTAGATAGTGTTTAGAGAAAGGGGCCCCTAAAATTAGCCTCAGCTAACCCTTGCAGGTAAATACCCTATTTTTTCATGGGAAGGTAAAGTCCGCGAGTTCTCTCTTTTCCCTCTGACCACCTGAACACTTATTTTCCCCCTAAGCTCGATAGGCCGGTTCCCAAGAGTGGTTGAGGATCCCAGCCCTGGTCCCTGGCTGCGTGCAGGAGAACCTGAAGACTTGCCCTTACTGCTTCTCTGGTGGGAGGTGGTTGTTTTCTGCAGCTCCCTACTCAAACAAATCCTTAAGAGCTCAGAATCACACTGGAAGACCCCTGAGGTGCCAGCTTGCTAGTCCACCATCCAAGTGGGACTTTAGCCTCTGCTCGAAGACCACTAGGAACCTCTTACCCCGAGCTGGTCCATCCCATGCAGACATGAGCCTGGCAGGAGAAACTGATAGCAAGACTAAATTGCCTCTTGGCAACCTGCTCCATTGCCCTCTCTCCAGACAGAACAAATGCCTGAAGGTCCTTCAAATAAGTAAATAGCAGCCATTCTGTTTTCCAAATCTAATATTCTGCGGACCAAAAATCCAGTGCTTCTTCACCCTCTCTTCATCTGGTGTGAACTTGAGACCTTCTGCCTGTCTGGTCAACCCACTGTACTCTTCCCATCTTCTCCGTGCTCTGCCTAAAATGTGATGCCCAAACTGAACACAATTCTCTAGATGGAGTATGTGGGGCACACAGTCGTCACCCCACAATGGCCTATTCCTCAGTGTGGCCTCAAGTCGCCTGAGCTTTCCTGATGCCATGGCACCATTCCTAATGCTCTGCCCAAGGATTGATACTTTTTGCCACCATTTTCATTAATATGTAATATGATTGTACTATAACCCATTTTCTGATGTTATCAGTCTATAAGCATTTATTAAATACCTGCTGGGTATTTGGTACTGCATTAAGGCCAGGAAAAGTCAAACATTAAATACCTACTGTGTGCTAGGTGCTGTATTATTCCTACTTCTAATAACAAAGTTTCTGACATAAAAAAGTCCCTTGATTATGTCCTCTTTGTTCAAGATGAATATATTTATTCCAGTGTATTCTATTCTATTTATTCTAAAATGTCTGTTGAGAAAAGATTTTGATCTAGAGAATCAGACTTCTTTAGAATCTGGCTATGAATAGGGATGACCAAATCCCAGAGTCAGAAAAGACATTAGTGACCAAGATTCTGAAGCACAGCCAGCCCGTGGTCAATCATTTTCTGCTTGGAACCCTCCGAGGAGAGGAAACCTGCTTGCAGAGGGAACTCATTCCATCGTGAGCTAGTTCTAATTGTTAGGAAGCTTTCCTGATAGTAAACTGACATGTGTGGGTTCCCTCAAGAACGTTAATGCCAGGGATATTTTTCCTATCAGATATTCAGTGTGAAAATGTATCAGTAACATATAACTGGTGATTTTTTTCAGTATAGCAATAGATTTCATAATTCCCTTATTTTTCTTCCCAGCGTCCTCTCCTTTCTTTTATTCTAGGAGTGGGTGTTCTATAGCCCTAGAACCTTCAGAGCAGCATGTATGAATTCTATCCATCTATTTTTAACACCAGTGTGTTGTGGCCCATAACAGTCTGAGAAACACTGACCTGGAGAACTACGTGAATTGGCCTAGATCATGAATTGACAAACTACCCATTACTTCATGCCTCTGACCTAAGAATGGTTTTTACATTTTTAAATGAGATTTAATTGTACTTAAAAATGTAAAAGTCATTCTTAGCTCTCAGTTTGCAGCCCTGGGCCTAGAAAGGGGAATTTCATTGGAACCAGGAGGATTCTCAGGAATCATTTAGTCCAAACTTTAATTCTGTAGATGTCGAAACTTGAAGCTAAGAGTGTTCGTGGTCTTTTCCCAGGTGATGATTCTGGGTACTTGGACTCCAAGGGCTCTTTGCACAACACAGCACTGGCTCAGTCTATCCCCATGCCCCTAAGCACCCAATTTCTTAACCTTAGAGGTGTCTTTGAATCTTACCTCTCCCTCTTCGCCCCCCACCCCCCACTTCTAGTTAGTTGTCAGGTTATATCAGTTCTACCTGCAAATCTGTTTCCTTCTCACCATTCAGAACTGCCACCAGCATTCAGACTGTCATCGCTGTTTCCAAAGACTATTTAAGTAGCCTCTCGATTGGTCTTCCTGCCTCCAATCTTTCTCCTCTGTGTAGATGCCAGAATAATCTTTCAGATTTTGGCAAAGACGTGCCCTGTGTAACATGGGTCTAACCAAGTCTTTCTTCTAGCAAAGAACTCCATTGGGTGTTTGAGCCATTATAGCGGTACCGCAGTCAGCAGAGGTGTAATGCCCCACAACACTCCGGAATATGAGTAGAACCAGATTAAAATGTGGTGGGGAAGTATTTAACAGAATAAATAAAATACCATAAAACATAGATAAGGTTAATTTTAAGCCCAAGTCAACATGTGGTTGCAGGGATCCTCATGCACAGTTTAGGGGCCCCCTGTTCCTATTACGTCTGACACCACTGCTTTAGAGTATGCTTTCTGCCTCAAACAAAGGGTTTGTACTGATAATTTTGTTTTTGTGTGGGTTGTGGGACCAGAAGAGTACTCCAGAAACTCATTAACACCAAGAAGTGACCTAGAAAAGTTATCACAATTTTGCTCATTCAGCTTAAGAAAAAAGGTTGGGCAGGCCATTTAAAGGCATGTGTGGGCCAGAATAGATACCTCTCGACATAGCAACTTTGGACAAACCAGTGAATGAGGTACTTGGAGAAGTGCCCAAGATCTTGCCTCAGAGAAGGAATTCATTGGCCTGGGCACCGGGCCCCTCCCCCTAGCTCCAGTCAGCTGACTTGTGGGTCAAGAACTGAATAGTGCCCAAGACGAGCTTGAGACTGATAGTGCTACTTCAGCATTCTCTCCCTGGAGACAAACAATATTCCTGGTCCTGAGAATAACTGGGCAGTGTTCTTGATGTCCATCTGTCAGACAAGAGAGTGGGTCACCTGTGTGGACCACTCCCAGCGGGTGAGTACAAGCTTATAATCAAGAGGAGATGTAAAAGAATCATGCTTGGAGTCACGCCTGCCGCTCCCTATTGGGTGTCAATTATCCTTTTGGCCAATAATTGTAGAACTTGCCCAACCATTTGCTCATCGTGCGTCACTAGCAGGTGGTATTGGGTGAAACCCCAGACACAGCAGATATGCTCATGAGTCATAGGTGTTGTCAGAGGGTTCACATGCTCCATCTCTTCTCAAAGATTTACTTGATCTGACAGTAGATATGAATGGCAGAGGATATTAAAGAACTCATAGCAGACCCCACGGCCTCCTAGGATCTGAATTGCATTTTGTGTCTCCCCAAGTTTGCCATTTTGCCCACGTGGCAGGCAGAACTTCTCAAAGACACCAGGAACAATGCTGTGCCCTCATCAGGAACACCAAGACCACAGGTGGTGTAAACATTGTGAGAACACGCTGCATTGTAGACCACATCATCCTATATGGTACCTACAAAGACTTGTCTCTCCATACTGCACTATGGTACAGACACTAAGAAACATTTAAAGGGTTGAGGAGGCAGTGGGCTTCCAGCAGGACATCGTTAACTATGCCAGTAACTTGAAGATGGGCCTTTGGTCCATCACATAAAACACAGTATTAATGAGAAGAAAACATTTTCATGGTATCCTGACCAACACAACTGCCGTCTATGGAGACCTGGGTCTATAGACCCTGGGTTTATGGAGTGTGAGGATGCTACAAAATCTTGATAACTGTTGCTGGAACAGCACGCATCATTATCCTTGTAAATCCAATGGTGCTTCCTGAGCGACTTAGCCCAGGCCATGCAGTTCACCACCAGTATCCTCCACCTGCTTGACACAGGAAAAAGATGGCAGACTTCACTCCATGAAGACAATCCATGTGCACCTTGAGCAGGTCAGTGGTACCCACAGTGGCATCCCCCCTCTTGTAGGTGTGAATTGTTATTCCTTTGGAGAGTTTGCCTCCCCCACCAGAGTTCAGGTATCTGCAGGGTGTGACAGTGAGACAATTCCTTTTCTATTTTAGATGACAGGACAGGTAAAAGACAACTGTGACCTCCTAATCTCTGGTGTTCTTGAGACTTTTTAGCATCCCAGCAGGAATAAAAGTGGAAATGAAGATGCACAGGCCTGTGGCAGCTACCTTGAGGAATTCTGGCTATGCAGAATAGGTGTTGTTCTTCTGTACAAGCACAGATGTCCATAGGGCATCACCAAAGCCAGATATGTCGCAACTGGCCGTGTAGGCACAGGTGAGGATGAAATTACAGATCTTGTCAGCCTCCACCGAAAGCTCTGGGCAGTATGTGGATTTTGTGGCCCAATCACAGCAGCCAAAGTCCTAGACTACAGAGGAGCAAGTCCAGGTCCCTGAGCCTTTGCCTTGTTGACACTGAACCCACTGCTCATCGAGACTAAACAGCCAGCCATTTCTGAACCCATCTCATGTTCTCACCTCGTCCACTTCTCCAAATCTTTTCCACAAAAATAATATCAAAGAACATTGCTAGGATCTCTGTAAAAACACTGTAGCTAGCTAAGCATTCCTCTCCTTTCTCAGATTAGTGACCCTGACCAGAAAAGGGAAGTGACTTGTTCTTGATGAAGCCATGCTGGGTCTTGATCATTATCACTGCCTTTTCTATACGGTCACCAACCTTCTCTTCAATGGTCCTTTTTAGAATTTTCCTAGGGATTGAAGTGAAGCTCACTGGCCTGGAATCGGCAGGCTTCTGTTCTCTTCCCCTCTTTTAGAAAGTCAGAACATGTGCCCTTTTCCTTCTCTACAGTCTTGTACTTCTCATGTTTTTTCCTTGGTCTTTCAGTGACTCAGCAGTCTCATTTGTCACTTCTTTCAGGACCCAAAGGTATTGTAGTTCACCTGGGCCAGGTGCCCTGAATTCAACAAGGAAACCTGGCACTCTTACTGTTACCTTTCTTATCTTGGGTATCAGCTTCCCATTTTTGTTACTTCATCTCTGATGCAAACATCATTCTCCTTGACAGAGAAAACAGAAGCAAAGTAAAAGGAGGGCAGCTCTGCCTTCTCTCTCGTCTTTGGTCATCAGCTATATCCACCTCAAGCGAAGGTCCTGTCCCTTTGGTCCTCCTGTTTGTTGTCCTTAGCTTCCCTCACCAGCCTTAGCTCATTGTGAGCTTTCTTATTCCTGACAGTGACACATTCTTACTGATGTTCTGTTACCTGGTCTTGCATATACATCATCAAGGTAAGACAGTGAGTTTAGCTGCTGTACTTTCAGCAAAGAGAGAGAAGGGGAGAGAGAGAGGAGTGGGAAGAGGGGGAGAGAGAAAGCAGTCTAACAGATTCTGGAGAGTTGAAGTACTCCACTGCACAACTAAATCATGACGCCTCTGTGCCAGGCATGTGATCTGCTCCCCAGCCAGTCCTCAGCTTTCACAGGGGTAACGTTCCTAGAAAACAGCAAAAATGTAAAAAAAAAAAAAACCCACAAAGGCTGATATGTTATGGAAATAGGCAGTTAGGTTCCTATGACCCCCAAAAACTGTAATCTTTCACTAGAGAAAGCTGGAAATACATTTCTATATACAATTATGTGTAACAGAACATTAATTCTGATAATACATACTTTTATTAACACAGTAACCATGAAATAACCCATAAAATGCAATACACAAAACAAAACTGGTAACATGTAAAACATTTTTTCGCGCTAGTAATTCCCTAGAATTCTGACCTTTTTGTGCTAATGTCGAAAAAAACCACAACAAAACATTGGTTTCAGACCATATTCACTTTTTATAACAAAATCTACAATACCATAAATATGGTACAGCAAATAAAGTTCATAAAACTAAGACTTTTCTCACCTGAATCTTACCTTCCACTGTGTCAGATGGCAGTGCGAGTGCATTGTACTGTAAACCATACTGCTAGAAACCTCTCTACCTCGGCTGCCCTCTGAAAACCAAGGGACGTGTTGCTGAGACCTTAGCTGCTGCTGTTGGGAGATGTGGAGTCCAGCAAGGTCTCGACCCACCTCCAACCTTGTGTCCTTCATGACTGGTGGCTGGCATCGGAGAAGGGGAAGGATGTACGAGCTTTGATTTGTCAGAGATGTCTGCTCTGTGTGCCGGATTCGTTAACACTAAGCTTGCTGCCAAGGGTGGCAGCAGACATTCTGGCACTAAGCCACCCCACTGACTGCACACTCGGGCTCAGACCCCGGGGGACTTGCACTATGCTTTGGCGGCCTACTTGCGACAGACAACTTGAATTTTAAAGGCAAACAATGAAAATAAGCCACCAAGGCATAGGGCGTGCTCTGCAGTGGTTGGGTGAACAGGACCAGTGAAGCACCCAGTAGGATACATCTGCTTCACAAACTTGCTTCGGCCTCTTGGTTTTTTCTCTATTGTACAGATGTTTGTGGTTGTCAACACAAAAGTGAAAATGAGGCTACGTTCTCATATAAAATCATGAGAATGCTCAGAGTCGCCAGAGTTGAGCATTGACCGTGTCCTCATCCAGACCAGTTCTCCATTTAGGGGTTTCATCCTGTGAAGTCCCAGTGATGATGTTTGTGAAACCAGGCTTTCTGCCTGTTGTCCCTGTCACCCAGGGTAGCCGAGCCCTGGACTGAATGGATGTTGGTCCAATACAGATGTTGCTGACAACGTCAAACTCAGATTTAGGGTTTCATTTCACCAAAATGCAGATTTGCAACCACATCTGCAATCAATTTAACACATTATAGACACTCCTTTAGTACATTTGGGGGGACCACCTAAGGAGGATTCATGAGATGACGGGGCCCAGAGCTACTATCTCTAATACAGGTGTGGCCTGGAGGGCCGGGCTCTACCTCGGTGAGACCTCAGACCCCAGATGTGGTACCATGGCCATTTAACTTGTCAAGGATTACACCATTACACTCTAGTGACCAGTATGGACTGTTTTGTTTTCATTGACACAGGGTGGTTACATTTTAATTTTCCCTTCAATGTTTACTTTCTTTAAGAAACCCACTGCCCCTAGGCCATTGATTCTCCACCCTCCCCTTCCCCCTGCCCACAACACATGGCATGTTGTTCAGTGTCTCTTCTGTCTCTCCTGTCCCTCCTGGTCAGAAGGGCCTCGGGGTTCAGGATTACTGTGAAGGCACCGTTTCTGGGCAAGGTCACGGAGTGTGTGGGGTGCTCAGCACCCCTGGTGTGAGGATACTCATCCACTCTTGGTGTTCACTGGTTACCCATTTCTCCCCTGTGACTCCAAGAAGCTGCAGCATTTGCAGAGGCCACACCCCAGTAAAACCAAGACGGGCTAAACCAGGTTGAGGGGAACCAAGAGGCCTCAAACCTGTCACTGAGTTAGGGGAGTGTCTACCCCAAGCAGACAGCGGAATGGACGAATGAGAACAATTTGTCCCAACAGCCTCAAAGGCGGCTGAAGCAGGCTCTGGGGAGCGCTTAGAGTATGGTCAGACATCAGAGACATCTCACCGCATCCCAGGCCATGGCCTGTCGTCTTGACTTTCATCTTGACACTGGACTTGGAGAGTGAGACTGACACCTCTTGCAGCTCTGGTCACTTTGGTCCAGTTCACGCCCGAGTCAGTCTTCTCCCTGGCCTGTTCACCCTTCCTTCTGACTGGCTGCCCTCCACGTCTGGAGTGCCCTGTCTCCTCCTGGCTTCCTTCACACTCAGCTCAGATCCCACCTTCTGCCTCCTTCACCCGTTCGTCCCCTGCAGGGTGACAGGTCTTTAGCCTTTCTTTGCCTCCCTATCAGTCATTCAGCACTGTGCCTGCCACATAGCCCTGAGAAATAAAAGTTTGTGGACTGACAAACAGAAGCACAGGTTAGCCTTGTATTTGCTAGACTAGAGAGAACCTGCAGTCTATTCTGTGTGCGCTGTTTCTGATAGTACCTTCAGGATTAACTGCCTCCTTTGAGTTAATGGTTAAAAAAGGAAATAACACAGGAGCCCCAGGGCAGACGAGGCCGGTTCTACGGATTTCTGGTGTCTTCTCAAGGTCTAACCTTGGACCACTGTGTGCTGTCTGAGGCTGAGCGTTGGCGCCCACTGGTGGTGCGTGCCATCGGTGTCTCGGGGCCCGCTGTGGAATGGTCGGGTGTTGCCTGGCACAGAGGAAGAGAACTGGGGCTGGGAGCCTAGCTCTGATACCTCTGACTGCTGCGACCCAGAGCAGCTCACGCATCTCATCTGTAAAATGAGCTTTGTCAGAGTAGGCTAGTCGGTCAACAAATGGGTTTCTGAGATCAAAAACACACTGCTTAATCCTCCTCTTTAAAAAAAAACAACTCAGGACACTAAAGTGGCAGAGTCAGGATTTGAACTCGGGTCCTCTGACTCCAGCTCCAGCACTGTCCACCTCACCATGCTTCCTCTTGGGATTGCAGTCCCCTCCCAGCTCAGGCACTCCTCACGGAGATAATTCTCCATCCCGCTGGAGCCAGGTGCTGGCCCACTTCTGATAAGCTATCTGCAGTTGTCAGCTGTGACCCAGGAGACAGCCCTGGCATGTGCCCCTTATCAGGGAGGGCCAAGGCTGCTGCCATCAGGCCAAGAAGCAGTGACCAGCACTGAGGGATGCTACGGAAAAGTGGGCAGTGAAAGGCCAGAGGGAGCAGTAGCAGCCTGACTCCAAGGCTACAAAATTAGGTAATGTTAGAGATGGTGTGGGGGTGCCTTAGAACAGGGGATGTCAAGGCTGGAAGGGGCCTTAGAACAGGATGTCAGGGCTTGGAGGGGCCTTAGAACAGGGGATGTCAGGGCTGGGAGGGGCCTTAGAACAGGGGATGTCAGGGCTGGGAGGGGCCTTAGAACAGGGGATGGCAGGTCTGGGAGGGGCCCTAGAACAGGGGATAGCAGAGCTCGGAGGAGGGTGTTGTGTTGGAAAACAGCATCAGAACAGGAAGCTCTATGGCACCACAGTTCCTGGAGCTCTGGGCCTGGAGTCAAGATCTGAGTTCACATTTGGCTTCAGACACCATCTTATCTAGTCCAATTCCAATCACCACAGAGACTGTAGTCCAGTCCCACTTTCTGGAGGAGAAAACTGAGACCCCAAGAGGGGGAATTGACTTTTCCAGGGGCATTCAGCTGGTCAGTAGCAAAGTTTGGACCCAGATCCTGAGGCCTCCCCAACTCCAGGTCTTCTGTTTCCTGACATTGAGGTCACTGTCCTTTACATGGAGATAAACAATTGGAGGCTGGACCGTAGACCAATTAGTAACAATAAGCTACATGCCGTGTGGCTCATTGTCATAACAGGTGGTTACTGTGCTAGCTGATCATCTCTGTCATTATTATAAATTGAAGGTTGGCCAAACACTTGACAAATGTTCTCATTCAATCTTCACGACGCTCCTGGGAGGCAGGTGCTGTTATCTCTGTAGACTGAGAGAGGTTAAGGGACTTGCCCAGGGTCACACAGCTAGCACATGTCTGATTTGAATGCAGCCCTTCCTGACTCCAGCACACATTTTCTAACCACTGTCACCCACCCAGCTCCCACAGGAGATTTCTTCCTCCCTTCTTCCTTCTCATAGAGTCCTGGAATTAGAATGACCTCAGAGTCGTTCATCTGGTCCAACCACCTCCCTCTGCCACATCCTGGAGGAGTGTCCTCCCAGCTTTTGGACTGGTTAACCTCCCTCCCTATCCCCATGTACACAGAGCGACTCCCTGGCCTCACCTGGACAGGTCAGGGTGGGGCCCAGGCACCTGCAGGTTGGGCTCCTGGGGGGAGGGCTCTCTCCAAAGAGCACCAGTCCAGACCACTTGAGTCTGTGGCTGCAGAGACACTGTCTCTGACACTACACCTGGGCAAGGCCCTCGCTGGGCCTGAGTTTCCTTCCATGTTACAGTGAAAGGGTTGGGCTCCTGTGCTGTGAGCCCAAGGTCAGCCTTGGCCCCCACGAGAAGCACTTCCAGACCACACTTGGGTTTGTGACATTTTATTTTGAGCAGCCCCTGCTGTGGACAGAGCCCTGTGCACAGAGCAGGGGAGCCATTCCTGGCCACCTGGAGTTCCCAGCCAGTAGGAGACAGGCACAAGCACCCTTCCCTGCAGTGCACAGCACTGTGTGTGAGGTCTGAAGGGGAAGGGCAGGACGGAATAGGACCAGGCCGGAGGGCTTCCTGGAGGAGGCGGTATCTGGGTTTTTAAAGAGAGTGGAAATTTAACAGGCAGCAGATTCTAGGTTAGGGTCCTCGGAGGCTGTCCATGGCCCTTCGTTTACTGAAGCCCAGAGAGACGGAGTAATTTGCCCAGCATCACACAGCTAGTATCAGAAGGCAGAGACAGAAGGCATTCTAGGCATGGGACCCCATCCAACAGCCTGAGCAGCATCACAGAGATGAGAACAGACCTCCAGTCATGGAAGGCACCAAATGCCACACAGTTACTGAAATCTTAACTCATTGGGTAATAGGGAGCAAATGCAGGTATTTTGTTTAAAACTGAAGAACAGGACCCAGTTTCAGCACAAGAAGGGTAATTCTGGCAGCAGTATGATGGACGTGTTAGTGATAGGAAAGTGGAGGCAATAGGACTGGTTAGGGCAGTGTTTGGCTTTGGAGTCAGAGACCTGCATTTGAATCCTGCCTCTCTCATAGACTTACTGGCATGACTTGGGCAAGTCACTCAGCAGTCTCAAACAAAATAAGGGGATTGGGCTTGATGGCCTGAGCTCCTTTCTAGATGTGTGACCCTGTCAGAGACATAGGATCCAAAGGAGGCAAAGGAAATGGGTCCAGCCTAAATCCAGGGTCACAAATGTGGCAGCCCAGGGGGTAATGGTGGAGGCAGACAGAAACAGTGACCTCCAGAGGAGGAGCGGGGCTGGGGAAGGGGAAAGGAGCTCATTCTGGGACATATTGAGACTGAGGGACTGGTGGCACCTCCAACTGTAGGCAGTTAAGAGAGAGGTCAGGGCTGGATAGACTTTTCTGGGAATTAAGGTTTCTCCAGTTCTCATAACCTCTGCCCCCACATCCTCTTTCTCAATCTCTTCCCTCCCTTTTCACAGCTCCCTCCTGGTTCTGCTTCTTATTCATGGCCAAGCACCCCCCCCCCAAAAGCCCTCCAGGCAGCTGGGGTTAGGAATAAGACTTGTGATGTCAAGAGACAATGCGCCCTGTGGACGAAGACTCCTGGACAGCTCCCAAATGTGGAAGGATCTGAGGGCTTCCCATTTTTACTAATGTGGAGGCAGGTGGCATCTCCCCTGATCCTCTGTGGATGGAGAGAAGGAAGGATCTGGACAGGTGTGTCCCACTGCTATCCTACCCTCGTGGTGAATGATCCTATAGCTGTCCACCATTGGGATGTAAGCTCCTTGAATGCAGTGCTAGGCATACAGTAAGTACTCAATAAATGTTTGTCAGTTGCCCAGGGACAGGAGCAGGGAACAAACAAGTCCTCAAAGAACCATTTCGCCTGTTTTTCTCCCCATCGGGCCCTTTAGAAAATGGAAGCAGCCCTGCCACCCCAGCCTAAATGTCACCCATGAGGCTGATGGCAGACTGCGCCACAACCTCCCCGGGAATTAGAAAGAAGACACACCTTTGACCGAAATCACCATTGTATGTTTCTTAAATGGGCAAGTTTTTATTACTGAAATAGATCTTCTCTCCCAACCATGAAAAATCACAAATGTATTGAACAGGCCACGGAGAGCCACAACTCCCAAGACAACAGACTGTTGTCATTAAGTAAACCTGGTGTCTTAGAACAAAGTCAGAAGACTTCTGCTCTCACAGATTCCTTTGGTTTTAAGCACGATGCCAGGGCTGGGATGGGGCAGGAGAGCACGCTGGTCCTCATTGGGCTCATGGACAGGGTTCCCGGAGCCCCTGCCCTGCCCATCTCTGTTCAGTCTGGTGCCTCCCGCTGTGCTCCTGGGGTTGGCACTGGGGCTTGGGGTCAAGTCTGAAGTTTTGAAAGTGAGAGAGAGGGCCTTGGGGTTCCCCCAAGGGTTCTAGCATCTACTCTAAGCCCCACAGGCCCTGCACCTCAGAGGCCCGTCCAGGTGAAAGACCACAGATGGTCTCATATGGAGGTGGGCCCCTGGTGGACCTGGGGGGGGACGCCCATTGCCTAGCCACAGGCACCCATGTCCAGCTACAAAACATGGAGACTGGAAACCCAAAAAGTGTCTCCTTCTCCAGCCTTGTATGACGAGGGAGCAACTTTTCTGATTAATTGGGATTCACAGCAAAGGCAGGTGGGCTGAGCCTCTCAGTGACCCCCATGACACAGTCACTGTATTTCTAAGGAAAATGTAAACTTTAAATATTCTGTTAAACATCACAGTGGAGAGTGATGACCAGTTTGGGGGCGACCACAGGCTCTGGGCCAGGAGAGGGAGGGGGAGCCACTAGGCCTGACTAACTCAATTCCAACTATGCTTGACCATCTACCACCCGCCATCTTCCCGTGGGCTTGGTTCAGGAGGGTGGGAGGGCAGAGCCGATTGTTCTGAAATGTTCTGTCTTCCTGCCTTCCTGACTCTTCATCCCGGGGTCAGCCCCAAGACCCACAGCTAGAGCACCCCAGACACTTCGGGGCTGCCCCCATTCTCGGGGGCCGCCCTGGCCTGCAGCATGGCGGCTTGGATCCGGAAGTGCGTCCTGGACTCCATGGAATAATTCTTGTAGTTTTGTCTAGGACCAAGCAGAAAACAAGAGCCAGGTCAATGATGTGCCCCTGGGCACAAGGGCATTTGGGTTTGGGCAAAGTGAGGGAAGCTGACAGGGGCCTCCTCCCTCGAAGATCCCTCACCACTCTGGCTGCCTCTCTTGTGCCATCGGAATCACCAGCACTGGGAGCTGTGTGAGGGCAGGGCCGGGCGAGTCCCCTGTGGTGCCTTCTCCGCCCCCCACTGTGAGAGAGATTATCATCTCCCAGCTGGTGTTCACAGAGCTCCTCAAGGCGAAAAGCGCTTCACAGCTGTGTCATCTCATGTAAATGCTGGTGGGAGTGAGTAATTCAGGTGAAAGAAAATCTGCTCTTAGAACCATCCCAGAGCTGCCCTCTCTGATGGCTGCGCTCAGGAAATAGATCACAGTAAAGACTGGGCCACCTTAGGGCTGTGTATGACAGAAAAAATGAAAAACGCTTGGAAAGAAGCGCAGAATCAGAACTTTCAGCAGAAAGAAGGTCACTGAAGCCCAACCCCCGGAGAGGGGGGAATAATTTGGGTCCTGCCGGTGACCACGACCGAGAGGTCTGCAGCCTTCCCCAGAGGGACACTGAGGCCATCGCACACCCAGACACTGGCACCCACTTACAGGTGTCATGGGAACGCCCCAATCCAGATGGCATCGCTGAGAAGGAGGAAGTCATGGGCATGGGTGGCATCCTCTGCCCACCAGAGGCAAAGGCATCTGGACAGAAAATGGCATCTGGGGAGGGGCTTGGGGGTACTGGACCACGGAGAAGTGAAAGGTTCTTTGTCAGGGATGGAGGGAACCTTAGGAGGGTTGGTAAAGATCCCATGTGCCTGGACTTGCAAAATTCTGGCCTTTGATTTGAACATAGAGAAGAGGGGGGCAGGGAGGAGACCACATCCAGGTTAGACAGAAGACATAACCACACCCAGCCATTCACAGGAGACCCAACACCGGAAGTGGCCAGGAATGAAGGCCATCCATCCCAGGGCCTCTGACGTCTGCACACTAACAGAACCTGGGGGGCACCGGCCAGGGCCACTCTAGCTCGCCAGACCTCACAGTGAAGTGCTGAGACCCAGGCCCGGAATATGGCACAGGCGAGGAGGCTTCTGGGCTACAGGCCTAGAAAAAGGCAAATACCCCAGTTTTCAAAGGCGGAAAGAGAACAATCTTCTGACTAGGCCAGGGAGCTTGACTTCAATTCCTGGCAAAATTCTAGAAGGGAACACTAAAGGAGCTCTTGAGAACATCCAGACTAGAGGATGGACACTCATCCCTGGGAGCCGGACTGGCGCCGTTCCCTTCCTTGCTCCAAGAAGCCGAGAGCAGGGCGGAGGAGGATGAGAGGAAGAGCTGAGGATCTGAGAGTTGCAGAGTTAGGTGGAGAAGCACCCAGAGGTCAATGACAGCTGGAAGGAGGTGCCCCAGGGATTGGGAACTGACCCCGCCTAACATCTTTATCAATCACTCAGGGAAAGGCATTTATCAAATCTGCAAGTGACCCAGAGCTGAAGGATGGCCAACATGTGGGATGTGGGATGACAGGCTCCACAAAGATCGGGTGGAGTGTTGGCCAAATGGAATAAAATGAAATTGAGCAGGGGGAATGAGCGGGTTCGATGTTTTTTTCCTAAGTATAAGATGGGAGGGGAAGGGAATGAAGACAGCAATTCATCTAAAAAAGATCAAGGGGATGGGGTCTTAGTGGACCACAAGCCCAGCATGAGTCTACACTGCTAATGTGTTCTCAGGCTGCCCCCAGGGAGCCACAGCCCCAGGAATGAGGGAGTGGGAGTTCTCAGACCTGGTCACACCCCACCTGGAGGAAGGACACTGATGAGCTTCTAGAAGGGGGAGACTGGGATGGGGAAACACCTCGAACCCGTGTCCAATGGGAATCCACTGAAAGAACTGGGACTGTACTCTCCAATATCAGAAGAGCCACTGCCTGGAGGGGGGATGGACCCCAGAGGGTGGAACGAGGAGTGAGGGAGCCGCGCAGGACAGATGTCCAGAAAACCTTCCTAACAAGTGAGCCCTTGCCACCAAGAGAGGAGCTGGGGGGTGGGCGTCCACTCTGGAGGACTGGCCTGGGCTCCGTGCCCACCTGGGTCCCTGACAACCGAGACTCCGGGATTCTGAGGTTCTGGTTGGAAAGCCCTGCCCAGCCCTGAGCACCCCTCTGTGCGGAGCAGCCCTGCGGGGCGGGGAGGCTCTTACTTGGCCGTGTCCAAGCACTTGAGGGCTTCCTCCGTCCTGCCCTGCTCCAGGTACAGCAGGGCGATCTCCAGCAGCGCGTTGGGGATCAGGTAATGGTCGTACTTAATCTTCTTCTCACTGCGGGCCGGAGGAAGGAGAGCGGTTGGGCCCTCCTAGGCGCCCCCGGCCCAGGCCGGCCAAGAGGGGCCACCTGGGGCCCTCACCACCCCCCGCCCTCGGCCACAAGCACACGGGTCAGTGGGGCCCGCTCCGCAGGGGCTCCTAGGCCGGGGGGCCTCACCTCCTCACCTGGCCTGGATGAAGCGGAAGCTCTCCTCGGCCCCGGCGGCCTGGCCCAGGTGCTTCAGGCACAGGCCCTGCAGCAGCTTCACCACGCACAGATCGTCCGCAGAGAACTCGGTGGCTGAAAGCAGAGCGGCCCTGTCACGGTCCCCGCCGGGGCCGCCCTCGGCGTGGGCAGGGCCGGGCCCCAGAGCACGCGAGGCTCCCGGGGTGACGTCACCCACGTGTTCGCCTGACGCGGCTCAGTAGCCCGGGGGGGCCGCGGCCGGCGGGGGGTCGTCCCACCTCCAGCCCACCCCGCTGCATTCCACGGCCTCCCTCCTCCTCAGCAGCCTCCGGGGGCCCCTCGGCCTCGAGGACCGGACGGAAGACGCTCTGGCCGGCACCCAACGCCCTTCCCTGGCCGTCCGTTCTCACCCCCGGTCCCCTGACCCGGCCCGGGCTGCTCCTCAGGAGGCCCTGCGTCTCCAGACTCCGGGCCTTCTCCCTGGCCGTGCCCCACGCCGGGGACACTGTCCTTCCCCACGTCCGGCCTCCCGGCCTGCTTCGGGGCCCAGCTGAAATGCCCCAGGGCAGAAGGCCTCTCCTGCGCCCGCCGGTGCCCGCACTCGGGTCCCTCCCGGCTCAGCACGGGGCCGGGCGCACGGGCACCGAGTCCGTGCTCCTGGTGGGTCGGCCTGACTTCTGGCCTGCACTGACGACTTCTGGCCACCAGAGGGACCCCGCGCTCTGGCAAGGAGGGACGGCGCTGAAGGGAGGGGGAGAGGAGAAGGGGGAGAAGGGGGAGAAGGGGGAGAAGGGGGAGGGGTCTCCCTCGGAGCCGCGCGGGCGGGGCAATGGGGGGCGGAGGGGTCCTGTGCCCTGCCCGGCCGGGGCTGCACGAGGAGCCGGGTCACCTGGTGACTTGTCCAGGTTCTCCTGGGCCTTGACGAGGATGTCCAGCATGCCCTCGGTCAGCTGCTGCTGCTTGCCGATGACCGCGTAGCCGTTCCAGATGTACATCATCTCCTGGGGAGGGGGCCGCCAGCAGTCAGGCCCGGACCCCGGCAGCCCCTCTCTCCCCCCTCCGCGTGTGCGAGCCCGGCCGGCCCCGGCCCCCTTCTGGGCCTCAGTTTCCTCCTCTGTAAAGGGGCGCTGGCCTCGGCACTCAGTCCCTGGACAGGGTCCAGCACGGCCGGCCGCCACACAGCGGGTGCCCAGCGGAGGCTTTACTGGCCCAGGAGGGCCCCCGGGGCTCGACTCGTCAGCGGCTCCAGGGACCCCCCGCAGGCCGGGCCCCAAAGGACCGAGGCCTGGAATTTCAGGGATCGGTGTCAGAGCCCAGAGCAGGGAGGGGCCTGAAGGGGCGGGAGAAAGGGCCACATGAGGCCTTTCATCCTCCACAACCTGGGAGAAAGGGGCGATTATCCCCATTTAACAGCTGAGAAAACCAAAGTGGACCGTGGTTAAGTGACCTGTCCCAGGTCATACAGCCTGTGAGGACGAGACAGAACTCGAACTCAGCACTCTACCTACTGTGCCCATTCCCAGGGACCATCTGAGAACAGAGAGATGAGAGCTGGGAAGGGCCTTCAAGGTCATCTGGGCTGAACTGGAGAGAGGGCAGTGGCTGGCCCGAGGTTGCCCCTTTTCCTGGCATCCTGCCAGTACTCATACCAGGCCACCAAGATGCCAGGTGGGAGCTAAGTGCCGCCTTGTGACGTGTGGCCCCTGAGGCCGATCTTAGGAGCTACAGGCTCCTGCTCCCCACTGGCGGTCCCCAGGCCACCTCCCTCACCTCCCCCAACAATCCCCCTAGCCCAAGGCTTCCACAACCTGTACCCAGTGCCCAAAGATTCCTCCCTGGCCCGGTTTAAGACCCTTGGGCTGCCTCTGACCCTTCAGCCAGCCCCAAGTTAGCCGGAGGCAGAATGGGGGACTCCTACCAGGGCTGGCACAGGCAGTGGGGTGGGGTTCGGGTTGAGGTACCGCCGAGACTTCCGAATGGCAAACTTTTCGGTGGGCAGCGACTTGCCAGCAATCTTGAGCTTCAGGCCTGGCACAGCTCTGCCAAGGAGAGAAGACAGGTCAGCAGGCCTGACTGGGGAGGAAGGGGTGGCTCCTGTTGTGCCCCAGGCTGAACAGGAATGTGGGAAGGTGTGGGCTGGCAGGGGCAGCAGGCAGGAATGCTGACTGTGGGGAGCCAAAGGGGAGAAAGGCCTGGCCCCCACCCTACTCGAACATCACAGGCTGCATCTCTGGATGGCTGAGGCCCTGCCGAGGGTCACTTAGCTAGGAAGGGGCAGAGAGAATCACAGAGCCAAGGCAATGGAGAAAGGCTTCCTGGAGGGGGAGGGACCTAAAGGAAGCAGGGAGGCAGAAGGGAGAGCATCCCAGGCCTGGGGGCAGCCGGAGGGAAGGCCCAGAGACCAGAGAGGGAACAGGCAGGAGGCCAGCGGCATCTCTGCACTGAAAGCTGAGAAGCCTGGACAGGCAGGAGGGGAGACGTCACCGAGGGCTTCGAAAACCAAAAAGAGGATTGTCACTGATTTATGGAGTGGGGGGATGTGATCAGACCCGGGTTTGAGAAAATCACTACCATGGCTGAACAGAAAACGGGTTGGAGCCTGGGGGCAAGCAGACCCACCCACAATCACCTTGATGACCAAGGTAGTCAGGGCAGCATCAGAGGAGAGAAGGGGCCATAGGGAGGGATCCAGGCTGACTCGGGTGGGAGCCTGGGTGCCCACAAGGAAGTGTGGGAGGGAAGATAAGCTTAGTGCTCTGCATTTGGGATTTGAGATGTCTTTGGGCCACCCAGTTCAAGGTGTATGACACCAACTGGAGATGTGAACCTGGACGGCCTGGGAGAGAGGTCAGGGCTTGACAAGACACATCTGAGAATCAGCTGCACAGAGCGATCCATGAGGCCCCAAGAGAAGCCATTTAGAGGGAGAAGAGAAATGGGCCCAGGGCAGAGCCCAGGGGGACCCCCAGGGTTAGTGTGTCAAAGCTGGAGAAGAATCAGCAGAGCAGACGGAGGAATGGCCAGAGAGGAAGGAGAACCACGACAGAGAGAGAGAAGGGGAGGGAGGGAAAGGGAGACAGAGAAGAGTGTCCAGGAGGAGAGGGTGATAGGTGAGAGGCTGCTGAGGGTCAGGAAGGATGAGGACAGAAAAAGAGAGAAAAGGCCACTAAGATGAGTAGCTGTCCCTGGTATCCCTGCAGGGGGTCTGAAGCCAGGCTAAAGGGGGCTGAGAAGAGGAGAGGAGAGGGCGGCCAGCAGGGTCAAAGACCACAAAAGGCAGGAGAACTCCAGGATGATGGTGAAGGGTTTGTGTCTGGAGGCAGCAGACAGGGAGAGACTGAACACTGAAGAAAGGAGGGGCTGTCTGGTAGGGGAGGCGAGATGGACCAGGATGGCTCATGCAGGTGGACGGGTCAGCCTTAGGGAGGAGGAAGCGGCAGAAGGCATCTGGGAAATGGGAGGAGGTGAGAAAGCCATGCAGGAACAGAGGCTGGAGGAGGGGTGAAAGGGCCTGGAGGACCCCCTGGAAAAAGTGGGAGAGAGCAAGGTAGGCAGGTAGAAATAGCCATTGTGCTGTACGAGGTCTGATCTGTACCTGGTGTCTCCCCCAGCAGCTCATGGCCAGCAGGGACAGTTTCATTCATTGTACCTGTATCCAAGTGCCTAGCCCAGGGCCAGGCATGCAGTAGGTACTTAATAAATACTGCTGAGCCATTGTCTCAGAAGGTAGTGAGCTCCTCATCAAGCAGTGGCTCAATGATCTTTGGTCAGGGAGGCCAGCCAGGGGATTCCCACTTGGGTCCAAGGCACTGGAGGAGATGGCCTCTGGGGCTGAGGTCCCTCCCACACTGGGAAGGCCCTGCTGCCTGGTGCAGGCTCAGACCTGGGGTGAGCCGAGGGGAGCGGGGTTCTCACCGGAACAGCTCCACTTCATCGTCTCCAAAAGGCTTGTAGTCGTCCTCTCCGAACATGCTGAGGTAAGCGGCTTTCATGTAGATGTAGGTAGCCTGGGTGGTGGGAGAAAGACCCTCACTGGCTCTCTGCTGCTAACAGAGGACCCACAGCCCCCCCCCTTTTTTTTTTGAGCTGAAAGGAGAAAAGTTTTATGAAGAGGAAAATAAGACACGAGAGCCGTAGTGAGTCTGCCCTGCAGAATCCTGATGTGAAGTGAGTGCGAGTGTTTGGTCAAGAAGATGTCCTTTGGCCTCGCCCTTCACTGGGATTGGGACTCAAACTGATTTTCCAATCCAGTGGCCACTTTCGAGGCTTCCAAATTTCCTTGCATATTGACGGCAGCACTTTATGTTTAATTTTTTTGTGTGAAAAATTTTAAACTTTATTTTTTCCAATTACATGCAAAAACAATATTTTAAACCTTTAAAAAAAACTGAGTCCTACATTCCCTTCTTCCCTCCCTTTACCCTGGGACTGTGACATGAAACTGTGTGTGCAGTACAAGGTGGTCGTGCACCCGATGGCAAGAAAAGGCTCCTTCAAAAAGAAAAAAGGAAAAGGCTCCTTCAAGGCCTCGAACAATCTTGCCCCGGCCCCTCAGCCTGGCATTCGAAACCCCGCACAGTCTTGCCCCAGCCCATCTTTACGACTACAACCACTATCCTGCCCTTTCAAGTTTGCTCCAGCCACCCTGAACCCTCCCCTGCGCTGCCATCTTCCAAATGCTCCCTAAGACATCCCTCCTCGGACCTCGCTCCTGCCATTCTCAGAGCCTGGATGATCCTCCCTTCTGTGCTCTGCTGGTTGGAATCCGGTCAGTCAGTGGAGGCCAAGCTCCAATGCCACCCTCCTCCAGGGATCCCTGACTAATCCTTCCCAGTGGGCAGCGATGCCTGTGTTCTCACAGCTACTTCAGTCCTCATTTCAACAGACCCTTCCTTCTGCCAGACTGGGAGCTTTCTGAGGGCAGGGACCCAGCTCCGCTGACACAGAGGAGGCCTTGGTGGCCTGCTCAAACAGCACAAGGGGCTCCTCACTGCTGCTGGAACAAGCCACAAACTCCCAACGTGGCCCTATCCTCCCCTCCCAACATCCTCACCCAGTGCCCGATTCTTGGTGGTCTGAGCTTCCTTTGGCTCCCTCTGCCCTCACTGCTGAGTGGGCTCCACTGTGGGCTCCACCTGCCACTGTGTCTGACCCTTTTGGAGGTACTGACTCTGTGAGGGTGGGTACTTCAGTTATCCTGGGCAGGAGGCCCCCTTGCTGCCTCCTCTGCTCTTCTCTCTCAGCTCTGCACACAGCAGGTGCTTAATAAAGGCTTCTGGATGGTGTCTGTGCCAGCTGCATGTGCTAGTCCTTGGTTCTAGGGTCAGGACTGGCCAGCCTTGCAGGGAACTGTGGTGGCTGGCAGCCTTGGCCCCAGTCTATAATCACAGGGTGGCAGGGCTGTAAGAGACCATGGGGGCCAAGCCCCTGCCTTCCCAAGGTACCAGGTCCCAAGACCAAGAGGCGGGCACAGGACAATGGAAAGGGCTTGACCCAGGGTGGGACACTTGGGCTACCATTTCTTCTCAAAAGTGAGTGTGGCCTGGATGACCTCTAGGCCCCTTCGAGCTCTGACTTTCTGGGATTTTTATGGCCAATGAGCCCAGCCTGGGGGATTTTCTTCCTTGTTGCAAGTAGCAAAGGAGACACCTAGAAAGAGCCCCCTAAAAAACCACCCTGAATCCCAGTGGCTCCAGAAATGGGAAATCCCACTGGCAATGTGTCCTGGCAGGAGCCTACAGTGGAAGATCTTCTGACCAGGCCAGGCTGGAGCCTGGGGAAGAGGGGAGGGTATCTGGTCCTTGGGCCATGGGTCAGAGGGCGCAAATCCCAGGGTCTAGGGTCTTGGCCTGGTCTTCCGGCCTCAGACCGTGTGTCCACTGAGTCATAGACCCCTGGGCGACAATGGACAGGAAGCTGCCTAATCTCACCCTATGGCCTTCTCCTCCCTGGGCCTCGGTTCGCTCATCTCTAAAGGGAGAGGGTCAGCCAAGATAGATGCTCTCTAGGGTTCCTCCTGGCTCTAGAGCCCTGCGATCAGAGCCTGGCTCAGTGCTAACCTCTGGTGGCCAGTCTGTGAACAACACAGACCCCCATCCTCCCCATCCTGAGCTCCATGGGTCCTGGGAGCGTCCCACAACAGCCCTCCCTGTGGCCTCTGCTGGTGGCCCTGCTGGGAAGGGAGGCCTGGGCTCATCCACTGCTTAGGAAGTGTGGCTGCTGCTTCTCCTCCTTCCCAGCGGAGTTCAGAGACAGATGGACCAGCACCTAATGGTCTGAGGACTGTTTACAGGAGCTGAAGTGACTGCCTTTGGGAACTGATTTGATCATTTATTAATTTATGGTAAATCAGTCCTGTTTCTAATCATGGGCTAGAGTTCCTCTAATCCACTTGACAGATGAGGAAACTGAGGCCGGGGAGGGGCTCACACAAGCAGTAGGCAGCAGAGCCTGTACTCTCTCCCACCCTCCACGGCCTGGCCCCCACCTCTTCCTCTGACACTTTGCAAAGTCTCACCAGAGACTGGTGCCTTGCCCACAAGCCCCAGCCCTGCGGCCAGCCAGGATCCTGGAGGGGCCATACGCCCCAGGTCTGCACTCCAGCACTTTCCCCTCCATCTCCCTGAGGAGGGGCACAGGAAGGTGGGGCCTTCGCAGCTCTCCCAGAATCCCCCAAGGGGCAGAAAAGGGCCAAAGGCCTCTTTTTCTAGAGTCCCAGTCCCAAGCTAAAGGCACTTGGGAGGGATACGCTGGCTTTAAGCCTGTGTGACTTCCCTTTTCTGTGTCTCAGTCTCCTGCACTGCAAATTGGGCAGAACAAGGCTTGTTCTTTGCCATTTCAAGAGGGACGGCAGACAGCAAAGCTCCGAGAGGCAGAGGGCCCTGCTGGAGCCACACTGTCCCCGGGCAGGATGCTGGCCCAAGTGCCCTAAGCAGAGGCACCGGACTCCCCTTCTACAACCTGACCATTCCCAAGTCCTGGCCTGAGTGTGGGAAAGAGGGGAGGGATGGCAGCAGCAGTGGTGTGACTGTGGGAGAGCCCCTGGGAGGAGGGTACATCCCACAGGGCTGTCCAGGGGGCCTCACCTCAAGAGGATTCCCCCACTCTGGAATCCCCAGGTCTTGGAAGATTCTAGAGTTCTGGACTTCTGAAGCTCTAGATTCTGAGTCTCTGGTCCCAAAGCCCTGCTCTAGAATTCTAAGCTTCCCAGGCTTGCAGGAGTCTAAGGCCTGAAGGCTCTAAAACCTTCTCAGTCCCAGACTCTAAAGTTTGTTGTTCAGTTTAAAAAAACCAACAACCCAATTCTGTAGGTCACTGACCTCGTGGTCTGCTGAAACACACAGGTCTTTCTCATAGGAACGATGCTCCCACCTCAGATAAGAGGGGGCTTCTCCACTGTGGTCCCTTCAATAAGCTCCCCCCTCCCCACGATGTTTTGCAGCTCAGCCGTCCCCTACCTTGGACCAGGAGTTCTCTTTGCTGAGCAGGTCAGCATAGAAATAGGCCATCTTCCACTGGCATTTGTAGGTGAAACACCACATCAGCTCCCAGTAGCACATATGGTGGAACTGCTTCCAGTGCTGCTGGGCCTCACAGCACTCCTCGAAGCGCTGGATGGCCTGCGAGGGACAGAAGGACACTCGTGGGGGCTGGGTCTGCAGCCACTCCCTGCTCACCTCTCCTCCCCCTCCTCCTTGGGGAAAAAAACCCAGCCTGAGAGGTAAGAAAACTGGAATTAGTCCTGATTCTGCCACCAAACTGCTCACCACCGCCTCCTCTGGGCCTCAGTTTCCTCACCTGTAGAATGGGTATGTGGAGGAGGGAGGGGAGATGATTGGATGAAATTATCTCTAATAACCCTGGGAAGGGGTTCCAGATTCTAGTCCATTATAGCACTGAGTTAAGTAACTTGCCCAGTGTCCCACAGCTCGTAAGAGTTTGAGGCCAGATTTGAACTGCCTTCATGGCTCTATCTACTAAGCCACCTAGCTTTGGCTCTTTATAATATAAACTGTATTTTATAAATATAAAAATATCTATTTTTAAGATACAGGTTTACATACTCCAGGTTAAGAAGCCCTGGTTTGGAAGATGAGCTCTAAAGACATATTCAATGTCCTAAAGTTCTGTTTCCAAGACTCTAAATGGGGGGGGGGAGCCCTTGGAGAAGGGGCCCAGTCCATTTCAGGATTCCTGACAGAGAGGGAAGAGAAAGCCAGGCATATACAGCCATGTGTATGAGGCGGGGATTTGGAGAGGAAGCACAGTGGACTCTATGGACACCCCAAAATTCTCAGGAGAAGTCAGACCATGAGAGGCAGGAGAAGGGGGATGTTCAAGAAAAATTCTAAAGACCCAAAAAAAGATGATTCCAGTGAGGAAGGAAAGGCCAAGTCCTTGAAGGAGACCAATGTAGATGTGTCGGGAACTGAGTCTAAAGGGTTTAGATTTACCAGAGACCAGTTCAGAAGATGGAAAGGCCAGTAATGGGATGAGGGAGAGTACAGACGTCCTGTACCAACAGGGTCTGGAGTAGGAAACCTCAGAATGTGCTAAGGGTGATGGGGAGTGAAGGACCACCAACGGGTTTAGCCAGTTACACCAGGGAAAAGAGAAGGACGAAAGGAGGGATGGGACCAGTGCTCGGGGCAAGGGGGTGGAGGAGAGGGGACACAACTCAGTGCCTACATGGTCTGTTTCCTCTCCCAAGGAGAATGATCTTTGGACTGGAAAAGACAGACCAAAAGGGTTCATGGAGAGGTGAAACCCAAGATGAGTAAGGATCCAGCTGCTCTCGATGAGCTCAAGGCACAAGGCCTGGGCGAAGCCATCCCAAGGTGCTGAAAGACCTGGGAGATGTGACTGCTGAGCCACGATCAGTGATCTCTGAAAGGCCGTCGAGAGGAAAGATGCCACACTCACGGAGACAGGCAAATGCCTTGGTTTTCAGAAAGGAAAGAGGATGGAGTCTCGGCTCCAGCTCCTGGCCACATTCCAGGATGTAACAGTTAAGGGAGGCCTGGGCATTTAGAAAGGAAGCAGCAATCACCCAGAGCCAGGACGGCCTCAGCAAGAACAGGTCAGGTCAGACTAACTTCATTCCTGTGGAACAGAGTAACTAGGGGATCAGGAAGAGGCTGTGCTCTCAGTACCCTTGGACTGCAGAGAGGCATCTGAGGAAGCTTCTCTTGTCCCTCTGGTGGACAAGAGGGAGAAATGTGGGCGGGAGGAGAGAGCAACTAGGTGGAGTGAGGCAGGATCCAGCAGGGAAATCATCCTGGACTGGAAGTCAGAGAATCCGGGTTCAGATACTGGTTCTGCTATTTTACTGCCTGTGTGACCTCGGGCAAGTAGATTAATTCCTCTGTGCCTCAGTTTCCTCGCCTATAAGATGAAGGGGAGGGGGTGGGTTTGATGAAGTCGCCCCCCCTCAAGCCTCCTCCAGCTCTAAACCTGCTACCCTATGATTGAGAATTGCTTTAACAGTCAGATGCCAAAAACAGCCATCAGTAAGACGCTGTCAGCTTGGAGAGAGGCCTCTAGTGGAGGCCCCGACAATCTGCTCTGTGAGAACGTCTGTCAGGGACGCCGACAAAGGCCTTGACAATCCCCTCATCACCCTTTCCCATGAGACAAAGCTGAGAGTGATTGCTAACAGAAATGGCAGAGGCCAGACCACCGCTGGTCAGCAAGGGTCAACGGGGATTTCCCTTCAGGTCTGGGCTGGTCTATGTGCTGCTGAGGTCACTGGCCCCTTCCTGCTCTGAGACTCAGCGGTTCTAAGCCTTTACATTAGCTAAGTGCCCAAATAATGCTGCCATGATGATAGAATGACAGGTTGGGGACCTCAGGCCATGGTCAGGACCCACAGATGAGACCGGGCACAACGGACGGCCCCTCAGACTGGCCTGGCTTTGAGGCTCAGCTCTGACCCTCTCTCACAATGGGACCTCAGGGAAATGACTTCACCTTTCCATGCCTCAGTTTCCCCAGATGCAAACTGAGGATAATATTCCTGCTTTCTGCCTCTCAGCCAGTCAGGAAGAAAGTGATTTATGAAACCTTAACGCACTGCAGGTAGAAAGACCTGAGCATTTGTTAATTAGCACGATCATTTCTATTAATGTATAATATATGTCTATTAATTAGCATTCTGTTAATTATTCTCATCAGTTCATCATTACCGGCTGAGTGCCATAGCGCCGGGGACCCCTCTCCTCTCCACAGGCCCCTCCCTCCTCCAGCCCTCCCTAACTGCTATGTGTGACCAGTCTTATCTAGACTCAAGGCAGAGCCCCTCTGGTCTGGGCCTTTGGGGACTGACCACTGTCCATGCTGGCCCAGGAGAGGCAGTGTGGTGGTGCTCAGGGCATGGACTTGTCAGTTCCCACCTCAGACATGTACTGACCTCTCGGCCTCAGTTTCCCAATCAGTAAAATAGTTACTGTCGTTGCTATAGCACTTTAAGACCAGTAAAGTGATTCCCATTTTTTATCCCATCAGATCCTCACATCCTGCTGTTATTCCCATTTTTCAGATGAGAATGCCAAGGCACACAGTGAAGTGACTTGTCCAGGTTCACTCATCTAATAAGTGCCTGAGGCAGGACTTGAATGCAGATCGTCCTGACTCTGTCCACTGTGTCCCCAGATCTAAATCTAGAGTCCTAGGATCCCCAATGGCTTCAGCTACTCACTGTGTCAATGTGGCCCTTGATGGCTTCGATCCGGCCGGCAAAAAAGAGGAAGATGGCTCCCTATAAAACAAGAGCACCCCCAGAATGCCCTTGACTGGGGGCAGGACTCCCAAAGAAAACCCTGCTGCCCCCTTCAGTTTTCTGGAGACTGTCCCAAGGACAGGACACAGACTTGTTTTGCTTGACACCAGACCTAGGACTAGTGAAGTTCAAATATCCTGGAGCAACACAAGAAAGCTGTTTCTGGTGGGTAGTGAGCTCCCCATCACTAGAGGTGTTCAAACAGAACCTGTGTGATCTCTCCTCCTGCACTGGGTGGGAAGTAGGCCAAAGCCTCTCATCCCTTCTAACTTGGGATTGTATGAGTGCTAAGGGAAGCTTCTGGGCCCGCAGCTCCTGGTCTGCGGGAGACACAAGGGACAGGAGAGGGCAGCTTACTTTGGGGTAACGTTTCAGGTAAGGCTGGAGGAGTTTCTCAGCCTCTTCGATGTTGACGTTCCCAGTGCCTGTCATGATCCCGAGGAGAGAGATAGGTTCAAGGTCAGAGGTTTAGAGCACTATTCTGCACCCCCCCACCCTACCCTGAAGTGGCTGGTGAGCCTCAGAACCCAGCATGGGGGGTGGGGCATCATGATTCCAAGGGCAGGGCTACTATGTTTCCCCTTAAGGTACAAGTGATTATCCCTAATGGGACAAGACTGTGTTTCAAATGCTACAGCTCATGAGCCCCCATCGGTGTGCTTCTCACCATGACTATCAGAGAGGGAGTCATTTAGTCAGCCAGATTCAGTTAGTTTCTAAAAAGGGGTGTTTACTGAGGTGCAATAGTGAGAGCAGTTGCAAAGTTTTTGGTGTGCTTCCCCTTAATTAACTTAATGGATTCTTTATGAATGTTTGCCTATTCCTCCCCTAGGCTTAGGTCCAGGAATTAGGATGGGGAGCTGAGGAGTTGGAGGTAGGGGGTTGAGAGCGGGGGAAGGATGATGATGCAAAGGGCACCTCTTCTTACCAAGGACAAAGCTGAGGAAGGTGTGATAACAGAGCAGCAACATGGTACACAGCACAGCTCGGAAGCTGTGCACAGAGGCTCCCTCTTCCAGCTGTAGCAGCCCGTAGTCCTGAGCAGGAGGGAGAGGAGAGGTGGAGATCCAGGGACAGAGAAGAAGACAGAGGGGGAAGAGGGAAGGAAAAATGGGAGAGGGAAGATGAGAAAGAGACAGAGAGGTAAAGGGGAATAGAGGGGAATTAGAGAAAAGGGATAAAGAAGCACAATAAAGAGAGGAAGGAAATGAAAAGGAAGAAAAGGGGAGAGAGAGAACACGCAGAAACAAGAGGAAATGGGCAAGACCAGAGGGAGGCAGGTGAGAGGCTGAGGGGAAGTAAAGAAAAAGAAAGAGAAGCAAGCACTGAAGACAGACAAGGAGGGGGTGAGAGGCCCTCATGGGGTCCTAGCTTCAGAGCCAGAAGGAACCACAGATACCAGCTGGCTCAACCCCTCATTCTGCAGGTAAGAAAACTGAGGGCAGAGGAGCTAAGTGATGCCTCAGGCCACACAGGATACGTAGAGAGCCGACATTTGAACCCAGGTCCCCTGACTCCAAATTTAACCAGCTTTCCATGGTCCCACACATCCTGCCCTCAGATTTTTACAATGTCTCTTCTGCTACTCCTTGTGAGAAAAGGCAGGGCGAGGTAAATGCTCAGAATAAGGAGGTGAGGGTCCCACTGTCTTCTGCCTCTGGAGTAATGGGCTCCAGTCTAGCCACCACAGTTTAGGGAAGCTACTGGTCAGCTGGAGAGCGTCCAGAGGAGACAGGACACTTCGGACAGTGGTCTTATGACCACGCCATAGACAGAGTAGTTGAAGGAATTGGGGGTGTTTAGCCTAGAGAAGATTTGGGGGGACATAAGAGCTATCTCCTAGTATTTGATATGGCTGCCACAGATTGTTCTCTGGCCCCCAGCATAATCACAAGGAAGAAAATAATTTCCTAGCAACTGTCCAACAATAAAATAGGCTGCCTTATAAGGCAGTGAGTTTCCTGTCACTGGAAGCATTCAAGCAGAGGCTGGCTGACCAGATTATCAGGGTTGC
Organism: Pseudochirops cupreus; assembly: GCA_028627135.1. Lineage (NCBI taxonomy): Eukaryota > Metazoa > Chordata > Mammalia > Diprotodontia > Pseudocheiridae > Pseudochirops > Pseudochirops cupreus. The sequence continues at coordinate 23,673,728 of CM053584.1, read as the reverse complement.
CACAGAAAGGATCCCTGCACTAGGGAAGAGGTGAGACTCAATGATATGGAATGATTCCCCTTCCAGTTCTGAGATTCTCCAAGCATATAAGGAGGGAGGGCAGGGACGAGAACCATGTCAGAACACAGGAAATGGAGCTGTTCTTTCTTGGTACCAAGATCAAAGCCTTCTAGGGCCTTTTCCTCTTAGAAAATGCCCAGAAACAAGAACTGGGAAAGAACCCAAGCCTGCCCCATCCCCTGAGGCTCTGTCCTGCCTCCTTCCAGGGCTGGGGGACCACGTGTGGCCTCACCCAGGGACCAGGTCATCTCCTCCAAGCCCCTGCCTCCAGGGAGCCCTAGACAGGAGAGCCCAAGATCCCACGTGGGGGGTTTGCCCAATTTAACTTTCAGGAGCTACGAATGCAACATCTGCTCTATGGGCAGTTATTCTAGGTAGGCTGGCCCCAGAAGGAACTGATGGGGCTGGGCAGGAATGGGGAGGGGGCACCCTGCAGGAAGCCAGGGTATCAGAAGCTTTAAAGCACTTGGAGCAGACTCTTTACCTTGTTTCCAGAGAAGCCCACAAATTCCAGCAGCCGAAGGATCCTGGCTGGAAGCATGGACAATGTCTGAGGAGTGGAAACACAGGTGAGCAGAGGTGGGAGGAAAGGTCTCACCCTGATTCCAGGGCCTTCCCTACTTCTCCATCCTCTCCCTCACTCACCTGCAGACGGTATCTTCCTCCCTCCAGACAGAAACTATACCATGGGTGTGTGTGTGTGTGTGTGTGTGTGTGTGTGTGGTGTGTGTGTGTGGTGTGTGTGTGTGTGTGTGTGTGTGTGTGTGTGTGTGTCTGAGTAAGTGTATGTGTGTGAGTGTGTGTGTGTGTTAGGGAGGGCAGGGAGGGAAGAGCGGAGCTGAGGTCCAGAGGAAGGAGGGGGCTGAGGGGCATGAGAGGCTGTGCCAGAGTAGGCCAACCCAGACGATGACGGTCCCAAGATAGGCAGCCAATGCCAATAATGGTTCAAAGAAAAATCACCCTCTGTGCCCATGGGCCCTCTATGTTACTGAGCGTTTTTAACACTATCTCACACTCAGCTGACCCTCCCAACAGCCCTGGGAGCAGGCAGGGCACAGATGGTTAGGCTCTAGCTACTGCTGAGGAGACTGAGGCCCAGCAACGGACAGTGACCGCCCCCTCCCCAAGGTCACACCGTGAATGCGCAGCAGAGACCAGAGGAGAAGCCAGGCCTCCCGAGTCCCAGGCCAGCACGCTCCCCTTACCAGGCGGCCAGATGTGCAGGGTTCCAGGAGTGCCCCAGAAGGCCTCTCCCTCTCCACCCCTCCAGTCACCCTCACATCTACAAATTCATCATCAGACATTTTTATCAATCAAGAAACACTGTTCAGTGCCTCCTGTGTGCCAGGCACTGTGCCAGGCACTGGCTGTCATCTCCTGGTGCTAGTGTTATCCTCTCCTGGTGGCTGGTCCACTAAACATAAGGCCCTTGTGAGGGAAGCCAGGCAAGTTCCAAGGGTTAAGAAATAAGTGACAAGGTTGAGATCTGAACCCGGGGCTCCTCAGGGCTCCTCCCATTCCCCCCCACACCTCCTGGGAGGGCCTGAGGAAGGAGTGAAAGGTCAGAGCCCACCCCAGCCACCTATGGGCCATATGACCTTGGGCAAGTCACCTCCCTGAGCTTTAGCATCCTCATCTGTAAAATGAGGGGTTAGGCCTAGATGCCCTTAGGTCCCTCCCAGCATTAAACACAGGATCTCATCCTCCATCATTAGCCACGTCTGCCCCCCATTCCTGGGGTCAGTGGCACAAAACCAACGAGGGAAAAAGCCCCGTGATCATTCCTCATGAGGCGGGGGCCGAGTTTTATTGCTTATGTCTGTACTGCCCATGGTCCAAAGGGCGGTCAGCAGCCTCTGAGCCAGGGGAGTGCGCACAGCACCCTCTCCCACGGCACCCGGCAGGCCCTCGGCTGCTCTGCCCTCCTCACTGGGTGGGAGACGGCCCTCCTGTGACCACAGTGACCTCACCCAAACTGCACCCTGGGAGCCACGCCAAGCCAACCAGAGGAAATGCAAGTTTCTGAGGGCCCAGATGAGGCCTCCTCCTTCTCCCAGACAAGCCTGGGCACACAAGGGGCACTGCGGGAACCTTAGTGACTGACAACTCACGGATGGGAAACTGAGAATGAAAAAAGGCACAGTCACTGTGAGTCACCTGAGAGAAGCCCAGACCAGCCCTGGATGTGTGTGTGTGTGCGCATGTCTGTGTAGTATGTGTGTGCGCATGGGGGTGTCTGTGTAGTGTGTGTATGTACGTGGGGGTGTCTGTGTAGTGTGGGTGTGTGTGGGTGTGCGTCTGTGTAGTATGTGTATGTATGTGGGGGTATCTGTGTAGTGTGTGTGTGTCTGTGTAGTGTGTGTATGTATGTGGGGGTGTCTGTGTAGTGTGTGTGTCTGTGTAGTGTGTGTATGTATGTGGGGGTGTCTGTGTAGTGTGTGTATGTACATGGGGGTGTCTGTGTAGTGTGTGTGTGTGTGTGTGTCTGTGTAGTGTGTGTATGTATGTGGGGGTGTCTGTGTAGTGTGTGCGTTTGTGTAGTGTGTGTATGCATGTGGAGGTGTCTATGTAGTGTGTGTATGTACGTGGGGGTGTCTGTGTAGTGTGTATGTACGTGGGGGTGTCTGTGTAGTGTGTGTACACATGCACGTGTGTAAGGAGAGGTGGTGGGGAAGAGCAAGAGGTGAGCAGGCTCCCCTGGGCAGGCAGGGGGTGGCACTTACCAGGTTGAAGGCGCCCATGCCAAGCTTCACCCCTCCTTCAAAGTGGCTGTGGTTCTCTCCCTTTGAGTAGCTGGAGGACTGCACCAAGCTGTCCAGTTCCCTAGCCACACAAAGCAGTCGCTCAGCCCCAGGCTGGGCGGGGAGGGGAGTTCAGGTGGGACTTGGCCCATCCCCCCCACCCCCACCCCCACCCCAGCAGGGGCAGCCTTCGGAGGCCTCAGGCCCAGGGACCTAAGAAAACAGTCACAACAAGTAACAAGGACAATGATAAAGGGCCCCCTCTGCCCCAGGCACCTTCACTGATCCTCTCAACCACCCTGGGGGGCACATGCTGTCAGGATGCCCATTTCACAGTGGGGCAAACAGAGGCATGCGGAGATGAAGTGACCTGACCAGAGTCACACAGCTCAGATGCGCTTGAGGCCTGGTCTGAACTCGGGTCTTCCTGACTTCAGGCCCAGCGCTCTGTGCACTGCACCTGACAGGAGCCTTAGAATACCGAACACAGGGGCAGCTAGGTGGCTCGGGACCTTGGGCAAGTCACTTAACCCCAACTGCCCTGCCCTCCCCCTCCAAAAAGGCAAAAAAATCAGGATACCGAATATTGAAACATCGTCCTTAGAATGTAAGAGCCAGGGGAGGCTTAGAACACAAAGCACTGAACGTCACAGCCAAGAGTAGGTTCAGAGCACTGAATACCTAACATGGGGGTTAGACTCTCAGATCTAGGAAGCACCTTAGAGCTTCTCCAGCTCCCCTCCCTCCCATTCTGCAGAGGGGGAAACAGGTGCAGAGAGGGGGAAAGGCCTAGCCCCGGATCAGAGATCTGGCAAGCGGTACTGGTTCCCCCCCTACAGCAGGCTCACAGCCCCCACACCACCGTGCACAGAGGGTCTGCTGCTGAGCGTGATGCAGAGGCCTCATCTGAACCCCTGGCTGACCAATGGCTGCTTCCCTCTCTTGGCCTCCACAGGCCCTGGGGGAAGGTCTTGGCCAGGCTACAGACAGGGCCAGGAGGTCAAAGACGATGGGCCCCTGAGACACCCAAACTCCCCAAGCAGCAGAAACAGCTGAACCAAAGGCAGGTGCCCGAACGGAACAGGAAGATGTGATGACCGGGACAAAGGCCACAAATGGATGGCCAGACACAGAACTGGCCGCCGGGTGTGTGGTGGCCCAGAGACAGCTGGGATGGGTTTTTAAAGATGCTGGTGACCCTGAGGACGGAGCGTGGCCTGCGCTGCCCATCCCGGCTGGTGTTTTGGTTTGTTCTGCCAAATCACTCTTTGCATTTCTTCATGCTAAACAGAGGGGAGGGCTCACTGACCAGGGGAGGAGGGAGTCTAAAAATGTACCAAATTAAAGAAAACAGGGGCGCCTAGGTGCTGCAGTGTATGGAGCACCAGCCCTGGTGGCAGGGGGACCTGAGTTCAAATGCGGCCTCAGACACTTGACACTTACTAGCCGTGTGACCTTGGGCAAGTCACTTTACCCCAACTGCCCTGCCCTCCCCCCTCCAAAAAGCAAAAAGGAAAGAGCAGCCACAGGATAGGAGAGGAGAGGAGGGCACTGGGATCATTCACTCGGCAAACACCCGCTTGGTGCCCGCTGCGTGCAGGGTTCCCCAAGGGGTGGCTGGGTGCCAGGTCAGAGGCTTCCCACCCTCCTGTACCAGCTGGCTTCTTCCTAGGGAGGCTGTCTGGGGTGGCTGAGGGCTAAAAGTCCTGCCCAGAAGGGAAGGGCGGCGTGGGCTGGGCCTCTGCAGACCCTCGACCTCATGCTGCTCCCCCAGGCAGAACGGTGCCACGCCCCCATCCTTCAAGGTTCAGCTCCGAGGCCACTCCTCCACAAAGCCTTCCCTGAGCTGCCCAGGGAATAAGCCATCTCCACTGGGCGCAACACCACAGCACGTGAGTGTATGAAGTAATGGAGGGGGCACCGTATAAGACGGACACTGAACAACCGCCTCCAGGGGTCTGGGGGGCCGCTGAGGGGGACAGGGGTTAGCCTGGTTCTGCCTGGCACGAGGGCCGCCTCAGGAAGTAGTGAGCTCCCCATCCCCAGAGATGTGTGAGCAGAGAGAGGATTCCTGCTCAGGCCCCTGGCTGTGTGCCTGAAGGTCGTGGACAAGCTAGGTGAGGGCAGTTGGGCCCCCAGCACCACTGCCACAGGGGCCAGCCCAGAGCAGGCACCCAAAGCAACCCTTCCCCTCTGTGGGCCTCAGTTTCCTCCCTTCCTACAAAGTGAGTTGGTTCAAAGCCTTGAGGCAGACAGGCCTGGGGGAGGGCGGCCGGCCCACTCACTTGTACATCTGGTAGCTGTTCCGCACTCGGATGCCTCCTTTGATGAAGCTCACCATGTTCTCGTCCTGCGGGAGGGAGAAGTCTTCAGCACGGTTCGGGAGCTACCGAGGTGGGGCCTGGGCTTGTGTGGGGACAGAGGACCCGTGAGGGTTCTGGAAGGGGGCTGAGGCCAGAAAAGGCAGTCACAGCTTCACACGGGTTGGTGCGGGCCCCTCCAAAGGGCCTCATCCCCAGGCTAACCACAGAGAACAAATTCCTTCCACCACAGAAATGCTGGGCCCAGCTACCAAGTCTTGGAAACAGAGGCACAACAGTCTCTGGCTAGAAAGAATGGACCTTAGAGGACCCTCATCTCAGAGGAGCAGACGGAGGCCCAGAGAGGTCAGGGGACTTGCCCAGGGTCACACAGGTGGTAACTGGCAGGGCAGCGATTTGGAACTGAGGCCTGTGACTCCAGTCAATGATGCTGGGGCCTGGCACCAGGGATGTTTTGGCCACAGAAGCTCCCAGTATCACTTGTGGCATGGGGGCTCTTGGGTACACAGGGGTGTGGGTAGAAAGGGGCCCTCGCCCCAGGATGAGGGAGGACAATGGCCCCCACCTACCTGCAGGAAGGTCAGAGCAGCTCTCTGCAGGAGGCACTCAGCATAGCATACTTCGGCATGAATTTCTTCTGGGGGACAGAAAACCACAGGCCGGAGGTGAGTGGGTCTGTGCATCCCAGCAAGGCTGCCCTCCCCACCCCCAGCTGGCCATGCGCCATCGCCCCGCCCCCAGCAGGGCTGCTCCCTGCCCCTGGCTCTGCCAAGGCCTGGAGACCCTTTGGGGAGGAGGTTGGGGGGGTGTCTCTGATGTCCACGTCACATGGACTCAGGTCCTGGTACTGGGGCCGTGGAGACCCAAGAGAAGTTCTACAGGAAAGTCAGGCACTTCCCCAAACCAGAGCAACAAGAGTAATTAATGATGACAACAATGATATTTCTGTAGCTCTTTCTGGGTATGAGAAAGAAACTTTGCACACAGTAGCTCATTCGGACCTCCTAGCAAACAGAGGAAGAAACTGATGCCCATCTTACAGAGAAGGAAACTGAGGCCGCAGGCAGTCATGGATGGCTGGTCAGGCCCAGTCTGAGCCTTCACCTCACAGATGAGGAGACGTGCCCAGAGAGGAGGGAGCAAGCTGGGACTGCAGCCCAGGCCCTTCCTCCCTGGGCACCGAGGGCACTTTCTGGGGGACGCAGAGCCAGTCTCACTCCAGTGTCTCCTCTTGCCCCCTCTCTGGGGTCTCTGAAGATGCAGCTGTTTCTCAACCAGAGTCCTTTGTTAGAAGGGACCAGAGTGCATCCAGCCCAGATCCCCCTTACAGAGAGGAAACCGAGGCCCAGGGAAGCTAAGGGGCTGGCCCACGACTGCATAGCATCACAGATGGGACCACAAACAGCAGCAATAATGGATGCAGAGAGTTAGAAGCGACCTCAGAGGTGGTGCCGGGCTCACAAGGGGCCATCTGGCCCTCCCTCTCACTGTTAGGAAGTCTGTCCTGAGCCCTGACCGGCTGCCCTGGCTCCAGGAGAAACGTTCCCTTAATTGTTCCCTCCTAGGCCTCCAACTACAGGCCTTTCACCACGCTGGTCATTTAGGCCTCACGTCAGGAGAAACTTCTTAGCAAGCCGAGGGCTCCCACAGTGGGAGAGGCTCCCTCCCAAAGAGGAGAGTTCCCACCCCCTGGATGTCTCCAGGCAGAGGCTCAGGAAAGACGCTCATTCCAACATGGGTTAGACTAGAACCTTCCTGAGCTCCCTGCTGGCTCTAAGACTGTACTACACCTCATTAAGACAATCCAAAGACATACCGAGACTGCCAGGCAGGGTCTCCAGGGATGAAATAACAGATCTCTGGCAATCCTGACATCCTGGCCATCACCACTGAGCCCCTTCTCCATGGCCTGAGGTCATCTCAAAGTACAGGGACTAAGCACCAGGGGACTCAGGTTCCAAATCTACTTCTGCCTCTTTTTCATCATATGACCCCACTGGCTAAGCCACTTCCCCTCCTTGGACCTTGGTTTCCTCAACTAGAAAACTAGATTGAATGATCTCTGCCAGGTTTGAAAGTTCCAGGGTCAGCTGAGGGGCACTGCCAGGGCACAGCAGTGAGAGAGGGGTGGGGGACCTATGTGCCCCCACATGCAATGGCCCCAAACTGCTTTCTTTATACTGAGTGAGAATGGGACCCCTGAGGTCTCCTTCCTTGCTGCTGGCTGCTGCTTTTCAGGAGGGGTTTCTAGAAACCTGTTTCTTTCTCTCTCCTCCAGCAGCTGATGACAATCCGCAGAGCTGGCTAAGCTTTTCAGCTCCCTAACTGCAAACCCAACTGTAAGCCAGGGGCACTGCCACGCTGAAAGAGGGACACGCATGGGTTTTGTGACAGTTCTTCACTCCCTATTCCTCAGCTGTGTTCTGGATGGTCGAGGTGGCTGGGACTTTGGAACCTGAATGCCAGCAACAGGGGACACCTTGACAAAGGCCCAGGGTGCCGACTGCTTCCTAGACTCTTCCCTCTCAAAATGGACAGCCAGCACAGCCGCACGGCCCTGGTGGGGATCGCCTCACCTTCAGTGAACTGGTCCAGGGTGGGTCGGTGCATAAGATTGCTGAAGGAGCCTGCTACAGATAATTTCTTTCGGTGCCTGTGGGAAGAGAAGAGGGGTCCCAGGGCTATGAGAGTGGGCCCCTCCCAGCTCTGACATTCTCTGCTTCATCTTCCCATGAATCCTCTGAGACTTCAGCTTGAGTCAGTGCTGACACAAACTGTCAGGCAGCTGGAGCACGTCCCTTCTCCCCTGGGCCTCAGTGTCTCCATCTGTAAAATGAGAGAGTGGGCCCACTTCTGGCCATATAACATGTTGTGAGTCCCTTCCAGAAAATGGCTTTTACCTGTCAGAGTTCCTGGGAATACCCAAGGCCGTGGTCCCACATTAGCCTCTAGAGTCTAGCACATCCCAGACCCCAGGATTCAAGCCCCATGAGGGTCTTTCATTCTCCAAGGTCATGGACTCCAGTCCAGGGCAAGCCTCCCACAGGTGAGAAGGACCACAGATTCCCCAGCTATGGCCATTCTCATCCCATCCCAGAGACAGCCAAATAGGCCAGACACTAATGAGCTGTGTGACCCCAGGAAATTGTGGCCGTGGCCGGCTGGGAGGTCGTCGTGCCTCAAATCTCCCCCCACTCTAGCCCACCTTCCATTCCCTGTCAGATGATCTTCCTAAAGCACAGACCCGACCACGTCATCCCTACTCCTCAGTAAACTCCAGTGGCTCCTCTCGCCTCGAGGACCAAATAGAAAAAGCCTCTCTGTGGTGTTTAAAACTCTTTATAATCTTCTTGTTGATGTTGAGTCATTCCAGACTCTCCATGGCCCCATTTGGGGTTTTCTTGGCAGAGACGCTGGGGTGCTTTGCCATTTCCTTCTCCAGTTAATTTTACAGGTGAGGAAAATGAGACAGACAGGGTGAAGTGACTTGCCCAGGGTCACAGCTTCGAAGTGTCTGAGGCTGGATTAGAACCTGGGAAGAGGAGTGCTCCTGCCTCCAGGTCCAGTGCTCCATGGCATCCCCTGGTGCCCTATTCTCCAGGAAGCCCTTCCTAGTGGCCCTTAACGCCAGTGCCCGCCCCTGCTAATTAATTCCAGTTTCTTCTGTCTGTCTGGAAAGCATTAGTTGTTGGCAAGGTCCTTGAGGGCAGGGGCTGCTCTCCCTTCATCTGGCCAAGGGCAGGCCCTGAATAAATGCCTGCTGACAGACTGACTGATCTCTCGGAGCCTCAGCTCCCTCGTCTCCCAAAGCGGGGCTTCCGCTCATCCCCCAGCCCCTACCTCCCCCCGGGCTGGGGAATGGCAGTGGCTAAATGAGATCTTAGTTCCTCACTGCCCAAAGCAGCCAGGGAGCACCATGGGGAGAGAACAGGCCTAAGAGTCTGGAAGGCCTGAATTCAAATCCTGCTTTAGATCCTTACTTGCTGCGTGACCCTGGAGAAGTCACTGAACCTCTCAGGGTCTTCCCCCTAATCTGAACAATGGGGATGGGGGTACCTTTTCCAGCTCCAAAGCCTCCAGTTGTCAGCACTGTGGGACCCTGGATGGGTCACCAGCTCTATGCCTCAGTTGGACCATCTGTATAATGAGGAGGGGAAGATCAGCTTCCTTCCCAGGGCTGCTCTAAGGCCCCTGCTATTGGAATGAACACCTCGAACCTGGGACACTGGGTGTGTACGATGGTGCCACAGGTCCCAGATGAGTCCCTCAGGGAGCTCACAGAGCAGCCGGGGCAGGGGGAAGTCAGGCAAGACCACAGAGAGCTACATAAGGAGGCTGTGTGTATCGCCAGGGCCTTGACAGAGGGACAGAAGGTCCACAGAGCAGGGAGAGGGCTTGGAGACAAGGGCAGGTCAGAGCCTTCCTAACTTCTGGATCACCACATTTCCACATAAGGGGTTTCTTTGGTCAGTTTTTGTATATTTCACATGTCACAGACCATCCTTGTGAAGCTTCTGAGGGGTCCAGGGCACCTCAGATCTAGAACATGTGGCCAAATCTATTAAGATGAAATTCAACAGGATAAATGCAAAAATACACGTAGAGCCCAAGGGTCGGTGGCTGCAAGCCTGGGATGGTTTGACAACAAGCTTGTCTGAAGAAGATCAGGGGTCTCTGGTGGCCCTCAAGCTCCATATGAGTGAGGAGGGTGATGATGCAACCAGCAAAGTAGATGCAGCAAGAGAAGGATGGCGGCCGGTATGAGGGAGGACCTGGCTCCTCTGGCCGCAGCATGGGAAGGACACTGGTAGACAGTCCAGCGTCCAGGGGAGGGCCGCCAAGATGGGGAAGGGTCCTGGGGGCAGGCCACCTCATCATAATGACACCACCTACAACTCAGAGAGACTCCAGAGTCTGCAGAGAGCTTTGCTATCTCATGTGACCTCCACAACGATCCTGAGAAGCAGGGGTTACCATGACCCCCCAAGCTACAGAAACCATACACGGAGGCAGGCCGCAGTGAGGTGAGTGGCCCAGGGCCAAAGAGGCAGCATTTGAACTGGGGTCTTCCCCACTGAAGATCTAGCACCTGTCCACTGGGCCCCCCAGCTGTGGAGAAGGGTCTGGGGGATTCTGTGAATGTGACCAGGCCCCTAACCTGAGGAAGCCTGGTTGGGGGGCACTAGGGGAGCCAGGCAAGGCCTTTTGGAGGTGACCTTTGAACTGAGCCCGAAAGTAAGCCAGGAAATAGGTGAGGAAGGAGTGAGTTCTTGGCATGCAGGCAGCCAGGACAAAGGCCTGGAAGTAGCAGGATCCTCGAGGAGGCTATAAGGCTGGATCATGGAATGGGGGACACTGGGAGGCCAGAAAGAGGCCTGTAGCCAGAAGCCCCGGGTTCAAGTCTCACCTCCTGGCCGTGTGACCCTGGGCAAGGCCCAGCTCTGCTAGCCTTAGTCTCCTCATCTGTCAAAAGGGCACAACAGTAACAGGGTTATTGGCCGGAGTGTTAGGAGGCTCAGAGGACAGAGGGCAGGTAAAAGAGCTTTGCAGACCTTCAAGGGCTAGAGGCTAGGCTGGGGTCTTCACAGTTGGGCCCCCCCCGCCATGGTGCAGATCCCCACTGTCTTTGCAGCTTGGAGCCTCAGAGCTGCTCAGGGCACTTGGATGTTAAATGATTTGCCCAGGGTCACACACACATATGTCCTGCCTGGATCGGGCACGACTTGAACCCAAGCCTCCTTAGCTCTGACACCAGTGCCTCAGCCTTGGTAGCGCCATGGACACAACAACAGGCCTGAGGTCAGGAGGGCCTGGGTTTAAATCCGATCTCAGACACTTACAAGCTCTGGGACCCTGGGCAAGTCACTCAATTTGCCTCAGTTTCCTCATCTGTCAAATGGGGATAACAGCCCCTATCTCCCAGGTGTGATGCGAACACCAAATGAGATAATATCTGTACAGCGCGCCACACAGCCTGGCACACAGTAGGTGCTCTAAAAACGCTAGTTATTATGCTGTCTTTATGCAAACCTGGATGATTACTGTCTAAGCCTCAGTTTCCCGGGCTGTCCCAGGGGGCTGATGGACCCCTAACAACTTGGAGAGTCAACTGTGAATGCTCAACATTCACACCTGAAAATCAAGAGTGCCTCAAGTCCGGTTTGACTGCTTCCCTGATTTCCTAGACTTAAGAAAGTGTGAAGAACGCAGGTTAAACTTTAAAGCATGCCCTGCCTTTTTGGACAGCTGGTCGTTAAACATTTACCAGCACACCCCCATCTATAAATAGGGGTCACTAGGAGGAAGGAACCCTGCAGCCCTGGGAGGGGGCTGCTATTTAAGCCATCTACCCAGAGCACTGGCTCTTCCTTCCTGGAGTGCCCAGTGCCCTCGTGGCTGCAGGCCACCCCCCATCTGGCTCCAGGAGGCAACTCATGACATGAATGACCCCAGGACCAGCTTCCTGCTGATCAGGAGGCCTTTAATGAGTTTCATCAGCAAACAGCTCTGCCCTAGTATGGGGGAAAGGAGGCAGCTGCTGCCCAGCTTGCCAGGCAACCACTGCCCCTGCCCAGGAGCAGGCCTGGGGGTGGTTTCCTGGGCTGGCACTCACAGCTGGAGGCCTGGCAGAGGCAGCAGGATCAGCCCTGCCTTTTGCCCAAACGACTACAGCCCCACAGGGCTCAGAGCAGGAAGGCCCTTAGGGGTCACTCCACCTCACCCCCTCATTTATTTCACAGATGAGGCCCACAGGACGAGCAAATTGGCCAAGGAGCAGAACAGGAATGGGAGCCCAAGCCAGAGACTGTCCTGGCTGCCCCCTAGGTCTAAGACCTCGAGGGGCCTGGGGTATTATCCAGTCTGGCATTTAGCACAGAGCAAGCACTTAATACATGCTTCCTGACTGATTACTCATCTTCCTCCTGCTAGAATCCCCTTAACAATCCTCAGTCAACAAGCATTCATTAAGCTCTTACGTGTGTCTCACAGGTAGCCATCCAGCAGGTGGGAGGGGGTGTCCACCTCCTGCAATGCTGACCTCCCCATTCCAAAGCAGCCATAGGAATTCCATGAGTTCTGAGCTGAAGTCCATGGGCCAGGAAGTCCCACCCCTCTGCCCCCTGGGGCCAGTCTGAATAAACCCAGTTCCTCTCCCCTGAAGACAGCCCTGCCACCCTGAGTCTTGGCTTGTCTCTCTGGGGTTAAACACCCCCAGCCCCTCCAACAGAGCCTCCCAGCCATGGTCTTGGTCTCCCTCTTCCAAACAGAAGAAGGAAAGAATACTGGATCACAGTCAGTCAACACGCTTTCTGTGCCGTGCCACCTTGGCCAAGTCACTTCCTTCTCCACCCTCCAGGCCTCAGTGTCCTCCTCTGTCAAACAAGGGGACTGGACAAGAATAACTCTAAGGGTCCCCCTGGCTCTGGAGCCAGGATCCAGTTTGCTAGCATCCTCCCTAGACTGGCGCTCGGAACTCAATCCAGTATTGTCCACGACTATGCGAGGCAGAGGACAGTAGGGTCATGAGCCCTTCCTGGTGGAAGCTTTGCCTCTGAAGGTAGCCCGAGGCCTTCTTTTTGAAGTTGCCACCCCGTGCTTACAAGCTCCTTGCAAGGCTCAGATCTCTTCCAAAGGAACTGCCTGCCACATTTCTGTCACTGAGTCTGCAGAACTGACTCCAGCTCTCTTCTCAGACTTGTCTGACCGCCACCCCGCACCTGCCATCCAGTGTGCTCAGGGCCGCTCCCAGGCTTTTGCCATGTGCCCATTTGGTAGATCTACTACAGCGGAATGGGAAGAGCACAGAATTTGGCATCCAGGGACCCGGGTTTGAACTGCTGCACTAGTGACCTTGAGCAGGTCTTTTCCTATTCTGGGTCTTGGTTTTCTCCCTTATAATATGAGAGTAGATAAAGGTGACTCTGCACATGGCGTCCAGATCTATCCTAGGTCATATTTCCCTTCATCCAAGACTTACTTCACTCTCCTACTCTCACTGTTTCAATATTCCAGAAACCCTGATCACCAAGCCATTCCCCCATCTCTGTTTGGCTCTTTCTTGCCTCTGTGCCTTTCCATGGGCCATACCCTCTGCCTAGAACGCCCCCCTTCCTTATCTGTCCAAATCTTCCTCCTCCTTCAAACCTCAGCTCAGGCCCTGCCTCCTCTAAAAAGCCTTCCCTGATTCACCTTGATCCAAGGGAATGGTATCTCTTCCTCTCCAAATTTTCTCGGAGCACTTTATGATTTGACCTTGTATCATGTCCAAGAGCTTTGTCTGTCTCTCCCAGGAGACTGTAAGCTCCTTGAGGGCAGGCCCTATAATACTCTGCATCTGTTTCCCCAGTACTAAGTACAGGGCCCTGCATACAGTAGGCGTTCACTAAATGTTGGCTGAATTGAGTCAAACTGCCTTGAACCCCAAAATGTCTCCATAGGCCAGTCAGGGCATTTCTCCCTTACAAGGAGCTATTATTGCATGAATTACAGACGGCTCAGCCATCAGCAAGAAAGGTGGAACCCGAGGAGCACTGGGCAGAGCCAGAACTAGGGCAGGGCAATCAGAGACATGCCCTAGGGCAAGCATAACATTTACACTTGTTCTGGGGCATAGAAACAGCAGAGCATAACGGCTACCTATTAAAATAACTGATTTTAATTAGTGGGATGCTAGGGGACCTAAGGCTTCCTCCCTGTGCCATGCCTGTGGCCCTAAGGCCTCTCTCCCTACCTTGCCACGAGGGGCCGGGACCCGAGTTTCACACTCCACCTCCGTTAGTCTTGAAAAGCTGATTTGTGGGTACGTGTCATGCTGCCAACATTACTAGTCATAGCTCTGGCCATTGGCATCTCACAGGGACAGCCATGGGAGGCAGAGATTCCTGACCTCTCAGAGAGAAGGCTCTAGAGCTTCAAAGAGCAAGGGCAAGGCAAGGGAATAAGGCAAGGGGGCTCAGTTTCTGGCTGCAGACTGGGGACTGGGAGTCTTGATGGGATTTCAGGCACGGTGACCATCAGGGGTGAGAATAAAGAGGGTTGTGATCAGATGGGTTTTTTATTTACTCTGAAATCACATCCCACCGGACAGCTGTCCACTTTGCTTCTGTAGAGGGTCAGTCTCATGGGAAGCATGAAACGTCAGCGTGGGAGGGGATGCCTGCCATGACCCTCCACACTACCCAGCAACAAGAAATCCCTCCTCCAGCACTGACATCCCCCTCCCCCCCCCACTCCTTACTTCTGGCATAGGATCTGGGCCTCCTTCATCATGTTACAGGCGTTCAGGATATCCTGGGGGTCAAATGTCATCATGGCTTGCATTTCTAAGATGGTGGCATAGGTCAGGGAGTGGTACATGCTCTCCTTGGTTCTGTGGGGAAAGAAAGAAGGTGGGAACTATGAGAAGAGATGAGCTACCGAGCCAACGGGTGGGCCTGGGAAGGCCTGGCACTGACCCAGGGCTCAAGGGGAGCTGGACAGAGTCGGCACCAAACTGGGGCAAGCTCAGGACCCGCACCCAGCAGCACGAGTTCTCAGAGTTCTCATCAACATCACGGCAGAAAGTTTGTAAAGGGCTTCACGAGCATTCTCCTGCTGTATCCCCAACAGGTAACCCTCACATGATGCTTACTGCACACCAGGCTCCGGGCCAAGCACTTTACATCTCCTCTGAGCCTCACCACAAGCCCTTGAGGTGGGTGCTGTTAGTGTCCCCATCTTACGGGTGAGGAAACTGAGGCAAACAGAAGTGAGTGATCTGCCCAGCATCACACAGCTGGACTGGACCTGAGTTTTCCTGACACCAGGCCCCACCCCCGTCCCCCCACTTCAGAGAAAGTCTTTAGCTGAGAGGGCAGGAGACGTGAAGAGAGAGAAGAGTATTTGGGACCACTGCCATGGGGAACGAATGATGGAGTGAATGTGTATTAAGTGTTTACTATGTGCCAAGCAGCATGCTCTAGTGAGCCCAAAGACCTGGGTTCAAGTCCTACCACACTTAACGGCCGTGTGGCCTTCCTGAGCCTCCACTCTCTCCCTGGTCAGATGAGGGGTCTCTGGGGCCCTGCCCAGCTCTACATGCAGGTAGGCCCCTGTGACCCCCTCGCAGCTCTGACTCCATATGTCAGTGGCAGAGCCGGGGCTGGGGTACAGCGTCATGCTGCTGAACCCCACAGGACTGAGCCGAGTCTTTGGGAGCAAGGAGGATGGAGGCATCTCTCAGGGGTTCCCAGGACCCCCTTCTCCCCACCCTCCCCCCATCGTCCTGGCTCAGAGGAGACCTCAGAACCCAACCAGCTCATTCCATCATTTTACAAAGGAGGAGGAAGTCGTTTGTCTCGCTCACACAGACAGGATCTGAGCAGGACCTTCTTGTCTGTTCTCTCCACCCCCCCTCCCCCACATTTCCCACCTCCACTCCTGAGTGCACGCCTGCTCTCCCATCTGTCACCAGCATCCCTCTGGCCCAGCCCTCAGCCTGCTCCTGGGCCTGGGCTCTAGCCTGGGGCTGCTGTCCTCACAGCCCAACCCCCTCCCCCTCCCCCCACCCCAGTTCAGCAGCACCAAGATTCTGACCCTGATCTGACAGGGGAAGTGACTGCTCCTCCGTCACACAGCCAGAGGGCCCTGGCCAAGGCCCTTCCTGCTGCGCCCCACCCCCCTGCTTCCTCGTGCTCTGGGAAGGTTTGGGGGTGGGCTGGGTGGGGCAAGGAGGCAGCACTGCCCCATCCCTAAGGCTCGGCCACCCCCATGTGTACAGAGCAAACAGAAGCCGGTTTGTTTAGCTCCAGCCACGGAGCCCCACCCACTGAGGGGCTCCACCCACAGCTCAGGGACCCAGCCTAGCCTCCAGGCTGGAGCCTCTGGGAAGAGCCTGGCAAGTCTCTGCAAGACCTTGGAGAGCTGGGACACCCACCTCAGGCTCTCTGTCCCCCAGCTCGGGAAGACTCCTCTCACCAACCCTTGGTCATGTGAAGGATTGGGAAGGCCTGGGTTCGGATCCTGCCTCAGATGCTTCCTGGCTGCAGTATGGCCCTGGGTCAGTCACCTCACTGTGCCTCTGCCTCAGTTTCCTCATACCCCCCTCCCAGGGCTGTTGTGAGGATCACTAGACCCTATTGGTGAAGCACCGTGCCAACCTTCACAGGCTCCACAGACACGGGGCACGATGCAAAGACAATGGCAAACAACTTTTCTCTCCACTCGAAGCTTTGCAAAGCCCTTTACCAAAGGGATCTCCCCTGGGCCTCCATTTAGCTCTTCCGGGCACTACTATCTGCCTTCTTAGACAGGATGAGACTGAGGCCCAGAGGGGGGATGGGAGCCCTGGCTTAAGTCTGGTCCTGCCCCCACATGGGCAGGACATGGTGTGGTGGGCACCAGCCAGGGCCTCCCCACAGCTGCCGCAGGGGCATTCTTCGGTCCCCTCTCTTCTTCTCTGGATGACCCTGGGAGCACCCCAGGGCTAATCTCGGAGGTATGGGCTATCCTGGGCCCTGCCCGGGCCGGAGCAGGCAGCTATGGCCAAGGAGAGAGTGGGCCCCCAAAAGTCAGAAAGCCAGGCCTCATGCTCCGGCTCTGCCACAGATTTGCCACGTGTCTTCAGGAAAAATCGCTTCTTCTGGGCCTTAGTTTCCCTATCTGGAAAATGGCACAATATGTACGTGCAGACAATGACCTAGGTTCAGATATGGCAGCGGATGGGAAAGCAGCTGGAAACTAAACTGGAAAGTGAGCCTTAGTCTGCACTCAGGGCAGATGGAGGGCCCCAGCACCGCCCCCCATCCCCATCTCCCGGGGCTCTCAGTCCACTGGGGGAAGGAGACCAAGTCACAAACAGGAGGAACCACAGTAATGATAAACAACTGGCAGTTATATAGATAGTGCTGAAATATTCCACCATCCCCCTGGGAGGGGAGAGAGGATCCACAGAGCTGCCTACAGTGCTCAGCAGGGGAGAGCCCTCCCAGGCCAGCCAGCAAGGCCACCGGAGACGGGGGGCAAGGGGGGGAAGTGCTCAGGCCACTGTCTGGCCAAGGGCCACTCCAGACACCTCTCTGGCCGTTTCCCTCTCTCTGTCTCTCCTCTCTCTCTGTCTCTCTCCTCTCTCTGTGTCTCTCTGTCTCTCCTCTCTCTCTCCTCTCTCTGTGTCTCTCTTTCTCTGTCTCTCTCTTTGTAGGTCTCTCTCTCTCTCTTCTCTCTGTCTCTCCTCTCTCTGGCTCTCCCCTCTCCTCTCTCTCTGTCTCTCTCTGTCTCTGTCTCTTTGTCTCTCTCTTCTCTCTGTCTCTCTTTCTCTGTCTCTCTCTTTGTACGTCTCTCTCCTCTCTGTCTTTGTCTCTCCTCTCTGTCTCTTTCTCTCTGTCTCTCCCTCCCTCTCTCTTTCCTTCCCTCTCTTCCTCCTTCTCTCTCTCTCTGTCTCTCTGTCTCTGTCTCTCTCTCTCCTGGTGGCCTGATCCTTCCCTCTGCCCACTCTCTGCCTCCTCTGCAGGCTCCTTGTCCTTGTCAGGCCCCCAGACAGTGAGTGCTACTCCCCAAAGCTCTGTCCTCCACTATCTGCTCCAAATCACAAAATCTCAGAGCTGGAAGGAACCTCACAAGCACCTAATCCAAGCCAAGGGGGAAAGCACTGTCACCCTGGGAGACCTCATCAGCTCCCATGGATTTCAGGCTCCCAGGTCTGTCTATCCAGCCCAGGCTCTTCCCTGAGCATGTCTCCACTTGAAAGTCCCATCAGGACACTGAACTGCATGTTCAGAATGGAGTTAATGGGTAGAAGTTGTAAAGAGGGTAACTGAGGTGGGATGTCAAGACCAAGTTCCTTCCTAACAAGAAGAGCTGTCCCAGTGTGGAACAGGCTCCTCCTCACTGGCAGTCTTTCAGCAGGGGTTGGACGGCCCCCCCAGTGGGAGTGCTGCAGTGGCCACTCCTTTTTATGATCTGAGGAGGCCAGAGGGCCCATGGGCCCATCTCCCTCCAGGACTACCAACCCAGAGCCACAAGGGCCCAACCCCCTTCTTTTACTATGAGGAAACAGAGTGTCACACAGGCTGTGCATGGTAGAGGTGGGCCTCACACCCAGGCCGTGCAGCCTTCACATACCCTTGGATTCCCAATGGGATGCCCCAAGGAGGCCAGCCTTGGTCATCCTTACTCAGCAGGCCCCAGCTTCTCCCAAATACCAGTGAGGGGCTAATCCCACCTCTCCCCAACAACTCTCACACAGCCCCCACCCCTGTCAAGGCCTGGAGGGAGGCAAGAGCCTGTGAACTGGGTCCTGGCCCCAGCACAGGTCTGACCAAGGCAGGCCCTCGTGCTCCCTGCTACCTCCACGTAACCCTGCCTACCTGTCCAGTCTGATTTCAAATCATTCCTCTTCGTGAACTGCGCATGGCTACCCCCAAAACTTGACACTATCTCCCACTCCTCCCTTGTGCCTTTGGCCAAGCTGTGCCCCCTGCCTGGCATGCCCTCCTCCATCTCACTCTCTTAGATGCCTTGTCTCCCTTCAAAGCTCAGCTCAGCTGCTGCCTCCTCCTTGAAGCCTTCTCTGGTCTCCCCCAGCATCAGCATTCCCTCCCTCCTCTATCTTTCCTGCACCTTATTTCAGTGTCTACCTATGTATCTTTCTCTGCCTGGGAGAATAGGAGCTCCTTGTGGGCAGGGATGAATGCCTTCTGGTCTTTGTCTCCCCAGAGCCTTGTGCAAGGCCTGGCACACAGCAGATGCTTCCAGGATGTTTGCTGGGCTTCTCCCTCCTCCACTCCTCTTATTTGGAACCAGGACAAGCCAGAGCTGGAAGGGCCCTTAGGAAGCCTTCCCTGGGATCCCCTTCCTCGACACAAGAAGAAACAGGTGCCCATGGGGAGGGGGAGGGGCTCACAGCAGCTCACATATGGAAGGCTAAGAAGCCAAGGTGAATGGGGCCCAGCTCCTTGAGCAAGCTCTTCCTACTATGACTGCGCTCATGGCCTAAAAATAAGGCAGACTAAACATCTGCAAACTCCATTAGACTAACGTGCGTGTGATTGTTCCCCCTTGGAGTAAACAGTCCTTAGTGGAAAAACCAGTCCTTCCCCCGTAGGAAGCAGCTGCCAAGACCGTCTGTGGGGCATGGTTTATAAGAGGGTGCCCGTCAACAACCGGCACCTGCCCAAGACAGTCTGGAAAAGAGCACAGAGCTTGGAACTGGAGGGCTGGGCTTTTCTCTGAGCCCTGGGAATGTGCCAAGAGTCACTGTCTGCCTCTGGGCCTCAGTCTGCCCATCCATAAAACAGGGGGCCACCTACCTGCCTCACTGCAGTGAGGAAAGAGCTTTGGAGATCTTCAGGGTGGAGGCGTGGGAGTGGGCGTGGCTGCTAGGGCCTGACCAGCAGCCCTGGCCCACCCCCACCCCCACTCCACAAGAGTCTGCCAGGCCAAGGCCCTGCTGTTTCCCCACCTGCCTCTTTTCCTGTCTTTCTTAGCATCCCTGCTACTAAGGTCTGTCTCTTCCCTTCTTTCCCTTTCTTGGCCCTTAGGTCAATCCCTGGGAGGAAGAGAGTCCTGGCAAGGGGCCTACCCCCAAAGACAGGAGAGGCTCCTTCTGGAAGCCACTGGAGTTTCCCAACCTTGGGCAGAGGTCCAGGGGCAGCACGTGGTCCCACTGGGCCCCAGAAGTAGACCAGATCCAAGATCCAGAACTAGGAGGGCCCAGAGAGGTCATTTAGTCCTGTTGCCTTACTTTAAAGATAGGGAAACTGAGACAGAGGAAGATGAAGGCAGAGCCAGAAGGGCCCTGAGAGGCTACTTGGTCCAGCTCCCTGATTTTACAGATGAGGAAACCAAGGCCCCTGGAAGTCAGATCTCTCTTCTAGGACCCCACAGCAAGTAAGCAGCAAAGCTGGGATATGAACCCTGGTCCTCTGATGCCAAATACAGTGTGGCTGGTCTTTGTGCACTGCATTCATGCTCCCTCTGTCCAGCCCCCATTACAGAAATGGCACTTACAACGCACTGAGATCTGCCAGCACCCTACACACATCTGGCCTCACCTCACCCCACACAGGGGCTATACTGAGGGTCTGATTGCACAGGTGGGACCCAAGGATCCCGGGCCTCAGAGGCCCCTGGGCCAGAAGCCACGCACGGGGCAGCCTCCACTGCCCCTGAATCAGATGGAAGTGAAATCAGGAAATATTAAACAAAGCAAATGAAGAAACAACAGAACATGGGTAGCCTCGCACTTTAAAGCTAAGTCAACACATGAGCCTAAAGGGGTGTGGATGTACAGATTAGTGGGCCCCCCCATTTGTGTCTGAGGGGCCCAGGCCCTGGCTCCCCTAGCCTATCAAAGACCCTGCTCTGCCAGCTTCAGACACGGATTCCTCCCACTCTCCTGCTCACAAAAGCGTGCTGATCGAGGCCCCTCTGACTCGACGTTACAGCACTGCCTCTGGCCCTCACTATGGCAAGCTGCACTCACCCCAGGAGTTTTTCCAAACCCTTCTGGTCTCTTCTCAAAATTCCCAGGGCTCCCCTTCCCCGTACCCTCTCAGACAAAAGCCTTTTCTCCATTTCACTGACAAAGTTCACCAAGAGCTTCCTCTTCTCCCCTCCTCCTCAATCACATCTCCCAGATGCCCCTGCCCCAACCTCCACCTTTCCTCATCTCACACACTCAGGGGGCCTTTCTCCTTGCCAAGGTGAGCCCTCCACGTGCACAAGGGATCTCGTTCCATCCCATCTTCTCCAGATGACCTCCCCTTCTACCATCCCCACTCTCTCATCTGTCTTCAGTCTCTCCCTGTCTACTGGCTGCTTCCTCCTGCCTACAAACACACCCCTGGCTCCCCATCCTTGATAGTTCATCCCCAACAGCAAGCCTTCATCCCTCTACTCCCTTTTGGGGCCAACCTCCTCCAGAGAGCTGCAGAGCAAGTGCCTCTCTTCCCTGTCCACTCACAGTCTGGCTTCCCACCTCATCATGCCCCCCGGAGTACCCTCTCCAAGTTCCCAGTGCTCTCTTAGCTGCCAAATCCAACAGCCTCACCCCACTTCTCATCCTTCCTGACTCTTCTGCAGCCTCTGACACCGCCCATCACCCTCTTCTCCTGGATTCTCTCTCTCTGTCTCTGTCTCCCCCATCTCTCTGTCTCTTTTTCTGTCTTTGTCTCTCTCTCTCTCTCTGTCTCCTCCATCTCTCTCTCTCCCCCCCCCCCCCACCTCTCTGTCTCTGTCTGTCTGTCTCTCTCTCTTTAAAGGCTCTGTCCTGGACTCTCTTCTCTCTGTGTCTCTTTCTCTGTCTCTGTCTCTCTCTCTTCCCCATCTCTCTG
>CM053584.1:23433214-23651796 GCA_028627135.1 Pseudochirops cupreus | reverse complement strand
CCCCCCCCCCCCACCTCTCTGTCTCTGTCTGTCTGTCTCTCTCTCTTTAAAGGCTCTGTCCTGGACTCTCTTCTCTCTGTGTCTCTTTCTCTGTCTCTGTCTCTCTCTCTGTCTCTTTCTCTCTGTCTCTCTCTTTCTGCTCCCCCATCTCTCTCTCCCCCATCTCCCTGTCTCTCTGTCTCTTTCTCTGTCTCTGTCTCTCTCTGTGTGTCTCTTCCTCTGTCTGTCTCTCTCTCTCCCCCATCTCTCTGTCTCTCTCTGTCTCTGTCTCTCTCTGTGTCTGTCTCTTTCTCTCTGTGTCTCTCTTTCTGTCTCCCCCATCTCTCTCTCCCCCATCTCTCTGTCTCTCTGTCTGTCTCTGTCTCTGTCTCTCTCTGTGTCTCTTCCTCTGTCTCTCTCTGTCTCTGTCTCTCTCCCCCATCTCTCTGTCTCTCTCTGTCTCTGTCTCTCTCTTTCTGTCTCCCCCATCTCTCTGTCTCTCTCTCTCTGTCCTGGCCTCTCTTCTCTCTAAGTATCACTTCCCTTGGCGATCTCAGCAGTCCCCATGCATTCCATTAGCACTGCTGTGCTGAGGATTTTCAGGTCTTCTTGTCCAGCTGCTGACCTCCAGACTTGCATTTCCAAATGACCACTGGATATTATGACCTGGATATCCTGTAAACATTTTAAGCTCAATATGTTGAGCCTTACCAGGAGGCAGCAAGGCAGTGCATCAGATACAGCTCTAGGCTTATAGGCAGGAAGACCTGAGTTCAAATCTGACCTCAGACACTTACTAGCTGTGAAACCCTGGGCAAGTCACTTCACCTTGTTTGCCTCCACCTTGTTCAACTTTCTCATCTAACAGATGAAGAAACAGGTGATCCAGGTGACTATGGTGATGAGGGCCTGGAGTCCAGGCCTTCTGATTCTAGCCTGTTCTGTCCCAGTTGTGAGATGTTGGAGTTGAAAGCCTTTCTTAGGAAATTTCAAAGAAATGAGAGGACAGCCTCATCCTAAGTCATATAGTAACAATGACCACGATAAGAATTACGATAAAGAAATAATAACAGGAACGGCTAGCATGAACGCAGCACTGAGAGAAATGATTATTTCTCTCCTATACCGAGTCGATTACTGAATTAAGATGAAGGTTTTTCCCCTTCCTCTCCTCATTTAGACATCGGCCCTTATAGGTTACACAGTCAGCCTCTGACGGGTTCATAAGGACAGGAAATCTTGGGCCAAACTGACCCAACTGGAAAACTCAGAGCTGATCAGAAGGTGAGGAAAGTTTAGTTTAGGTGAACTGCTGCATTCGGGCCATCGTGTTTTATTCAGACAGGTCTGGGTCAAAGTGGATTCCCCCCCTGTCTAGACCACCCTAGACAGCGTGACATGAGTATAGTCCAATCTCTGCCTAAGGCTGAGGGAGTGATCAGAGCCTCTGCCCCCAGACGCTCATCACAATAAGCCCACTTCTGATTATAATATTCATTCTCTCATTACTTGTTAACAGAGCCAACAGGGATCCACCAGGCAATGGCCATGCCCAGTGGGGACAGGGCTTTCTTTACCCAGGAGTGGGCCCCATATCTAGAATCAGCCTCTGGCAAGACGCCAGGACCTCTACAGGGACCCTTGCTCCAGAGAGTGAGCGGGGATGGTGATTTGTCTGTGTGTCCTCTGTCTCCTATTAGACAGAGGCCCCAGTGGGACCAGAGACTAGGGACAATTCGTCTTTGTCTCCCCAACAGGGCCTAGCAGGGGACCTTGCCTATGACCTTAGTGTTCACTAAACAACATGGGGAAAAAAGAAAGGAAGAAAGAAAAGAACAGAGGAGGAATATCTCACCTCCTTCCCTAGAGGGGAGGCTGTATATAGGTTCATCACAGGGTCACAGATTTAGAGCCAAGAGGCTCTTAGAGGGCCCCTAATTTTACAGAAGAGGAAACTGAGACACATCAAAGGTGAGATATGAACCCAGGTTTTCCCGACTCCAAGGCCAACCGCTCTCCACCAGCCTGTGGCATCACCCCGAGACAGAACAAGCAGAGCTGTAGAAGGAGCATCTGACAGGGCTGCAGAGGCCCCAGGGGACCTCAGGCAGACATTTCTGTGCTATGAACCTCAGTCTCCTCATCTGGAACATCAATCAACCAGGGCTGACTAGGGCCTGGCACTGGCCAAGGTCCCTGTAGACCCAAAGACAGGAGGGCAGCAAGCCCTGCACTCAGGGAGCTCACATTTCCATGGGTCAATGACTCCCCTTGACCTAAGCTGAAGGAAAGTTAGCTCATCTCAGGCAGCATTTAATTAGCTGGAATAAATCCAGGAATGTGACACACACACACACACACACACACACACACACACACACACACAGAGGCAGCGGGGCAGGAATGTGACACACACACACACACACACACACACACACAGAGGCAGCGGGGCTTTCTTTCCTTCCCAGCCTTAACTGAGAGGAGCCCAATCCACATCTCACCCAGGCAGGCTCAGTCACTTGGGGCAGAAGAAGCCACAGCCCAGCCAGGCTCCCAAGACAGAAGGCAGCCACAGTGGCCCGAGCTAACACGAGGGGGTCAAGGACAGTGGCCGGTGACTCTGGAGGGATCACTACTCTTATACACCTCAGCGCCTTTAGGGGCCCCTCCATCGCTAAGACCCAGGACTCGATCACTGTTATTAGTTGGCTTGGGGTTTGGGCTGCAAACCTGGCCCTTTCCCTGTCCCAATCCCCTAATTTGGGTTTCACCTTCCAGGAGGGTTAAGGACACGCAAGGAAGGCAGGGCAAGCTGAGTGATGACTTCACTTTCTGCTGCCGATCCTCCCATCGGCCTGGCCCAGAAGTGCTGTCAATGATGGCTACTGTCATGACCTCAAGACAGTGCATCATCACCAAATGGGCAGCCCTGGCACAACCAGGCCCAGGCCCATGAAGGCAAAGCCACAGCCCCAGGGAATCCCAGTCAAGCCCAGACCCCCAGGGATATGTGATCCAGCCAAACAGCTCTCCCTGGCCTCTCTGGTCTCCCCCTTCTAGACACATGGCACTGCCACTGCAGTACCTGGCTGGCCCAGCCTCTCTCTTTTCCTCCCAGTGGAAGGGAAGCTGGGGCCCTCCTTCCTGTGCCCACAGCTCAACTGCTCCCTCCCTGAGTGTGTGATAAACATTTTCTAAGCCCCTACTATGTGCCAGGCACACACGCAGATACCCGTGAGCCAGTTTCCTACAAAGAGCACTCCCGGGCTGGACAGCTCTCAGGCAGTGGGTTGGACCCTGGGCCAACGGTGCCTGCCGGGCACCTCCTGCTCCTCTTGGTTTCATCTCCCCAGCCAGCTGCCCTTTTGGACTTTCCTGCCATGCAGGCGTGGAGGCTTCCAGTCCTCTCTGCCTTCTCTCCCCCCACCCACGGAGCCAACTCCTAGGGATTTTATCTCCACAACACTGCTTCTGGGGCTCCTTTATCGCACACCATCAGCACCAGGGCCCACACCCCAGCTCAGGCCCCCACCCACCCTGCCTACTGCAATAGCTTCCCGGCCTCCCTGTCTGTCTCTCCCTCTCCAACCCTCCCTCCATGAGTGCCAGGGCACAAGTCTGATCAGGGCGCTCTCCAGCTCAAAGAATTATCACAGCTTCCCACTGATTGCCAAGTAAGGCCTGAACCCCTTAGGCTGGCTCTCCAGGCCCTCAGAGAACCAGTGCTGACTTCCCTTTCTAGACTTCATTCATATCACTGCCCTTCCCTTTGAGGCCCTGGCCATCTTCATCTCTCCATCTCGGCTCCTGCCTTTCCCAAGATCTGGAATGCCTTCCTGTCCCACCCCTCATGGCCACTTGGTTCAATCATACCCACCTCCTCCATGAAGCCCTCCCTGAGATCTCCTCTTCCTCTAACCCCCTGCACGCCTGGCTGCTTCTGTGCCTCAATCACCTGCCTGTCTTTGTATCAGTGACCGGTGGGGCCAGAGGACCGAGGACCAAGGATCAAGCCCTGGTTCTGCACTAGTAGCCAGCCATGACACTGGGTGTCGGTCCAACATTCTGGGGCCTGATTCCTCTTCTGTAAAATGAGGGGGCTAGACCCCCACCATCCCTTCCATCACTAGACTCTACGACCCTGTTTATGCACATGGTTTTTCTCTGGCACCTGTACTATGATAGGGAAAGCCTGGCTTTGGGTACTAGGGCCTGACTGAGCTGAGTGACTCGAGGCAACCCACTTCTCCTCCCTAGGACTTGGGGTCTGGACAAGACAATTTCTCACTCAATCCTGTGAGCTCCAGAGGTATGGTGTGCATGGTGTGAACTTGGTCAAGGAGGGTGAACAGATGAATAAAGACGCCTCCTGGGGCCCAGGGGGGTGTGAGGCTTAGCCTTCAAGAAGTGGCCGAGGGCTTGGGCAACCAGGCTGTGCTCTGAGCCACCTCCCAGGACAGGCTCCCAGGGCAGGACAGGGGCAACCTCTGCCCCAGGCTTGCGCCTTGCTCCAAGGCATTGGAAGGCAGAGAGAAGAGGGTGGAGGGCAGGACCATCCTTGAGAACCAACAAGCTGTCAGCTGCAAACCTGTTGGATCACCTGTTGAGGGTTCCATCCCCAAGTGTCAAAGAGATAAGATCACAGGATCAGAGAGTCTCAGAGCTAGAAGGAAGCCCAGGTGCCTCCTGGTCCAGCACTCAACTGATTAAGCATCCCTACCATGGCACTCTGACAAGCGATGCTCCAGCCTCTGCTTTGAACAGCCTCCAAGGACAGGGAGCTCATCACATCCCCCTCCCCCCCGCCAGAATAACTCTCATTGTTAGACTTTGTCCTTCGATCCAGCCTATATCCAGCTCTTTGTCCCTTTCCCCCCATGGCCACCAGTTCTGCCCTTTGAGACAGAGCAGAACAAGGCTAATTCCCCTATCATGATAGCCCTTTGAAGACAACTACCATGTTCTTCCCAGCTAAACGACCCCAGTCCCTGCAACTGATCCTCGAATGGCACAGACTCTACAAAACCTCAGGAGAGGCCTGGCCTTAGAGTCAGAAGTGGTCTGAATCCCAGCTGAGACACTTACTAGTTACATGACCTTTGGCATGCCCCTTCACCTCACTTGGCCTATTTCTGCATCTCTAAAATGGGTATCACAATTCCCACCCTGTCTTCTTCACAGGGTCACGTGTAGAAAGCCTTCAAACACTCCAAGAAAGGAATCTGCTGTCATCCCTCCCCAGGAGCCCATCTCCTCTGTCTCACCCCTCCCCCAGAACCTGTCTTCAATGTAACCCTGGTATCAGGAGGGCTCTGCCAACACCATGGGCTGCTGAACTCAAAAATGCCCCTCATCCTAGGGCCAACCTTGCCAAGGACAGAGAGGCTTGGCTTCAGGACAGCGTCCAGCAGAGGAATATTCTAGCCAGAGACACTCACAAAGATTGTTTACTATGTCACAGAGAGGCCTAGATCTACGTTAGGGTTAGCTATCTGTGGGTGTGATCCTTCAAGAGAGGAAGGAGACACGCTGCTGTCATCACTAGACAAAAAAAATCCTCAGTCCCTTTGGTGGGGGGGGAGGGAGAGAGACAGAGACAGAGAGACAGAGACAGAGAGACAGAAAGACAGAGAGGGAGAAAGGGAGAGACAGAGAGAGAGAAAGTGTGTGTGTGTGTGTGTGTGTGTGTGTGTGTGTGTGTGTGTGTGTGTGAGAAACAGAGAGAGTCTGTGTGTGAGAGTGTGTGTTTGAGTGTGTGTGCGTGCGTGCGTGCGTGCGTGCGTGCGTGTGTGTGTACTCAGGCACTCTCTCTCTGATAAGAGTCTGGCTCTGGCAATGACTGGCTGTGTGGCATTGGATAGGTCCCTTTGCCTCTCTCATCCTTGGTTCCATGGACTTTACATTCCAGCCAAAATGGCCCTTCTGGCTGTTTCCTCATCTTGACATTACATCTCCCATCTCTGCACCTTTGCCCAGGCTGTCCCCCCTTGCCTGGGATGCCCTCCCTTCTCATTACTCCTCCTTAGAAGGCTCAGCCTAGGAACTCCCCCCTTCATGAAGCCTCCCCTGATCCTCCAAGTCCCTAGTG
Organism: Pseudochirops cupreus; assembly: GCA_028627135.1. Taxonomy (NCBI): domain Eukaryota; kingdom Metazoa; phylum Chordata; class Mammalia; order Diprotodontia; family Pseudocheiridae; genus Pseudochirops; species Pseudochirops cupreus. Next base: position 23,645,729 of record CM053584.1, on the reverse strand, counting down.
CTCCCCACATCTTCACTGGATCTTGTACAACCCCTTTAGTATAACCCAGTGCCCCAGATGGGCAGGTCCAGAGGGGCTGCAATGGACATCAAAGAGATGCCCACAGAGCCAGAGAGGTATTTGGGAGTGCCGCCCCCGGAAGACCAGAAGCTCCACAGAGGCAGGGACTTTGTCGTCAGCACCATCAACGCCAGCATCTATATGGTACTTACTAAGTGGGGTTATCTCATCTGATCCTCACATTATTATGCCCATTTCACAAATGAGGAAGCTAAGTCTGGTGAGGATCGTTCGCAACAGAGCACTGGGAGCCCTCAGGTTCCACAGGGCTGCCATCACACGGGCTGAGGAACAGGAGCACCCCAACTCCCCCCCAAACACTGTCTCCATCCCTCCGTCACCCTCCTCCCCAGGCCCCCACAAACTTGTCAAGGTGTGTGGATCCTACTTGGGCTTCAGGTAGGTGAGTGCCTCAGAGAACTGGTTGGTGAGGAAGAGGTCGAGGGCGGTCATGCATTCATCCAAGGCCACGTTCAGGTTGGACACGGAGGGTCTGTACCAAAGAGACACCGGATTTTAAAAGGGAAGAGACCTCAGCAGCACGGATCCAGCCCCCATTCGGAAACAGGAACCCTCTCAGAGCCTCCTGGACCCCTGGCACGCAGGCACCAGTGGAAAACCTCCAGGGAAGGGGGGCTTCCTAGGCCCCATGGGGGGCCAGGGGCCAGCTCAGGCAGCTGTGCCCCGGCGGGCAGAGCCGCCTCCTTCTGCCCTCATCATGGAGACTGCGACCTCACTGAGTCCAGGCCGGCCCAAGCATCACCTTCCACAGAAGCCTTTCCAGCTGCCCTCCTGACTCCTGGCACCATTGTGCATTTATGCCCTATCTGTACATGTGTGAGCCACCCCCTCCAGTGTAGGCACGGGGGGGAAGGGATTGAAGTCAGGGACCAGACACCCTGGGGCTTAGCCCCCTCCCCAGCTTTGGAGGTCTTGGCCTAGAATGGTCCTTTCATAAATGCTTGTTGATTCATTGACTGACAGAGGGAGAAGATGCAGTGCAAAGAGCCCTGGGTCTGGAGTCATCTTGCCCCTGACCCTTCACACCTGTGGGCCTTGGTTTCCTCCTCTGTAAATAAGGGGACTGGGCTGGCTGGACTGGGCGGTCCCCCAGCTAGGTCTGTGCTCGCGGGGCAGCAGGCGGGGACTTGGTTCACCCCAACCCCCAGGCCTGACTGTGCACACACCAGGGAGCTGGTGGAGGGCCAAGTGCCAGCTCTGACCCCCGAGGGCCGGGTGAGCCCAGGCAGGGCTGCCAGCTGCAGGTGAGAGCCTGAATGCTCCCCACAGAGCCCTAAGCCAAATGCTTGGCCTGGGCCCCACTGGTCCTCAGAGGTGGGGCAGCTGAGTCCCCCAAGAGTGTCAGGGGAAGGACCCCAGCTCAGAGCCTCCCACCCTGCCCCCAACTGCTCCCACGGCTAGAGACTCTGTGGCTCTCTTCCTTATGACAGAATCCATCTTATAGATGACAAGACTGAGGCTGGAGAAGGGCCACGGGTGGGAAGTGCCAAAGTCCTTTGGGGGCTTTCCCCACTGACCCCGATGAGGGGGAGGCCCCCGCCTGGGCTCCCAGGAGTGGAGGCGCCAGGTGGCACCGGCTGTCCAGAGAATACGGGATAAAAGCCTCGGGGTCAGCTGCTGACCTCGGTCAGAGACCCAGCCCTGCTTCTGGACGGTCTTTAAGCTCCCTCCCAGTCCTGGGGGCCTAAAGCTAAGGGGGCAGCCCAAGAAGAGGAAAGGGAAGACAACACTCCCAGAGAATCTGGAGGGCCTGGTGGACCTCCAGCTACGAGTCCATAGTACACAAAAGGAGCGTGCCCTTGGCCTGCCCCAAAGAGGCCTGGCGTTCAGGACAATGACGGAGAGGGTGGTGCCCACGAGGACAGAGCTGGAGAGAAAGGGGCTGGGGAGGGGGCGTAAATGTGCCCTGACTCATCTGCAGCACCGTGCGGTGGGGGCTCTGCAAAGGGGCGGATCTAGGGGGCTGCTTCCCAACAGTCTGGGGGTGGTGAGCCCCCTCTCCATGGAGGGCCCCTGCCTCTGGGGCCACGGGCTCCTCTTCTTTTCAGGGCATTTCACCATTTCCCTTGGGGATCCCTCCTGCTTTACCTTGTGCCCCAAGATTCTGGGAAAGGTGGGAATCCGGATCTGCGCTCTCACAGCACAGATGGGGAAACTGAGGCGGGGCGCCCCCCCCCCTCATCCAGGGCTCCGCCCCCCCCCCCAGCCTCCCGCCCTTGTCCCGGGCGCTGATCGCAGCCCGTCCCGCCTGTCCAGGCTTCGTAATTCTGGTTCACGTCCATCAACAAGCATTTAGTAACCGCCTGCTGTGTGCCAGGCGCCCCGCCCCCACCATCTCCCGCGCCCTGGACCCGGGCTCCAGGGACCCTCTTTCCAGCCCGCCCCCCGCCGGGGGCCTGGGCACTTCCGGACTTCCCCCGCACTTTACAGAGGAGGGCCCTGAGGTCCAGGGGGGTCAGGGCTTGCCCGAGGGGCCCTAACTCGGGGAGGCCCCAACCACGGCCGGGTTACCTAGTACTGGGGCCCAGGCCCGTCTGCCGAGGTTTACTGAGGAGGGCCGCGAGTCTCTGCATCGGTCATGCCCTTCAGCCCCCCTGCTGCCCTGGGGCCGGCCCATGCCCGGGAAAGGGTGAGAAGCGGCCCGACCTCGGGCGGGGGGGAGGTGCCCTGCACAGGCGCCCCCTACAGGCCGAGCCCGAGCCCGAGCGGGGCGGGGCAGAGCGCCCCCTGCCGGCGGGGCGGGGCAGGGAGGAGGTGCTCCGCGCAGGCGCCCCCTACAGGCCGAGCCTGAGCCAGAGCGAGGCGGGGCAAGGATGGGGGAGAAGGAGGGTGCCCCTCCTCCCCCTCTCCCTTTCTCCTCCTCCTCTTCCTCCCTCTCCTTCCCCCTCCTCTCCTTCCTTCTCTCTCCCCCTCCTCCCCCTCCCCCTCCTACCTCCCCTCCCCCTCCTCCCCTGGGTCTCCTGCCCTCTCTGAGCCCCCCCAGCTCCGGGCCCTCCTTCATCCTCCCATGTCCCCATCACCAGACCATCTCCCCCGTCTATCTCAGTCGTTGGCATCTTGTCTCTGCCATCAGAAGGGCAGCCCCCTGAGGGCAGGGAGCCTCTCTCTGTGGCCCCCAGGGCTTAGCGCTCCCTGGCATATAACAGGCGCTAATAGAGGTTAGTTGGCTGGCTGTCCTTGGCCCCTGCGTTTTCAGAGTAGCTGGACCCAGCCCAGGCTTCCCCAGAGGCACGGGGGGCCCCTCTTCTCCCCGCCCAAGCGCCGCTCGCTCCTGGCTCGGTTCTTGGTCAGTGACAGGCAGGAGGGGATGCTTCCAGGGGGTGCTTTGTGTTTTCTTATCAGTAACCACTCTCATCATGGAGCTCATCGCTTGCGTGTAAAACACCGCACGTGTTCGTTCCCTTTGATCCCGTCTCCCCTCTGCTGCTTCCCATTTCTTGTCCGTCTGGTCGGGTTCTAGTCGAAATACTGATGCAGACATCACCCGAAGCTTCTGTTCTTTCAAGCCGCACTGACTTTCCCACCAGCCTCCTCTCTGCCCTCGCCTCTCTTCATCCCCCAGGCTCCCCCGAGGTGGGGGAGCCGCCCCAGTCACCTCCTCCCTGCCCCTTCCCTTCCTCTCTCCCTCATCACCAAGGAGCGTCCTCAGGAAAAGCTTCCCGAAGGCTTTTCCTATCATCACACAACTGACTTTCAGGGCAACGGGGCAGCCACGCATGTGAACATCCCAACCCCCAGAGGGTCAGCGGCAGGCGGAGTAGTCTGGGGCTCACATCCTTCCGCCCTGGCACCGGTCCTTTTAGTGAGGCTTACAAATTGCCCAGTCCCACTTCTTCAAGAAACCGAGGCCCAGAGAAGGAAAGCAGTTTGTCTTAGGCCACGCTATTAGCAAGAGCAGGACTGGAACTCAGTTCCCTCAATCCCTCACTCTAGGCCAGCGGTTCTCAACCTGTGGGTTATGTTCAATTTGTAACAATGAAAATACATCCTGCATATCAGATATTTACATTACGATTCATAACAGTAGCAAAATTACAGTTATGAAGTAGCAACGAAAATAATTTTATGGTTGGGGGTCACCACAGCATGAAGAGCTGTATTAAAGGGTCAGGCATTAGGAAGGTTGAGAACCACTGGTCTAGGCCCTTTCCTGTGTTTTGGCTCACAGTGGGTGCTTTATGGTTGACTTGACTCTGCACTGTCCCTAAATTCTCTTTTTAAATGTCTCTGTTAACAAGGTCCAGAGTCCATCCTATGCTTAAGAAGGATATGGAGATTAGAGTTAATATGGGATTTTGGGAAAAGTGTTCTAATCATCAGAGTTGAGGGGAAGGGCCAACCAGCAGCCAAGGTGCCCACCCTTGGCATCTCCTGGCCTTTACCAGCCCTTGGTAAATACTGTCCGGTATGAGTAAGAGCAGGGAGAGAACTCAACCAGCACAGACGTTCGACTCAGCCCCAGAGAGGAATCAGAGGGTGTCTTCTCATCCCAGATATTTGCCAGAGAACCAGTCATGTCGAGGTAGCGAGGTGGCACAGTGAATAGAGCACCAGCCCTGGAGTCAGGAGGACCTGAGTTCAAATCCAGTCTCAGACACTTAACACTTACTAGCTGTGTGACCTTGGGCAAGTCACTTAACCCCAATTGCCCTGCCTTCCCCCCTCCAAAAAGACAAAAAGAAAAAGAAATAACCAGGTCCTATGCACTCCTCCCACCCTCAGGTAATTGTGACTTGGAACCATTGCCTACAGAATGGATCAGCACTTAAAACTGTAGCACATTAAAACAAGTCAGAATGACAAGCATTTATTAAGTGCCTATGGAGTACTAGGCACTTCACTAAGTGCTTGGGATACGAAGAAAGGAGGGGGAAAAAAGACAGAAAATGTCACAACTGGGAGGGGCCTTAGAACAGGGAACGTCAGAGCTAGAAGGAACTTTAGTAGACATGAGTAGAACAAGAAAATTGTCTTCAAGCAATTTGAGGCTGTTTTTTCCAAAATGAGAACTGTCCCAGAATGGGACAGGCCAACTCAGAAGTGGTGAACTCCTCACTGGGAGTCTACAAACCGGAGTCTGGACAATGTAGATAGCAGGACTCCTTGTCCAGTACCAGAGAGTCCTGGAGGTCTTGTGCTGCTCTGAGAGACACTGATTCTGTTTACCTCCGTTTTATAGATGAGCAAACTGAGGCCCAGAGAGAGGAGTCACCTTTCAGCCAAGGCTAGATGCCAGGGCTCCTGACTCTCAGTCCTACACCTTTCCACCACACTGCCCAACAAGGCACCAGGAGTCCTCAGATCAGATCAGGATTTGGTCCTGGATTCCCTCTGTGGATTACTTCTAATTTATCCAGTCTATATATTATTTGTGTATAGCTGTTGAAATAAGATTTATTTTTTTTTGCTTTTTTTTTGAGGGCAATTGGGGTTAAGTGACTTGCCCAAGGTCACATGGTTAGTTTTTTTAAGTGTGTGAGGGCACATTTGAACTCAAGTCCACCTGACTCCAGGGCCGGTGCTCTATTCACTGCACCACCTAACATAGGGCCTGGAAAATAGTAAGCCCTTAAGAAATGCTGGTTTCTCCCCTTCCCCTTTTGTATAAAATGAAGGCCATTAATATTATTAACTAACCCAACATCCTCATGTTACACACGGCAATCCCAAGGCCGGGGGACTTCGTCTCTCTGTGTGAATCCTGCCCCTACTTCACCTCTCTTGGCCTCAGTCTCTCCTTGTTTAACATGAGAGGGCTGGACAAGCTGGCCCCTGAGGTCCCTGACAGCCTTAATGATAGCAAACATTTCTAAATCACTTTACATTTATTATCTCATTCGACCCTCATAGCCTTGGGGCAGAGGTGAAGTGACTTACCCAGGGTCAACAGCTAGTGTGCTGGTAGCTGTTTAACTATCAGGATGTGCACATCAGATACAGTTTAACACTAAACCTGCCTGCATTAGTAAGATTTTCCCCATCACTTTCCAAAGTCTAGACAGTCAACAAGACAGTCAACAAAGTCCTAATTTGTAGCATTTGCCAGTTCCTAAGATGTAAATAGTCACACTGAAAAATTTAACAATCGGCTCCAGCACACCCCGGAACTCCATTCTTCCTGACTCACAGCCCAGAACAATTCACATCTGACCTCAGACATTTACCAGCTCTCTGGCCCCAGGCAAAGCTACCTGCCTCAGTCTCCCTATCTATAAAATAGCACCTAGCGCTCAAGGTTGTTGTGAGGAGGAAGTGAGATCATAATCTTAAAGCACTTAGCATAGTGACCGGCGCTTAATAAATGCCTGCCTCAGTTTCCATCTGAAGTTCCTTCCAACTTCTGATCTATGATTCTATGATTCAGTCTGTGTGACCCTGGCTCATTCCCTTGACCTATCTGAGCCTCAGTTTCCCCATCTGTTAAACAAGCCGATTGGACTCGGTGGCTTCTGAGGCAAGCTCCCCTACACACACCCATACGCTTCAGACACTCCCTAGCCCCCTTCCTGTCTTGTCCAAGGGCTTGGCTCCAGTAGAAACGAGGCGCGTGCGAGCCAACGCCTTGGGAAAGCTGCAGGGTTCCCATTGAGGGAGGAGGGGAGGCACCCCCACTGCTTCCACCTGTCCAGGCTGCCCCCCCCCCCGCCGGCCCAGCCGGAGCCTCTTTTCCCCTCACTGATTAGTCATGCTCAGCCTCCCCCTCCCAGCTGCCGCTGATAGATCCCAGACACTGGGCACCGGGAAGGACTTACCCGGCGGGCAGGCAGGCTCCATCCCTGGCTGTGCTCATTGGGGGGCCAGGCAGGGTCCAGTCCAGCTTCAGGAATGGCATGGACTCCTGCCTCGCAGCAGCTGCCGAGAGGCCAAGAGGGCAGGGGCCTGGCCTCCGCTGATTGGCCACAGGGGAGGCCTCCACGTCGTCCTGCCAGCTGGGCTCAGGTGTGGGGCGGGCTGAAACCTGAGCCCCGTCTGTTTGCTTTGTTAGATCGTCCCTCCTGCCTGCTGTGCTGCCCGCTACGGAAGGGTGATGGGACGGGGGGGACTGTGCTGGGGGAGGGTGTCAGGCGGCACAGAACCGCCGATGCAAGCCTGGAAGGGGCCTCCCGGGTCAGCCAGGGTCTGATGGACAAGGGAAAATGAGGCGGAGGGAGGGACCGGCCCAAGGTTTCACAGGAAGCATCCAAGCAGCTGCCTGGACCGAGGATGCTTTGCCGTGGCTTGGCAGGATAAACCCTTTCCCCTCTCTGGCTTCAATTTTTCATCTGTGAAATGGGTCGATAACCCTGACTCAGTAACCCTCCCAGGAGGCATCCTAAGAGCCATGCCTTGCACATTCTTGTACTGGATGTATGGTTTACCAAAACCATGCACATTCAGGTTCTCATGTGCCCCCTCACCACGCCCACACCCCTAAGGAAGGGGGCTTGAGCATCACTACCTCTTTTGGACAGATGAGGAAACTGAGTCTCAGAGAGCTAAGCTATTTGCCCATGATCACCCGGCTAGTAGCAGTCTGAGCTGGCACTCAGCCCAAGGCTTTTTCTGAGTCCAGTTTTGTCTGGGGTCTAGGGCTCATGGAGAGGAGATGAGGCTGCACAGACAGAAAACCTTGAACATCCACCTAAGAAGTTTGGACTTGATCCTGTAGGCAGTAAGGAGCCAAGGAAGGTTCCTGAGCAGGGGAGGGGCCATGCAAAAATGCTGTTTCAGGAAGCTGGACCCCGCAGTGCTATTGTGGCACAAACCAAGACTGGTCTCCCTGACTCCAGCTCTCCTCTCCAAGCCTTCACTTTGATTTCAAGACCTCAGCGGGTTTGTGGTCTCGTTCCCACAATCTAGATATCCACCCATGGACCACCTCATTCAATAGGATTGCTGTCCATGGCTTCCTGTCCTCATGGTCTCACTCCCCCACCGGAAGGCAAGCTCTCTGCAAGGAGGGAGTGTTCCTCATTGCATTTATACCCCCAGGACCCCAGCAAAAAGTAAGTGCTCAATAAATGCTTGCTGATTGACTCCAAGTCCACAATGGAGGGTCCACTCAGCCCCCTGGGGGCCCTTGGACACTCCCTGGGTAGCTGGCTGCTGCCCCTCATTCTCACCACCTGCCTGTTCTTTGCACTTCTACCAACATCCATATGACATCCTGAATGATGTCACGTCTTGAACTCAGGTCCCCAAGGGTCACGTGCTTCACACTGCTTTGGTTCACCATGTATTCCTTGGTTCACCCATTGGGTCACCCAAGTTCTCTACAAAGCTGTTAAAACAATGTCCTTCACTGTTCAAGAACTTTCAGTGGCTCCCTATTGCCTATGAGGCCAATTTTAGTACTGACTCCTTAACATCCCAGCATTCCAGGCCCTGCACGAGCTAGGGACTGCCTTCCTAGCTTTATCTCTCTGGACTCAGGCAAGTTTCACTCTCAGCTATTTTCCCATCCCAGGGTAGGTCATCCCTCATGCCTGAGACACATTCTCTGCTTGTCTCTGCCTTCCCTTCCTTCAGTGCCCAGATCTGGTACCACCTCCTCCCTGAAGCCTTCCTGATGCTCACCCCAGCCCCAGCCCTAGCCCTCTCTCTCTCCTATCTCTCTCTCTCTGTCTCTCTTTCTGTCTCTGTCTCTCTGTCTCTCTACTCCACTCCACCCCTCTCTCTCCCAGAACTTTTCCCAGAATCCTTTGCCCAGCAGCACGGTTCCTGGCACATTATAGGCCTCATCCAGCTCTTTCTTGTGTCCTCACTGCTCCCAACCTGTGAGACTCTTTGCTGATTCTGAGTCCTGCACACACACACACAACACAACACACACACATCTGTACACACATACATACGCTCGCATACACACAACAGACATACAAACACATATGCACACCCACTCACTCACATATACACACACACTCACACACAACACAATGCACACGCACACATGCATACATACACTCTCGTACACACAACCCACAAACTCACGTGTGCACACACACTCACACACAACACAGTGCACACTCACACATACTCACACACTCACATACACTCAGGAACCTGCACACTCACCCTCACACACATAGGGACTCGAGTGTCAGAAGAGACTGAGATGCTGGCTGAGGGTGCCCTGATGCCAATCACTGCTGTCTGGCTCACAGCATGCACTCAACCTTGACCAGAGCTGAGGGATTGTCATTAAAGCCAGCAGAGCAGCAGCGGTTCCTGGTGCTGGCCCCTGGTCTCCAAAGCCCTGGCTGGCACTGGGGTGCTCAGGCCCGCATCCTGACCAGCACAGAAAGTGCTCCCCCTCGCCCCTTGGCCCCGGTGACCCCTCAGACCCTCCACCTCACACAGAGATGGCCCAGAGCAAAATCAGAGCAGCTGGGCAGGGGCAGTGCCACAGACAGGACAGAGCCAGGCAGCCTAGCATGGAGGGAGTCCTGAAGACTGCTATTCAAGACCCTTCTTAAAGCAGCTGAAGACTGGGCTAGCCTCCTTGGCTATCTACCGATCTCACTGAGTTTATGGTATGCTGAAACCCCCAGATCTTTTTCAGACAGGTTGCCCTCTAGCCACACACTCCCCTTGTGGTACTTGCAAAGTTTATTCCTACTCCAGGTAGGTGCTCCCTTCATGCCTTTCAGAGTTTGCTTTTTTGCATCCAGACCCCTACTCAAGGCTGTCAGGATCCTCTGGGAGCCCAGCCTTGGTGATCTGCAGATATGAGAAGCCTGCCATCTCACCAGAGGTAGGGCCAGCCTCAGAGCCAAGAGAACAGGGCTAGTCTTGACTCTGACATATTGGCCATGTGACCTGGGGCAAACCGATGGACAGCTTTTTGAGATGCAGAGAAGCACGGTGCGTGTCTGTACTGGTGGAGAGACTTTCCTTGCTGGGAGTTCCTGACTCTCTCCTTCCTGCTGGGCCTCAGTAGGCCTGATGATGTCTATGGTGCCACGCCCTGCTGGATGCTGCTCAGGTGACAGGGCTGGGGCCACTGAGTCACAGGTACGCAGGGGGGGACGCCCAGGGCAGGGAAGGGGTGCTTCCTGGGGACGCCCCACCAGGCCCAGCCCTGGCTGAACGCTCACTGTCCCACCCACCTCCAGGCCACACCCCTGCAACAGATGGATACCCTTGTGAGTCATGCTGCTCCCAATGTTTCCCAGCATCCTGGAGGCAACATGACCTTGGAAGGATCATAGAAACCCAGCTGGAAGAGAGCATGAGTGTAGACAACGTCAGAGGGAGGAGGCAGGGAATGCCTTAGAGCAAAGACCAGGGAAGGGGCCTTAGAAACAGAAAGGGAAGAGCTAGGATGAGAGGGAGGAAGGGAGGAAGGAGGGAAGGAGGGAGGGTGGGAGGGAGAGAAGGAAGGAAGGAAGGAAGGGAGGGAGGGAGGGAGGAAGGAGGAAGGAGTGAGGGAGGGAGGGAGGACGGGAGGAAGGAAGGAAGGAGGGAAGGAAGGAGAAAGGAAGGAAAGAAGGAAGAAGGGAGGGAGGGAAGAAGAGAGGAAGGAAGGAAGGAGAGAGGGAGGGAAGAAAAGAGGGATGAAAGAAGGAGGGAAGGAAGGAAGGAAGGATGGATGGAAGGAAGGAAGGAAGGAAGAAGGGAGGGAGGAAGGAAGAAGGGAGGGAGGGAGGAAGGAAGGAAAGAAGGAAGGAAGGAAGGAAGGAAGAAGGGAAGGAGAAAGGAAGGAGGAAGAGAACATGTATTTATTAAGCACCTACTATGTGCCCTGTGAAAGTACCTCCCACCAACAGTGCCTATAATATAGTGTATGTTCATAGTTGTTTGCTCCTCCCATTAGACTGTGAACTTCCTGAGGGCAGGAATAGGAAGGGAGTAAGATTTGTGACAAATGCCCAAGGGAATTAAAGGGATGTGTTGGGAAGAAAACCCTAGCGGCAGGGACTTGGCTGAAGGCATGGAGAGATAAGTGCTAGACCTGGGATCTTATTAGCATAGGGAACTCCCAGGTGAGGGAAGTTCCTCTCTGGATGCAGGTTGCCACCTTCTCTGCGATTTAGAGTCTTAGATGCCTACAGCAGCAAGAGGTCAAGTAACTCTCCCAGAGTCCCCGTCAGCATATCAAAATCAAGGCTTGTCCAGGTCTTCCTGGCTTTGCAGCTGGTCTTCCATCTATTATGCAACACTGAGACTGAATGCTCATCATATTTGCAGGTGACCCAAAGCTGGGATCCAAAAGGATATTGACAGGCTTGAGTAATAGGTTAAACCCAAGAAAACGAATTTTAATAGGGGTAAATGGAACATCTTAAATCTGGGTTCAAGGATGCAACACCCCAAGGACAAGATGAAGACATGGCTAGACAGCAATCCATCGGAAAAAGATGGGGGCGGGTCTTGGTGGATGAGAAGCCGAACAGGAGTTAACAGTGTGACAGGGAAGCCAAGAGGGCTGATATGAAGGGGAATCTATGTTGTGACAGTCACAATATTCATATCGATGACTTGCCCAAGGTTTTAGAGGTTGGAAAGTTCTCTCCGTGTAGAATTATCTCATCTTACAAAAGTGACCTGAAGTCCAGCAACATTAAGTGATTTACCCAACATGACCCAGCTAGGCCTCAAAATCCTGCAGTCTTGAATTTCTAAACTTTAAAAAATGATACAACCTGAGAGCGGGGCCAGAGTTGGGGTTGAACACAGGTCTCTCCTAACCTCTCATGTCCCGGATTCTTTGCATTTTACCTGCACTGGGGGGGGGGGGCAGGAGGAGGCTGGGGGAGGGATTATAGTCACTGGATAAGAGAATCTTGCATTCATGTTTCTCACAAACAAAATTCATGTTTCTGATAAACAAATCTTACTGCCATCCCCACCCCATGGGCCAGGTGGGTAAGGCCAGATTTATGCAAACCAAGTTTGCCCATCAGCCAGACAACAGGCCTTCTCCAGGACTGGACAGCACCCCACCACCCCTACCCAGAAGCTCTCTCTTCTAGTTTCTAATCTGGCTGCCCTGGAGCTTCATTAAATAATTCATGAGTTTGCAGGGCATTCCACAAAGGCCCTCCCCATCCCAGCCCTTTAATGTTTGATCTGTCTCCCTCCCCTGTGCCCTGCAGGTAGAGGATCCTGCCCTTTTCCTCTGACCGTGACTCTACCCTCTTCACAGCCCCTCTTGGTTCTTCCAGAACCTTGGCCCCAGGGACTATGTTTCCAGCTTGATGGCTCACCAGAGCACTGTCTGATAGGGGGCTGATAGTGACCCTGACCTGAGCATCACACACACACACACTGTGGTCTGAGGCCCTGGGATACTGTCTGTTACAACAGCAAGAGAAGCTGACTTCCCACATCCAAGGTTGGAGCCCAGATTCAGCGCTCTGTTTGCCTTGCCTTAGTTACAGCTCTGCTCTGGCCCATCAGCCAGACCCAGATTTCTTCTATCCTTCCTCTTGAAGTCAGGGATCCCAGCTCTGGGCAAACTGCCCGACTTCAGGCAAAGGTCATGTGTTAGAGGACCCACACCTGTTTTGTGTGGCTGGGGCTGGTTTCCCTTGAACTGGATCTGGGGAAGGCCAGGAAGAGTGTCCTCAGGATTTGTTTGGGGCTTTCAGGGCAGAATCAGGTTTGGAATCTTGGTTTGGCTCCCTCTCTCCTGAGGCACAAAAGGCCCAGACAATGGCCATGGGTTTGGGCAGAATTCCCCCTCTCCTGTCCCTTTGCCTTTTCCTATCCAATGTTACTAATTGCCTCCCAGTGAACTTAGGGGCTGAGGGGAGAAGTGTTTTATTTTCTCTGTTCTAAGACCTTTCCCAACTCTGACAGTCTAGGCCAGTTCTGACATTACCTTCCCACCCCAATATACACACTTAGCTGCCAAAGGGATTTTCCTAAAGTACAGGTTCCCTGCCCTTCCTCCACAAACTCCAATGGCTCCCTATTATCCTCAGGATCAAATATAAACTGCTCTGGCTTTAAAAGTCCTTCATGTCAGGACCCATTCCCACTTTTCCAATCTTCTCATACCTTGCTCCCCTATAGGCACCATCCCAGCTACGCTGGCCCTTCTTGCTGTTCCTTACACACACAACACTTCATGTCCCATCTCCAGGCCTTTGCATTGTCTGACACTGCCCCTGCATGCCTTCCCTTAGAAATCACCTCTTATTTACACTCCATGAACTTTGTATGTACATAGATTTTTTCCCCCACTAGAAAGTGAGCTCCCCAGCAGCAAGAGATAGAAAGTGAAATTCCATTTAAAATAACTGTAGACAATATAAAATATGTCAGAGTCTATCTGCCAAGACAAACCCATTACACCAAATACCGTCACAAAACACTTTTCACACCAATAAAGTCACATCTAAATAATTGGAAAAATATCAGCTGTTCATGGGTAGGCTGAGCTAATACAATAAAAATCAATTCCACCTAAATTAATTTACTTAATCAGTGCCATACCAATCAAACTACCAAAAATTATTTTATAGAGCTAGAAAAAATAATAACAAATTCATCTGGAAGAAAAAATCGTCAAGAATATTAAGGGAATTAATGAAAAGAAATGCAAGGGAAGGTGGCCTAGCCATACCAGCTCTAAAGCAGGACTCGTAGAAGTTGCCTGATACTGGCCAAGAAATAGAGCGGTCGTCAGTGGAACAGATCAGGTACCCAAAACATAGCTGTAAAGGACTATAGTAATTTACCATTGGATAAACCCAAAGACTCCAGCTTCTGGGATAAGAACTCACTATTTGACAAAAACTGCTGGGAAAACTGGCAGAAGTTAGACATAGACCAATATCTTATACCTTATACCAAGACACGGTCAAAATGGGTAGATGACTTAGACATAAAGGATGATACCATAAGCAAATTAGGAGAACATAGAATAGCTGACCTGTCAGACCTATGGAGAAACGAAGAATTTGTGACCAAACAAGAGATAGAGAACATTATGAAATGCAAAAACGATAATTTTGATTACATAAAATTAAAAAGTTTTTGCACAAACAAAACCAACGCAACCAAGATTAGAAGGACAGCAAGAAGCTAGAAAACAATTTTTACAGCTAGTGTCTCTGATAAGGCGTCATTTCTAAAATACATAAAAAACTGAGTCAAATTTTTAAGAATACAAATCATTCCCCAGTTGATAAATTGTCAAAGGATATGAACAGGCAGTTTTCAGAGGACAAAATTAAAAGATATCTAGAAGCATATGAAAAAATGCTCTAAATCACTATTGATTAGAGAAATGCAAATTAAAACAACTCTGGGTTATCACCTGACACCTATTAGATTGGCTAACATTTAAAAAAAAGGAAAATTATAAATGCTGGAGAAGATGTGGGAAAATTTGAACACTAATGCATTGTTGGTGGAGTCGTGAACTGATCCAGCCATTCTGGAGAGCAATTTGGAACTATGCCCAAAGGGCTATAAAATTGTGTATACTCTTTGATCCAGTAATCCCACCACTAGATCTATATCCTAAAGAGATCATAAAAAAGAGAAAAGGACCCACACGTACAAAAATATTTAGAGCAGCTCTTTTTGTGCTGCAAAGAATTGGAAATTGAAAAGATGCCCATCAGTTGAGGAATGGCTAAACAAGTTGTGGTACATGAATATAACGGAATACTATTATTACATAAGAACCAATGAGTGGGAAGACTTCAGAAAAACCTGGAAAGACTTATATGAACTGATACTGAGTGAAGTGAGCAGAACCAGGAAAACGTTGTAACAGTAACAGTAACAGTAACATTGTGCAATGACCAACTTTGATAGACTTAGCTCTTCTCAGCAATGCAAAGATCTAAGACCCATAAAGGAAAATGCTGTCCACATCCAGATGAAGCACCATGGAGTCTGAATGCTGATCAAAGCAGACTATTTCATCTTTCTTTTTGTTTTGTTTTTTCTTTCTCATGGTTCTTCCTTTTTGTTCTGATTCTTCTTTCACAACATGACTAATGTGGAAATATGATTGTTCGTATATAGCCTACATCAAATTGCTCACCATCTTGGGGAGGGAGGGAGAAGAAAATGTGGAATTCAAAATCTTGTAAAAGTGAATGTTGAAAACTATCTTTACATGTAACTTGAAAAAATAAAATACTATTAACTATTAAGTGGGGCGGGGTGGGGGGGGGAAGTGAGCTCTTTAGGGGCAGACACTGTGCTTTTGCCTTGTGTTGTCCCAGTGCTTGATCTACAGCAATCACTCCCTTAAATGCTTGTTGACTGACTTATTAACTCACACATAGTAAGCAGTGAATAAATGCTTTTTGAGAGTATGTTCAAAGGCCCTTTCCTGCTCTGACTTCCAAGGCTCTCACAGAGCTTGATGGGAGCCCACAGTCAGACAGACCAGCATGGGAAGGGATCAGCGGCAGGAGGAAGCAATCAACTCATTACCTCTGGGCTGGACTATTTAGGGGGCTCCTGCTTCCAGGCTTTTTTCTCCTTCAGGATCTCATCACTTTGAACCTTTCCACAGATAGCTCAGTATTCTTGGATATAAAATATGTGCCCAGGAGACCCAGGCAGCCTCCGACCCATCCTTCTCACAGCTGCCAAAGTGATTCCCAAGCACAGGTCAGAATGTGTCACTCCCCTGCTCAAGAAGCTGCCATGACTCCCTACTACTTCTCAGATGGACCTCCACAGTCAGGCTGGAGTCGATCTTTCCAGGCTTCTTTCTGCACTCTATGGCCCCAGCTAGAGCTGCCAAGTGTCATTTCTAACACACCACTCTTATCATAGAGATCAGAGATTCAGACCTGGGAGGGACCTTTGAGGTCATCTGGTCTTACTCCCCCATTTTACTGATGGGGGAACTGAGGCTGAGAATGGGAAAGGGATTTTTCCAAGATCATTCATGGAGTCAACAGCAAAAGTGGAATTCAAACCCAAGTCCTTTGATTCCAAATATCCACACTGCTACTTTTTATCTGCGTGACCTTGGGCAAGTCAATTCCTCCTCTCTATAAAAGGGGCTAATAACATTTCAACATATTGAACTGAATGTCCCATAGATAACTTAAACTCAGCACATCCAAAACTCATCATCTTTCCCCAAACTCTCTCTGCTTACAAACTTTCCTGTTTTTTCTCCCGGGCTTTCCACTTTGCTGGGGGTCATCCTGGACCTCACTCTTTCTCATGTCCTCTGTCCAATGGGTCACCTGTCGACGCTACCTTTGCTAACTTCTCTCCCAAGCGGCCCCTTTCTCTCCCCTAACACTGCTGTGACCCTTCACAGGACCTCGCACCCGGATCATTGCAATGGCCCGAGGGTTGCTGCCCCTGCCTCACACCTCTCCCCACTCCAGGCCATGGCACCCTTGGCTGTCCAAGTGACAGTCCTAACGTGATGTCCCTGACTACGTCTCTCTCTCCCTCACACACACACACACACACACACACACACACACACACACACACACACACACACACACACAACTTCGTCTCCAGGATAAAGCGGGGCGGCTAGGTGGCGCCAGAGTGCAAAGGCCGCCATGTCTGGAGCCCCCAAGACTTGGTATCTTCCTGAGATCAAATCTGGATTCAGATACTAGCTGTGTGACCTCAGGCAAGTCACTTACCCCTGTCACTGGCTGTGCTCCTGCCCGGGATGCCATCCTTCCTCATCTCCACCTCCCCCAGGAAGCCTATCCTGGTCCCTCTTCATCCCTGAGCTTTCCCTCTGCCGATTATTTCCTCAGTTTTTGTGCGTTGTTTCCCCCATTAGGCTGGGGGATCCTTGAGGGCAGGGACTGATGTGTGCCTGTCTTCGTACTTAGTACAATGTCCAGTACACAGTAGGTGCTTAATAAATGTTTATTGACCGACTTTATTCTATTCCTCCTCCTGGAATTGTAATGAAGAAGGTGCTTTGTGACTCTTAAAGGGCCATAGAAATAGGGACCATAATTGAATGGGACTGTAAGTGAACTATACTTAGTTAGCCAGGTGGTTCAGTGTATAGAGCGCTGCGGCTAGAATCAAGAGGACCTGAGTTCCAATGTGATCTTAGACACTTACTGGCTGTGTGACCCTGGACAAGTCACTTCACCCCATGTGCCTCAGTTTCCTTATCTGTAAAAGGATCTGGAGAAGGAAATGGCAAATCACTCTAGTATCTTTGCCAAGAAAATCCCAAGTGGGGTCACCAACAGGGACATGATTGGACAACAAACGGATGGGACCAGAAAGTCACTGAGTCCAGCCGTAAAAAGAAGCCTGAGGCCCCTCTGCTGTATGGTACCCTCTGCTCAGACATCTCTATGGATGGGGAGCTCATTACCTCACAAGAGACAGACCCTGCCATTGCTGACCTCTCTGATTCTCCCTGCCCCCACAGCCACCAGCCTCCCTCAGGCTCTCATCAGCTCTCACCTTTCCAAGTATACCTTGATGCACTGGGTAACTTTCAGCCTCCAGTCCACCCTCCTCACGGCTGCCAGAGCAATATTCCTAAAGCACAGCTGTGACTGGGTCCTCCCCTGCTGAAGTAGCCCCAGTGACTCCCTGTGACTTCTAGGATCAGCCCTCCACAATCTGGCTAGGGCTGATCTCTCCAGGCTTCTTCACATACTCTGTGATCCGGGCAGAATTCCTCACTGCCCCCAAACTCATCACTGTATATCTTACCTCAGTGACTTTCCACAAGCTTTCCCCGACTCCTGGAAAGCCATCCCTCTTCTAGGAATCCTTAGCTTCCTCCAGACTCAGCTGGGGGTTTCCTCCTCCTCCTCCTCCTTCTCCTTCCTCCTCCATGAAGCCTTCCCTGATTTATCCACATGCTGGTGCTCTCTCCTACCTCTAAACACCTGGCATTTTCCTTATCTGTTGTTATTCCCAAGGAGGAGGTAACCTCCTGAGGGTAAACGAAGTCCTTCTGTCTTTATGCTCAAGCACTGTCTTCTACAGGAGTCCCCCCATGGGAGCCTTCCCCTCCAAAGTACTCCCTTCTCTCCTGTATGTATCATGTGTGCGCCTAGGGATTTCCATATTGCTCCTAGAGGGCCAGGAAGACTACTTCTCTTCCTCCTCCTCTTCTCTTCTTCCTCCTCCTGCTTTTCTTCCTCTCCCTCCTCCTCCGTCTTTTCCCCTCTTCCTCTTTTTCTTCCTCTTCTTCCTCCTCTTCCTCCTTAGTGCTCATCACAGGCACTAAACACTTAATAAATACTTCTTAACTAAATGACCAGCACAGTAGGAACTTAATCAATGTTTGTGAAAATGAATTGAGTTAGAAAGGGCAGAGCCATCTAATAGGGAAGGGAAAGGGAGGGAAGGGGAAAGGGAAAGGGAGAGGGGAGAGAAGGAAAGGGACCTACTATGTGCCAGGCACCACACTAAGTGCTTTACAAATATTAGCTTATTTGAAACTTACAACAGTTGTTATTAACCCCTTTTACAGCTGAGGAAACTGAGGCAGAGATGATGGGATCTGCCCAGGCTCACACAGTGTCTGAACAGAATTTGAATTCAGGTCTTCCTGATTCCAACACTGAGCCAGCTAGCACACCTAGACCTGTCTGCCCTGCCTGCCTCCAACATTTCCAGGCTGTCTCTCCTCATCTCTGAGCCTCTGAGAGGCTCCTCCTTCTCCTCCTTTGTGAAATGGAGACCTGGATTTAGACCCAAGGGGAACATCTGGGGCCAGCAATTTAACACTTTTTTTTTGCTTTCTGGAGGGGGGAAGGTAGGACAATTGGGGTTAAGTGACTTGCCCAAGGTCACACGGCTAGTTTTTGGGTTAAGTGTCTGAGGCCACATTCGAACTCAGGTCCTCCTGACTCCAGGGCCGGTGCTTTATTCACTTCGCCACCTAGCCGCCCTTAACACTCTCTTTTTACAGAGAAGGAAACTGAGCCCCAGGGAAGTGATGCAGCTGGCTGGAGGAGAGTGTACTCAGCAGAGCTGGGCTGATGATACCTGTAATACCCGCCTCACAGGGTTATGGTGAGATTCAGATGAGATAAGGGATATAAATCACTCGGGGAATTTGAAAGCAATACAGATACACATCCACATACGCATACGTACACATTCCTGCACATATATATTTTATTGGACCAGAGTAGGGAGCTCCCAGTAAGGAAACTCCCTCTCTACCAAAGCAGATTCACCCTGACTCTGCAACTCAGAGAGATTCCTAGAATACTGAGAAGTTAAATGAGTTAGCCAGGGTCACACAGCCAGGAGGGGTGAGCCATAGGATTTGAACCCAGTTCTCACTGACTCCAAAGTAGACTCTCTGTCCTCTGTCCCTTCTTGTCTCTCAGTTACAATTATTACATCATGTCTCACAACCCAAGTCCCTTCCTCTTTCCAGGCCTGTTTCCTCATTTGTAAAATGAAGGGATGGACCAAATGATCTTTGATGTCCTTTCAAACTCTAAAAAAGATACTATGAAATCCTGCAAGGAGCCCATCTACCTCTCTGTGCTCTGTCCTTCCCATAGGGCTCCTCCTCATTTCCTCTGGGACTAATCCAAACGACCAGGCTCCCTTTCATGACAGCCCCTCAGATATCTGAAGGTAGCTCTCATCCCCCAATGTCTTTTCTCCTCCAGGCTGAACACCCCTAGAGCCATCAAATGATCTTTGTACAACATGGCCTCTCATCTCCTCCTCTAAATATGCTCCAGCTCCCCAACATCCTTCCTCAGAGGTGGTGTCTGGGAGGTGCTCCTGGCATGTGTCTGGGGCAGGAAGTGGCATGCAGGACAACCTCTCTATGGGTGCCTGGGAACCCAGGCTTGTGACTAGGCTCCTCTGCAAAGCCCAAGGACATGGATGGAGGTGGTTGCATAAACCTAACTTCCTGGGTGGGGGACCCACCCCTACCTCCCATTCATCTGGACTTCCTTGAGGAGGATGACTAAGGTCGTAAGCAGGAGGATGGAGAACCCAATTGGGGGCTGTTGGTGTGTATGGGGGGGATTTGGAAGGATTTGATTCTACAGATTTCCTAAAAGAACCCATTATCCTCCCCCTAAATCTACCCCTCCCAACTTCCTTGCCTCTGTAAGGACACCATTGTCTTCCCAGGACAGGACTCTAGACGACAAAGCCAAGAATCATCCTTTATCCTCCACATCCCACCAACTGCCAGCTTGTCCATTTCAGGTCCACTACATTTTCTTCTCTCTGCTCAGATTCTCACACCTTAGTAAAACCCTTATTCCCTGTCACCTGTGTGATTACAACAGCCTCCTTCCTAATTGGCTTCTGTGCTTCAGGCCTCTCTCCTCTCCAGTCCATCCACACATCCAAAAGATCCATCCTGAGGCATAAGTCTGACTGTGGCCCTTCCCTGTTCAAAAGCTTCCTGGGAAGCCCCTTGCCTACAGGGTAAACATTTCGAAGATCCTTATTGTGGCATTCGAGATTCTCCACACTCTGGGTCCAACTTCCGTCCCACTAGATAGAACATCAATAACTTTCCTTCTCACATCTCGTGCACAAAGTTGGGTTTGTTGGAATTGACCATGGGACAATGCATTAGAATGATCTGTGCTGGCGCCTCCGGTCCAGGGTTGAGCACAGACGGGACTCTGCACACAGTAGGCTTACTAAATGTGTGAATGAATGAATGAATGAATGCCTCTGTCTTTCCAGTGCCCTCTCTCTCACTTGCCCCTTGACACAAGTCGGACCAAGCTGGATTATTTACGATTCTTTCATCTCCCCAAGCCCTTCCTTAGGGGAGCTGTGCATGCCCAGCTCAGGATGCTTCCTCTCCAGGGCACTTTGTCCAGCCTTCCTCTGCCCCAGCACCAATCCCCATATCCTCCTCGTTTGGCCCAGGCGCTCCCTCCCAGCCGCCCAGTGAATGCAATCTTTTTATCTGGGCGTTTCCAGACCCCCTTCGCACCGCAGGCATTCAATAAGTGTTTGTTGAATGGCACACACCACCCCCTCCCCACCCAGACTTCTCTCTAGTCTCCAGAACTTGGAGGGGGTAGGGGGAGGGAGATGGCAAAACTGGCCAATCAGCAGCTTCCTGAAAATTCTTTTCAGATTTGGGTTCAGGAGGACCAGAGCTGGGTCGCCCGAGCAGAGCCCGGCTTCTGTTCCTACTCTCCATTGACTTCGCGCCAAAGTCCCTCGGCCTTTGGCTTGGGTCTAGAGAAGGGTTTGGGGGCTCCCCAAGCTCTGGGGTCCCGCTGCGGTTGGATGTAAATGATAACGTTGAGGTTCCCTTCCCGCTCCAAGCCCGGGATGCAGGATGCTGGCTCCTCGCTCCCACAGGAACCCTCCAGCTTCGCTCCCTCCACCTCTTTCCCCAGCCCCCGGCGCCTGTACCTGTAAGCGCTTTTCCGGCAGGCCCCCTTCCAGGGCGTGAGGAGGTCCATGGGGCTCTTCCCGTCTCCAGGTCGGCTTCGGGCTCCCCGCTCCGAGTCCCGCAGCACCTGGACGGGATGGGGCGGGCCGGCCTGGGACCCAGGTCCCTCCCCCTGGGCTGGCATCCCGGGACGCCTCAGTTCTGGGCTGGGATTGGGGACAGGGCAGGGCAGGGCAAAGTAGGACAGGCTACGGCGGGGGGCCAGGACTGCGACGGGGGAACAGCGGCTCCCGTCCGGCCCCGGGAGGGGCAGCAGCCACAGCCAAAGCGCTCTGCCCTGGGACACAGCGGCCGGGGGATCCGAAGACCTGAGTTCGAATCCCAACCTTCTTGCTGTGTGACTAAGGTAAGTGACGCCCTCTCTGAGTCTCCACCTCCCTCACAGGGCTTCTCTTGAAGAAAGTCCATCCCTGCTCTGATCAGCTTCTGAAATCTCGAATCTGATTACACCCACTCTTTCCCCACTTTGAGCAAACTCCAATGGCCCTCAGTTACTTCCAGGATCAAATAAAACCATCCGTTTGGCTTTTAAAGCCCTTCATCACCTGCCTCTTCACCTCCACCCCTTTTCAACATCTTTAAACCTTATTCCCGCCCCTTCATATACTCTACCGTCCAGGTAGACAGCTTCCCTCTCTGCTGATTGCCCACGTTATCTTGACCTCATGCCTCTGCCCTGGCTGTGCCCTAGGCCCGGCATGCCCTCTCCACCTCTTAGTTTCTTTGATTTCCTTCAAGACTCAGGTCCAAGCCTTTCCGGTCTCCCCAGCTGCTAGTGCCTTCAAATCCTCGGAAACTTACTAGCTTCGTGACCTTGGGCAGATCACTTAACCTTCAATTTCCTCAACTGTATAATGGGGACGATAATAATAGTGTGTACCTCCCAGGCTTGTTGTGAGGGTCAAATGAGATAATAGTTGTTAAAAGTTCTTAGTACAGTGCCTGGCACATAGTAGGTGCTTATATAAATGTTTATTCTATTCCCTTCCCCTCTGTGTCCAGTTCTAGGTGCCCTGGATTGGGAAGGGCCTGGCACATAGTAGGTGCTAATATATTTATTCTATTCCCTTCCCCTCTGTGTCCAGTTCTAGGTGCCTTGGGTTGAGAAGGGCCTGGCACATAGTAGGTGCTTATATAAATGTTTATTCTATTCCCTTCCCCTCTGTGTCCAGTTCTGGGTGCCCTGGGTTGAGAAGGGCCTGGCACATAGTATGTGCTTATATAAATGTTTATTCTATTCCCTTCCCCTCTGTGTCCAGGTCTAGGTGCCTTGGGTTGAGAAGGGCAGCATCCAGAGATGGGCAACCATAATGGAGAAGGTCCAAAAGACCAAGTCACACCAGGGTCAGTTAAAAAAACTAATGGGCACTTAGCCAGAGAAGCCAAGGGGGCAGGGCATGAGAGCAACCTCAGCTTGCCCCCCTCCCAACCCCCACCCAGCCCTGGAGGGTCCAACAGGAGTCAGCACCAGGGGAAGCTCTTCTCCCCAACATTCTTACTCCCAGCTGCACTCTTCCATTTCTTAGGCAATTCAGACCCTGGGCCTGGAGTCAGGAAGCCCTGAGTTCAAATGTAGCCTCCAACACTTATTAGGCATGTGACCCTGGGCAAGTCACTTAAATTCTACTTGTCTCAGTTTCCTCACCTTTAAAATGAGGGTGATATTAGCTCCTCCTTCCCAGGGCTGTTTTGAGGATTAAAAAAGAATATTTTTAAAGAATTTAGGAAACTTTAAAGCACTCTAGAAAAATGCGCTATTGTTACAATTATTATTATTCCTACCTCCTCAGGAGGGAACCCAGAGCCTATACTCCATTCCAACCATAGGACCCACTTCCCACTTCACAGCCATGAGCTGGGACTTTTCAGACCCCACCCTATCCACTTCAGGGCAGACATGGCTGTATGTGTGCACGTATGTGCGTGCGTGCGCAGACACACACACACACACACACACACACACACACACACACACACACACACACACACACCCTACTTGGATGAGCAAGGAGCCACCAGGAGCTGGAGATGAGGAGGGAGAGTGTACCAGGCATGGAGGACAGCCAGTGCAAAAGCTCTGAGGTAGGAGATGGACTGTTATATTTGAAGAACGGTAAAATGTAAGAAGATGAGAAAGGTAGGAAAGGCTTTAAATACCAAACAGAGGGTTTTCTATATGATCCTGGAGGTAAAGGGGAGCCCCTGGAGCTCATTTTGGGGGGGGAGGGTGACATAATCAGACCTGTACCTTCTAATTTGGTGAATGGACTGAAAGGAATAAGATGGGAGCTCCCCCAGTAATACCACCACTAAGTCTGTATCCCAAAGAGATTTTTTAAAAAGGGGGGGGAGGACCTACATGTACAAACATACTTACAGCTAATCTTTTTGTGGAAAATTGAGGGGACCCCCTATCAATTCAGGGATGGTTTAACAAGTTGTAGTATATGATTGTGATGGAATACTATAAGAAATGATGAGTGGGATGGTTTCAGAAAAACCTGGGAAGACTTATATGAACTGATGCAAAGTTAAGTGAGCAGAACCAGAAGACAGTTGTATACAGTAATAGCAATATTATAAAGATGATCGAATCTGAATGACTTAGCTACTCTGATCAATACAGTGATCCAAGACAATTCCAAAGGACTTACGCTAGAAAATGCTACCCCAGAGAAGGAACTGGTAAGACTCTGAATGCAGATTGAAGCACATTTTTTCACTTTATTTTTCTTGCTTTTGTTGTTGTTGTTACAACACAACTAACACTGAAATTTGCATGATTTCACAAGTATAATTGAGATGACACTTCTTGCCTTCATAATGAATGGGCAAGGGGTGGGAGAGAATTTGGAAATCAATTTTTAAAAAATGAATGTTATGTTTGGTTTTCTTTCTTTTTTCCCACCGTTCATTCCATCGGTTACAACCCTCCTTTACAACCAGACTAATGGACAATGTAAAAGTATTTGTGGATCCTATACTTGATTGTATGCTACCATGGGGGGGGGAGAGAAGGGAGGGGAGAAAATCTGAAACTCAAGGGATTGTGGAGCTGAATCTTGTAAACTGAAAGTAAACAAACAGATCAATTAAAAAAAAAATAAAAATGAATGTTAAGAATAAGTAAATAATACAGTTTTAAAAGTCTCTTCGGCCTCTTCCTCTGCTCCCTCCTCCTCATCTCTCATAGCAATTCAGAACTCCAGAGCTAGATGGGGTCTCTAAGGCCATTCAGCTCAACCTGGCATACAGCAGGCACTTAATAACTGCTTTCTGAATAAAGGAGTGAACCAGGAATCCTATCTTCCATATCCCCAACACCTCCCAAGGCAGGGAGCTCGCCACCTCCAAAAGTAGCTCATTCCATTTTGGGACAGTCTTAATCGCTGGCAAATTCTTCTAAAGACTAAACCTGCCGCTCTGCAAACTCCACCCATGATTCCTGGTTTTGTCCTCTGGAGCAGAGCAGAACAAAGCTATCCACCCCCTTCTCCACATAAAGGACCCTCACGCACTTGAAGATAGTTAACTGGCTCACTTCAGTCTCCTCCAGACCCCAAACACGCCCAGTTTCTTCAGAGGATTTGCCCCTGGTCTGGTCTTTATGTTGGGCCCTTCTGTGCTAGGCTGGGCTGGGCTGGTCCTTGGACCTTGGAAGCCAGAGGTGAGATTACCTTAGAGCCATTTTAAAAGCAACAACTCCCAAAGGGCTGTATAACCATTCTCTCCCAGGGGGCCTTGCCCCACCTTTGGGAGTCAGGCAATCCAGGACTCTCACTCCCATTTTACAAGTGTGGCCTTAGGTGGTGAAGAGACTTAAAAGTCTGGCAGCTAGGAACGTGGGTGAGCCAGAGCTTGAACTCTAGGGCTAATATTCATTCCACTATACCTAGTCAACTAGTCAGTCAACATACATTTACTTATTATATGTTGGGCTCTGTGCTGGGCTCTGGGTTCTAATGGGGGCAGATGACATGCATGTGTCAGGACAACTCCTCTTCCTGAGTTCAAATCTGGCCTCAGACACTTCCTAGCTGTGTGACCCTAAGTAAGTCACTTAACCCTGTTTGCCTCAGTTTCCTCATCTGTCAAATGAGGTGGAAAAGGCAAACACTCCAGTGTCTCTGCCAAGAAAACCCCAAATGGGGTCACGAGGAGTTGGACATGACTGAACAATGACTAAAAGGTAAGAAAAATGTACAAGAAAGATACAGAGTAGATGAGAGGTCATCTAAGGACGGAAGGAAGGCTCCTGGCTTTATACATGATCATTTTATGGTCTGCTGCATAGAAAACACTCATTTAGGGGTCTTGGGGGGGGTCTTTAAATTTGAACAAAAAAAGGAAAATAAATTGGTTTTTTTTTAAATGGACTTATAAGGTCATAGATTGGACTATAAATAAAATAAAATTTTTAAAATGGGCGATAGGGTCATAGATCTCAGAACCATCCAGTCCAACCCCCCCTGAATTTTATTTACTAGCTGTGTGAGCCTGGGTCAGTCACTTCACTGCTCCATGACTCAGTTTCCCACTCTGTAAAAATGGGGAGAATAGCTCCTACCTGACAGAATTGTGAAAATCAAATGAGAGAACATATGTATGTACGTGTGTATGTATGTATGTATATGCACACGCACATAATCTCTCTACAGATAGTTGATCAGCCACGTTCCACTCTATGTGATCCCATGAACTTTGTCCATGGGGTTTTCTTGGCAAAGATACTGGAGTGATTTGCCATCTCCTTCTCCAATGTGTCCCCATTTTACAGATGAGGAACTAAGGTAAAGTGACTTGCCCAGAGTAACACAGCTGGTGAGTGTCCTGAGGCCGAATTTGACCTCAGATCTTCCTGCTCTGTACACTGCACCACCTAGCTTACACACACACACACACACACACACACACACACACACACACACACACACACACGGAGCAGTTAGCAAACATTAAAGTGTTATATATAAGCACTTATTATTGTTGTTATTTCACGAATGGGGAAGCTGGTGCTTAGTGGGGGGAAGGCACACCTGCAAGGTCACACAGCTGGCAGGTGTCAGAGCTGAGATCTCCCATCTCCAGGCCTGGTAATCCTTCCCCTTACCTACAGGGTCACCAAGGGCACCTTCAGGAACAGGCAGCACTTGGGCTGGGTCGCACTTGGCCAGACAGAGATGGAGAGACTGGGATCGATTCCAGGGGAAGGAAGTCACCGTCACTTTGTGGGATGGATCCCATGAGCTCTGGGGGACCACATCAAAAACCTTGATGGCTCGCACAGAGGTGGGGTCAACATGTGAAAAAGAGCATTGCCAGGGAGACTGAGGGTCCCAGCCTGAACAGAGACAAGAAGCCACTTGTTTCCAGGGTCTCAGATCTCCCTCGTCCACCAGAGACACATCAAAGGGCCGGGCCATAAAGACAAAGATGGAGGAAGAAGGCTGGATCTTAGCATCTCCGGGTAAATGCGATCCCCCTGCCATGGGGGGGGGTTGGCAGACTTCGCCAGGACCCAAAGCCTTAGTCCTTCCCCATGATGCCTCCCTCTGCTGTGTTCTCTAGTTAACAAGGGTCTCTGCAGCTCAGTGTGGTGAGTCAGTCAGTCTGGAGCCCTGGGTTCTAGCTCTGGCTGTACCACTCACTCATGCTGGGACCACTGGTGGGTTGCTTCCCCTGAAAAGTTGAAGAGGAAGAGGCAAAAGCAGGATAGAGCTGGGCAAAATCCAAGGGCCAGGCTGTCATGGCATCCTGGGTTTGGGGGGTACGCTCACAGAGGTCTAGGAAGGGCACTTTCTTCTTCATGTTCAAGAGCTTGAGGCCGTTTATGATCAGTTGAAAGGAAGGAGCCAAAGTAGCTGATGGTCCTGAGCACTGGAATGGAGAGGGCTGGCCTCTCTACTCTCAGGTGTCACAATGGATAGAGACCTGGACCAGAGTCAGGAAAATCTGAGTTTAAATCTGACCCCAAAGACTGACTGTGTGATCCTGGGCAAGCCACAAACTCCCCGAGCCTTGGTTTCCTGCAAAAAGTGGGTAAAGACAGGATCAGACTTCCAGTGTTCTTGGTGAAGATCAAAACCTTAAAGTGATATGTAAATGACAGCTGTTATTATTATAATTACTCCTAATAACCCCATGGGATGGGGTCTCACCTGCATGGCTGCATGACACCCTCTCACCCCATTCACCAGCACAAGAGAAGGGGAAGAAGAAGAACCAAGGGCTGAGCATTAATAGGGCAAGAGACTCAGGAGTAGAGACCAGTTCAGAGCTGACCTGGTTAACCCTAGGGTTAAGACTGGAAGAAAGGAAAATGAAGTCGGAGCAAGAGGTGATGGCCTGGAAGTGATGGCTGGGGAATGGAGGGATTGGAATGGTTTAGTAGAAATGAGGCTCAGGGAGAGGTGGAATGTTGAGAGCTTAGAGAGCCTTCTAGAGGAAGTCGTGGAAATTGGACACTCATGATTGGGGGTGAGGGGTATGACATGGTCAGAACACTTTAGAAAAATCATCTTGGCAGCTGAGTGAAGGATGGGTTGGAGTGGGGAGAGACTTGAGCCATGAAACCAATTAGAAGGCTATTGAAATGGTTCAGGTATGGGGTAATGAGGACCCAAATGAGAGTGGCAGATGTGTGAGGGTTGAGGAGGAGGCACATTTACAGGAGATATGAAAGTAGAAACAAAAGGATTTGGCACTAGTTTGGATTTGGATGATGAGAGATAGCGAGAAGGAAGGTGATAGCCAGGCTTCAGGCCGGGGCAACTGGGAGGGTAGTGATGCCCCTGACGGAAAAGAGAGCTGGGAAGAAGGGAAGGTTTTAAGGAAAAGATTGTGAGTTCTGTTTCTGTTTGAGATGCTTATGGGCCATGCAGTTTGAGATGTCCTGAAGGCAGTTAATAACGTAGGACGGTTGATCGGGAGAGAGTTTAGGGCTGTATTTACTGATGTGACAATCATCAGCATAAAGATAATAATTTAACACTTGGGATCTAGTGAGATCACCAAGTGAGAGAGAAGCAGGTCTAAGAGCCTTGTAGGACGTCAAAAGTTAGCAGGCAAGACACAGATAAACAGCTAAGGAGACCAACAAGTTGTTGGATGGGGCCAACCAGGAGGCAGCAGGGTCAGAAAACCCAGAAAGTTTTCAGGAGAAGAAGGTGATAAACAGTGTCCAAGGATGCAGAGAGGTCTAGAAGGAGGAGGATTAAGAAAAGGGGAACTTGGCAATTCAGAGATTTCTACATTTGGAATTTGGATTCAATTTCAGGGGAATGATTGAGTAGGAAGCTGGATTGCAGCAGGTTTAAAAGTGAATGAGAGGAAGTGGGAGTTCCAATGTTGATTGCTTTCTCAAGGAGTTTAGTTAGGAAGAGAAGAAGAAATTGGTCAAGTGGGGTTTCTTTAAGGATGGAGAAGATACGGGCATGTTGTAGGCAGCAGGGAAGGAGCCAATAGGTAGAGACTGGAGAGAGAGAAGGAGGGAGGGAGGGAGAGGAGAGTGGGGCGAAGTCATTGGAAAAGTTGGAAGGGGCATCATGGGGGCATGCTTTGATAGGGAGAAGGGCCATGTCTTAATCACAGATGAGAGTGAAGGCAGAAATGATGGGGGAAGATAACTGAGTGATGCGAGATGAGGAGAGGAAGAGAGAGGAGGGTCAGTATGAGGCAAGGTCCTCAGCCAAGGGGTGAGGGATGAAAAGGTTTTGTAGAGCTGCTGTGGCAAGCAGGACTGACACGTGTGTGTGTGTGTGTGTGTGTGTGTGTGTGTGTGTGTGTGTGTGTGTGTGTGTGTGTGTGTGTGTGTGTGTGTGTGTGTGTGTGTGTGTGTGTGTGTGTAAAAGATCCAACTGAGTGGAGCTACCAATCAGTACAGCTTTGCGATCTCCCTCACCCCCAGCTTTCTTCATTTAGCAGCTCATGAACAAGATCAAAAGTAGTAGATGTAAGAATAATTCAAGGACAGAATCTGGCAGCACGTGATGGCCAATGGGACTGGGGGGGAGAGGAGAAGATAGTGTAGAGTTGTTGGTTCACTAAGGGGTCAAGATGGGGAAGGAAGGACAGTGTAGCCAGTTCAGGGAAGATGGCCTAGGAAAAACAGGGATGGATGAATCGGAAGCCATTGCAGTGCACAGAGCACTGGGCCTGGAGTCAGGAAGACCCGAGTTCAAATCTGGCCTCAAACACTTACTAGCTGTGTGACCCTGGGCAAGTCACTTCACCCTGTTTGCTTCAGTTTCCTCATCTGTAAAATGAACTGGAAAAGGAAATGGCAAACCCCTCCAGTGTCTCTGACAAGAAAACCCCAAGTGCGGTCACAAAGAGTTGGATACAACTGAAAAAAAAAAAGACTGGAAGAATTAGGTCATGGCGAGGATGAAGAATGAGGTTAGGAGTCGTAAGGCACAGGGAACTGGTAGGAATAAAGCTTGGAGAAGGTGGGGCTGCTGCATGCTGACAATCGAGGGAGAGCCAAGCCCTCTTGGTCTGGGTCTGACAAGGGCTGTAGAGTCTTGGGGGGGAGTGGTGGTGAAAGAGAAGCCAGGCCTCTGACAGGAGGCAGAAGGAGCCCGAGGGAAAGTGTTAACGGAACTGCCCTGGGGCCTTCCCACCCTGGGACATCCCCCTGCCAGACTGGTCCCCTTCTTCCACTGGGGAGGGAAAGACCCCAGACAGCCATCCTTCATGTCCTCCTGGCTTTGCTCCTGCCTCTCTGGACCTGGTCACCATGCCTCGGCTGCCTTCGCACCCTGGGACATTACTCCTGAGCCCCCTTCTTCCCACTGGCAAGTTCCTCCCTGGGGCCTCCATCATGGGGAGGGATCCTGGCTGGCCATGGGGAATACAGAATACACTATTCCCCCACCTGGCTCTGTTTCCGATTCTCAGGACTTTACCGAATTCTCAGCAAGTACCTCCCCCCACTCTCAACTTTTCAGCTTCTTTCTGTGTGTCTCCCCCCACTAGAATATGAGGTCCCTAAGGTCAGGGACAGTCTTTCTTTTTTGGCAGCAGCAGTGCCTGGCCCAGAGTAAGTGTTTAATAAAGTGCTTGTAACTTTGCTTTAATGAGATTCAGTAGACAGGATAGAATCCACTCCCAATTACAGTGCTGGAAGAACATGGCAGGTCCGTAGTGGACCCAGGCAGCTTGGCCACGGGACAACATTCTCTAGCACCAAGAGGTCCAAAGTCAATTGAGCCCTGATCTGTTTTTTCCAGCTGACATTCTTTTTTCTGTTCTAAGGCCCCTCCCAGTGCTGACACTTCCTGTTTTCTGGTCCTGTGTCCTAAAGTCCCCCCCAACTCTGACATCCCATGTTCTAAGGTCCCTTACAGTTTTAACATTCTTTGTTCTAAGGCCTCTCCCAGCTTTGACATTCTCTATCCTAAGAAGCCCTGTTCTAAGGCCTCTCCCAAAGCTCTGATGTTTCCTGTTCTCAAGTCTCACATCCTAAGATCCCTCCCAGCTTTGACATTCCCTATTCTAAGACCCCTTCCCAGCTCTAACATTCTCTTTGCCTTGTGATAGCCCTTCCAACACTCGAACCAATCTACACAAGCAGAATTGAACATGAGATTCTCATCTCTTCATCCCTCTTGGTCACACAAGGCCCTGGCAGAATTCCAAGGATTAGAGAACATTGTGTTTTGTCTGCAAACTTCCATTCATATCTGGAAATTCTAGTTTTGGTGCATGCTGAGGAGCCCAGGAAGCCCAACTAACGAGCCAATAGAAGTTATTCCAGTATTGCTACATACCTTCCCTGATTAAGAATCCAAGCCTTGCTCGATGTTTTTCTAAAGCTTGGGTCTGATCACGTCACTTTGCCCTCACTCCTCACCCTCCACTCAGCAAACCCCAGTGGGTCCCTATTCCCTCCAGGATCAAATCTAAAGCCATTGAAAATAGTCCCTATCCTGGCCCCTTCATTCTCAATATCTTTCTCATGTCTTCCTGGCTTCCCTACACCCTCCAATCCAGCAAAGCTGTCTGACGGCCAATTCCTGAGGCAGGACGGTCCATCTCGATCTCTTGGCCCTTCACACCAGCTCTAAGCTTGCTCTCTCCCCTTCAGCAAGAGGCCTTCCCCATGCATTCTCCCTGTGGATGCCTTGTTTGCATGTTGTCTCCAGCTAGCCTGGGATGCCACATTCTAGGAGTGATCCGCTCAGAGCAGGGAATAATGGGACCAGCTGCCTCCTCAGTCCTGGATTCTACATCTCCCCAGAGGGCACTGAGGTGTGTTTGGGGTTTTTTTGCCACAACCCCCTAATCCTTCACATTGAGCTTGGTCTCTTTCAAGTGGACCATTTAGCCATGTCCCCATCTTACATTTGTGAAGTGAATTGTTAAGAATCTAGTATACCTACACAGGCACTGTGGTTGGGAGATCCATCCTGCCCTACCGGAAAGTCAGAGGGGTGAGGGGGGAAGACATAGGAGAGAATAGATTTGGGGAGGGGGGTTACATTGGGATAGCTGTTTTGGGGAGGTGGGTAGGGGAAAGATGGGGAGAAAATTTGTAACTCAAAATTTCATGGAAATGAACGATGTAAACTAAAATAAAATTTAAAAAAATTAAAAAAAAAAGAATCTAGCATGCCTTTACATCCATTCCTGTTAAATTCCAGCTCATTGGATTTGGCCCCAATCATCAGCCCAGATCTACCTGCCCGGCCCTGACCTCTCCTCTGACCTCATCTTGCATGTACAATTGCCTCTTGGACGTCTCTAAGTGGATATCTCGTAACAGACATCTTAGGCTCAACAAATCCCACACTGAACTCACTATCTTTCCTCCTGGCTAAAATCCCACAGGAAGCCTTGCCCTTAATTCTAGTATTAGCTGATTATTCCCAATTCATCCTGTATCGATCTTGTTTGTCCACTGTCATCTCTCCCATTAGATGGCGAATTCCTTGAGAGCAGAGACTGTCTTTACCTTTCTTTGCATTCTCAGACCTCAGCATGGTGCCTGGCATAGAGTAGGCGCTTAATAAATGTTTACTGACTGAAAGTGTGGCAGAGGCAGAGAAGAGACAGTGTCCTTGAGGACTCAAGCCTCAAACAGCGCAGCTTCCAAACAATTCAAATCATCAGCATGTCCATTTCACGCAAACATGCCTGATCCAGCGTCCTCATCACTGCACAGCTTCCCTGCAACAGCAGCACAGACAGAGAACCTGCTCCGGGTCCCCAGACTCTGTTCTTTCTACCAACCTGAAGCATGAGTGTGCAGGGAAGGACTCACTGGTTCAAGGAGGACAGACGATGCGCTTCATTATATATTTAAAGTTTATTTCCTCATAATTACAAGCTATAGTTTAGGAGTTTGGAGATGAAGGAGCCTAAGCCCACCTGAAACACCACCACCCTGCTCCCACTGGGGGCTGATCTTGCCTTCAAGTATGGTTAAGAGCAAGAGTCAAGAGCCTGGAACTGACTGCCAGGAGACTCCCAGACTTTAATACCAGACGTGAGAGCAGGCGCGTGCACGCACGCGCGCGTACACACACACACACACAGAATATATACACTTTTAATAGCATATTGGTCCACTGAGTGTACATTTTAAAACGAAAGCTCAGAGTCGATGTAGTCCAGTTAAACATGTCAGATTAGTGTACACAGAAGACATCAAAGTTGGTATAGACACACTAGAGGGAGTGAATACTTGCCAAAGGTTCCTATTGGTCAAGCAGCTGTAACACTGCTCATTTTCCCAGTGCAAAAGAAGGTTGTTCAAGTCAACTTACCTGTTTTCCTGAAATAACAAAGGGGGGTGGGGCGCTAACCACCAATCTAAAGGCCACCCTCCTTAAAGATTTTTGGGGCAGCTTCTGTCTTGAACTGCCTCAGTGGGGAGCTCTGAGCCTTGGGGGGGGCCAACAGTTCTCTCTTCAGTTGTTGGATCTGACCTGGAAACAATTCTATTTACAGAGCAGGTATGGCCTCACTTGGGTCCAATTGTGTTGGGCTGGGGGAACCACCAAGGAGCAGTGTAGCTCCAAAATTAAGCTAAAGCAGGTCTTTTAACAAGTGGAGGAAGTGCACGGGAAGCCATGAGTCACTTTCAAGAACACATGTCAATGTGACCTCAACCTGGGGGCTACTGCGAGCTTAACATGGGTCTGAGGTGCCATTTTTCTATCTTGGCCTTTGATACGTGACAAGAATAGTTAATAAGTTGTTAAAAAAAAAGCCAAAAGTTATTCCATCTTTCTGCTGGAGTCTACAGAGTGCCTTAGGGTGGACTGCTATCGCCTGGGCTGGGCCTGGGGACCTTGGTCACATGGGAGAGGGGCTTTCCATCGAGAAGACAGCCCCTGCTGGGCTCAGCCGCTTTTCTCAGGGAAATCGGTAGAGGAGAGAAGAACTAGCCAAACTCCCTCCAAGCCTCACCAAGGTTTTAATGAGATAGATTGCCTTTGCCCACTTGTAACTCCATGGCAAGTCAAGTGGAACTTTCATGAGAAAAAACATTTATACATGGATAATAAAGTATCTTAACAGCCCTGGCTTGCTGCAGCTCCTTCTGGCCAAAGGCACAGGAGGTTTTGAAAACCTGTGATGAACCAGAGCAGATGATGTGTGTCCTGGGAAGGGAAGAATTATCACCATGTTAATTAAGGTTTCTGTTCAGAATTGATGGATGGGGTAACCTCTGGAAACAATGGTCTTTCTCTACTGTCTGTGGTTTGTTGCTACCAACATGAAGAGGGAGGTCTCTGCTGATCTGAAGCAGGGATTTTGACCTATTTCCCACATAAGCATTTTGGAAGAGAGCCAATCTGAAGTCATGCCCCCTGGCTACCAGCCACTCCTTGTCCAGGGTATGAATCTAGCTAAGCAAGGCTCTCCCCTGACCCAGAAGAAAACCAAAGCTGGCCATTACTTTTATAAGGAGGAAGTGGAAACATGCAAGTTCAGCTTCCATATCGCTATGTGCAGTAGTAGGCTACTCCTCCAACAACAGGAGGCATTGCCCAGCCCGCCTCCTTCAGACCATGGGGGCCCAAGGAGCCCCTTGCTTTACTGAGGACAAAGGCTGGAAGTGGCCATAGGGCAGCTCATCTCCGGGTTAACGGAAAGGGCACATTCTGGGGTTCTGGCCTGATGTTTTCAAAGAAGCCCAGGCCAATGCCGCCAGCATAAAATGATAAAGTCTGACACGTGACAAGACGAGCCAGGCCCCGTCTACAGGACGTGAAGCCCTTGGATGGTCAGTCTCATGCTCACAGGTAGCTTCCAAGAATCATTCTCCCTAAGTTTTAGCATCCAGGAGGAAGGATGCTGCTGGCAGCGCCATCCTTGCCTTTCATGCTTCCGAGATCTCCGACTTACTCAGGGCGATGGCCAGCTCCAAATCTTCTTGCTCCTGCTGGTTTAGCCTGGCAAGTCTCTCCTTCTCCTCCCTCTCACTCTCCCTCTTCGCCCATTCAATCATATCTTCTTCAGTTGGGTACTACCGGCAGAAAGACAGAAAGACAGAACACAAGGCAGGCTGTGAGCATCTGTGCTGCTTGTGCAGAGCTCCCTGCCCTGAGGTTTAGGCCTGGCAAGGACCGCCTGTGGCTGGTGCTCCACACTGACTCCTGAGTTCAAAGCATCTTTACCAGGAATCATGCGGGAAACCCCTGGTTACAAAAGTCACCCGAAGAAATCCGAGTCTGGATTCTGTTTTCATTAGAGACTAAAGGATGGTGGCCTGGAGATGCTCCAGAGAACAAGGCTGCCTTTTGTTCAAAGGAGCAGCTAGAAAGAGGGGAGGCATGCAGAGGAGAGCGTGCACAATTCAGGAGAACCCCTGATTATCCAACTTCACGGGGGAAGCTGGGCCTTGTCATTTCACTTGGCAATGTCTCATCCCACTTGAAGACGTTAAATAAAATAGTGACTAAAGATGAGATTCTAGAGGGAGGAGGCTCTACAGGAGATGCCCATCACGCCAAGACGAACCCAGGAGATCAAAGCTTTAGAGCTCAGAGACTCTGGAAGTGACCCTGACGAAAGCTCCCATTTCACAGAAAAGACAACTGAGGCCCTGGGAAGAGGATGGGCCCCATCTTAAGGTTACCCAGGCAGAAAGCAGCAGACTGGGAGTCCAGTGCCCCACGCTGTCAAGACAAGACATTCTTAGTTCTGGTGGCTACAAGGGCAGAGAAGTCACTTTCCCAAGAATGCATGGAAGCACCCTAGCTAACAGGGGCATGCTGGGCCTAAAGAAGTACGAAGATGTACCCCGTGAAGGAAGGCGACATCAAAGGGAGGGATATGGCCAAAATTCTTAGACAAACCAAGAACCACAGCTCTACCAGTCCTGGACTACAAAAGAACTGCCCTACCCGCCCTGCCCCTCCAATCCACCAGGGAGGAACATTTAAGAAGGCCCCAGAGGTTCAGCATTACCAATCAATCAATTAACCAGCATCTATTAAGTGCCAGGAACACCAGGTAGGGTTCTCTATGTACAGATTATGACTCAGTCACACTACCAGACCATGGTGGGGGGGAAGGAACACTTAACACTGATGCCCCCTCTCATGGCCAGCACAGTAAAGTGTCTTGGTTCCTATTCAGACTGTGTAGGTGTTGGAGTGGAAGGCAGCTCTTGCTCCAGCATTTCTTCACTTCCAGGAAGGGAGGGCAGGCCTGGCAGGGGTGGGGGCCCTGGGAGAGGAGCAAGAGCTGGGGAACAGAGGGCCAGCTCCCATGGGGGTGATGGGGAGCAGCTAGTTCAGCCCCCCTCCCATCCTTCCCCCCAAACTGGGACCTTGACTTTGGAGCTCGGCTGGTGCCAAGCCCGGGCCTCTGCACACAGGTGGTGCTTATTAAAAGCCAAGCAACCTGAGGGAATGGAAGTCTAGAGCAGTGATTCTCAACCTGTGGGTCACAACCCCTTTAGGGGTCAAATGACCCATTCACAGGGGTTGCCTAAGACCATCGGAAAACACATATTTCCGATGGTCTTGGGAACGGAGACACGGCTCCTCTATCCATCTCCAGGAGGGTCTGCCCACATACGAGTATTAAAGGGTCGCGTCATTAGGAAGGTTGAGAACCACTGGTCTAGAGGCTTCCTGTGTCCATCCCACTAACCAAGGCCCTGGACAGCAAGTACAGAAAAGGCCTCTCCGATGGGATGGTCTGTGGTCACTGCTCCTGCTCCTACCTTTTTCTCCAGCAGAATTTATACCCAGGCATTTTATTAGGGGGGAAAACTATTATATTTAAATGATGGGAGAAAAACAACCTAGAGAACTCCTTCCTCCCCCCAGTTATGTACAATGTTCAAGGCCTCTTACTTATAATCATGTTGTTACATCAATGTTCCTATTTAGAAGGGCATTTCCAGAAAAATGCAATTATACTCTGGGCACATTCTGACACATTTCCACTCCCCACACGCCACAGCTATGTACATGCTCGAGCATGAGTGCACGCACGCATGCACACACACACACAGATACACACACACAGATACACACACACAGATACACACACACACACACACACACACACACACAGAGCCACAGACAAACAAAGCAATGTGCCTTCCCTGAGGTGGGTAGGCAGTCATAGGCCAACATGTCAATAGCGCACACTTTGCTGAGAACAGGGAAAGTGAGCAAGCACTCAGTCAGTGCCATTCCCAAGCACCGGCCATCCCATCTCCCCAGAGCCCGGCCTCTGAGGACACAGCTCCTGGGATCCAGGGCGACTCCAGAACCCTGCCCTGGAAACCGAGCACAGGGCCTCTTGGTGGATGAGAGGGGGACGATGGCATGGGACTGGGCTACGTTTAGCTGATGTGTTGAAGACGTGGCTGTTAATTGGAGACATTTCACAGAACCTCTTAAGACAAGAGAAGGTGTCCAGCTCCTTCCCCAG
Source organism: Pseudochirops cupreus (assembly GCA_028627135.1). Classification (NCBI taxonomy): domain Eukaryota; kingdom Metazoa; phylum Chordata; class Mammalia; order Diprotodontia; family Pseudocheiridae; genus Pseudochirops; species Pseudochirops cupreus. The sequence goes on along the minus strand of CM053584.1, from coordinate 23,608,420 downwards.
TACTTACAGTGCTGACGTTAGCACCACAGGTTGGGACAGCCTCTTCATGGGCAGCGGTGGCAGAAGCAGTGGTGTGTGGGCCGCGGTACAGATCAAGAGCTTTCTCTGCGGGGCTACCATTGCCTGCGACAGGCTGAAATGGGTCACTCAGTTTTAAGGAATCAGAAGAGTCCAACTGGCTGAGAGATCTTTTCCCTGGATCAAAATCATTAAAGTTAACTCAACTAGCAGAAAAAACAGCAAACACAAGCATGTGCCAACACCACCGGCCTGGAGCAGCTCTCTCTCTCCTGCCCCTGTCCACTGACAAGGGGCTGCCTTCAACGTGCCTTTAAGCCTAGGGAGCCTGGCTGCCCTGAAGCCCCTGACGTGCTTTTCTCTGTAGAAGCATGGGGCAAGGAAGGAAAAGATGAGAAGGTGAGACAAAGAGGAGCCCCTCTTAAGACAGGCCACCAGCCTGGGGAGCTGCGGGGGTCCTGGCTCCTGAGCCAGGGTCCTGCTTCCTAGTGCTCCCTACAGGCTGCCTGCCTTCTCATCATCCTGTCCCTCTGGGCCAGCCCACAGGAAGGGCTCAGCGAGACACAGGATGAATCACTGGAGAAAAGCCTGAGGAACACTGGCACAACCCGGTTTCTCCTAGCTTTCTGATTTCTCATCCAATGCACTGCACATCTTTCTGAATGCTTGTATGATAACTATCAAAATGCCTCCCCACCCCAACCATCCCTAATTTCTCTTCCTCAAGTGAGGAAATGTCTCCAAGGCCAGTGCTGAGCATTTCCAGGGGCCAGTGTTGCCCCCTAGCTTACTCAGTTCACCTTAAAATAACATCGTCAACTAGTTTTTAAACTTTTGGGGGGACAAGAGTGGGGAAGGGGAGGAGAAAGTCATGGAAAGAGATGGCCTCATCAGCCCAAGGGTCCCAGAACCAGAGACGGCCAAGGCATCCTTGATGCTGCTGTCCTGATGGCTCCCTGTGAACACAGCTGTATTGTACTGCAGACTGTGCCAAGATACCTTCCCTTGTTTTCTGATGCTTCAAACTGGGTATAAACCCTGATAATGACCTAATGCATCCCCCCTTTTTATAGCCTGAAGAACCTATCTGTAAGGTCACTTTGCCCCTGGGTATCACTGAGCAATGGCACTGAGCTCCATCACCCCACAGTATGATCCACGGAGGCGCAGGACCAAAGCCTGCCTGCAGGAAATCTCTTGGGGCTGACTACGCTTCCCTTGACTGCTACTGGCCTTCCCACAAGAAGAAGTCTCTCCTCCTCCAAGGCACTTCTGCAGCTTCCTGAAGGGTGTGCCAGGAGGAGTTGCTCAGTCTGACTAGAGAGGTCCCCCCCTTGGGGTAACTCAGCAAACTTGGCCACTAAGGGGCTGGATGTCCTCATGGACAAGACGAAGGAGAAAGTACACCCAAAAAGTTAAACAATTTGTCCAAACGCTGCTAGAGGGAGGCTGCTATAAAGAAGGCAGGAAGAAGAGCCCTGGAAATTGGCCACTAACATTTAAATAGCATATAATTCAAAAAAGCCAGAATGGCAGCTGTGCCTTCCTGCTTCCTTGATGGCCACGGCAAGAGCAAAGGTGCCCAGCTGCTCTGCAGATAGGCCAGCGTGGCCCTGCCAGCTGATGACACACAGCCTGCTCACATTGCAATCTGGGGCAGCCTTGTACACTTGCACACTCGCTGCCAAAGGCAGTCACTGAGAATAAAAGGGTGAAAAACCAAAGGGATCCTCAGACTGTTGGAAGAGCAGCAGCAGCAGCTGGGCCTCCTTGCTCATAGGACACTTTCCTCATACCTCTCGGGCAGCTTCAGAAAGTAGATTATATTTCATGGAAGTCAAAGGAGTCTTTGCCCTTCAAGAAAAGCTCCATCTTGCTTAAAAAAAAAAAAAGCAGGGGCAGTCAGGTGGCTCAGTGAATAGAGCACCAGCCCTGGAGGCAAGAGGACCTGAGTTCAAATCCAGCCTCAGACACTTACTGGCTATGTGACCTTGGGCAAGTCATTTAACCCTGGTTGCCTTGGTCCCCTCCCCCCCAATAAAAGTAATAATACTTTAAGAATCACACATGCTTAATTATAAAAGTTATTTTGCCACAAACTTTAATCATCAACAAGGCTGGCGGATCTTCTTCAGGAAGACTTCACAGGGCAGGGCTTTCTTGGGGCCTATCCTTTCATAGCCATTTTTGAAGATGCCGAGTTGATGACAAACATGTTCTCTCCCTCAGATGAACAAATCTCTCCAAACAGGAAGTTTCTATACAGTTCTCATTGTTTAAATACTTATTTACCCTCGCTCTCCAATCTCTACAATGGCAGCTTGAGGGTGGACTGTTTGTGGCCATCCTAAGGCAGCCTGGTCCCCCAGGACCAGTGCCCTCTGCCCTGTGGAAGCCCCAGGCTCTGCTTACATCTTTCCCCATCCATTTACTTGGGACCTTCCTGTCCCAGGAGCCCTTGGGAAGAAGGATGTGCCAGTGTAAAATCGTTCCTACCAGGTGGGGGAGGACAGGGCCGTGTCGGTGTCCCGGTTTTGGGGGGCAAAGCAGGGGGCACATCTTCATCTCTGACCGGAGGGGACTCCTCAAACCTGCTTGGAGTCGTAGCCACGTTGTCACCAGAGCTGGACGTGGCAGGGACAAATGGGTCCTCATTGTTGTCCTTCATAGAAAAAAAAGAAGTTTGCAGAGATGACTTTACATCACACTTCAATAAGGTAAATTATTAAGTGTTTCTAGCTCATCTCTGATAACCCTCTTGGCTCCCAACAATCCTGGGTGGTAGGCACTGCAAATCCTACTGTGCCCATTAGAGAGGGGAAAGGTCAGGCCTCATACTCCCAGCCAGGCCCCTTCCTTGGCCATGATGCCCCTCCGGTCTGGTGATACCCCCTGCACTGAGCAGACATCCCAATGATTCTTATAAGACTCAAACCAGTGGTATATGAATATAATGGAACATTACTGTGTTATAAGAAATGATGAGGAGGTAGACTTCAGAGAAACCTGGAAAGACTTATATGAACTGATGCTGAGTGAAGTGAGCAGAACCAGGAGAATGTTGTACACGAGAACAGTCACATAGTGCAGTGACTGCCTTTGATAGACTTGTCTCTTTCCAGCAATAGAAGGATCTAAGGTGACTCCAAAAGAGTCATGTTGGAAAGTGCCGTCCACATCCAGAGAAAGAGCTGTGGGGTCTGGATGCGGAGCAGAGCAGACTGTTTGTTCTCTCTCTCTTTTGTTTTATTTTGTTTCTTCCTTCTTGTGGTTCATTCCATTGGTTATAATTCTTTACAACATGATTAATGTGAAAACATGTTTAATAAGAATGTATACGTAGAGCCTACATTGAATTGTATGCCATCTTGGGAAGAGAGGAGGAGAAGGAGGGGGAGAAAATTAAAAGCTTGTGGAACTGAACATCGTAAACTAAAAATAAATATATAAATTTTTAAAAAAAGACTTGAAACAGGCACTTTCCTACAGATCAATGTCTGGTCACTTGGAAATGAATTACTGGAATGGAAATGGGCCAAGAAGACTGTGGCCGTAACAATGTCATTGGCAGGCAGGTAAATTGGCGATGCCACAGGGTGATGAACGACAGCAGGAAAAGCCCTACAAGGAGAGGGAGTCCTGACCTGGCTCACTGATTTAAAACAAATGACCCTGTCTCCAGAAAATCCAGGGCTGGAAGGGACCACTGAGGCCCTAAAATTCAACAACCCTTTTCACAATAAGGAGACAGGAGCCCAGACAGGGGCGGGCACAAAGCTGATAAGGAGCAGCCCCTGGCACTTTCTTATACTTCGTCACCTCCTCTATCTGCCCTGGGCCTAGGTGAAACAATGTCAGACGCAGCTCAAATCCCAGGCATGTATGTACTGGCCCAGGAAGCCTTTGGGTGACCACGAGCCAGCCTCTCCAGGACACATACAACATGGAGTGAGGGTGGCCTGCCCATCATGAGACATGACCTCCAGCTACCTTCCAGACTGACAGTGAAAGAAGAGCGGACCAGACGTCAGTCATGAGGCCCTCAGGGTCAAGGCTGCTGAGAGGAGGGAGCAGCGGCAGCTCACAAGAGCTCAGGCCACAAGCCTGGGGACAAGAGGTGAGCCCAAGGTCTCCTGGTCATTCTGGAGCAAGAGAATTCAGTGCTGAGTTTCCCCAGAGAGGTTTCAAGCCGTGTTTCTGCCCCACACATTCTTTTGAAGGTGTCCTTGTGACTCATACCACTGAGCCCGCCCCAAGGCCAGGACAAGAGCTCACACTTAGATGGGAACTGGCCAGCTGACAAAGCAGTTTCTTACACGCAGGATTATGGACACAGGAAGGCAATGGTTAGAGCCACTGGCCTTGATATCAGGAAGACTTGAATTCAAAACCCACCTCAGACACTGACTAGCTAGGAGACCCTGGACAAGTCAACTTCCCTTCTCTCTCAGACTCAGTTCCTTCATTTGTCAAAACGGGGTGGTGAGGATGGACCCGCCCCACAGGGTTGTTGTGTGTGTCAGAGAAGCTGTGGCCATCCTCTCAGCCACTCCCACTGGATGGAAGAACACAGTGGAGAACAAAGTGGGCAAGGCGCTGGAAGGACCGCGAGCTGCACACAGCCACAACAGACAAAACAGCTGACGTCCTCTGTAACCACAGCAGCTCACACTTTCCCAGGACAATCTAGGGGAGCAGAAGTTTTACCACGGCTTTGCAAACACAGGAATCAAGGCTCATGGGCTGGATCTAACATGCCAGTCAATACCAGACCAGCTTTAGAAACTGCTTCATCGCACACTAGAGAAGGAGGCCATTCCCAGAAGAGCAAGGGAATGGCCTGAGGGGCAGCGGGGCATGGATGGGTTAGCCAGGCAGAGGAATCCCTGAGGCTTCTGCCCTGGGCCCTCTTCTCCTGTCCCTTCACGGTGCTCCTTCACTGGTGGCCCTCTTCAGTTCCCTTGGATTAATGGCCATCTCTATGATGATGCTTCTCCAACTGACCTTTCCCTAATCTCCCGGTGGAAACTCGAGCTGCCTTTCAGACACCTCCAACTCCATGTCCAGTAGACACATCCAGAACAGAATTCCTCCCCGCCACCCTCCCAGTGCCCCAGTGCTCCAACCCAGACACCATCCTTCCTTCTGGCCTAAGATCAGACTGATGGCTGGGGGCAGAGTTCTGGGGAGGGGCCAACAAAGGTTTTCTAGAACTCAAAGAGAAGTGAGTATCCTTTCACTACAAGCTCCTAGCAATGGCAGGTGCCTCCCACTCTCCCCTGGAGATTACCTGGGCCAGGGCACTGAAGTCAGCGAATCCAACTTCACAGGAGTCACTTCCAAACACAGACGTGAAAGGGTCCACAGCTAAAGCAGGCAAACAGACAGAAAGTGCACATTAACCTTCAGTGTACAAGCTCCTATCGGATCTGGAGGAAGGCTCCTTCCTGAAATGTAGTGCAACTGAACTCATGTAAAGGCCAAAGGTGGCAGGACACCATCACTCCCAAGGTAGGCATAAACAAGCCCTAAATGAAGGTAGAATGAATAGGCCTTCTGACCCTCAGGGAAAGCCCTCCAGAGGAGATGTGGAAAGCCCTTGAGGGATGCAGAGTGTCTTGTGGGTGGTGGTCACAGATCACGGAATCAGAGACCCAGGGTTGGAAGGGACCTCAGGTCACCTAGCTCAACCCCCTCTCTTAAGAGGCCCAAGTAAGGTAACTGACTCACTCTGCACGACACCAGCAGCAAAGTCTCACAGGTGGGTCGGGAACCTTAGTCTCCTGACTCTGGATCCAGGGCTTTATTTTTAGGCCCATTCTGCAGAGAGGGAAACTGAGGCATAGAGAGGCTAAATACTATGTCTAAGATTACAGATGTAGTTGTAGAACTGAGCTTTACTCTGTACAGGCACAGACAGACAGACAGACAGACAGACACCCACACACACCTCTCTGTGGACGTACAGACCCAGGAGAGATGACAGCTCACTTTGTAAATGAAAACCAAGCCCCATGACAGTCACTCACCAAGCATTTAAGTGCCTACCACACGTAACACACTGCACTAATGCTTTAATGGGCTGTCATTCAGTCATTTCAGTCAGATCTGACTCTTTGTGACCCCATTTGGGGTTTTCTTTTCAGAGACTAGAGCAGTTTGCCATTTCCTTCTCCAGCTCATTTTACAGATGAGGAAACTGAGGCAGAGGTTACATGACTTGTCCAGGGTCACACAGCTAGGAGTATCTGAGGCTGGATTTGAACTCAGACTTTCCTGACCCCAGGCCCAGAGCTCTATGCACTACACCACCAGGGTACCTCTAAAAACCAACTGGTATCTGACGAGGCAGGTGACCCTCTGGGTCCCAAGTGAGCAAAGGACCACAGAAAGATATTCCCCAATAGGTAAGAGAAATAAGAATTGTGAGAGTAGGATTTATGGCTTCCATAGTTGAAATAATGAGCAGGATGGAAAACCCTGAATCCCCAGGAGCAAGCTTTCCCAAAGAAACGAAAGAGACAAGAGCTGCCTGGGGATTAAGGTGCTGCAGGGAAGGCCAGTCTGCAAGGAGAGAAGCCAAAGGCCGAGTCCCACAGAGCAATCCCATGGGGAGTGAGAGGGACACTCCCGCTTGCAGGCAGGCCTCCTCCAAGGCTGGGGGCCCTTCCCCGGCCACACCATGGGCTCTGAGCCTCACTTGTCCAGGACTTGGGTTCAATGTTAAGCCTCCCTCCGAGATGCTCCCACCCAAGGAATCTCTCCTTGTTATGTGCTCACCCCACAGAAGTCCACATTTTCATATGTTTTGACAATCTTTCTTTGTGCTTACAAAAGTTTAATTCTATCCACAGTTTTATTTAAATAATTCACAGCATTTTCATCTTAGAAATAAGGCATCCTCAGTCTTCATTCACAGTATGCAGATTCCTACTGGACTGAGGTTTCTGTGCCAGTCAGAAGGACCTGGGTTCAAATCCCACCTTAGACACTTACTAACTGTTCAAATCCCTTATCCTGTCTGTGACTTAGTTTCCACATCTATGAAATGGGGATGGAGTGGAGGGGAGACTCAGTGGACCCTATGGTCTTTTTCAGCCTTAATCTATGATCCTATGAAGTAGACTATCAGAACTTTGAGGACTGACTAGTAAGAGCCACCCTGTTCACCCCTCACCTCCCCATCCTTAAATTTCTCTTTCATTTATATTCACAAACAAGGAATCCTGCCCAAGGCCACTCCAGCTCCTTTCTCTTCCACACTGCCTGGTTTAATAACTGTGTCAACTCACCTACCAACTTGCTAAAACCCAATTTAACCAAATAAAATTATCCAAATTCAGTATTAATTTTAATAACACCAAATATAAGCAACATTGCCTATTCTCTCCAAGAAGCACTCCCTCCGCTCTTCCCCTCACAAATCCCCCACTGCACAGTTTATACTGTCATCATGTCTGAGTTGGACCTCCAGCTGTGTGACCACTGGCAAGTTATGGAACCTCTCTGATCAAGTTTTCTCACTGATTAGAAAGAAATCATGGTGTATGTTACGGTTAAAAAAACACCTAACAACATAACTATCTAGCCCGCTTCACAAAGGTGTTGTGAGAAAATCCCTTTGTAAACCTTAAAATGCTACATAAATGTGAATCATAAGAACCTCCCTCCAACATGCGGTGGCTCACCCAGGAAGGCAAGGACAGGGCCTCGTCCATCCTTCCTCTCTCCCTCAACCCCTAGCCCAGGGTGCTATACTTGCAGGTCCCTTGAATTGCACTGAATCACACATCATAAAAAAGGCAGCCACTGGCTCTGTTTTCCTTGGAGTTAGGTGCTACACACACACACTGTGGCTTGACAATACTTACTCAAGTGATTTCGGGGGGACCCCAAAACACAAAACTTCCTGAAGGTGTCAATAAACATTAGGATCTGTGCTTATTGGGGAAAAAAGCCTGAAAGACTGATGTGTGCTTTTAAGATCAGCGTAAGCTCAGCAGATAAAGAGATCAGAAGCTTTTTTGCTTGTTCTTTACCTGGATCACTTGCTGCAGGAACGGCTGTTCCACCAGGGGCGAAAGGATCGTTGTCCTTCAGAGTCTCTACCTGATAAAGTGACAGAAAGCTTTGATTGAGGGAGAACTCTTTCAAGATGCAGCCTGACCTGTGCCAGGGTCCTCTGATCTCTGACTGCCAGGGCTCACTCTCCCCTAGCACAGACTCAGCAGAGAGAAGAGGCATCTACTTCGGACCCTGAGAGCCAATGATGCCCACTCTGGGTAGGGACAGGATGTGTCTGAAGACTCGCAGCATCTTAACTGAGAGCCCATTACGTGAGGGTCTCCTCAGGGCCAACATGGGAGAACACATCTCATCAACCAGGAATTTAGTCTCCAGAGATAAACCGATTTGCCACATTAAGGCCTTAGCAGGCTCTCCCTCCTGAGAGTAGAGAGCAGTGACTCAGTATAAGCACCAATTTAGCAACGCTGCCTCAAAAGCTTGGGCTGGAGGTAGGGGGCGTTGTAGAGAGAGATTAGCTGGCCAGTCAGCCTAAGGGCCTGAGTTGGTGAAGTGATCAGCAATGGGCACTACTTTCCTGATTGCCATGGTTTTCTGACCGCTGTCACAAACCTATCTGAGCTGAACAAACATTTCAGACACTGTCAAGAGAAGCAGGGTCCTCAGTCACACCCCCAGCCTCTGCTGCCCCCCAGAACTGGGTGTTGTAGTCACATAAAACTCTTCACTAACAGCTGAAAATGCCCAATTTCAGGACACGAGACAGCAAGGGCACCCTGGCCACTCGCGAGAATGCCATTCCCTGGCAGTGCTTTTCTCAGAAGGCTGCAGAGATTTTTGCAGGCCTCCTATGGGCGTTCCTGTCTACTGGGCCTGTTTTCAGACTGGCAGATGCACCCCTGCCACCTGCCACATGCAGTCCAAGATTAAATGGCTCTTGTGCACGTGGACCCAAGCAGAGAGGAAGGATTGAGACCTCCACTGAATGGATGTTTCCTGCAGAGCCCTGCTGGATCTCTTCCTTTCTAGGAAGGCAGATTCAACAAAGTGCAGGCTGGAGCACCTCCTGAAGGCTCCTCACTGCTGAGCAGGCGCCACAAAGAAGCAGCCATGCCCACCAGCCATCAGGGCTTGGCACACTCAGAAAAGGAATAGGAACCTAAACTGGTCATTCTGTTAGCAAACACCAGACACTATATCAGAGGGGTGGGAGCCAGTGTGAGTAACAGGAGATGTTCAATCCAGGGAACAGCAGACATAGGTGGAGACACTGCCTTCACATACCCCAGGGGCTATTTGGTGGGATAGGAAATAGTTCTGTTCCACATGGCCCCAGAGGACATAACGGGGATCACTGTGTAAATCTGGCTCAATTAGGCCAGAACTGACTACAGGGAGGGTGAACTTCTGCTCCATATACAGACCTCCCCATGACCCAAAGGGCATGGCAGGCATACATGTGCTGCCTTGTACTGCACGAACCAGGGACTAACAGCTATCACATCAGGCACACAGCGAAGGAGCCAGAGGACATGTGAGCAGAGGGCCCGTCAGAGGACACCATCATTCGCCACAAGACACAAGATCTTGGGGGTGCTGGACGGACTCTGTTGGGAGGAGTCACAAAAAGGTATGGACAAGAAACCCCTAGGAAGATGGTAAAGAGATTACAGCTCCATCGAGGGATCTAGCACCTCCTGGCCATCAGAATGGATGCACCAAGGCATGGGCTGCTTGGGCACAGAGGTCCAGAACACTCCTTTTTCTGGGATCCCTGGGAGGGCCGGAGCTAGTGCCAATCCCACTTCTTCATTACAGGGGAGGCAGAACCACCACTTTTAGGGAATGCCAAGAAGGACACTTTGGATGGAGGCTGGGAGAAAGCTGCCTTCCTGCTATGAGATTCAATTAAGTGTTTTCCAAGGGTAAAAAGTGACCTGTGAGACATGGTTCACTTCATCAAAGTATCTCACATCTGTCTTTCTCCGTTAAAATCTAGCCCTGTGACAATGCACATCGATGGCCTGGACTTCCCTTAGGGCTCTGCACACCAGAGGATCCTATGTGTTTGTTCAATTGAATTGGATGCAGCCTCTGCCTATACGTCTCCCGTGCTGGGGAACTCAGAAGGGATCTCATTCCAGTTAAGGACAAGTCTTATTTTTCCATGTGAAATGAGCCAAGCTCTACTTCCCCATAACTTCCAGCCACCTGCCTCAGCCAACAGAGAAGGCTCTCTCTTACTAGACAGACCTTCAAACCGCAGTCCCGCCAAGTCTTTCTCACTCCCAGCCCCCTTCCTCTGAATGGGATCTAGTTTGTCACTGCCTCACTGAAAACACGGCGGCCAGAACAGAACACTTAGGTAAAACAAGAGTCACTCTACCACATATAAAGCCTTCCACTGTCTTGCTGAGGATGGCAGACCTCAACTTCCACAAGTCTGAGAGATAGCCCAGATGCCACCCCCAGCTTTAGGGCAATGTGGAAGAAGTCATTCTATCAGGTTATGACTTTTTAAAAAGGATTTTTGGGAAAGAGGACTGAATGAAAACATCCAACCAGCCCAAACAATTCTCTCTTCCTTTGTCCCCACCAAGACCACCAAACTCAAGGAATATCTGGTTTTGAGTACAGCTCAAATGTCAGCTCTCTGAGGAGAAAGACCTTGGTGGGGGGTCACTGGGATGGCCTGTAGGATGGTACCTCCTGCAGTATCCAGGGGGCGCCAATACCACTCCAGCTGGGATTAGAAAGGCACCGACTTTCTCTTCAGTGTTGGGTTTTCCTCCACTGCCACAGGTGGCAGTTTTTTTCTCATTCAATGAAATACAGTGGCTGGGAAGGCCTTCATTCCGTAGCCATGCTCCAGGGGTCTCCCCAGAACTAACTGACAATGTCATGAAAGCTGCTCTAGAGTGGGAGGCCCTGCTCAAGAGACGGGGCATCAGAAAAACCAAGTTGGGGAGAAGTGTCCCATGCTAATAATGACCGCCCCTTGGGAAGTGGCTTTCAGGGGAGCCCGGGGCACTCGCTCTTATCGGTGCTGCCCTCATGTAAAATGTTCAAAAAGCCCCCATTTGGGAACTTCCTTCAGCGCCTGGATCAGGCTATCAGCACCTCCTCTATGGTGCACTGGATTTTGGGAAAAATGCCTAAATTCAGCCAAAGCCACAGGAATCAGGCTGAGAACACGGCCCAAATGCAAGGCCTGACTATGAAGCTGCTTTTTTTTGTCTGTTCCAGCCTTGGGCTCTGAAGGCCATTCCCAAGGAGGAGCTCCAGGCCTGACTCATATAGTTTGGGGGAGTCCAGTACAATACATACAATCTGTCCAGTGGAACAGGCTCTCACTCCATCCCTCACCTCCCATTTACCGGGGGATCACTGCCGCTGCTTGCTGCGGAGAAGGGGTCGAGATCCGAGGAAACAAAAAGATCGGTCACAGATGGCTTGAAGAAACAGTCGGCAGCAAACGGGTCTGAACCTCTGAAGGGGTCACCTCCAAATGGATCTAAGTTAAAACCAAGCCGAAGGGTACAATGTCAGCAGGGCTGTTATGCAATGACATTTCCTCCCAGCTGATTTCAGGGAGCCCACCTAAAACAGGAGAACCTGTGTGAAGGGCAGCGTCTTCCCCCTGACCACCTGGCAAACTCAGGGGCAGATGCAGTAGGAGCCTGACTCCAAAGAGGTAGCCTCTGCCCCGATAACGACAGTTTGGTCCAAGCTGGACACCTCAAACATCCATCAGTCACTGCTAACAAATGGCTAATCCCAAGAACAGCACAAGGCAGGCTAAAGAAGAGGTCAATTCTGAGGCCTACAAGGCAGTGGAACTTTTCAGGATCCCTTCTCTGGGCTTAGGCCAGAACCTCAGATCACGTCAACTGGGGCTGAGATCTTTCCTACAAGAAACGGACTCTCCTTCCCAGAGCTGAGCGATTTTAAGGCTTGTGAAGTCAATGAGAGCTTTTAAAGTAATCCCCCCCTCAACTCACACACTTGTTAAGCCAAGATTCTAATACAAAATGTTCGGTTAAGCTCAGAAAAATAATACTGAAACCTTCTCTGCGGTGGCATCACCAACGTTCCCTGGCCCCCCCTCTCATTCTTCCCTTCTTACTTTGCACGCCTGGCTTTACCACTCACTGCTTGGGCCTCCCAACCTTCGCTTCCCCTCCATGCAATTAAGGCACAGGGAAGGGGGGACTTCCGAACGTCTCTCAGCTTAACCTTGAGACGCAGCTGCCACGCTAGCTGGGATGCTAGAGAATGAACGCTATCTTCAAGAAAAGGGTAACTGTTAAATCAGAAAACTGGCTGGAACCCCCCAATCTGCCCAGAGGAAAGGGCTGCGGCACGCAGCTCTGCGACAGTTCTAAAACTGGGAGGAAGGAGAGCACATGTGTGTGTACGGACACACACACGCACACAACCTCACCCCCCCCAGAGCACATGTGTGTGTACATACACACACACGCACACAACCTCCCCCTCCCCCCAGAGCACATGCGTGTGTGTATAGACACACACGCACACAACCTCCCCCTCCCCCAGAGCACATGCATGTGTACACACACAGACACACACGCACACAATCTCCCCCTCCCCCAGAGCACATGCGTGTGTACAGACACACACATGCACACAACCTCCCCCTCCCCCCAATCCAGGTTAAACTGCAGACTGACATAAGGCAGAATTTCAGATACCACGGGGATAAATATGTACTGACCTATTTTCCCAAAAGGATCATCCTTGAAAGGGTCCCCTGGAGGCAAAAATAAAAGGCAGTCATCAAAATACTGCCTCCCTTTTCCCAGTACAAAAAGGGCAGCACAGCGGCCGCCTGGTCCCTCTGGAAGCCTCCCTCCCAGGGGCAGAAGGGAGCAGGAAGGGCTTAAGGGGGATGAAGGGGCACAAGCCAGAGGGCACCCCTCCGAGCCCTGCCCGTGGCTGGGACCTAACTGCAGCCTCTGCAGGCCAACCGCCAGGGATGGAGAGACCTTGGCCCAGCCAGCGCCACCCCAGGAGCTGCGAATGTCTCCCGAGCCAGGGGCTGTTTCTGTACCTTGGTACCCCCAGCACCCACAACACAGTGCTTCACATGCAAGAGAAGCCACATTCTGATGACTACACCAAGGGGATACAACATAGTTCTCCCCCAACCATCCCAGCCATCCAGTTAAATGACCACCTTTTGCCTGGGGCCTCAGCCCCAACAGAAAAGAAGCTACTTACGGCCAACGAACGGGTCTGACTGGAAGAAATCCAGGTTCGGTTCCACAGCTGTATCAGACAGAGAGCTCGAGTCTAAATTAAAGAAATCTTCCTAGAAAATATTCAAAAGTATTTGAAAGGAAAGCAAATATATTCTGATTGGCATGAAGGTAGTTAAAATGACAAGCATATTATGATGTGATTATATGTGGTTTAGAAAAACAAAAGGGCTCTGATTTCTTCGCCTGCTGAGGACCATGGGGGTCTAAAGGAAGGTAAATGATCTTGCCTGTGAATGCAGCTTATGGAAGCAGGCCTTTAGGCTAAGGCCACTGCCCTGTGGGAGGCAAAGGCCACAGGCCTTCAGCCAGCTCAGGGCTGTGTGACTACTGTTCTAGGGACCATGCTGGGCAGTCACTGGGACACCTGGGAAGCCGAGGGAGGAGCCAAGATGCCATTCGGAAGCTCACTTTCCCTGATGCAAGGGGAGACCCACACTCACTTTGTCAGGTACTGCAAGAATCTCCCCTTCCTTGTCCTCAGCTACCTCGGAGGAAGGAACTTCAGGACTGCTTCTGACCTAAACAAGATCAGAGAACAAATGGGTTAAGTTTGAAAAAGGAATCTGATGAGGGAGGCGGGATTAGGAGCCTGGGTCCTTGCTTTCATTGACCTGACGGGCCTAACTGTGGTCATGCCATTCCCCTCTGCTCATCAGATGCAGGGCTGTGGTGAACAGGAAAAATGCCCCAGGCAACCTGGGAGGCCTGCAGCCAGAACCCTGCTGGGCAGCTCCGGCCAAGGGCACGAGTCACTCTGGGCCTGTCAGAAGGCCCGCGTGGATGCCAGACTGAATGGCATCTCTCTAAGGCCCTCTGCAGCTCACGTTGACAGAAGCATCAACAAGCTTCTCTTCCTGTGCCCCTATCGGGAGTGGTGATTTGATGGACTCTGTGACTTCTCCTGGAGCCGTGCACTCTGGGGTATGTCAGCATCAGGCACAGCAGACCATCCTGCCATTTTTCCTCCCTCTGCTTGGGCTAACCTGTGCTGAGGGTCTCTGCCAGCTCATTCCTGGGGGGGCTCCCTGACAGCCTCCACTCCTGGGGGGGCCTGCCATCTCCTCTGTAGGCCCTTCTGTGGCACCATTAGTGCCCAGGGAATTAAAAGGTCCCAACAGGCGATACAAGAGGGGAGGCCACAGGGAGTGAGTGATAGGCTCTGAGCAGGCAAGTCTGTGGATCTCAGTTTCTCCTCTGCAAAATGGCGCCCATATGCTAGCGCTATCTCCTTCCCAGGGGACAAGACCAAATGGGACTTTGTATAAATTGCTTTGGAGACAGAAGAGTGAGTGATGAAAGAGGGTGCTGGGAGAGAGATGATACAGACAAAGACGGTGATGGATGAGGGGCAGGCGTACTGTGCCCCCCTCCAGGCCAACCCCATTCATCTCAGGGAGCAGCTCTGCTGGACTAGGAGGATTGTTCTCACTATACTGAGCTCGTCTCAGCACTATACGCACAAGGGTGTCTGGGAAACGTTCCCCAGACCAGAAATGAGGACCAAGGCACAAGCAGGGTGGCACTCCCTCACCGGAGACTCCTGGACCACTGGCTCGGTCTCCAGGGTGTTCGGCGTGTCCAAATGCTCGTGGAGGTTGGCGGTCTCACTGCTGCTGTTGCTGAGGCTACAGTAGTCGGCTGCACCGTTGACCAGGCTGCCATGGGGGCTCCTGAGCCAACTTTCCTGACTGCTGGGGCTGGCCTGTTCCTTCATCTCAGACAGTCTGACCTGCATCTGGATCCCCGGAAGAAGAAAGACACAAGAGCTGGGTGATCAAGGGACAGAAAAGCAATGTGAACAAGCTGCCCCCTCTGCCAGAAACGGCCTGAAGATTCCCATCCTCTTGACTTCAAGGTGTCAAACGTAGCAGTGAAGGGGCAAGAAAGACAAAGACAAGCTCCCTGAGAGCGTCTCTCACCGGCTCCTGACAATGGGAAAACCTCCAGATGGCCAGCTTCATTCTAACCAGGGATGCTACTTCCCTACCTGGCTGAAACAGAGACAGAGCTGGGGCAGGGGCTGGAGCAGGGGCAGTGAGGGCCCTGCCTTCAGAAGCCTCTACTCTGAGCCTCTCCCCTTACTCTCCATCAGGACGAGGCCTGTGCACTTCCTCCAGCTTGGCACTGTCACTCCATCATCCAGCCACTCAACTTGGGTTTGAGTCTCTCTGATAAGTGGTACTTATATGACCTTGGACATGACTTCTCTTTCCTGGGCCTTGATCCCCCTGACCACAAACTGAGAAGTTGGGCTCAGAATCTCATGGACTTAACCAATTGGCTAACAGGTGGAGCCATTTCAGCAGGTGGGTCTTCCATTCACTAAGGCAGCCCCAAGCCTTCCTTGTTCAGCCAGGGACACTGGTCCACAACACTGTGGTTGGCCTTTCAGACACCCTCCTTCCCTTCCTGAGCCTTAGGGTCCTCATGGGTCCAGTGAGATGAATATCCTTCACAAGCCCTGCCTCCCAGAGCTGGGTGACCAGCCGAGCTAAGCCATCAGCCCCAAGAAGCTACAGAAATGCCGGCTCTCACCAGTCTCTTTGGAGAGTTTTACTTCTGAGATGATGATGCAGCCTGGCCGCTTCACCATTACAGTCACAAGTGTAAGAAAGTGAATAATGTCCACGACCCCCACACCTGTTCTCTGCATCCCTCACAGCCATTCTGAATATCAGGCAGGGCAGAGGAGAAACCTGAGCCTCAGAAGAACACAGGCATGCAGACTGAGGCCTGGGCTCAGAATGTGGGAACCATTCACTGTGGAGGACAGTGCCCTGACTCAGACCTCTGCAAAACCAATCATCTTGGGCTCAAAACTAGCAGAACACATCTTCATCGTGGTCAACCCCAATCCATTACCTGTTTCTATACTCACTTTACAGTGAGGAGGCTGAGATTTGGAGAGGGGAGGAGCCATGTGCTCAGTCCCAATTCTGAATGCAGATCAGGCCTGGGGGCAGGACGTGAGCCAGAGCAGCTTGCCTCTCCCACCTCTACACCCTTGCCCAGGCTGTCACGCTTGCCTCAAACACCTTCCTTCCAAGTCCAGCTCGGGGGCCACCTCCTCCCTAAGGCCTTCACAGGAAGTGACTCTCCCACCCAGGCCTTACCGAGGTGACTTCCTGCTGTGACTCCTGCAGATGCTGCTGCAGGGGGACCAGCTGGGCCCGGCCTGCCTCCACGCTCTCCTCCAACTCAGCCATCTCCCGCTGCAGGCGGCTCAGCTCCTCTCGAGCCTTGGTCAGCTCCTCTTCGTAAGTGGAGATCTGAGATTCCTGGCTTGTTAATTCAGCTTTCAGAGACGAAATCTGGAGGTTTGGGTAAGGGAAAGAAGGAAGGAAGGAAGGAAGGGAGGAAGGGAGGAAGGGAGGAAGGAAGGAAAGAAAGAAGGGAGGGAAGAAGGAAGGAAAAAAGGAAGGAAGGAAGGGAAAAATGAAGGAAGGAAGGGAGGGAGGAAGGGAGGAAGGAAAGAAGGAAGGAAGGAAAGAAAGAAGGAAGGGAGGGAAGAAGGAAGGAAGGGAGGGAGGAAGGGAGGAAAGAAAGAAGGAAGGGAGGGAAGAAGGAAGGAAAAAAGGAAGGAAGGAAGGGAAGAAAGAAGGAAGGGAAGGAAGAAGGAAGGGAGGGAAGAAGGAAGGAAAAAAAGGGAGGGAAGGAAAGAGAGAGAAAAAAAGAGCTATTTATTTACTGTGCTAATCACTTTACAAACATCATCTCACCTGATCCTCACAACAGCCCTGGGAAGCAGGTGCTGTTACAGGGAACAGAGAGATGGAGCTGAAGTGACCTGCCCAGGGCCCACATAGCCCGGAAGGGCCTGAGGCTGGGTCTGAACCCGGATCTTCCCGGTGCTGTCTCACAACACCACCAGCTGCCTCTGGGGCAGAAGCTGAATCCCTGAACGAGGGTGGGGGTGGGGAGCAGGGGCACGGCACTCGAGGCTCCCCAGCCCCCCTTACCAGGTGGGCCTCGTGGGCACACTGCTGCCTGACATGGTTCAGCTGCTCCTCCAGTGTGGCCTTCTGCTCATCGAGCCCACTAAGGACCTCCTGCACCTCCTGCTTCTGGGCCTGCAGCTTCTGCAGGTTGGAGCTCTCCCTCCTGACTTCATCCTGAAGGTCCTAGAGCAAAAGAAAGCTTGGGATGCTGTCCTCCTTTGGCAGGAAGAATACCTCACGAGAAGGCCGCTGCTCCACTAAACGATGCTGATGGGGATGAGGAACGTGGCACCAAACTGATTCTGTCCCCTGAGCTAGGTTCACTCCTCCCCTCCCCCAAGCAAACGTCTCCTGGGAACAAAGCCCGACTTGGGGTTAGGTGGGGCGCAGACACATGCCTGAAAAGATCAGTGGGTTGAGGAGTGTGATAGCAAACACACTTAACGCTGCAAGCAGTGGGGGGAGCTTGCTGCTAGGGGTCCTCCCTGCACCTCTGGGATCCCCATCATCTGAGGTCGCCTTGGTCAATGCTCTTTAGGCTGCAGAGGCCGTGAAATCCCTCCCCATCACCTCCCCTCAGTGTGACGGACCTCTCCAAAATGGAATTCAAGGCTTCACAGCCTGTCTGAACTGGCCGGAGCTGGATTCCAGAACCCAGAACCCCCTGACATCTCCACACTACCACAGGACAAGGAAACAAGGCTTGAGGGGGCCCCAAAGCAAAGACAAAACAGACGTGACAATTCTAACACCAATGTCTTCAAGGTGTCTTCCGAATGTCACCTCCTCTATATGGGCACTCTCCCCACTGGCCTAAACCACAACACATTTAAAAGGCAAAGAAAAAGATCTCTCATCTCAATTTAAATAATCCAGAACTGATGGTTTCATGTAATAAGCATGCAGAACACCGGCTCAGAATCAGCAATCTGTGAACACTTAATATCTGGATAAATGAACATGATTCTGAGGCAGGGCCCCAGGACAGAGAGACAGACAGACACACACACAAACTCCTAATCTAGAAAATGGTTTCACTTACTCTGATACTTTAACTTTGCCCACTACCAATACATTCAACATCTATAAAATGATGGAAATTAAAAGGTATCCTAACAGTCACCCAGAGACTCTAAAACGAGGGTAGAGAAGCACTTGGCTTCTGGGCGGCTGAGGCCTCTTCCTGGAGTGAAGAAGTCAGGCTGGTCCACGTGACCTGGAAGCTTCAGTGTCTTCACTGTAACACCTACGTATTCTTCATCCATTTTGTTTTCCCTGTGTCCATTACCAACCACAAGGCAAGTGAATGAAGAAGACGTTTGTTTGGCATATGGCTAGCTGGACAGCCCCATCTTAAGAGGCCCTCCAGGCAGTCAATTACTTGGACCCAGAGCCAATAAGAGAAGAGCAGGTTGGTCTCTACAGGGACAATCAGCTGGCACCTTCAGTGACCCCCCCCTCCAACTCCTCCTGACGTACAAGCTCGTCCTTATGACCCCTATGGCTGGACATAACAGCACATGATGATCTCAGGAGACCCAACAGACAATGGAAGGTGACCAACAGTGTGAGAACTGGAATCAGGGACAGGTATGACCACAGTTGGTCACAGCTGAGGGAACTGAAGCAGAGTTTAAGTGACTTGCCCAGGGCCCTCCAGTTAGAAAATATGAGGCCAGAGCTGAACTTGGCTCTTCCTGACTCCAGGCCTGGTATTGTACCCACTGCACCATTTAGCTGCATATCACCAACAGGCTGGCCAGCTGGTGATGAATTCTTTGGCCACGATAAGGGAAGCAGGGGAAAGGGCACTGAGGCTAGAGTCAGTAGATCTGAGCACAAACCCCGCCTCTATACACAACCTGTCTGACTCAGCCAAGTCACATCATCCCTGGGCCTCATTTTCCCCATCTGCAAAATGGTGGGTTGTACCTGATGAGCAGGGGTCAGCAAGCTACCTTCATGGGCCAAATCTGGCCCTCCAACTGTTTTTATAAAGCCCTCAAGCTAAAATGGTTCTTAGATTTAAAAATAAAGCACTATGATATTTAGAAATGTAACCACCATTCTTAGCTCACTGCGTCACAAAAACAGGCAGAAAGGCCAGAAACGGCCCCCAGCTTTAGCTTGCTGGGCCTGCTCTAGAGCGCTGATCCCATGGATCTGGGACACAAAGAACAATTTTGAAGACAGCTTCATAAAAATGTTAAGCAGAGGAACATCTGCTTTTCCAAAATAAAGGAGTGAGCTGCACAACCACTGCTGCTGCTGTTCAGCTGTTTCAGTCACGTCTGACTCTGTGTGACCCCATTTGGGGCTTTCTTGGCCAGGACACTGGAGGGGTTTGCCATTTCCTTCTCCAGCTCATTTTTCAGATGAAGAAACTGCAGCAAACAGGGTTCGGTGACTTGGCCAGTTGTTGTTCAGCTGTTTCAGTCGTGTGTGATTCTGTGACCCCATTTGGGATTTTCCTGGCAGAAACGCTGGAGTAGTTTGTCATTTCCTTCTCCAGCTCATTTTACAGATGAGGAAACTGAGGCAAACAGGGTGAAGTGACTTGTCCAGGTCTATCCCTGCATGACACCTGGGAAATGGCTAAACAAACTGTAGAGTAGGAGTATAACGAACGGCCTGTTACTGCACTGTCACAAACAATAGACATCACGAGCACTGAAAAGCAGGGGAAGACTTCTATAAACTGATGCAAAATGAAGTAAGCAGAACCAGGGAAAAAGCATATGCTGTGACAATGGCAATGTATATAGAAAAACCAACAACAATAAATCAAAACTGAATGCTCCTGAACCATAATGCTGGAGCCTGGCCTCGGTCTTCCTCCCTTCCCACACTCCTCTCACAGAAGGCCTTTCCTGGTCCTCCCAGCTGCTAAAGCCTTCTGCAATGGGGACCCTCTGTCGACTCAATAGTTCCCCTGTATGTACTGACTGATACAGGTGTCCTCTCCTGAGGCTGTGAGCCTCTTGAAGGCAGGCACTGGTGTAGCCTTTCTTTGTGTCCCCAGGTACCCAGCTCCTCCCACATGGATCTTTTCTTTCACTGTACTTGTACCCTCAGCTCGAGCAAACTGCCTGACCCATAGAAGGTTTGTAAACAATACTTGCTGGCTGAATGATTGATGAGAGAAGTGAAGGACTCAGGGTATGAGACACTATACAGAAGTTAAACTTACTCATTGTGCTGTGATATAGTGATACAGTGAACTGTTTTTCCCTTCCTTTTTTTCCTCTTTGTTAAAAGAGATGAAAAGAAAAAGAACTTACTTATACAAAAATATTTGTAGCAGCTCTTTTTGTGATGGCAAAGAATTGGAAATCAAGGGGATGCTCACCCATTGGGGAATAGCTGAGAAAGTTGTGGTATATGAATGTAATGGGATACTATTGTTTTATAAAAAATGATGAGCAGGATGATTTCAGAATAACCTGTAAAGACTTACACGAACTGATATGAAGTGAAGTGAAGAGAACCAGGAGAACACTGTACACAATAACAGCAACATCATACAAGGAAGAGTTATGAATGACTTAGCTAGTCTCAGCAATACAATGATCCAAGACAATTTCCCAGGACTCATGATGAAAAACGCCATCTGCCCTGAGAGGAAGAACTGACAGTGTCTGAATACAGACTGAAATACACTATTTTTCACTTTATTTCTTTTCTTTTGTTCAAGTCCTCTTGCACAAAA
Organism: Pseudochirops cupreus; assembly: GCA_028627135.1. Classification (NCBI taxonomy): domain Eukaryota; kingdom Metazoa; phylum Chordata; class Mammalia; order Diprotodontia; family Pseudocheiridae; genus Pseudochirops; species Pseudochirops cupreus. Next base: position 23,587,445 of record CM053584.1, on the reverse strand, counting down.
TGACAAATATGGAAATGTTTTACATGACTGCACATGTATAACATATCAGATTGCTTGCCACCTCAGGGAGTAGGAAAGGGAGGGAGGAAGGATAAAATTTGGAACTCAAAACTTTTTTAAAAAATACCAAAAATTGTCTTTATGTGTAATTGAGGGAAAAATAAATTATTTTTTAAAAAAATAAAAGAGAAGGCTCTCTGGGAAGGAGAATATACTGAGAAATATTAGAAGTAATAACAAAAGATATCCAAATCTATGAGTGTGCATGTATATAAACATGTATAGAGATATATATACACACACCCACATATACACACAAATATACACATAGGTACACACACACACACACACTGTTTTTAAAATATCAGATGTGACTGTTCTGCCTTCATACAGATAAAGAAAAGTTCCAATATGGTCAGAGCTTTAAAGTAGAAGAATAATCAACAAAACCCTGGAAAAATCATCTAACCTTTCTATGAAATAAACAGGTGCGTGTGTTTTTCCACCCAAACTAAGACGGTGCTTTTGTGTGGGTGGAAGGTAACAGGCTGAGCCCACACAGTGGCCTGTGTTGATGGCGGCCTCCCCTCCAGTACCCTTTGTCCACGCACTAAGTGCACAAGCCCAGATGGGCCCAGGACCAAAGGGACCATTTCTCCACAGTCCTCTCCCCCTCCCCCCTAGATGTGTCCCCCCTTGATATGGCCACTGCATCTGCAGTGAGAAGCGTCTCGGTGACTTACTATCACAGGACTTCACGGGAACAAATGGAAGAGAGAAAAAAATCTAATGATCTAAGAAAGTGAGTCTGATGACTAGCCAGGGGTCACATGAAAGCTTAGAACAATCAGCCCGTCTTCTGCCCCTCTTCCTGAAAGGGAAAGAATCCGCCCCCCCACCATCGAATATAAATTAATGTGCATCCAAGCCCAGGAGATTTTAGACCCGAACTGGGAAGCCAGAGAAAATCAAAGTCTGTTGAGAGAAGCCAGTCTGCAGGCGCTAACAGGAGCGGATTCCGCTTTGTTCCAAAATGATTCAGGAGCCCGACACACGGAGAGGAAACTTCCAAACCAGTGTCTACACCATGACATCCTCTGACTATTTTTAATCCTCCTTTTGGGGCAGATTCTCTGATCCTGACGTGAAGCAGAGAGAGCAGATGCATGCATTTCATTCCCCAGATCTGTCTGTGTGTGGCACGTTATCTTAGCAACCAACAGCGTGGACCATGGGTGGCAGCAGGATCTTCCTATAAAAGGAACTTGGCCTCTTAGGAAACTCCTGCCCGGAGTTGTTTCTACGGTCGGGGCTGACAAATGCACCCCACCCCCCAGAGGCTCAGAGGACAGAACCCAGGTAACCTCCGCCTGTTCTGCTCCAATTCTTCCAGCTCGATTCCCTGCTTGGTCGCCTGTGACATCAACCACAAAAGAATGAGAATGACTAGGGTGAAAATAGCTGAGCTGCGGATGCTGCAATGCCAAGATGCAAAAGGAGTCCATAAAAATAGCCCCGTGAGCCTGCCAGAGGGAGGGCTGGGCAGGGAGGGGAGAGATCTTCCTGGTATTCGCAATCTTTAAAGGAAAATGTGCTGTTTGAGGGAAATCAGTCTCACAGCCAGAAAAGGTAACAAAAAGATCACGTAATGTAGTCAATCAGAGGTCACTGAGAATTCTGCAAGTCATAGAAAGTCATCCTGTGGGCCATTCTCAAAGTGGAAGTTAGGTTTCTGTTCTTAAGGTTCAACATGCATCCTTAACTGGAACAGCACGTACTAGTTTGAAAAGGATCATGAGAAGGGCCTGTCGGGGGTGTGGCTGGGGTATGAAAGCCTTGGGGCCCACACTGGCTTCCTTTCACAAAGTCACGGCATGGCCCAAGCAGAGAGAAGCAGCAGCAAACCAACCCTCTCCTTTAGGCAGGAGAAAACGGCATGGCCAGCAGAGCAGAGGAAGTGACCTGGCCTCCTGAGTGTCCCCTGGGCTCCCCCATTCATTACTCTCACCCCAACTGGATCACACAGCCGCTGGGGCCTCTGCCTTCCTGATACAACCCCACCCCTCTTCTCTGCTGCCCTAGTTCAGGCCCTCATCACTCTGTACCTGGACTCTCCCGCCTCAGTGGTCTTCCTGCCCCAAGTCTGTGTCCCCCTCAGGCCACCCTCCACTCAGCTACCAAAGTGATCTTCCTCAAGCACAGCTCTGACCTCGCCATCTCCAGGACAACTCTCGACAGCTGTCTGGCATCTACATGTGCCCTTTCCATCCTGGCCCTTCCAGTCTTGTTAGGCCTCACTGTGGAGTCCATCCCCCCCACCACACCTTTGCACTGGCTTACTTTCATGCCTAGAATGCTCTCCCTTCTCACCTCTGCCTTCTGGTTTCAGGGTTTCCTTCAAGACAACTCAGAAGGCCTCCCTCGCCTGCCAGTCCCCTGGAGGGCTAGTGCCCGCCTTCTAGCCACTGTGCACCCCTCTTGTATGTGCATAGCTACTCGTATGCTGTCTCTACCACCGAGGCCCAGGACCACGTTTTTGCCTTTTCTGTTGCTGTTGTTCTCAACATTTAGCATGAGCCTGGCACATATTAAGCATTAATTAGATGCCTGCTGACTCACTGACTTACCCGTGGCTGCATAGCTGGGTAAGGGAAGGAGTCAGAACTCAACCCAGAGTCTGCTGAATCTTTTGATTCCATATCCACCATTCGTTCTTTCCCCTCAACTAAACCAGTCTGTAAAAGTGCCAGTGTACACACACACCGGCACGCCCTGAGCGCTCTCGCCTCCCGAAAGAAGGAGCTGAGCATGGGGCCTTGCTTCTCCCAGGCACATGAGCAGGGAGGCTCTACTTTGGATGGCAGCTCTAAACCAATTTCTCTTCTTCATCTAGGAGAAAATAACCTTATTTATATGTTCCAATTTTTAAAACACTGTACAGAAATGCCCATCTTACCTGAATTAACGTAGGGAAGACCCTGGCCCTCTGACCCCTAGATGTGGCTGATTGGACGTCCTAAGAGCACCCCCGAATTCTGAGCAAATGGGCAGGGTGCCCTGGCCTTTCAGGAAGGTGAAGCCTATGGCCTCCTCACCTCAGAATCACGGTTTTTAAACGTAACATAACAGGATCACAAAGGAAACCAATTGTGCTGAAATACCATTATCGAATCATTGAACTAGTTCCCAGATCTCAGGAGTCCATGTCTGGGTTGACTAACTGTGAGAACAGAGGACAACACAAGCCCAAGAGAAGAAGGGTCTTGTGGAAGGCCCCACGGCGATGGGCCAGTGGTCTCTTTCAGGTCTCAGACTGACCTGCCCATGGTGACCCCAGACCTTCCTGCTCTGAGGTCACTAACCTGAGCTTGCCCAGGGCTCCAATTCCATGCATAAAAATGCCACTGACACCAACCCCAATGCTTCCTCACCTCTCTCAACAAGAATCCAACCACCATTTATGGGCTTGCTCACTCAAGGTCCCACCGGAGACAATGAGAGCTACACAAAGATGCAACTGCCACAAGATCACTGAACAAATCCCAAGGTGTTGCTAGGCCAAGCACACGACACAATGGTTGGCAAAGGCACCTCCAGGAAGGTTGGGAAAATAGGCACCATGGCCTAGAGAAAGGCCAGATGGCCACAGGAAGAGACCCTCATTGAAGGGTGACCTGGAGGGAAACACGTGAGCCAACATTCGAGGAGCTGAAGGGCTGCCATGGTGAATGTCAGAGGGAAAGAACGTAGAGCAATGAGTAGATATGATAAAGAAGCAGAGTTAGGCTTGGTGACCAGCAACCTTCTGAAGTCAACGCTGCCCTAGAACAGAAGAGGCTGTGTCTCTGGAAGGGTCCCTCGCCCAGGGGCTACAAACACACAGAGATGGGGATGGCCAGGGATCACCAAAGGCATGGCAGGACAAGCCTGCATAGCTCTCTGCAACTGGATTATAAATGACAATGGTGACCCGTTCACAGACAGCCACATGAACACCACCCTCCAGACTGTGAGCTTCTCTTATCCCGAGTTTGCTAAGGAAGCTATTCTGATGGCACTTGTACAGACCACTGGGGGAGTTGATGGCACAGCACCAACCACGGTGGGCGATCCACCATGAGAAAGGGCTGCTCCTCAGTTGGTGGTTCATGAGCACTTTATACACAGTCCCAAGCTGGGGTCTCACCTGGGCCTTTCCAACTTCTCGTTAGAGTTCTGGCAAAGCAAGGAATGCTGGGAGGGGGAACACTTAGGGAAGACAACAAGGTTGGCTTTAAGGAGATGGGAGGGGAGGGCACAGTGGGACAGAAGTATGATCAAGCTCAGCGGGCAGCTGAAATCTGAGCCTTGTCAGGCTTCTGAGACACAGATGGCCTCAAGAAACATCGGAGCCCCTCCTATCTCTGACCCACTCTCTCCTTCCTCCCAGGGGCTGGGTGGCTTCTGCTTCAACAGAGCCCTCTCCATTGCTCAGCAAGCAGCACTCCGACTTTGGATTTCTGCCTCCCCAACGCCTGCACAGGGCCCTTCAGCCCACCCCTCATCAGAACGGAGGGCCCTCGAGGGCAGGAACAGTCTTTCTTTTTGCTTGTACTTGTATCTGCAGCACTTGGCATAGAGCCCAGTACACAGTAAATGCCTAATAAATGCTTGTGGACTTGATTTGTTAAGTGACTTATCTAAGGTCACACATCAAAGTCTGCAACAGACCTGGGACCAGCCCCCTTCTCAGTCCAATGTCTATTGGTCCCGTAGGCGGCCAGTGAAGTCATAAGAAAGGACGAGATCTCCAATGGACAACAAGGAGAAGGAAGCAGACAGCTGAGGGGAGAACCCTGAGGAGTGCCTGTGAGACGAACCACCAAAGGAAAGGTCCAAAGGGAGAAGAGAAATCAGGACGGAGTCAGAGAGGCCGAGGGAGGGGTGGCATCAAGGCAGAGCATACAGAGCCAAGGACTGTTTGCTGGACTTGGTCATTAGGTGGCACCACAATGGGCAGAGCGCCAGGCTCAGGAAGACCTGGGTTCAAGTCCACTCCACACTCTTACTAGCTGTGTGACCCTGGGTAAATCACCTCTTTGCCTCAGTCTCCTCAGTTGTAAAATGGGGATAATCACAGCACTGCCCTCCCAGGGTTGTTGTGAGGATCTGCTGGCTGACACACAGCAGGTGGGCTCTTATTATTATTAAAACAGTGATGACCTGGCTGGGGGAGGGAGGAGGCAGGACACAAAGGCCCCAGGAGAGCAAAGACAAGGGGGAAATGTGTTCAGGATGTCTGGAGGTGGCTGCTGGGAGTCAGCAGGGCCCCAGGGTTCCCCTGGCATCCTCCACCTCCTCCTTGCTCTCAGCCCACTTTTGTCTGAACCTTTCCTTTGCCCTCCTCCATTCTGTTCTATGTTACAGTTGTGTTACTCATCAACCAACCAGCCTTTTATCTTGGTTTGTGGCTCACATGCCTGCTATGTGCCCTGGGCAGAGCGGGCCCTTCAGATGTGCTTGTTCAATGGAGGCCTCTCGGGCCAATGCAGAGGGATGGCCAGAAGATGAGGAGCCGTGGGTGTCTGAGGAAGGAGGCAGCCCGGAGGCAGGGAGGAAGGGAGGCTGGGCAGGAGGGGAGGAGGGAGAGGTTTGGCCTCAAGGCTCAAAAATGACCTGCTGATGCACTGACTGATTCCTGAGACAGAAGGGAAGCAAGAGGCCTTCCATAAAGGAAAAGGACCACCTCTGCCCCCACACCTTCTGAACCATGCCATCTCCGGCTCTCTCTTCTCTGCCCCCTCCCACTCCACCTTATTCACATCATTGATGTTTAATTTTTAAAATCAAAATTGCCACAGGACAGGCCCTTTGCCTGGCCCCACAGACAAAGCAAAGGAGGAAGATAGGAAGGAGACTAAAGGGAAGGGCTTCCTCCCTCCAGACACATGATCCCAGCTGCACATGCTCCAAGAATCTTACCCGAGGCCCTGCATTTCCCTCCCAATGCACTGTGTTCAAATTAACATACACTGGGAGTGAGAGGGGGCTCCCCACTCCCAGTCAGCACCTTCGAGGGGAATGGGTTCACCTTTGGGCCTGGAGACAATTAGCAAAAAGTCAGCAGGGGCCACACCATCAAGAGACAGTCAGATGGCACAACTGTCACTCTCTGGCCTTCAGAGGTCACCACAGCAGGGAAGTCAAAGCATCCCCTGTGCCTCGGGAAGCTGGGTAGCCAGCTTGTCCAGACACCTGAGGTCTGAGGGAGACCACTGGCCAGCTCTGCCGCCACCACCCTTGAGGGAGCAGAGGGGGAGCAGCCTCGGAAGCCAGGAGGAGTTGTGACTTCTGTCCTGTTCAGAAGGTGGAAGCTCAAAGTGAGAAGAAGGCATGCAGGTGGTGTGTGACGGCCACTTCTCCATCCTTTCCTAAGGCGTGTTCCCCAAGACGACTGAATGAACCCATGTCAGTGCTGTGTTTTGTGTAATGAAACACCCTAATCCAAGCCTCTGTTCAGCTCCTCTGACGACAACTCCTTTCTTCATCACTGTTTCCTGGTTTTTCTGCAGGCAAAAAACACTTCCTGAGGAGCCGGGTACAAACCACTTCAGTTAGCTCCCAATTTGGAGTCTCAACTTCCTGGGTCAATCATATGGGAATAAGAAAGCTGAAGACCCAGGTACACAGAGGTGCTGGTCAAACAGGTAAAAACGGAGGCATTTCTAGCGAAGGTTTAAAAATAAACACTCACTACCCCCGTAAGGACAAGAAGACAAGCTCCGCCTCCGCGCTCCTCTGGCTTCTTCACGCCGTCCTATCGCGACCCCGGGGGACCAGGTCTTTACCAGAGAGTCACAACCCAAGCCAGCCAGGGAGAGGGGGAGAACAGGCTGGAAGGCTTGAACCACCTTTGGGTGGGTTTTGCTGCAGCGTTCGTCTCAATTTAGAAATGGACCGTGCCGAGGTTAGCAAAGACCGATTCCTCCCACTTCACAGAAGGGTTTCCTCGAGCTCCTTTCCTTCCCAAGATCTCTTCTGCACGTTAGAGAGTGACCGCTCCCTCAAATATGTCGGGGCCTTTTCTGTCTCTTCTCACAGAACACAGAGTCAGGGGCTTCTCCTAGCAGACGAGGGTGCCGATGAGAATCTTCGTTTCTGAATCATCGTTAGGTGCCAGTTAAAGCCATCGACGACCTCTCCAGACAAACAGATGCCCCCTCCCCATAAGCCCCTCTCAGCACACTCAGGCCACAGTCTCTGGGGATGTCCTATATAAACACCCACACAATGACTTGAAACAGTTAGAGCTCTCACTGATCCAAACTGTGAATCCCCTGGGGGAGCCAAGCTACAAAAAAAGGCCAAAATGTACAGTATCTGAAAGGAAAGCAGAGCCTATCCATCATACCCTTTTGTAAGGAGGAACCCCAAATAAGATGGGTGCCTATAACACAGCCAAATGCACTATCCTATCTCCCCATAGTCCTGTCCAGAAGGAACAAATGTGGATGAAAACACACACACACACACACACACACACACACACACACACACACGTCTGTATAGGATGGAACTCCTCACATGCTACATGACTGAAAAACCTCCCCTTTCTCAGGCGTAAGAGAAATCTTCGTTGGAGGCATCCGGGCTGACTCAGCTGATTTTAAAAGGTTCCATGTAATTATTCTAGAGGATCCTTTCTTTACATGATTGAGATAGTCTGAAAAGCAGCATCCTTTGAAAACACTGTCTTGGGGGCAGGGTAGGGAAGGACATAATCTCACTCCCACCAATTTCTCTTTGGGAAGAAGGAAGGTGACTGCTCTGAGCCTCCATCAATCTGTTAAATTGTATGCATGTGGCAACATTTGCACCACACACAGCACAAAACCTCCCTTGAACGACCTACCTGCCATTTCTGTATACATGATTATGGGGTCATACGGGGGGCAGAAAAAGCAAAGCCTGACACACACCTGCCAACATGAATACCCCCATTCAGACCAGAACATGAAACCCTCAAGAACCATTTAGCCAAAGAGAAGCTGCTCTGTTGTGTTTTACAGTATTTGTTAGTCAAATGCTCTCTTCCCCAAATGCCACACCACACAGGAAGCGCATCCCTTGGTGGGCTCCACCATCATTCCCAGCACACTCACCTGCACCTCGGTGCTCCTCTGTCTGATATGCTCTTCCTTCTCCTTAAGATCCTGCTCCACGCTGTTCTTTTCCCTAGAAGACCAGCAAACAATGCAAGAATATCTGAGAACACCAGCTATGGCTGGGATGGTCATCCACCCTCCGAATCCAGAATCGCCTTTCAAATACATAGTTGGTGACACATTAAATTTTAAAAGAGAGGGCAGATTTTCTACCCTCCTCTATCAGTGAATTGGAAATCTACATAAACCAGGTTTTATAAAACAGTGGGCTCTCTAAAATGTGGTTAAATGGAAAGAGAAGAGATTAAAAAAAGGGAAGGAGAAAAAAGATAATCAATGAAATACTCAGGCTTGGGTGATCTCACTGTTGCTATGGAACTCTTATCTAATGAGAAATGCTGGGCCAGGAGAGGGCGGGGCTGCATCAGCTCTGGGCGCTTAACCCTAAGAATTCCAAGGAAGCGGCTGATGCCCAGCAGCGGGGGCCCATGTGCTCCTGCTCCTTTAAAAGAGGCTTGTTTGCATCTGCTAATTTTAGAAAACAGAGATTTCAGACCCAGATTCCAAGAGCTGTCTGCTCCATTCTATCAGGAATGATTGCACTAAGCTATCATCATGAGGAAAAGGGAGCTGAAGAAGATGGGTTTTCATTGATAAAAAAAAAAAAACAACCCACAGCAAACTATTAGTTGACATTAAACCGAAAAGATGATCATCTCACCTGTGGCAAACTTTCCTGCTTGGTACTCTGTTCTCTCTGGATGCACAGGCCACCCGCTGATGCTGCAAGCCCTGCTCACTAACCCATCCCCAGCCTCAAACACAAGGCCAGACTCAGTACCGTAAAGTCAGCCGTAGCCAGTTTAAAGGCTCAGCTCCCATGCTCCCATCCTGAAGGAAATGCCCAGCTGCTGCCTTTCACAGGGCCTCCAGATTGCCCCCAACCAAAAGAAGTGAAAAACCCTGCAGCTAAGGGGGCAGTGACTATCTCTCTAGGTCAGGACGGAATTCAGACGATTGCAGGTTTCCCCTCAAAACTGGATAACAGCTCCATTTAATAACTGTCCATCCCCTGCTAACTCTTCTTGTGTTACTGAATACATTAAGGACTCAAATCTGAAGACAGACCCAATCATACCACTCTAAAATGCAGCGATTCAAAGCAATGAAAGTATTGAGAGACCATTACATGGCTAATACATTTCCGTTACTTTCTGCCCTTGAATTTTACTCTAAAGTAAGAAATAACCAACGATTCTGAGCATCTAGACCAGCAGTTCTCAACCTGTGGGTTATGTTCAATTTGTAACAATGAAAATACATCCTGCATGTCAGATATTTACATTACAATTCACAACAGCAGCAAAATTACAGTTATGAAGTAGCGACAAAAATAATTTTATGGTTGGGGGTCACCACAACACAAGGGACTGTATTACAGGATCGCGGCATTAGGAAGGTTGAGAACCACTGCTCTAGACACAGGACCGCTAAAACTCAGCCTCTGAACAAAGCTTTCTGCCTAGTATTCTTTGTTTGCTCCGAGATGGCTGAGGTTCCCTGCTCACTGTTTCATCAGCAGGAGGATAATGCCGGGGTGATTTTAAACCGTCCCTCACCATTTGTTCCACTGCTGCGGCAGCTTCTCCCTTCCCTCAATCTATTTATCATGCACAAACCACCCCAGGGGCCTTTTCCCATCCCCACCAACACTGTACTAAGAAGATATGAAACTCTCTAAATAGGTAAAGCTCCCACAAATTCTAGGGATCACTCCAGGAAATCTTCACCTCGTTCCTGGTTTGAAAAGATGAGGATTTTCAGTCCTGCTGCAGCACATCCAGAGTAGTCACATGGAAACCCTTCCCTCCCCCACCCAAACCCTAAGAAGCATCCCCCATGCAAGGCCAGTATTGATTCAATCCATGATTCCTGCTGGCAGGTGAGGATGAAGGAGGGAAACATGGCAAGGCAGGCATCACAGATCAGTGTCTCATCCTTCCTGAAATGGAGATGAAGAGCCAAGAGATAAGCCCCCATGGAGAGGTACAACTCCCCAGACCCCACCGAAGGGCTGGTTGTAAAGAGCTGAGGCTGACGGTCTGCCGCCTGGAACAAAGGCCAGGCCAAGGGAAATCAGGGAGGTCACAGGAAGAAGATTCAATCAAAGGATGTGTTGACATGTGGGCGGAGGGCAGTGGACTCCACGAAGGGCTCCTGGGCCCACATGGCTTCCCAGAGGTACAAGGTGACCTAATTTAAAGGCATCCAATGGGTCCTTTTTTGAAGGCTTTATTATGACCCAAAGGCCACTGAGAACCTCAGCCCTCTCCCCACTCCCCCACCTCTCTGCACTCAAGGTACCTTTTCCCAATAAGCCCAGGAGAACAGAAGCTCCTTAAGGGGAGGAACCACTGCGTTCTTTCAGTCTGTCTCTCCAACAACCCAGCACCACCTGCCCGGCACACTGGCAGTGATTAATACACGATTACTGAACTGAATGAATCCGTAATTCTTATACCCAAGAACTAAACAAAATGTTTAAGACACAAAATCACCAAGTGAACACTAAGCATCTCTTTACTGTCTGATGACAGAATGTCGGTGCTCAAGGGCCCTCAGGACCACATACATGGTGTGAGTCAGAAGAGATCCTAGAGATCATTGAGCGACAGGAAACTAAGGCCCTGAGATAATTACGTTCAAGGAGATTTTGTACCTGGGGAGGCTGGCAAACCTCTGGGGCCTCTCGGGTCCCGGGCTCATCTACTTTCCACTCTTCTGCTCTTTGTCTCCAAGCAGATGAGGCAAGTGGGGCCTAGACAAGGTCACCATAAATGGTTTCCTGCTGCGCACAGATCTAGTCTATGCCACAACAGAGAAGATCAGAGGAGACATTCAAGAGCTGAGCAAAGGACCAAGGCCAGCGGCCCCCAGTTTTTAGCTCCACCCTACCTTTCCAGGCTGATCTACAAAGCCCATCCTCCACCTCCAACCAACCTGCTGCATTTTCTACATCTCATTTTCCCACCTCAGTGACATAGAGCAGCTTCCTCTGCTGCCCTGAGGCTTCTTCCTCCTTCTTTCCTCCGCCATCCGGCCCAACTCTGTATGTTGTTTCTGCTTGTGCCTTTCAGGCATTATTCTGTATTCTAGTCATATGGCTATCTGTGTCACATGCTTCTACCAGACCAAATTCTACAGGGACAAGGCCATGTCTCCACTCTGAACCTCCCCCAGAGCCTGACATGGTGTTCTGGACACTGGAACAGCTTAATGAATGCTTCCTGGCTGGGTGGTATGAATTTCTTTTACAAGTTATGGCAATACCGTGAGATATCTGAACTTAAGGAGTCACGATTAAAAATCACATTTCAGCATGTCCTCCCATTGAGGCCCTTCTCAATTTATGCAAGAGATAGATTTCTACAGACCTGACCCTAGAAATCAAGTTCTGAGATCAAAACATTTTCCCACTGACTTCCCCTCTAATTTCCAATTGTTCTGCAAATAGCAGTGACCCAGCAGACTCGTCCCTCCTCTCTGCCCCCTTCCCAGAGTTAACTGCATACAAAACGTCCAATTTACAGGCACAAAGGATGCTCACCATCGAAAGGGAGGTTGAATAGGCTAAAAAAGCAGATAATCCCTTTGTCATTTACAGTAAAGCCAGTCATCTTTGTAAACAGTTACCTGCCTTGTAAGTCAGTCTTTATATATCAACTCTTCTGAAAGGAAAGCATAGCTTGAACAAAACCAGGATATGGCATTGATTCATTTGGGGCCAAGAAGGAAGAAGTCTCCTACGGTGAAACTTATCTTCTATATAATATGAAACAGGATTTTCTGAATCATGATTTTTAAAAAGGATTCTTTTTTCTAAGGCATTGGTGCCACCGCCACTGCCGCCACGCCATCCCATCAGAGATCCGATTCTAATTCACCTTGACCACCCTGGGAGCTTTGAGTCTGGCAATGAGACCCTGCAGCAGTCATTGTGCAGTGTGGAGAATTACATCTCCAAGGCAGGAAGGACAGCCCAGCATGGTGAAAAGAACACCAGATCTGCAGCAATGTGGGTAGATCTACTGTGTGCCAAGGCCTTGTGCTAGGAAGTATCAAGATACACACTCCAAACCAACCCTGCCACCAGAAAACTACATGGCAGGGGAAGGAGAGAGGAGTAAAATCACTACTCTGATGAATAAAAGTGAGGCAAACTGATGAGCAGACCACTGTGATGGTCCAGGTAAGGGGGGGGGATGAATTCAAGAGAAAGTGTTTGCTAAGGGCTAAGAGCAGGGGGAGTCAGTCTCCGCTCTCAAGGAGCTCACCCGCCTTTCAGAGTTCAGCAAGGAAGAAGGCAGCGTCCAGAGGTGTGGTAGGCATCGTGGCAGGGCAGACGGTAAGGCCTGAAAGTCTGCCATCACACCAAAAGGCGTGCAGTAGACAGACAGAGTGTGCATTTACTAAGGGCTTGCTACGTGCCAGCTCCCACACTAATCCTGACTCAACACTTATTTCTGCAAATAAAAGCATGCTAGTTCCTGCCCTCAAAGAGCTTACAATCTAGCAGGGGAAGACAATAGTCACCAAAAAAGTAGGGGAAAGGCTGACCATACTCATAAGGGCAAGTCTGCTGGTAAGGAGGTAGAGAGCAAATCCAGAAGGGTTAGGAGAGCTGGCAATTTCCCAACACAACCAAGTGGCATGAAGGGAACCAAGAGAGATGGAGGAAAGGGAAAGGAGATCGGCTCCTGGGCTGGTCATTCTTATTGAGAGAGAAGTGAAGGCAAAGCAGAGGAGAAAGGGTGGATCTTTACTACCTCCAGCTGCCAATCCCATGAGAGTTTGGGCTGCCAAGCTGAGAGTCTTTGAGAGAGGTGCAAAGTAGAGTAATGAGTGTGAACTAGAGAAGAGACCATGTAAGGGATTAGAAGGTGACTGACGTGATGTGAAAATAGAATAAGCAAGGCTTGGGAATTATTTGGTTTAGGGGTGAAGGAAAATGAAGAGTGAAAAATGAATCCAAAATTATAAACCTGGATGAAGAGAAGGATTTAAGAAAAAGTATTTGGGAAAAGGGTAGGCTTATGGGGGAGATAACGAGCTCTGTTTTGGAAATGATGAATATGGGACACTGAAAAGGGATGTCTAGCAAGATAGTGATGCAAGACAACCTGAGGAGATATTAAAGCTAGATATATAAATCTGAGAGTCGTCTACATGGAGATAATTGAACCCTTGGGAACAAAGAAGATGACAGAGAAGTGTAAAGAAAAAACTGTGGGGGATACCCATACTTAGGGACGGAAAATGGATGATGACCTAGTTGGGTACAAAGAGACCCAGAAGACAGTCCTATTGTGGAAAGTAAGGGAAGAGAAAATCACAGAGGAGGAAGGATGGCCAACAATGCCCAATGAGGTACAGAGGTCAGAGAGGATGAGCACAAAGGAGAGGTCATTAGATCCAGCAGCCAAAGATCAATGATACTCATGGGGGGCAGTTTCACTCAAGCAATAAAATCAGAATCCCAAATTCTGGAGTCAAAAAGGGCGTGGGGGGAGGTTGGTTGTTGTTTTAGCTAACAATGCCATCACTCCACAACTTGCCAAAATACTGACACAAAAAGGAAGCAGAGAGGCACATGACACACGTTCTCGAGGCCCTTTTATACATCAGTGTTCTCCCTTTGGTTACGTACATGAAATCTCCAAGAAGAGTGATATTGGGGGTGTCAAGGGTTCAGCCAAGAATGCCCCATAAATACGACCATGGCAAGACTGGGTGGGTTGCTAGTGTTATCCAACATGCCGTAGGCAAACAGGTTAATGGCAAGATTCTAGCCAAAAGAATTAAAGTGCATACTGAGCATATTAAACACTCCAAGAGCAGAGATATCACCTATATCTGGGTCAGGTTCAAGTGAAAGGTTAGCCTGTACTGCCCAGGAAAGCACACTCTGTGCGGACCCTGTGCAGAGGCATACCCAAGATGGCTGCTAGCACAGGCTCTTAGATCTGCTTTACTAGGAAAGAAGTTCAAGGTGTCAACAATCTTTTTAAATTACATTCACTAGTTCAGAGGAAAAGTCAGCACCCCAAACTTCAGAGAAAATCCAAATAAAGAAAATGGAGAAAATCCAAGCAGAGAAATAAAGACCCAGACAGGGCTTCTAACAGTCTGAGAAATTAGCACAGACCAACAGATAGATGCAACTGTCTGACCAAAGCAATGCACACATAGTGACCAGAGAGAAAAGCACCAACATCTGGGGTTTTCAAAGCCTAGGGGCTCCTTAAAGGCTACCCAGAGTCTCGCGACTCAGTGCCTAATTAGAAATTAGCAAAAGGTGGGAAAGCCTTCCTCCAAGCAAGCTTCCCTAAGCAAGCTTCCCTTAATGGGCTCCACATGAGGCCTATTAATGGGCAGGGAAGATTTCATATCTCATTAACAATACAACCAATGGTAAAGAGCCTGAGCTTGGGGTCGACATCCTATGAATGCAAGACATAAACTGACTGTAAAAATGAAGAGTGAAGATTTTTAGATGGGGGGGGAGTATGAGAGGATGGAGACTGGGAGTAAGACGAAAAGGAAGGGAGCTCTAGAACAATCATGTCAGGTGACAGCTGAGTGGGACAAGTGAAAACATTCTCATAAAGTAAAGGAGACAGTCACCAAACTTGAGCTGGGCTTTAAACCTGATAGGCCCAAATTTTATTTTTCTATAACGTGTCTGCCAGGTGCCTGTCTTTGGTAAACAAGAAAAGCAACAAGTGATGTATAAATTGCCTTCTTTTTGCACAAATACTATGTCTGCCAGGTGTTTCTGTAAGTTGTCTGCTTTTTGGTAAAACTTCTGATAAATAATTTTGTATTGGGCAGAAGAATTGTAAGGATACACCTTTCCACCGATGGGAATGAAGGTCCCGTTACTGGGGAGGGGATTGGGGTTTTTTTTTTAGTTGTCCCAGAATTGTTTGTACAAGGCTACATAACTGCTTGCTTGATTTTGTACTTTGCCTCCCTATACTGGTGTTATGTTCTGGGGAGGTGACGCCCAACTCTCACTAGACTTGTATAGGAATAAATAGCTTCTGTTTCTGCCTGAGTTTTATTTGGGTAAGGGTCTTTATCCCACGCACAGCTGAGTCAGTGAAACCTGGGACAACCCAATGAGAATGCAGGACTCGTAGTCAGAAAGCCACAGGTCCAACTACGCCACCTCTGATACTTAACGGGGGATGACCAACGAGCCAGCCACTTTCCGTCTCCAAGACTCAGTTTCCTCATCTGCACAAGGATTACAAAAGCCTTTAGTAAGGATGCCTCGTGAGGGCCAGGCCCATGAGAACAGGGCTTTGCGAAACTTCAAGCATCAGGGTGAACCTCAGCTACCGCTATATCTTTCTCACCTTTTTCCACAAGTGTCTGAGAAAAATGGTCCTGTAACAAGCTGCCATTTTATTATTCTTACACATTAAATGCTCCAAACATGTGACGACTCTTTTCTGCAGTTGAATCTGTGTTAGGATGGCAGCTACGTGGTGCTGTGCATCGACCATAGCACTTAAGAGTAAGGAATACTGGTCTTCATGAGTTCAAATCCAGCCTCAGACACTTACAAGCTGGTTGACCCTGGGAAAATCACTTCACCCTGTTTGCCTTAGTCTCCTCATCTGTCAAATGAGCTGGAGAGGAAAGTGCAAACCACTCCACTATCTTTGCAAAGAAAACCCCAAATGGGGTCAAGAAGAGTCAGATATGACTGAAACAACTCAACAACAATTAGGATGGCAGTTGATCCTCCATAGGCTCACAGTACGAGCCCAGTAGCAGACAAGACTACAGGGGCAACATGTATTTTATCCAGCTGCCACAGCATTTTGATCTCTGATGCATGGTCTCCATTCTGGTCACTTATTGTTCTGTGTTGTCTAGGTATTATAAATATTTAGATGGCATCTCTGAAAAATTTCCTCTTAAGTTTTACGGATCAACATGATATCTCGGATGCTGAGGACAATTGGAGGTATGAATGGTCCAATTCCAAAACCGTGTATTCAGTGTATACAGTTCCTACCATTTCCTTTCATCATCTACACTGATCACTAAATCTAGCGCCCTTAATCCTCTTGTGATTTCTGGCAACAATGACCCCCTACAAATCTGCAGGGCCTATCCATTCATCTAACGCTTCTTTTTAGCTGTGTTCATGCAGACACAGACATCACTCACAAAGGGTTTTCTGATTCCATCCTTGAACTCTGGTCATTTCATTGTCTCCATCCAGAGGTAATTCCATTATAGCTGACAAATTTAGTGCTGAGCACAGTACCCAGCCTGATCAGTTGATCTAAAGGTATGTACCTGTTATCAGTCTTTACTCTTCCTTAGTGAAATGTCATCTGCTTACTCCAAAGGTATTTCTGCAGGTTTTTGATATGCCCTAAACTAAAGGATACATGTTAATCATCCTCCTTCTATTTGGTGAAGAAGTGTTGATTTTTCTATAGCTGCCTTGGGGTAACTGAAGCTGGGTTTTTCTTTTACAGTCAGAGAACCTGGATTCAAACACCACCTTTTGTGGTTTGGCTTTCTGGCTCCAGCTCCATGACCCTATAATCCCACAATAAAGAAAGTAAAGGGAAGGAATGGGATCGAGGTCCCACGCAGAGAGGGTCAATCTGGACAAGAAGAGTCAGTTCTTCAGTGAGGGAGGGAGAAATGGTATGCCGTGATTTTCTCAGTAAAGTAGGAGGTGAGCTCAGTCTGAGGGGCAGGGGGACTGAAGCTCTCCTGTAAACTAAAGAAAGACAAGGCTGACCTGACCATGCTAAGTGAGTCTGAGTCCCTCTGAGCTCAAAGGGTCCTTTAGGTCAGAACACCTGGTCCGATCCCCTCCTTCTGCAGAGGAGACACAGAGACGTTCTCCCCACACCCGCTCCTCTGTCTCCTGGTTTACCACAAGCCTCAGCAAGATCTCTGTTGTCCTCCTTAATCTTAGCAATGTTCAAGATGATTTCCAATTATCCCATCGATATCTAACTTAGACCTGCCAGTCTGCATGTGGTCTCCACCACTAGGATGCAAGCTCCTGGAGGGCAGTTTGTGTTCGGCGTTTCTTTGTATCCCTGGCACTTAGCAGAGGGCCTGGCATACAGCAGGTGCTTCATAAATGCTTGCTGACTTGACTTGCAGAAGCTCACACAGTAAGTCAGTGACAGAAACTGGTCTCAGAACCCCGGTGTTCTGACCCTAATTCAGGGCCCTTTCTCCCAATACACTCACTCACCCTCTTGCTCAGAGAAACAAATTCCAGGGAACTTATTCTGTTTCTCCGTCACCAAAGCAGTAGCAGAGTGACTGTTAGAATCATGGTTATGAAACATGCTGGCTTCTTCTCAGAAGGCCCATGTGTCCAGAGCCTGGGAACTGTGCACATTGGCATAGCTTAAATGTCTTTCCTTGCTACACGGAAGGCTTCAATTGTGAGTGGGAGGAATCAGGAGAAATGACAGTGGGGGAAAGGCAGCAAGAGAATTACTGCAAGTCTCAAACCAAATGTAATTTTTTGGTTTCCTTTTCTTTTTTGTTCCCCAAGAAACTCATATATTTATAAATGCCTCATTTGTCAAGTTCTTGGAGGCTATTTTCTTCCCACAGGCAATGTATAAATTTTGATAACTTGACAATCTAAAGAATCAACCAGTTGGGCTCCTCCAAACTTACTGACTACAGCAAAAATAAGACCCATCTGAGATGCCATCAAGGATTTAGTCTAAGGAAGAGAAGCCAATAAGGAAAAGCCACTGCAATGGGGTTTTCCTCCCAACAAGCCCCAGATTGTTAGTTCCTACCTTCGGACACTGTGTCGAGACAGCTGAACAACAGTCCACTTAAGGCTAAGGCTTTGTTTCTAAACGGATTACTTTGGATTTCTTTAGGGGAGGTGTTGACCCGCACTGGTAGGGGAAGTTTTTTCCTGAGAGCTCTCTATACAAATGAAGTCACAAGAACAAGTTGGTTGTTTGTTTTGTAAATCCGTACTGTGTCTCTGTAACTATGAAGTCCCAATGATCCCCTCCTGGTATTGGCACCCCTGTTATTACCAAGGACCCAGTGAATTTCACCCACGGGCCAAGAACTCCCCATCCTTAAATTCAAGTCAAATGTTCATCCAATGAAGCTGAGAAAATCACAGCCTGTTCTTTATCCTATTGTCTTACCACCACCTTTAACCCTCTCTTTTCATAAGAACAAAAGGGAACGTTGCCCAGAATTCCAGAGCTGCCTCTGGCCCCTTCTGCTGTGGAGGAAGATGATGGTGTGGCATGCCCTCTCAGGACTCTGTCAGGGCCCAACCTCTAACAGGATCTGCCTTGGAAAATCCTTAGGCACCAAGTAGCCCCATGAGAGACAATCGGCTCCCTGAGGACCAGCCAGTCTACAGCAAGAGTGGCCCTGGCAACCAGCCAACCCTGAATCATGGAAGGAAATGCTGTGTGTCAGGATCCCCCCTGAAAGAGGCACAGACCCTGGAAATGTTGCTGTTGGTAAAGAAACTACTCTCACTGACCACCCCTTAAGTCTCTTGAACTAATGTAAACTACCTCACTAATGCAAAAGAATCATCAAGGGACAATTCCCCACCACTGCCCCCTATCCCCCCTTATGTCTATACAAAAATAAATCCTTCCAATTGAGTTTGAAGTTCATCAGAGGTCACCAGGTGTTGGGGTCAGATGGGTCCATGAACCACCAACGCTGCTGATGAGGGTACTAGGGGGTTCTGGATGGTCAAGTTTCCTGTATCAATCTTGAACACTGGGTGCCACGTGGTTAAGGTCACTGAATGTGCCATGCCATGTTCATTTAAAATGACCAAACATTAACAAAGGACTATTTTAAACACAACAACTAAGAAGACAAGGTACTGAGGTGCCATACACCAACCAACGAGGGCGACATGGCAATAAATGCTGCAGAATTAATCTGGCGCCTTAGAGGAAAGACTTCTTTCACATGTCTAATGCATATAATCTACCATGGAGGAGGGGGTTTCATCCTTCATATTCTGAAGAATGGACAGAGAGAGGAAGAAGCAATGAGCCACTCTCAGGGACTCTTCCCTCACCTCATTCATCACACACAAATGGACAGAGACACCACCTGAGAGATCCCAGTGCCAAGGACATAGAAGACGCTTAATACTGAGTGAACTGGACCGAATTTCTGATCCCAAAGGCATCCTCTTCTTATACGATCTCCTCCTTCCCTGGACTTCTCTGACTATCAAAGGACCAAGACCTTCCCAGCTACACAGACTCAAGACCTAGGTCATGGCTGCAGGCCTAGAGTTCAAGACCCAGGTCTGGAAGACCTGGTGGAACTCAAACTCTTCCTCTAAGACTCATTACTCTGAAATCATAGGCAGGTTATCCAATTTCGGTAAGTCTCTATGTCCTTCATGAAATTAATCTATAAGCATTGTGCTAAGTACTGAGGAAACAAAGGCAAAAAGAAACCATGCCTGCCCTCCAGGAGCTTCCCTTCTATGAAGAAGCATTCAAAATCAGCACAAGGCAGGACCGGGAGGGATGGGAGCAGGATGTCCAGAGGCCTGACCTCCCATAGTTGCAGGAGGCTCAAATGAGATTCCACAGAGGAGCATTCCAGGGCTGGGCAGCACCACAGCGCACAGAGACCTGACTCCAAATGCCGCTTCGGCTACTCACTGGCTAGGTGACCCTGGGCAAGCCATTTGCCTCAGCCTGCCTCTGCTTCCTTGACAGTAAAATGGGGATCATAACAGCAGCAGCTTCCAAGGGTTCTCAGGAGAATCAAATGAGAGGACATCTGTACAGAACTTTGCAAACCTCAGGGTGCTGCATGAAACTGTTACATGTCAATTACATGAGTAATTATTCTTCCATTTCTTAATTGACAAAATGGAGTCCAGCTCTTCAAACCCCAGTGATGATAAACTAAAGTTTTCTATTTGGGGGGGGGGGGAATAAACCACATACAGAAGAAGAGAGAGATTTCTTCCAGCACCCTATTTCTATCAAATATATGAAAGATTCATAGAATCTCAGAGCTGGAAGTACCTCAGGAGCTACAGACCAATCCATTCCCAGAAAGGGATTCCCACTCCAACATCTAGGCCAAGTGGTTGTTAAGCAGCCCTGCCTGAAGGACTCCCCGGAGGAACGGGAGGATTGGAGATTAGGGGAGGATACAGAGGTGCAGAAGCACAAAGGGGCTTACCCATGCTGACACAGGCACCAACTCTGGGGTCATCACACTTGAAAAGGGTGGAAAGCTCTATGACCCAAGACATAAAAGGAACTGACTCAAATCATAGTACGGAGAGTCATTCCCTAACAGACGAATGTTGCTGAAGGATATAAACAGGTAGTCACCAAAGGAAGGAATTCAAGCTATCCACAACCATTTGAAGGGAAAAAAACCCCAAAACCAAATCACTGATAAATAAAGACATGCACATTAGAGCAGCTCAGAGGTTCCACCTCAGACTTGTCAGTTCAGTAAAGATGTCTAAAGAAGAGAATGACAAATGCTGGGGGGACTGTGGGATGACAGGCACACTGACACACGGCTGGTCGCCATTCTGGGAGTAATCTGGAATGGCATCTAACAAGCTGCCAAACTGGGTGTCCCCTCTGACACCTCTGACACTAGGCCTGTCCCCCAGAGAGATCCAAGAAAGAAGGTAAAGATCCACCAGTGCACAAGAGTTTACAGCAGGTCTTTTGCAGTAGCGCAAGACTGAAAACCCCAGGGGGTGCCCCCCTGCGGGAGAGGACAAAGGAACAGAATGGCAAATGTTTCAGGGGAAACCAGGAAGACCCATGTAAATGGAAGCAAAGGGAGCAGAACGAGACAGACAGCCATTTTCAAGAAATGACCAACATGGGAACTGGTTTTGCTAGAAAATGTACATTTGTTACAAAGGTTCTGGTCTTTTAAGAAAACTGCTCAATCGGGGAGACAGTGGAAAGGAGAGATAAATGCTTGTAGATAATTAATTAGTTAATTTTTCTGGGGGAAACAAAAAACAGGGTGGAAAGTACCCATTGGTTCAGCCTCAGCCTGAAGCAAGAATTAACTCCCTTCTCCAGGCCTTCCCATAGGCCATGCCGTAACCTCTGCCTGAAGACACCCAGCAACAGGAAACTGCCCTCCTCCCCACACAGAGGGCTTCGCCTCCTCATGCTGAATGACACTCTGCCCCTAAGAATGCCGAGTCGGCCCCATCCCGGCGGCCTCGGCATGGGATGTCCTAAGTCTCAGTCCCAGCTCTGACATTTAGTAGCTGGGGGTCATGTTCCTTCTGGGAACTTCGGTTTAGTCATCTGTAAAATGGAAATAACCTCTGGCCTCTTCGCTTCACTGGGCAGTTGTGAGGAAACTGTCTTTTAAAGCCCAAAGCTTCCTATTGGTAAGACTGCTGCCCTTTGGGCCCAAGCAGAGGTGAGTCTGGTCCTTCCCCTGGGAAGCAAACAAAACAAATGCATTTAGCAGGTATTACACACTGATGGCTAGAATGGGGAGGATGCCTGGTTTATACAAGTAAAGGTCTTAGAATCTGCAGTCCTGTCATGGGGACCAGCATGTACACATACGGCTAAAAATACACCCCAACACACGAGACAAGAACGAGAGACTCGTGCAAAAGGCCAGGGGGCGGGGGAGACGAGGAGGGGGCTACAGACCAGGGGAGCCCTGGGGAAGCTTCCTCCTGGAGAAGAGCCCATGGGCTGTGATTCTAAGGACAGGAAGGAGGATTACAGTTTAAATCTGATGGAAGGGCTTGATCTGACTGACGCACCAGGCTGTGAGTTCAGCACAGGCCTGCAAACTTTTGCCAGACTTCAAGCTAATGACTACCCCAGTCCCCAACTACTAAAAATCAGCTTCCCTGGTATCAAGACAGCTCTCTTATCAGCAGCCCAAGGGAGAGAGGGAGGAAGAGAGGGAAGGAACGAAGGAGGGAGGGAAAAGAGGAGGATACAGGGGGAAAAGGGAACAAAGGAGGGAGGGAAAAGAGGAGGATACAGGGGGAAAAGGGAACAAAGGAGGGAGGGATGGAAGAATGGAGGGAGGGAGAAGAGGAGGATGCAGGGAAGGAAGAGAAGAAGGAAGGACAGATGGAGGAAGGACAGAAAGAGAAAGGCTGAGTCACTGAGCACAGCAAACCATAATTCACTGGAATGAAAACCAGTCTGCACCAAACCCATGAGACTGAAGCCAGCTGAGGCCCCACTGGGCCATAATACAGATACTCCTAACAGTGAATTGAGTTGAATAAACCTGACTTATCAGGGGAAGAGAAGCCTGTCGATCACAGGTGATGGGAATGAGAATAAATGAGAATGATCAGAAACATGAAAGCTCAGTGAAAATATTTCCCTTCATGTCAAGTCATGGAATCAAAGCCTCCAAATGCTCAGAGGGGATTTTCCAGAAAATGATGTTCACTCAAGAGCGAGTCATACTCATCAACTGTCTGCCCACGCCCCGTCCTCCACCAGCCCCTCCACCCCAGCATTGGGAGTTCTGCTGCAGCTGGTCACTAGGACTGTTACAGGGGAGCATGGGAGGGTGGGGTGCTGGTGAGAGGATTCAAGGGGGATTGTGGACTGGACATTAACTGTCTCCCAAACAGGACAAGTCATTTTACTGCTTCTTAGAGATCTCCTCAACTTCCAAAAAACTGGTATAATGATTCTTGCCTCCTCATCAGGGCGACTGAGGAAAGCACTGGAGAAATGTGACCTTCTCAACAGGGCAAACTATCTGTGGTTTCACAAAGGAGAAAGCTTGGGGCAGCCGAGAACCTGGCAGCCCATCATGCTGTGAGGAGGGTCTACATTTCTCGAAGCTACCATGGGGTCACAGCAGGAGGGGCCCTACTAGATCTCATTTCACATATGAGGAAATCAAGTCCCAAAAAAGGGCAGGATTGACCCATGGTCACATACACATTAAGGCTAGAATTGGGAGCAAGGCCTGCCAACTCCAAATCCCTTGTCCTTTCTACTCTGCCATGATGAGTGACAACAGTCTATTGTTACATGTTTGTAGAAGATGTAGAACAATGATGAAAATATTACTAATGACCTGTTTTCTGCTGCTACTACACTCACCATTTAAACTGCCTCTGAGAAATCATTTATCAGCAAAGGCAGTGAAGCAGCTTGCAGTGGGATTGGCCAATTCCCAGATGAGAGAGTGTGCCAGGCAGGGAAGGTGACCCCTCGCCACCTCGGCCCCGCTAGAGGTTCTTGCCATACTGAGTGGGTGATGGTGACAAAGAGAGGCACGGATGAGTACATAACAGGACACAGGGTTCATCACTGGAAAGCCCCAGCAGCATCCCAAAGGTCTCAGCTGGAGGACCCTAGCGGAGAGTGTTCTTTACCCAGAGCTGTCCCTCTACATCAAGCCCAATTCTCCTCTAGTTAGGCCACTCAGCCCGCAGATCTCTTCCATCCTCAGTCACAGAAGGACCAGTCAAGAGGCTCAGACTGATCAACAATGAACGTTTCCAAAGGAGCTAATTCTAGGAAGCCCCAAAGAAGAGGCACAACCGGCAAATGAGCCTTAGGCAGGCTAGCCCAGTGACTGCTGACCTCAACAGAAGCATCCTAGGGGAGGCTGGGCTGTAGCTTAACACACCTGGCACACAGTAGGTGCTTAATAAAGACTGACTGACTGTGTGACAACTGTGATGTAATGTGACCCCAGGGAAGCTGGGGCCCTTCTCCTCATCTCCACATCTGCACAAGAAGGGAGGCTGATAATACTTTTTCTCTCTTGTGCTGGGGGTGAAGGGGGATGGGGGGAGGAGGGGAGGTATTGCATTCTAGTGCTTGGTCTTAAAAAAGAAACCAGCCCTGCCTATTTGAATCTATATTCTTGAAACATACTGAAATTGATGGTGTCCCACTAAGCCAGGAAAAGTCAGGTTAAAAAAATACAAGGCTTGGAGCCCGAGAGAGGCCAGCAGCCACATTCCGTTTCCTCCTCCTCCTCCTCCCTCAGGCAGGGATGATGCTGAGGGCCTGGGCCCTCCCAGGCCTTTAGTTATCATGAGAAGAAGAAGAAAGAAGAAAGAAGCTCGCCTCCCTCTTGTTTCACATACCTCTGCAGATCCATTATTTCATTGTTCAGGGAATCGAGTTCCTTAATAGCAGAAAAATCAGCCACTGGACTCGAGCCTACAAAGCTCTAAAAACAAAACACACACACACAGAGATATACTATCAGTAGTAGATTAAACAGTATCTATACAAACAACATCAAAGGCACAGACAAACCCAAGGTGGTGCTGTCAGGAGGAGGAGTAAACTCACGACCAACAAAACGAAGACAACCTTAAACCAGTAAGAACAACATCCAAACCGACCCTCGTTCTCCAGCCCCAGGTTCCCAACGTTTTTGTGTCACCAACCCCTTGGGCAGTCAGTCAGTCAGGTACCCCTTCTCAGAACCATGTTTTTAAATGCACCAAACAGAATCTGGAGGATTACACACAAGGGTCACCAATTCTTTGGGGCTACAGTTCTCAAAATGTCAAAGGCAGCCAGAGAGCAGGTGTCCTAGGAAAAGTGGGTCGACTTTTGCTCTGCGGTGGTCTCCTTATATTAAAAAATACCTATTTTATGAAACAGAGGCCCTCCCCACTCGCCATCTGCCAGCAGACCCCAGCCCACTTCCTCCAGTAAGTGGCAGTCATGTGATGAGCTGCTGCCACCCTCCTAACCCCCAATTATGACCCCTTTGCTCTCAAATTCTTTCAGGGCAGCTGGTCATTAACAGGCACAGGGCCTGCCCTTCCCAGCTTTCCTTGGGGTTGCCCCAGATCCAGCTACTACCCCAGACTCAGCCCACTTTGTGACTAGAAGGATATGTCTTAAAGGGTTGGCTGAGATCATGTGGGATGGCCTTGGAGGGGACAAGTCCTTGAGAGTTCTGGATCTGATGGGCGACAGTCTATTGTGGCTACTCGGGGAAGCTGTGACAGCCGAATATCCGAGTGAATTTAGCATTTATTAAGTCCCTATTATGTACAAGGCATGAGAACCAAGGTGGCCCCCGGATTTAGCAAGCTGGCCTGACTCCACCAGACTTCGATCCTGGTTACAGGGCCGTGGCAGTCACTCAAGCTCTAGAAACTGGAGAAAGGTGCTGAGCTGCGTGAGTGAAGGAAGTTTCCTCACCTGGGGGGGCCCTAAGCCAGTGAAATCTGGATCTTTAAGGCCCAAAGATAAATAAAGCTTTTTTTTTTCTTGGTCCAGAAGTTTTTAAAATTTGACTCTGAATGTGAATCCAAGAGAAGCCCTGCTGCCTCTATCTGGAGGCATGCAAATTTCAAGCGTCTTCATGTACACCAGCACGTCACATGGTGCCTCTGCTCAGAATCCGCTAGTGGCTCTGGAATTGTGCCCAAATGGGTTCAACCCCCCATCCTTGGCACCGAGGCATCCAGTGCTGCCCAGCCTTCCTAGCTTTATCTATACCTAGAGATACCGTGTTACCCAAACATGTCCTGAGACTTCCCATCTCCATGCCTTTGCTCACACTCTTCTGTATGCCTAAACTGGCATCACTTCCCCTCTTTGCTGGTTCAATTATTATTCATCCTAAAAGTCCAACTCACCAGCTGCCTCCTTCATGAAGTCTTTTTGATCCCATCCCTGGAAGCTTCCCCCAGGCCTTACATATTTTGTTCAGCCCTCACTGATAAATGCCTGATGTAACATGGTGCCTTCCATCCCTACTAGACTCTGTGCTCTAGGAGGGGAGAGGTCATGTCTTCTCTAAATTCTGCATCTCCCCCAGGGCCAGCAGCACAGGGCACACTGTCTGCTACTAGCTCATAATCTGAACACACACCAAAGTGCTCCCGGCTGGTCCTCAATTTCCTCCATGAGCTCCAGGTCACGTGGCCTTAAGGCGAGGCCAGTTCCCTCCACCTTGTGACTTAAGCCTCATCAGCTTCCAGGCCAAGCCACAGTGCTGGGCTGGGAAGGTAGGACTTTGACTCCCACTGATTGTCAATGCACCAAGAATGATTCCTGCCAAAGCTTCCAGGGCCTGGAGCGAGGGTCCTGTCACCCATGGCCTCGGTCTGTGTGCCCTCCCTCCTAGCAGCTGGAGTGGAACCAAGGGCAGATGTGGTTTCATACCAAGGAGGAATCATTCTAACATCCCCGACACCCCTCCAGGTGGGAAATGTTCAGAACTCAGGCTTTAGAATGAAATGGAGGAGACTCCTCAGAGGTTTCCCACCAAATCACAGAATCTTTGATTCTGAAAGTTGGATCATGTAAGCTAAGCCCACGTGAGCATCCTCTCTACAGCAACCCTGACAGGGACTCAAGTACTTTCAGTGGCAGGGAGCTCACTGCCTCCCAAGGTACCCCAAGTTAAGTCCTTTCCCTATACTTCGCAGTTCTCATTGCTGGTTATAACTTCTGAAGCCACAGAGGGGAAATACACGGACACAGCTCCCAAGAGAGGTAGCCGGGATGTGATATGAGATCTATGGGTGGAGCTGGATGTTCAGGCAAACGGGAGCCGGCTGACATCTTAGCATTCAGAGGGAGAAGTGGGAAGGAACAATTCAATGTTTTCTCTCTTTCAAACGCTTTTCCCCATGCAGACCCCTGCGGTGTCTCCCAGCAGGTTCTGGGGAGGCAAAGAGGGCACGAAGGCCAGGCCAGGGAGGGGCATGCCAAGCAGGAGAGCCTCAATGGGGCTGGGCTGGGGGCACTCTGGGAGGAACCTGGGGCTGCAGAACAGAACCCCATAAACCAAAAAACAGTAAGTTCTCGAAAAGGCATAAGGTAAAACTCTAACCTTGAGAGAGAGAGGAGAGTTAAGAGACTGAGAGGAGAAGAAAGGTGCAAAGCAGAGGGCGGCAGAGAGGAGGAAAGGGTCCAGACTAGAAAAAACACAAAAAGGAAAGCAAATGTCACAGAGGTTAGGCAACGCTGGAAAAAAGGGAGCATTTTTTAAAAAATCAGAATATAAAGAGAAAGCAGATATCCTCAAAAGTCCTCAAATCCATGTAAAAATTAGCACAGATATTTTTGGTTAGGAAATACAGGGACTAAGTAAGCTAAAACAGGCAAAATTCCATCTTAACGCTGGCCGGCAGAGGTGTGGCCACCGCGCTGCTCGCTCCGGTGAGCAGGCGCCCCACGGGCAGCGCCAGACTGGAGGCTACCGCAGAGACCCTGCACAAAACCCATGGCCTCTACTGTGCCTGCTGCGACTTGGCCAAGGCCACTCAGGTATTAAGCTACACGCCCACGATTCAAGTGTGCATCACCCAAGGTGGCTCCTCCCACTGACAGGGCACTGGTCCAAGCAACGGAAAGCCCTTCCTAGCTGTGACCAGCTCAGAGCCCCAGCTTCCTTGTCTGTAAAGTGAGGGCGGTGGACTAAGCATCAAATCTCTGCAGCGGAAAGCTGGATGGGAGCTTAGTGGCCGCCTGGTGCATGCTTGACATGAAGGGAATCACCACAACGACCCGGCTGACCAGTAGGTGTGTTGGCCTGTGTGGGAAGACCCCCCCCACCCTGGAAGGGGAGTCTGGCAGCTCCTAAGCAAGCCCCCTGCTTTGGGGAAGCTGAATCAGAGCCCGCAGAGGCTCATCATTCCTTGTTCCATCCTCTGGAGAAAAGCCAGTCTGCTCTCTCCTAGTCTGTGGTGGCCTTTCAGACACAGATCACGTTGTCCCTGAGGCTTCTCTTCCTCCAAGCTAAGCACGGCCAGGGCCTTTAGCCTATGCTCACCCTCTCCATGTTGCCTGTCTTGTTCCAGATTAAACTTAAACCATGGTGCCTGGAACTGAGCACAATGGTTCATGAGATCTGAGCAGGGCAGGGCCCAGGAGAGCATCATGTCCTTATTCCCAGAAGCTTGGTCCCTTTGAATGCAGCCCAAGTTGCCACATGCCCCTGCTGATTCCTACTGAGCTTGGGGACCACAACAAATCTCAGATCAGTTCCAAAAAAAAGAGTTTCATACCCAAATTCAGGTCTTTTACGTTTAACCCTGGGGAATTTCATTTTGTGAGACTCAGTCCCACACATTCTACCATGACATTCACTGTCACCCTGCTTGCCGGCCATGCCCACCCTGTGCCCCAAACTCCCCCTCTGGCAACCTGATGTATTCTGTCAGTCCCAGAAGCATACCATCTATGCCTCTCCAAGTCACTGATCAGAGTGCTCACTAGCCTGGGGCTGCCAAGCATAGCTCCCAGGGCTACTGTCTGGGCACAAGGCCCCTGACCACCTTGGAGTCAGGCCACTCGACCACTTCTGAATCCATTTCACTGTATTATCTTCTGCTTGGTTCTCTCTATCATCTCTATGCGGGAATATGACACTTTGTCAAGAACTCTGCTACAAACGGGAAGCACCTCTCTTGGCTAGGTCAGTCAACAGGTGCCAAAAGGAAACCAGAAGTCTGGAACACACTACCCTGGCTGAAGCTGGCCAGGATGGTCTCTGAAGTTATGGCTCCCACCCTGTCTCTTCAGCAACCTGCTCTAGCACTGTCCCAGAGCAAGCTCCTGGGCCTACAGCTAGCACACTCCTTTCCAGGGCCGAATTGGCCCTTCTCCAGCCCTGGGGGCACTTCCTCTCCCAATTTCTGTGACCATTCGGCCAGCCCCAGTTACGCTGTCATACCCGCTGCTTCTTCCAAGCCCTGAGAAGGGAGGTTGCTTATGAGCTGATCTCCAAGGTCCTCTCCAGTGCTAAAGCTGGGATTCTGTACACCATGAGGTCTCCAATGGAGTGAATGGAAATTGCTTTTCTTTCTACCATAACTGTATTTCTGAGACAGGACTGGGAGTGGGTGGAAGGAGAGTGTGAGAGAAAGGCAGCCCATGATGGCTGCTGCAGGAGCCAAGGCCCTGGACAGACCACTCCAGGAGAGGCATTAATATGGATAAAGCAGCAGCATGGACCATGCTCATAGCCCAGGAACCTAGCAAGAAACTTCAACCCCACCCTTGGCCCGCAAACCCAGCAAGTCCCTAGATTTTGTAAATAAACACTCTGCTCAGAGGCTTGCTTTGTCTATAAATGAAGCCCCTCAACACACCGTTCCAGGGAATTTCCATTTAAAATGGATTTGGAAAAGATGCAATTTTGAGGTTCCACCAAGTTTGTTAAAATAGAATTTTTGCCTGTTTTGCTAAATTAGTGCGAAACAACAGTAATTAATACTTAAAAGACAGTTCTTACAGTCCACCAGACACCTTATGCATTAGTCTAACAGCACCTGTTCTATTACAGAGATCTATGAGGAGAAGACTCGAGACAGACAGTGAGGCTGATAGACTCCCAAAGGCTCAGGGACGGGAGTGGCCTGACCTTGGAAGGCCAAGAAACAGAGGAGGAAGACTCCCTTGTGTAAGTCTTTCTATGGCGCTATCAGAAGCCAGGGGCTGGCCAAGATTATGGTCAGAAGGGTTTCCAGACAGGGCAAGGCACCGAGTGGCATGAGGGGGAGGGGCCGATGGAAAGCCAAGAACTCAGGTGACCCACAAATGTCTCACCTGAAACGCATGGATGGCCTTGGGGGAACCAGCAGCCTGAGGAACATAGAAGGGCCAGGCTGGCTGAATGAATGGGAAAGCAGGCTTGCAGCACATACACCAGCAGGGCGTGGCCGCCAGAAGTGTCCAGAGGCACCACTTAGAACCCGAGCTTGGAGAGCGGGTCAGAGATAGGGTCGCTGAATCTGTGCCCAGAACCCAGGAGGGGCCTATGGAAGTGAATTCTTACCTTTGGCAAACTGGCCCTGTCTGACGGTGGGATCATCTCGGCAGAAAGAATCTGAGGAGGATCGATTCCCTTGGTTAACTTCTGACTGATGAGGTGAAACGCTAGGGCAAACTGTTCCTTGGAAAGCTTCCCACAGTCCTTTGTATCACAGAGTGCCCTGTTCAAATCAAGAGAGGGAAAACAGCATGAGCTTCCCCAGATGAGAATGCTGACAGCTCGAGAGAAAAGCTCCTGTCCATCTCCCCCCTTCCATGTCCTGCTTCCCAGCATCTGTGGCCTGGGAGTGCGGCAGGCAATTCCCAGGCTCCCTCCTAACCTAGGCTGCCCGCATCCTTCTCCATCTCTGGAGGGAACGCAGCTCTGGGCCCGCTCTCCCAGACTGCCTGGGGCTCTCCTCTGGCTCTGCCTCCCTCCCCAGGACCAGGGTCACACGACCCGCCCCTCCATTTCCCAGCCTGAGGGAGTAGCACAACTTGGTAACTATTTGCTGAATTAGTGTCCTTCATCCGGCCCATTACAATATCTTCCATTCGAATTACACAGAAATAGGTCTTTTCACACAGTTCATGCCTATTACTTTTTTTTAAAGGTAGCCTTGTAAGCCTATGCCTTCCTTCGTGATTTCTTGCAAGAAGCAAACAGCCTTCCAGTGTGAAAACCAAAAGCAATCAGATGGTGAAGGATTTAATCTCCCTGGGTGGTGGCCCCAGGCACATGCACAGGATCAAGAGCTCTGAGCCTCAGGCTCGGGGGAAGGACTAGGTCCCAAGGATGTTCCTGCCATCTGACAACAGACTCCTCAGCCCCTCCATGCATAAAGACAGGCTCTGTCTGTCTGCCCCCTTGGAATCCATGACCATTCAAGATCCAACCTCTTGCCTTCTCTCTGGTTTCAGAGACCTCCCCAGGCCTGCTCAGTTTGCTAACAGCCCATCAGCTAAAGGACTGTAAGAAAAACCAAGCCCAAATGAAAAGAACAACTGGAGGGGAATCCTGGGGACGCCCAAACAGTGGAACAAGGGCAACGGTGTGAATGGCATCTCAGAACCCCACTGAAAACAAGCTCTATACACCAGTTCTGTCTGGCGTTGGTTATCCACCACCTCGCTTTCTAAAGCTCCTACGTGTGCCTCCTGTTTCCTCATCAAAGAGAACGCTCTCAGTCCAGAGCTCTCTTCTCAGGCTCTTGCTCTGTGCTGTTTGTTCCCAAAGGCTCTCTGTGATGCTCCAGCTTCAGAAATGGCTGAACAATGGTGTACAAAGCATCTTGAATAACGGGCCAACATCACAGCCCTGGCCTCTCGAGGCGAGCCCACATGCTGTGGTTGGGGTTTGGACGCCAGCAGGGGGTGCTAGAAAGCAAGCTAGATTTGCAGACCAAGCACCTAGGTCTGAATCCCAAACTCTACATGCATCTGTTGGATACCATTTGCCAGCTTTAGGCCTATACTCTCTAGCTACTTGAGATCTCTTTGGTCTTGTTATCACCCAACATGTTATCCATCCCTCCTTATTTTACGTTATCTTCAGAGCTGATAAGCATACCATCTATTCCTTTATTTCAGTCACAATCCAAGTGCTAAACCCAAGGTCAAGCAAAGATCCCTGATGTACTCTACTAGAGACCTTCCAAGTTGACATCAATCTACCAATGACTTTGCTTTGGGTCAAATCAAGGTACTCAATCAATTCTCAATCCCCTAGCCCACATCTAGCCCACATCTCTTCTTCTCATCCATAAGAGTAACATGAGTAACCCTATCAAGTGCTTTGCTGGGATACAGATAAACAATTCCTACATAAATGTAAAAGCCCCTAAGAGTGAGAAATCACATCCATCTGGCATGGCCTGTTCTTGATGAAACCATGCCAGCACTCTTGGTCACCATTTCCTTTCAACATGTTTAATGACAAACCCCTTGATAATATGTCCTAAAATTTTCCAGGAACTCTAAGTTAACTGCCACGTTGTTTATACACCTCATTTTCTTCCCTTTTACAAAAAAAGAAAAAAAAAGAAAAGAGGGTGTGTATTCAGCCTCATGGCTCCACAACATCCAAAGTTCACTGACAGCCCCTCCATGATCCCCTTCACAAGCCAGAATCCACCTGGGCCTGATCACCTGGACCCCAGGAGGCAGCTGCTCACCAACCACTTCACTTCCCTACTCTCTTGGGCCCCAACTAGCCATTTTTGTCCTGTCCTTTACATTATCCTTAATTAAGAAGACTTCTTTGATCTCCTTTTTTTAAAAAAAAACAAAAGAAAACAAAACTTCTAACTATCCTTAGCTTTCCTCTCTAGTCTCAGTGCATCCTGGGCTTTATTGCGATGGACATGACTATAGGACTATGTCGGGCTCTTTAAACATTCGCTATCAGCCTCATTTTCAGCCTCTGAACATCTCTTTTTAAAAACAACCTGAGCTGGTCTGTTAAATGGGGAAAACAAAATCTCTGCATCAAAGACTTACGACAAAAACCTGCTAAGAACATTCCCCACTGGGGGATCCCCTGACAGGGTCAAAGGATATGAACAACTCTGAAAAGAAATGCAGACTATCAATGACCACCAGAAAAGGTGTCTGAGTCACTAAGAAGAGGAAGGGGAATAAGAACTTAGGGTTCATTTCACATTCATGCAACTGGCAGAGATTAAAAGAGAAAGAAAGAATGACTAGCGCAGAAGCTCTGGGAAGGCAGGCCCACCAGCACAAACTGCCTGCGGGGCTGTGAAGAGTCCAAAACCATCCACTATGAGGGGAGTCAAATGCCTAAACTCTTCATCCCTAAACTGATCCCCCAAGAAGGTAGAGAAGGAAACGGTTGCCCTGTCAATCAGTGAGTCAATAAGCATTTAGGAATTGCTTGCTCTGTGCTAAATGCTGGGGATACAAAAAGAGGCAAAAGACAGTCCCTGCCTTCAAGGAGCTTACAATCTAATGGGGAAACAACATGCAAACACATATACGCAAAGCAGGCTATCTACAGGATAAATGGGAAATAATTCAGAGGGACCAGGAAAGGCTTCCTGTACAGGGCAGGGTTTGAGCTGGGACTTGCTGTCTCCTGTCACCCTTATCTACCAAAAGAGCAGCTGAGGCCCGACCCTGGAGCACATGGGTGCTCGCTCCTTCACCAGGGACGGCTGAGAAAACTAACACATGAATGAATGGAAACTACTGTGCTGTAAGAAATAATAACTCACAAGAGGTCTCCATGAAGACCGGGAAAAGCTACAGAAACTGATACGGAATCAAGCAGGCGGAGGAGAAATGAGAGCCAACACCTACAAGCATGGGAAGCCCTTAGTCCATGACAGCTCCAAACAGCCAGTGTGGAGCCCACCGCTCCTCTCAAGGGAGGCCTGGGCTCCTGCTCAGGCTGGGCAGCTCTGCTGAGCCTGAGTGAGGAGGGTCAGAGGGACAAGGCACTGGGAGAAAGGGCAGCGACAAAGCGTGCTCCTGAAGATCCAAGGAGCTGCATCACCTGGGCCTCTGGGCTGCCGTGTTGTAACACGCCACACTGCAACAGACCAACCAAGCTTCCAACCTCCTCTTGTCTGTAGGCTTTCCCTGCTGGGTTAGCTACTTCCCAGGGTGGCCAGCTCCTTGAGAGCAGAGCCTGTGCTGTCCAGCTCTGCTTTCATCTTTGGGCCCCCACTGCCTGATACAGTACCTTGTACATAACAGCATGTCAGCCAATCGGACATATTAAGCACCCACTATGTGCCAAGCGCTGTTTAGTCACATCCCTTTTGGGGTTTTCTTGGCAAATATCCTAGAGCAGTTTGCCTCTCCCTTCTCCAGGGGATTAAGGTAAACAGAGTTAAGTGACTTGCCCAGGGTCACAAGTCAGTGACTGCCTGAGGCTGGATCTAACTCAGGTCTTCCTGACTCCAGGCCTCCCCCAAATCCACTGAACCACCTAGTTCCTCATGTGCCAAGTAGAGGCTTAAAAATTATCTGCTGAATCCTGAGCTCTCAACCTCTTCCACTCTTGCATTAGCCTCTAGAGAATCAACACACCATGGTCCTTTGGGTCAAGGGCAATGCCACAGGGTGGAGTTTCACAGGCTGCCCCATCCCCAGTACCAAGCTCAAAGGCTATGGCGCAAGGGCCCATATGTGGGAGAGGCAGCCCCCCTCCCTCCACTTGAACAAACCACAGGGATGTGGCTTCTTCATTTTCAGATGACATTCTAACGATGCTGTGGCTTCTGATACCACATCTTCTCAGCTGCTGGCCTTGAATAACTCATGGTCAGTCCATGACCCACCCTGAGGCACGGCTCAGCTTTACAGTTTGAACATAAAATAATCCCGAAACAAAAACTGTTTCTTTCATAAGCATTCCAACCATGATTCAAACATCGATCAAGGGGCATACAAAGCTGACCACATGCTGAGCAACAATGACAAGAGTGTACAATGGAGGAAGGGGAGATAAGGTAAGTACCCAAGTAACAAAGTGCCAAGTGTCCAGGAGAAGCCCTTGTGAGGGAGAGCAGGAGGGAGGGAGGAGGGCCTGCATTTGGCAGCTGAATTGGACCTGGAAACAAGGATCTCAGCAGGCCCAGGGTGGCATGTGGACATCCCAGGCCCAGACCTGCCTGCATAGATGCCTGGAGAAAGGGGAGGGCAGGATAAATGAGAGGGGGCTGGCCCCTGCATGTAGCGGTGTGCCCTTAAACAAATGCTTACCAGATATGCGCCAGTAAAGCAGATGATAATCCTGTCTTGAGGAAAATCTCTCGGACCTCATATCCAGACACAAAGCCGTCCATGTCCTTATCAGTCTTCATGAATATCTCATCATATTTTGCCTTTTCTGCAGGCGATACAACCCACTGAAAAAAGCAAAGAACCGCTCAGCAGAAGGGCCCCCGAGCCCAGACCATCGCCCTCCTCCAGCACGCCTGAGCACGGTCTACCCAGTCCCCTCCCAAGGCTGCCCACACCAAAACAAGAGCAAAAGAGCTGAAGAAAAAGGTGTTGCAGTAATGGATTTTGGGCAATGCCACCCCTGCCCCCACCCCTTTAAAGAATAACTGCAACTAAGACCAGCTCCCTCTTGACTTCTGACTGCTCATGACACTAGGGGATGGGAAGATCCCAGGCAGCAAAGGGATGGAGAGATAAAACTCTGAGATGACCCCAAATTCTAACAGGCAGCTTCCATTCCCTCTCTATCAGATTTGAGCTGACTGATTCACTCATTCCAATTTCATTTCTTGACTTCTTCCATTCACCCAGGAAGACTGGATTTAATTCGATTGTAAGGAAGGGGTGTGGGATTCATCGCAGGCAGGCAGGAGTCCAGACTCCAGTCCCAGCTTCCACATTTACTCAGCTGCAGGACTGTGACAGAGCATCCTCCCTGGGCCTCAGTGCCTTCATCTGTGAACGGGGGATGCCAATATCTGTGCTCCCTTACTCACAGGGCTGGTGTAAGGAAAGCACTTTGTAACCCTTAAAGCCTTGTACAAAACAGCCAATACTAGTAATATTAATGCTAAATCTCCGGGGCAAACTCCAAAATTGGATCATTAGCCTACAATCGAGAGGTAACTAGACAGAAAGACAAGCGCCCACGGCATGAGCCAGGCAAGAGCAGGCTGGTTAGCGGGAAGGACGAGACGTGCGACGGGGCACATAGTCTTCTGCACATCCTCGGATGTGGCACCGTAAGCGCCAGATCTGTGAACACTCGCTCTCATCGGGCAAAATTCATGCTCAGTCAGTCAGATCAATGCCATGCAGTTAGTTAACAAGGATCTTGAGCATGGCTTCACAATTACCTGTGTCACGGGTCTGGCAGATAAGACACCTACTGGAGGTGAGGCACGTCGTGGGTCCCTGGCAGGTGCTACCGAAGGCATCGCCCGTTTGGAGGCTGAGGCACTGACCATTTTTCTCTTTGAAGGTGGCACCAAGGCTGGAGGCAAGGACATTGGCACAGGTTCTTTCTCCAGGGCACAGTACACCAAGAACATGGCCTTCAAAAGAGATGAGTCAATGGAAGATATGTTACTATCATTAGGAATACTGGGCTAGTTAAAATGGGTAAATGATTTAAACACAAAGGGTGACAGCATAAGAAATTTAGGAAAGCATGGAAAATTTTATCTGCTAGAGCTACGGAAAAGGAAGGGTTTATGAACAAAAAGGAGACGGAGAAGATCATAGGAAGTGAGATGGATAATTTTTATTACATGAAATTAAAAAGGTTTTGCACTAACAAAACCAATGCAGTAAAAATTAGGAAAGCAGG
This sequence comes from Pseudochirops cupreus, assembly GCA_028627135.1. Taxonomy (NCBI): domain Eukaryota; kingdom Metazoa; phylum Chordata; class Mammalia; order Diprotodontia; family Pseudocheiridae; genus Pseudochirops; species Pseudochirops cupreus. Next base: position 23,551,182 of record CM053584.1, on the reverse strand, counting down.
AAACTGGGAAACAATTTTACATCATATTTCTCTGAAAATGTCCTCATTTCTCAAATATATAGGAAACTGAGTGAAATTTATAAAAATAATAGCCATTCCCCAATCAGTAAATGGTCAAAGGATCTGAACAGGCAATTTTCAGAGGAAGAAATCAAAGTTATCAATAATCATATGAAAAATGCTGTAAATCACTTCTGATTAAAGACAATTAAATTAAACAATTAAATAATTAAATATTAAAACAATTCTGAGGTGCCATCTCAAACCTATTAGATTGGCTAATATGACAGAAAAGAAAAATGACAAATGTTGGAGAGGGGATGTGGGAAAATTGGGACACGGGTGCATTGCTGGTAGAGTTGTGAACTAATCAACCATTCTGAGGAGCAATTTGGAACTATGCCCAAAGGACAATCAAAGTATTCATAACCTTTGACGCAGCAATACTACTACTAGGTCTATATCCCAAAGAGATCACAAAAAAAGGAAAAGGACCCACAAGTACAAAAATATTCTTAGCAGCTCTCTTTGTGATGGCAAAGAATTAGAAACTGAAAGGATGCATAACAATTGGGGAATGGTTGAATGAGTTGTGACATACAAGTGTGATGGAATTGTGATGAACAGGATGGTTTCAGAAAAGCCTAGAAAGACCTGCATGAACTAATACAACCAGAACACTGTATATATTAACAGCAATACTACAACAATGGTCAACCGTGAAAGCCGGCTATTCCAATCAAGACAACGATCCAAGAAAATTCCAAAGGACCCATGATGAAAAATGCTACCTATATTCGGAGAGAGGAATGGGGTACTTTGAGTGAAGACTGAACCACACTTTTTTTTGACTTTATTTTTTTCGTTCTTTTTTGTGTTTGCTTTTTTTTGCAACAAGGCTAACAGGGAAACATTTTGCATGACTTTATATATGTATGTAATCAATATTACACTGCTTGCCTTTTCAAGGGGTGGATGAAGAAGGGGAGGAAAGGGGAGAATGTGGAACTCAAAATTTGAAAAAAATTAATATTAAAAAAATTTTTTTACCTATAACTGGAAAACAATTAGTGAAATAATTTTAAAATACTTTTTTTGTAAAAAAAAGAAAGAAAGAAAGAAAAGAAAAAGAAAAACCTGAGGAGACTTACACAAATTGATGCAAAGTAAAGTGAGCAGAACCAGGAGACCATTATACACAGTAACAGCAACATTTTAAGGATGATGAACTGTGAAAGACTTAAGTTACAAGATTTAGCTATCCAAGACAATTCTAAAGAACTCATGACGAATAATGCTAACCACCTCCAGACAGAGAAATGATAAACTCTGAATGCAGACTGAAGCATGCTTTTTGCACTTTTTTTTTTGCAACATGGCTAATATGTTTTGCATGACTTCACATGTATAATCAATATATTGCCTGCCTTCTCAGTAGGGAGAGGGGCTGGGAAGAAAATTAGGAACATGAAAATTTTCTTAAATGAATGTTAAAATAAAGCATATTAAAATGTAAATAAATAAATGGATGGATGAATAAATGATTTTTTTTAAAAAAAAGACTACTAAGCCAGTCACTGTGAGAGTTTTGAGGCTTCTTTGCGGGGAATTCCCTGGCTGCTGAAGACAAGTATTTCCCTATCACCAAAACATCTGCGCCAAAGCAATTGGCCAATTAAAGTGTACACCCAGCCTCATGCTTCAAGCAACCCCAAGGGAGAAGGCAATGAAGAGAATCTATGACTCTCCCACCCTATCCCTAAAGAACTGGCCAGACCTGAGGTTCCTAAAGGCAGCTCAGAACCTTCCAGGACTTTCCAGCCTCCTTTACCTAGGAATTTTAAAAGCCAAAGATGTCAAGGCTGCCAATCCAGCACCCACCTGCAATTGTACTCCTCCGACCTTCCTCCCCACCCCAGACTCTGGCAGGGAGAGAGTCACAGTTCAATGGCTTGGGAAGCGGTTTATGGTCCAGATTGGAGGCATGGACATTCTGCCGTCCCCACTCTGATCTAAGGCACCCCGCTGGCAGTGACCAAGTGAGACCAGCAGGATCCAGTCATAGCCTTCATTCCAGCAAAATCGCTTGGTCTTTGCTCCATTTGCCAGTCTGTAGTTTCTACACTTCATTTCTTTCACATAATGCAAAACTGTCCAGGTTAAATTTGTTTTCCCCCCAAGCATAAGTTTAGGCCTGATATGAATTAGGGTCCCATGAACAGAAACACTTGACATTCAGAGATAAACACCATGGCTTCCCCACCCAGAAAAGCTAGCCTGTAATCCTTTGGCCCAGACCAAAAACTCTCCCCTCCCTAAGAAGGCCTCAAGAATTAAACTTCTGTTTTTGAGTCACCCCGAGAGGCCTGGCTCTGGCTCAGCCTCCACTGAGCCTGAGGTTACAGAAACAGATCAGGCTCAAAACCTCACGACTCAAAGACCATTCAGAATTTATACAGAAGTACAAGGCTGGCACTGGATGAGGGGAGTGATTAGCAAGGCCCACAAAAGGTCAGCGTTCCTTCAGCACATGGGAGCGATTTCCTGGAAAGGCGGGTACTGAAAACACCAAGCACACTTGGCCCTCTGCTGTCAATGGACACAAAAATCTCTGGAAGCGAAAGAACATGTTTTAATTTCATGTTGCTTTCTTTCCTTCACAAAAGAATTCAAATACATTTTTAAAACTTTCCACCAAAGTCGTGACCGACTTGAAATTGTGAGTAACACTGAGGTTTCTTTCATACTCATACTCAAACCCTATTCCTTCAAACAAGACAGGGTCAGAGATTGGTGCTGGGAGCCCCCACAGGCAAGGGCAGGTCATCCCCCAGCCATGTCCCAGCTCAGAGCTCAGATGCCTTGGGTCTTCCAGCTCTGACAGTCTATGACTTGGAACCCTAGTCTAGCCCTCTATTACATAGCGAGGACAAAAAAAGAGGAGGCTCAGAGAATTTCTCCTTATATCTGTATGTTCCACCACAGCAAATGGAATCTAATTTCAGTATCAACAAGATCCCCTTACACATTTAACTAGCCAAGAGCCCCCAAACCTTGTTTCTGACTATAAATGAAAAGCAAAGTCAACTCTCAACTCAAGCTTGGGAAAGGGGGCAACTATCTCGAAGGCCACTCCTACCTCTCCCTTCCCTCCCCCAGCAGTGGGCACTTAATTAAGACTAACTTGGGCCTCAGCCCAGTGCCTTCCTTGACTCATCTGTAAAACGGGAATGCTACCTACACAGTGAGGAAAGTCTGGCATAAAATGAGGGAAATGTGATCTCTTATTAACACACAAAAGACACACTTCACAAATGCTGACTGAACAGAGAGTGCTCAGTTCCTCTCTCTCTGATTCTCTGAGCTGGCAGCTTGTCCCTTGGGGGATTCAATCACTGATGCCAGCTAGCATCCCTGAAAATAGCAGCAAGAACGAGCAGCCTGAGGCCACTGAAGGAATATGAGCTGTTTCAGGACAAGGGGGACAGTTTCTCCTTCCCTCAAAGTTCCCAAAGGGCCCAGCACCATACTCTGGAGTCCTCCAGAGGCTCAAGCAATGCTAAGGATGAACAAACAAGTAGACCAATTCAAGGCCTAGAATTCAAAACAACAACAGTAATTAACCAGACCTATGAAAATTCTAGACTGATAGAAAAGGAGCTTTTCTAGCTGGGGAGCTGACTGATGAAGGAAGTAAAGGACAGTACAAAGAATGAAATGGGGGGGGGTCTGGACAAGCTGGGACACCCTCATTCCATTCCCAATTCTGTTACGTGTCACCTCCTTCTCTGGGCCGGTTTTCACATCCGAAAACATGAATGGACTACAATCAACACTGACCTCCAAGATCTATCACACTATGGACATATGTAAAAACTGACCAATTCATCAATAATATAAACTGATATGGGAAGGAGAAAGGAAGAAGGTAAAGTGGAATGAAACCTTTGCTATGAAAAGCAGCAGTTTTATTTGTGGTGGCAAAGAATTGAAAATTGAGAGGATGCTCATCAATTGGGGAATGGCTAAACAGCTTGTGGTATATGAATGTAATGGAATACTATCGTGCTTTAAGAAACGAGGAGCAGGCGGACTTCAGAAAAACCTGGGAAGATCTGTATGAACAGATGCTGAGTGAAGCAAGGAGAACCAAGAAAACACTGTACATAGTTACAGCCCCATTGTGATGATGACTGACTGACAGAATTGGTTCTTCTCAACAACGCAAAGTTCCAAGACAACTCCAAAAAGGCTCATGATGGAAAAAGCCATCCACACCCAGAGAAAGAATTACTGTGTCTGAATGCAGATCAAAGCAGACTATTTGCTCTCTCTCTGATTTGTTCTGTTGTTTCTTCTTTCTCTTGGTTCATTCAATGGATTGTAATTCTTTACAACTTTCTGAGTAATGGGAAACGTATAATATGAATGTATATGTAGAGCCTGTATCAGATTGCATGCATTCTTGGGTAGGCAGGAGAGGAAGAAAATTTAAAACTCAAAAGCTTGTGGAATTGAATGTTGTAAACTAAAAATGAATATTTTTTTTTAAAAAGGAAAGTAGTTTTAGGACAAAGAAAAGGATGGGGGGAGGGGGGAACAGGGACCAAACTCATGGAATTTGACCAGAGACCCGGCAATAAGTAATTAAAATGAGCTTGAGAAAACTGGAAATAAATAAATAAATGCACACATTCTATCTACAATATGCAGCTTGAGCAAAGGAAGTTAGGGTTGTTTGGGAGGACCTGAGGCTGGCTCTAAAAGAATTTAATTTGGCTCTTCTACAAGTCTGACCAAATAGGCTGCACCTGGTCATCTCACACTTGGTTCCTATGACCACAACTACCCTTACAAGCAGCAACTCCTCACGAGCTGCCTCCCTCCCCCCAAATGCCTGCTCTTCCGGCCTAGATGGTCATTTCCTGAGCCCCCCAGTCATGTCCAGCTCACTCGCGGGACTTCTCTGCATCCTCACTGGCAGCCTTGTCCCTTGCTCCAGGCAGGGCACCCTCCCTGAGAGTGGAGAATGTCTTATGTCCTTATATGTGCATCCCTCTCACACTTAGCTGAGTGCTGGCACACAGTAGGTGCTTAATCAACAGTTGTTCATTATGGAAAGAAAAGGACAGAAGTGAGCTATGTTGTGGAGAGCTGGGGTACAGGAGAAAGGGCTCTGGATCTGGAGCCAAAGGGCTTGAGTTCAATTTCTGCCTTTTACAGTCATTACTTGTATGATCTGGGGCACAGAGCTTCTCTGGGTCTCACCCTCCTCATTTGCAAAATGACAGGGTCGAACCAGATGACCCCTAAGGTATCTCTCAGCTCCAAATGTATGGTTTTTTTGTGATATAGAAAAGATATGACTTGGCAATGAGTGGCTTCTTTAAAAAGACAAATAACAGATTCTGGGTCTTTTAAAAATACTTCAGAAAATATATGAAAAACAAAAATTGGAAAATGAGTCGAGAAAATAAGCAATTATCAAATTAAACACGTAAATCCTGCATTGGAGGCTCTTTGGTCAAAGCCGGCTTAGTTCATCCAGCGAAACAAGGTGAGTGAGTCCTTCCAAAAAGCCACACCCACAAGAAACCAAAGGCAGCTGGTCTGAAATGACATGCCCCCAAGAGAACTGGCAGGACGGAATGTGGTCGATCCGGTTCTAAGCATCAGCCAGCTGTGTGGGCGCTCAACACCAAGGCAGCCAAACAATGAGAAAAAAAAAGCTAGTCCCTCTTTTCTCTAACTCAGTAAATTAGTCGCAAAGTTTAAACAAAGTAACTGAACACATACAAATCCCACAACAGAGAGGCCTTCCCAAGCACTAACTTAGGCAAACACAACTCCCACCTCCGGGCCCCCCAGAGTCCTGAATGATGAGTGAGTGATGGCCAATCCCAGGGGCATCCTCAGCATCGTGGGCCAAACAACGGCCACTGTGGACTCCAGCCTGACTCTGGGGGGGAGCTGAGCTGCCTGGGCAATGTTGTGGAGGAAGCCAGTTGAGTGTTCACCTCTAGTTCCAGAAAAGGGTAGGCTGTCCAAAGGTCTGAGATTCCAATACAGCATGACCTTGGGCAAATGGGTCTGTTCAGCTAAAACCTAACGGTATTGGCCTAAACACCTGTTCCCGGAACTCATCTCAATCTTATTTTTGAAATAACTTGTCTCTGAGAAAGTTACAATGTTGAGATTAATAATCAACCTTCCCCTGAACTAGTTTCCTAATGGAGAGAAAACGGCCCCTTTTAACCACAGCACAGAAGGGGGAGGCGGCCGGGGAAGGGCCTCAAATCGTGCCACAAACACGCTGGTCCGAGGCAATGGAACAAAACCAGTAGGGCAGAGGGTCACGCTGTAGCTGTCTTCAAGTACTTGAAGGTCTGTCATGTGAAGGAGAAAACACACTCCTTCTTTCTCCTCAGCTCTAAAAAACACAAACATAGCAAGAGAAGGGCGGATTTTTCTGTCTCGATCAGGGAAAACTTTCTAATAACTAGGTGGTGTATCAGACAATGAGGAAGGCCTGAATTCCAATCCTGCCTCAGACACCTCCTTAGCTTTGTCAGCTCCCCTCTGCTTGACTCAGTTTGTCTCCACAAAATAAGGGGGCTGGCCTTGAAGGCTGTCCCAAAAAACGGTCTGTCTCCACAGGCCGTGGGGTGGCACGCACTGCCCTCATGGAGAGGTTCAGGTAAAGGCTGGATCACCACTTGAGGGGCTTTTTGCTGCCCGGGTAGCAGGTGGGCTACCTCCTCTCTGAGGTACTTTCTAGCAGAGATTCCGTGTTAATACAGGGAGCTCCATGTTGAGAGGATGCCTATTTCAGAGCATCATTTCCCTTGAACTCTAACAGAGCTTCCTGAATTTGGAGTCAGAAAACACAAGTTCCAATGCTAGCTATGCTCCTTATTGAGTCACATTTAGCCAGTCCCTTGCCCTTTCGAAACTTCAGCTTTCCCTGCTATGTAATGAGGGGACTGAACTAGATTAGTAAATTTTCACCCTCGACAAATGGTCTTTTTTAACAAAACTGTCCTACACCATTTGTACGGTCACCATCTATCTACTGATTGGGAAACTATCCAAGCACAGGAATGCACTACTGGAAATGCAGCCACAGTTTTACTAAACTAAAGTATCCTTAAGCATTTCCAGTGTGGGGCCTTGCACACAGAAGGTACTTAATAAATGCTTGTTGACTGACTGATTGCCAGTGCTATAAGCGAAAAAACCTTATGTGAAACCTCTTGAAATCCAAGAGTAAACAGGACAGATAATGCATTCTGATGAAGGCCATCTCCATAAAAAAGAGTTCCTATTTCATTCCCAAAATGCCAAAAAAAATTGGTCCCATGAGTCACAAACGAAGCAAAAACTAAACAAAATGACTAAACAAACCTCACGTTCCCTGCGGCACGTTCTGGCCCAACGTCACAAAGCTTGGCATGTTTCATGACCTTCTTGGGCGTCCAGAGAGAACCCTGGGACGCCTGGACGGCCAAACTCCTAACAAGAAGACAGGCCTAAAGCTGCACCCTAACTTCCCTCCCTCAGCCTGTTCTTCAACAATCACGGTCAGCACTCACCCCTGGAACCAGGATACCCAGGCAGAGCACCTGTGACGGTCAAGGGCAAAAAGGGCATTTCTAGCATTTCTACAGCAGGACCAAGGGACTTGCAAGGCCCCAGATTATGGTGGGGCAGGTGAGGGAGTGGGGGTCTTTCCTTTCTTTTCCTAAAAATGAGAGGTATGTAAAGCACAAGAAGGTTTGACCACAGCCTCTTCCCTCCCCAGCCCAGGAAGAAGCAAAGCATAAGTCATAACAGGATAAGCACTAAGCAGTGGTTGGCTGGAAAATGCAGATTGGTGAGGAAACGTGACAGCAAGACTGCTGAAGGGCGAAATGAGTACAGGCAGGTGTCAACTTGGGAAAAAGGAAAAAGAGGAAGGAAGTGAGCGCTGAGCAAGGAGAGTGTGGGGGATGGGGGAGAGGCGGCAGCTCAGGGCTTCAAACCACTGGGCCCATATGGGAACGGAGCCACAGAGACCATGGGCTGGCCCAGGGGCCTCTGAGAGCCCTCCCAGCCTGCATCTGTGACCCTACAATGACAGGAAGTGGGAGAGATACTTACAACAGCAAACTCATCTCTGTCCAGCATTCCATCATGGTCAATATCACTTAGCTCCCAAACCTAAAACAAACCCCACAAAAGTGAGTTAGGTTCTCTCAATTCAACATCAAATACACAAACAGCAAAAGCTCAGCTGGTGAACCAATACTAACAAGCAGTCTGCTAACATCTCTAGACCACTGGGCACACCGACAAGCACTATCCCACGTGATCTTCCCACAAGTCCTGGGGCAGAGGCCGAAACTGTGGCTCAAGAAGTGAAGTGGCTCAGCAGCTGAGGTCCCAGAGCTCACGTGAGCCAAGCCTTAGAGAAAACTCTAGGCTCTATAACTATTTAATTACTTCTTCAAAGTTAACAATTCCTAACACCATGAAGTGGAGCAATTGGAAATTTTTTTTTAAAAAGCAATTGCTACAGAAAGTATTTTTATGAAACATGTTCTAATAAGTACTGCCTTAAAAACTAACACCAAGTTAGAGAATTTAGTTCAAAAATGGCACTTAAAAGTAATCTCTACTAGAAAAAACCCTACATCAAAAACAAAAAGAAAATCTTCAAATCCTAGGCAATGAATGTTCAGTGCAATGAGTCAGAAAGAGACCTCCCTGTGAGGTTCACAGGTGATCGGTAATGTCTACAAAAACTAGCTATGGCCCTGAGAAATACTGAGAATAAACATGGATATTATCTATAACCAAGCCGGACTGTGAAAATCTCAAAATAAGAAATAGACGATATTAAAATACATAAAAACATAAAAAATCAGCAAGATGATTTAAACTTCGCTATATTTTAAATTTAATGGTAGGTGATGGTCAAACACTAACAAACTAATAGCTGTGCTTCACAATCCATCAGTTCCCAGACCCCAAAGCAAAGTGCTTTCTATTTATTTTGCCAGATCTCATGAAGACATCCTTACTCTCCCAAGGATATCCACAGGCAGCTTGGAGTTGAGCAGCACCGGCTTCACCTTCTCACCACATAATAACCCACTCACAGGGTTAAGGCTGTCAAAAATTGCATCATATTTGGCCTTCTCCTCTGACTGCAATATAGAAAGGAATGGAGTTAAAGATGGTTAAAATCACAGATAACATAAAGAAAATGATTTTCTGACCAAAGGATTATAAGAAAAAAAATGCCTGTCATTCAATTTTTTAAAACATTACATAAAATACATAAAAATTCCATTTTTATATTGAGCAGCACAATGGTTGTGATTGAATCCTTGGAGACTCCAAGAAGTCCTATGTTCTCAGGCTATGACACCCCCCCCTCACAGCTCATTCCATTTCTGGAGAAAGCCTCAGATGGCAGGTACAAAGGAACCAGCCTGATCATTTCAAAATGAAAGAACCTAGGCCCAGGGAGACTCCTCACCCTGGCAGTACAGACAACAAGGGACACTACTGCCTTGTTAAGTTCTGTGAAATTAAAGAAATTGTTGCCTTAGACATTAAACAGGACATGCCTGTTGTCCCTCTGAATTGAACCCACCATCTAGTAACATGAAAGTCAACCTATGTAGATATCATCTGAGCAAGAGACCAAAGAATGTGGTTCCTCATTTTCCCAAGTTTGTCAAAGCCTTACACCTGGGGTCTTACAGACTGCCAATACTCTATATCTAGTCAATTCAATTAATTTGACATTAACCACCCAACTAAAAATACAAGAATGATTTTTTAAAATATTTTACCAAGAACAAAAAGAATATTTGAGACACAAAATCAATTTGATGGCCCCAACCAAAAATTACTTGGTGAAGCATTCATTTCTGAAACACAAATGGCCTTTATTTCCTCAGAAATTTTCGCTTTAAAATGGCCAATTGAGGACTTACAAGTGCCAAAGGCTCAGGTCAGTGTGGCCCCATCAATTTTACAAAAAGAAAAGTCTAAAACCAGGGGTTCAGTTACCAGGACAGCTCAAATAGAGCAACTGGACATTTAATACTAGACCCAGAAAGCCCAAGGGGTTCATTAGCCAAATACAAAACCCAGCTTCTGGACGGTAACTGTCCTCTGGAAGCCAAAAGCTTGATGCAGGTGCTGTGAGAATGGCCCCTAGAACCTGGGCCGATCCCCCACCTTGAGAGGCTCCCAAGGACACTTACTTTGACAGCCCACGGGAGATCGGTTGATGCTGGTCCACTGAGTAGCAATGGGCTGCTTGACTCATGCTACAACAGAAAACAGTCATGATACTTTTGAATGCTGAGTTTTTGTTTGTTTGCACATCTTCATGTCAAGGCAAGGGGGGGAGGAGGGGAGGAAGAGCAAGGAGAGTATTTGTAGTCAAGTCAAAACTTTCAAAATCTGAAACATTCCCTAAATTATTCCTTTTCATTTTTGCATATGTGAATGCAGAGTACTTTGTTGTAAATTGTAGGCTTAGCTAAATAATAATGAAAAAAACCCAAGCCCTCAGAGCTCATTTTACTGATTTAGAAATTCTAGTCCAATACTTTGACAGGGTGATACCTACTGCACTCAACCATTGTGGAAATACAGGCTAGATACCATTAAAACTGATTTGTTAAAAATCTATAGATAACCAATCTCTAGATGCAAAAACATTTTCCAGTCCCAGCTTGTGACTGGCTTACTTCAAGTAAGTATTCAATACAACCACATTCTAGATTCAATAGCAGGAGTTGGACAGGCCCTTAGACTCTGCCACAACAAGGCCAAGGTCACGTTAACAGTCCCTTCTGACAACTGCTGCTGACCAGCTGTGGACTGGCAGTCGTGCTAGGAAGCTGTGGTCTGAGGATGCACCATCTTGTCTCTCCCCTTTCCTGGGGCCCCGGGCTCCTGCCCTTTTCAAGGGTGGTTGGTCCTGAGATGGTCAGCATGCAGTCAGTCCAGAGCCTGACCCAGGCCAGAGGCCTAGAAGCCTGAGCCCCAAAGAGCCTAGGTTTCCTTCACCCAGGGAAGGGCTCTCAACTGGAACACTGGGATGGGGACACGCTTGCACATGCTTGCACGCACATGTACACCACATACACCACAGAAATGGCCATACTTGAAAATGACTTTGCTGACCAACATTTTTACCCACTGTGCATGTCCTGAGGCCCTGAAAGACTCTCCCCCTTTCCGAGTCTCCCAGCTCACATCCTCACTCTGCAGAATACACAGTAGGCTCTTGTTCTAGCCCACAAGCCTTGGGAATAACTTGACTAGAATGTGCTAGAGGGGAGATAACTCCACCACACTCACAGCTTCACCAAGCATGCAGATTTTAAACGACTTTTCTTACAAATCGAGGTGGAGGGACAGCCAAATGCAGGCTACTGAGGGAAACATCCAGTCCATTTTGTGCACAGGCCACGAGCCTCAAAGCAACAAAGAATTCCTGAGGAGAAAAAAGGTCAGGATTAAATACTGGACCCAACACAAGGCTGCTTAGTCACTGTTTGTCCACAGTTTCTGGGTCATTGTGGGTATGCTCTAGGGTGTGCTGGGGCAAGGAGGAAGTAATTCATTCACCTAATGGTTCTATTAAAAAAAATACTTAATCTGTCCTCACTAATGATCCAATTATTTAGAGTTACAGCGCAGGCAAACAGTTAAGATGCTGTTCATTTGCCTTGAAGCTCCCTGAGGGCAGGGATGGATGCTCAGCTCCTCAGCACCGGGGACAGCACCAGCAGAGGCTTTGCCAACATTTGTCACTAGACTGTCAGAAAAGCAGCGTGAGAGCACAAAGCTTGGGACGCTGTGGAGAGGCCACAGGGTGAGGGAGGACATTTGGACAACTTGCCGTTTCCACACACACACACACACACACACACACACACACACACACACACACACACTGCTGTGTGGGCCTGGCGCAAGGCCCTGGTTTCCTACCTGGAGTACCCATCACCCCAGGCTGTTGTGATTAAATGGGAGATGGTAATACCAATGCTATTATGAGGATCATTTCTCAGCATCACACTGGACTAATTCAAATGAGAATCAGCACTGGAACTCTGCTCCTCCACTTCCCTCCCAAACCAAGGTTTTTCCCACTCTCCTGTCCAGAACCAGCAAGGTCAGAGGGCATAACCTGTGTTAACAACAACTCTTGGTGAGAAGGTACTGTCCACAACCTAGCACCATCCCAGCATCAACAGACATGTGTCACTGAGACAGAGAAGCGAGGGGGGCTGCCCATGACCACCCAGTCCTGCAGAGAAAAAAGGGCTCCCTCTTCCAAGTCCCCCCCTACGTGTGCCAGACTTGGCAGCCTCTGGCATTCTCTCATCCACAGAATGGGGGAGCAGGACTTGACAGGAAGAAATGGGCTGGCAGAGCCACCTTCCTGTTCTACACTGATGCTCCTGAGAACTAGACCATCCAATGAGAAGGAAACCCTTGAAAACCCGACCTTCAGGCCCTGTAGAAGCATAAGTTAAACAGAGATGACCCTGAAGTTGTTGTTAGGCAGCTGAGTGGCACACTGGATAGAGGACTGAACACAGAGCCAGGAAGACCTGAATTCAAATCCCACCTTAAACACTTACTAAACTGGGTGAGCCTGGGCAAGTCATGAGCCTCAGTCAGTCTCAGTTTCTCATCTGGAAAATGGAGGTGATAGTAGCACCTCCCTCCCAGGTGGTTATGAGACTCAAAGGTGATTATCTTTGTGAAGTGCTCGAAAACCTTCAGGTGAGACAACAATACTAGCTATTCCCAATTAACTGACACAGGAGCTGGTTCTGAGGACAGGTGCGAACTCTCTGATCTGGTGCTTAACTTAGCAAACTCCTTCTGGTCCATGATGGAAGGCTTCTTTCACAATGAAACATCCTTCGAACTCCTACAGAGGCGGGAATTTCTTCTCTGCCTCATCAATTCTGGGAACTCCCCAATGAGTGAGCTCCTCCAAGGCAGGGCAGCCCATTCAGCCCTAGGGAGTTGCCCAGAGCACAAAGAAAGAGAGTACACAGAGTCTCCAAGACTAGACTCAAACCAAGTTCAGACATGACCTTCCCCACTGCCCCCTTTTGTCCTCAATCCCCAACAGTGGCCCAGCCAGCACTAATGCCAGTTCTCTGAGGACCCAGGGACACGCTCATCAAGGACCACAAGGAGCAGGAAGTGAATGAAAATGTGGTTAAATGCTTTACTAAAATCTGAGGCCAGAGGATCAGGGCTTAAACCCAACTCTTCACTGTATTTCAGTGAAATAGGACAAATTACTCTCCGACTGGTTTTTTGCTCTGTTTGTTTTGGAGGCAGTCACCCAGGGTCACACCTAATAAGTGTCTGAGTCCATATTTGAACTCAGGTCCTCTTGACCTGTGCCCTAGACACCACACCACCTAGCTGCCACAACCCTGATTTTTCATCTGTAAAACACAGAGGTAAGACTGGGTGGCACATAAGCCCCTTCAGGCTCTAAACTCTTTGACTGGATGACCTCTCCTAACTGGTTTTCTCATCTGTAAAATGGGGCTAGTACTACCTGGCACTACCCACTGCACTGACAAAGAAAACACTCTGAAAACCTGACAGCAGAGAAGTTTGAGCTACCATTATAGACAAGCACAGGGCACAGGCAAAAGAGAAAATAAGACAGGGATCTAACTGCCTGCTTTCTCATCTTTATCTGGTCACCAATTGCTGATCTGCCCAAGGGCAGAATGAGGGTGAACGGGCTTCACATTAATGAGCCTGGGCTGGCCACAACAAGCCCTGCCATTGCTGGGACCGGCTTAATGTCCAGCACTAAGCATGATCGGAGATGTGAATAAGAAAAAGAAGTGACCGGGCCATGCGGGTAGTTCAGGGAAGAACCATGAACTCCGTCTAATGATGATGTGAACAAGGTTTTTAAAGATCCAAAGGACAAAGATTCAAGTATTCTCATCAATAGGCTTAGTTTATCACATCCTGGGATATTATCATAGTTTTATCATTACAAGAGTCGGCTACATCCTGGAAATAAACTCAGATACAATCAAGTTGTTGAATTCTAGGCACCAAAAGGAGGGGGAAGTTCATCAGGTCTCTGGGAAGTCAGTTAACACAGACCAACACAGGAATGGAAAATCTAATAAAAGACTTGTCTTTTTTAAGTATCTGAAGTTCTGGGGGCAAAGAAGGCTTTGTTGGAGTCAGGATCTCAGACAAAAGTCTTTTTTAAGTGCAACTTTTAAGGTTCTTTCAGGGGGGCCAGCCTTTGCAAGCTGCATCACCTCGAGAAGAATTAGGGTACATAATTAAGGTCTCTTATCTGAGTCCTGGATCAGGCCTATTTGGCTCACCACATGCCATGAAGCTTGCCACCAGCCAACAAGGGAAAGGGGCCAGGGAGCACTGTCAGCTCAGCATCAAGAAAGCTTTCCTGACCCCTGGAGCTGTCCCAAAGAAGCCTGGTAAAGAGGGAGCTGCCCACCTCTAGCAGAGGTCTTAGGCACATATGGATGCCTCATCTGTCCTCTGAGGTCAGAGGTAGTGGGAATCACTGTGTCCGCTGCACGTGAGGGTGCTAAGAGCTGGACAGCTGCCCACTCTAACACAAAGCCTGGGTGAGCTTTCACCACACATGGTCAGGGATGACTGACTGACACTTAAGCCAGTGAATAAAAGTCATCTTCACCCCCTACCCCCACCCATCCCTCACAATTACATGCCCTGATAGGGCTGGTATGAGGTAGGCAGTGTAAGGATTAATATTCTCATTGACAAGTGAGGAAACTGAGGCTCCATGGAATGATTGCCAGGTGTCTGTTTGTTGGCCATGGCCAGACCCTGAGCCCACTGGCCCTAATCACAGGTCTGAGTTGTTCTTCCTGCCACACCACGTGGTGTAGAAAAGCCAGGTCACACCCAGAGACTGAGCCACATTCAACTTTGATGGGGAAACACTGTCCTCCTGGCCCTCCCTTCATGGAGGGCAGGACAGGGAGGACACATTCGTGGGGAAAATGGGCCAGGGGCACAAAACCAAGGATCTGCTTGGCAGGGAATCAAAGTGAACCTCCCCACCCCCAGGTGCACATCTTCCCTGCCTAACCTGATACCAGAATCCTAAGCACAGGTTGGGTTTCCATGTGTGATGTCGTCAGGAAGGGAATGTCCTGGAGCAGACATACCTTTCTTTCCAGCCCAGCAGGCCACCATGAGGGGCACATGGCCTTACGTCACAGGACTGCTGGAACAAGAAGCTTTAGTGCCAGAGTGACAGGAGCCAGTGCCAGCCCCACAGCACCTGTAGCATGCTGAGTACCCCTGGCCTTTCTAACAGTTTCAGTTAAATCATTTAATTCCTTAGCACTGGGTACAGAGACTCCCTTTCAGAAAACAAACCTGATCACATATCTAAAATGTGGCTAAGTAAATAACCAAACTAAGGGGGACTGGAGTCTATGACCACAACCCAGTGCCCCAACCCCCACACAACACAGTGGAGCAGCCCCTACCACCCTGCCATCCCCCTCATCACAGGGGCAGGGACTCACTACCTGGGGACAGCCCTGCCTTACTCGAATACCAAACGGCCTCCCTGTCACTTCTGCCTGGGGGGTTGGAGTTCCACCCTCTTCAGCGGAGCAGAACCAGACCTCTCCCCTCTGACAGCTCCTTGGCCATTAGCCAGCAGGCTGGCATGAAGGAAGAAGAAGGAAGGGGGTAGAATTAAGAGGGCTGGCAAAAGCTTTGTATAGTAGATGGGATTTTAGCTGGGGCTTACAGGAAGCCAGGAGGCAGGAATGAGGCGGGGGGAGATAGCAGCTCATAGCAAACATCAAACGTGGGCCGTGCACCAGACACCCTAAGACACTCAGACACTGCTCCCAGCTTTAGAGCTACTCTGGCCTATCTGCAGCGAGCTTTACCCTCTAAGCTAGAGAACCAGGAAAAGCTACAGGTCTGAGTAGGTGAAGCAGCTCCAGGTGGTACAGTGGACAGAGAGCTGGGCCTGGTGTTCAAATCTGGCCTCAGATACTTCCTAGCTGCGTAACCCTGGGTAAGTCACTTAATGGCTGCCTCAGTTTCCTCAGCTGTAAAACAGAGACAATAAGAACAGCTACTTCCCAGTTTTGTGAGAAGCAAAGGAGATAATTAACACATGTAAATGATTGCTCCCTTGTTCCCTTCTCCTTTTGAGAAACCAGTGCTCCAACTCATTGAATTTCATTGAATGTGAGCTCATGAAACATCTCATGAATCAACAAGATGCATACAGATTCACACAGCTATGGGTGTGCACAGATACACTGATAGCACTGATTTATGGGTCTGTGATCCTCTAACTTTAGGCCCTGCTCTGAAGGTGCCCAAAAACAGAAAGAGAAGTCCCAACCCCCAGAACTCCATGGTAACCTGCTCCCAGGCCTCTGTTCTCTTCCCCACAGGAGCAGGAAGGACAGAGCCTTACACCTGCTTTGGGATGTCAAGCACCTGGGACAGTGCCCGGAACCTGGAGGGCAATTAGATAAATCCACAGAAAAGTGAAATTCAGGAGACTTGACTGATCTAGTGTTTCATATTGGGAAACTTTCATTTCAAGTGTTTTCTTTTCACAACAAGCACCCATGAGAAAAGCTCTGGCTACTTTTTCAGTTTTACTTCTCGTGTCACCCCTTTGCAAGTTGCCTGGCCTGATGGCTGATCTCCCCAGCCAATGTTCCAGCTCCTACCTCCGGCCCTTTGCATACATTTGTCCCCTGTATCTGAGATGCACTCAGCGTCTGCCCACCTGGACCCAGAGAAGCCCCGGCTTCTTTCTAAGGATGGCTCAGGCATCCCCTCTGTCCTTCCTGAAATGACTTGATATTTGTTTTTCTGCACACACATGATAGCTCCCCAATGGATGGATGCTGCATGAGGGCAGGGAATCTGTTCTTTCTCTGAATGCCCAGACCCTACCATTGGTGATTTCATCTGTTCAGGGAACTCTCAGTACAGAAACCGCCTTCCTTTGACAGCTCAGCATCTCAGAAAGTAGCACAGGGCCACGAGAGGCTAAGGCACACAGGAACACACAGCCAGCATCCATCAGTGGCAGGGCTTTAAAACAGGCCTCTTCCATGCAACATGTCATGGAATTTGGCGGTTGGTGTTTTGGTGTTTACTACTAGTTGAAGTGAATTCAACTGACAAGTAGCTGAGGATTTAACCACAAAACAAAGGACCAGTCTGAGCCCTCTCACAAATACGGTTCTCTGAAGCTTCAGAAAACATCTCACCTGCTTGTTCAGGTTGCCTTTGCCATCGGTATCTGCCAAGTCCCAGATCTGAATTCAAAAACGAAAACAAATAGCACGTGTCATCCCTCAGGTGCCGCAGAGATTCGCGCTCCCCATCTGGCTGCCCAAGCCGTGTGCTGTTGGGGGGGTGACACCTGAAAACCCCAAATCTCCTCCCGCTAACGGACTTCAGTTTTTACTAAGAAGGTTTCGGTGTTTTCCTGTAAGTCAAGATTAGCTACCATGTTACTGCTGTCCAGGACCTTCCAGCACCTTGGAGAGCTCAAACCCAAGAGAAGTAGCCCTCCTACTAACCTAGGTTCCCACAGACTGGGCTCCATTCACTCTATTTTCTTCTTATCTTCCAAGTTTGGGAACAGGGGACAAAAACCAAGAGAAGAGGAGCAGGGATCTCCTCTCCGCTCCCTGAGGTCAACACTTCAGAGCACCACTAGGCCCTTTCATAGATTATTTCATGTGCTGTGTTACATGTTTACCACTGATGGTACCAGACTTAGAGCTCTCTGAGGGCAGCAGGTCCTCTGTCCTTTCCCCAAGCCTACACAGTCCTGTGCCAAATCAGGGGATGAATACTTATTCAAATGAATTACTTACATGTGATCACTCTACACAAGAGCTGGGGGCATGTATGTGATATGTGTGTAAGGAATGGCTGCCTACTTATCTTGTGGTGGCAAAGAACTGGAAGTTGAGGGGATGCCCATCAATTGGGGAAGAGCTGTGGTCTATGATTATGATGGAATATTATTGTGCTACAAGAAATGAAAAGCAGGCTGGCTTCAGAAAAACCTGGGAAGACTTATATGAACTAATATTGAGCAAAGTGAGCAGAATCAGAACGCTGTCTACAGCGACAGCGACGATCAGCAACTATGAATGACTCAGCTACTCTGATCGAGACATGAAAAATGCCATCCTCCTCTAGAGAGAGAACTGACGCACTCTGCACGTGCGCAGACTGAAGACGATTGCTTTCACTTTCCTGCTAGTTCTTGCTTTTTGGTGTGCGTCTTCTTTTGCAACAAACATGGCTAATATGGAAGTATGCTATAAGTGACTTCACAAGTATAATCGGTATCATATTGCTTGACTTCTCCAGGGGTGGGAGAAAGCTGGGTGGGATGGAGGGAATTTGGAACCCAAAATTTTAAAAAATGAATGTTAAAATTTTTACATGCAATTGAGAAATAGTTAATGAAATAAATAAAAATATATTTAAAAAGAAAAAAAAAAAGAAACAGCTAATGAACAAATTAATCTAGCATTCATTACAACCCTTCTGGGCCTCACTGTGAGGGAGACACCATCCTTCACTGGCCCAAGGCCCTTGGTTTCACCAAGCTTCCAGCTTACAGGTGGGATGTGGAAGTACCCCAACCATATGTGAAGAGTCTAAGCAGAGCGAGAAGCTGAGTAAGAAGCTGGAGGGGGAGAGAAGGTCACAATCGGCCTGGGGGAGCTGAGGGGGGGCGGGGCCAGAGGGCAGGAATTCCAAAGACACAAGTGGGGAACACATTCCACAAACAGTGTGAGCACACTAAAAAATGCTGGCTGGCAGCTGGGCTGTGAGCTAGATTTCAAAGCCCAAAAAGCTGCCGACTTGGGGTGGGAAGCAGCCCTACCAGGTGTCTCTGCTATGGAGCACTCAGGTCTAAGCTTAAGCTCTGCTGTCCAGGTGACTGAGGCAGGATCCATTTCATTCTAAAGGACTGACAGCCACCCTACCAAAGGGACAGGGACAGAAATCTAATAACTGGCCAAGTCATCCTACCTTTCCAAGGATCAAGTCTGGAAGACCGGACTTTTTCAGAAAAGCTGCAGCATCAGCCGCCAGCACCCTCCCAACATTGCTTGAGTCTACCTGAAAGGAGACAAACAAACGTGAGCAGCATGTACAGCAAGCATGGGCAAGGGATCTGTGCAGGCCTTAAGTTGGGGTACAAAGTACATTCCTGTCCAGGCACCCGCAGATACAAGTGGGTAGGGAGAAGGACCTGCCATTGACAGGGAAACAGAGGAACCAGAGAAAGAAAGTGGCTTAGGATCCTAACATTTACATCTGGAGGAGCCAAAAATGGGTCACCAGGCTCCATCCCATTATCTGACAGATGGAGAGACTGAGGATCAGAGAGATTAATGTCCACGATCTACCCATGGCTCCATAGCTCTGCCCTAGGAGCCAATGAAGGGAAAATGATGGAAGATGGAGATGTCTTCAAATGCCTGAAGGTGAGGGTCACATTGCTCATCCTCCCCTCTCATCTTCTCCAGCTGATCACAAAGAGGCTCTACTTTGTCTACACCCAGAACAAAACACAGGCCTGGGGAAGTGGCTGAGGAGGGGAAAGGGCAGCGAGACCTCACCTAGCTCAGCATGGGCACTATGCTTCTGGGAAGACAGTTAAGGGGGAAACAGAATTGTTGGCTGCCCTGCTGCAGAATGCTGGCTCCCAAGGAGCTTACAGACAACTAAAAAACTGAGAGCTATTTCTCACAGAATTGTTCTTCTAAGACTCCCTAAGAGGTGGCTGGTGGTGCAATGGCTAAAGAGCTGGGCCTGTCAGGAAGACTTGAGTTCAAACCCAGTCTCAGATACTTCCTAGCTGTGTGACCCTGAATAAGTCACTTAATCTGTTTGCCTCAGTTTCCTCAACTGTAAAATAGGGGTGATAGCAGCACCTCCCTCCCAGGGCTGTTGTGAGAATCAAGTGAGATCATATTTGTAAAGACCACTGAGCACAGTGCTTGACACAGAAGAGTCACTTAATATGCATTCTCTTCCCTTCCTCACCCCCATCTTATACGTGAGAAGGTGGTTTATTTTAACCCAAGTATGTGATGATATTTATCCCTATGAAATCTCGTCCTAGAGTCAGTCTGTCATTCTAGGCCACAAAGACACTCAGGGATCCTGTCAGCCAATACATTAGCTGTCCTCAGCTTTGTGTCCTTCACAAATTGGATAAGCATGCCATCTATAACACAAGCTTGGACCGTGAGCCCAAGAACCCAGCAATACTAGGGCCCTGCCTCTCCCTCCCCCACCCCAGACAGGCCTCCCCCCAGAGCCACCATCAAGAGAAGTGACCCAAAAGAAACAATGAGGCTGCCAACTCGACTGTATACCCAAAGAAAATCCTTCCCAAAGAAAAAGGAAAATGACGTTTATCAAGATAGATGACAAGTGGCCCCAAGGCTGGTCCTAAGAGATAGCTCTAGGACTCTTAAGGTGGGCATTTCCTCACAGTTGTACAAGTAGAGGCCTTTGTCTTCCAACAACACTCTGAGCCAGAAAGTATGGCTGTGTCCTGTTTTGCAGATGAGAGAAATGTGTTAACTTGGTCAGGTCACAACCTGAGTCAGAATTCCCACATCTATAAAAGTAAGCTTTCCCTTATACTTACAGCGTATACTTAAAGCATTCTTCATTTGGGAGTCACCATTAAGTGACCTAATCAAAGCTAATAAAGAGAAGGGCAGGGATTGCAATCCAGTTCTTTGGACCAGAAATCTGGTAGCTGAATTATGCAAAAATAAAGGAACTGCTAGTTGATAACACTTCAAGTTGGCACTCGCAAGGAAATTCAGCCACAGAGGCCATGTTGACTTCGTAGGTAACACTGGAACCATGACTGGAATAAGGACTTACTCAAAAGGAATCAGAAAGAAAATGAGGCAGGGGGTGGTGGAGGAGCAACAATATAAAATTAAGAAAATATATTACTCTTACAAGGCAATGAATGGAAGGACATTTGGGGGAAGCTCAGCAAAAGGAGGGACAGAAGTCTTATTGTCATGGGAATGGAGAGGACCAAGAAGTTGCTAGAGATCACTGATGCCAAGGCTGGCACCACAGTGGCAAAGGAGGGCTGAATGGCTTGGCTATCAGGGTGACTGCTGGGGCACACTCGCTCCCTCACTCCCCCATCACTTGCTTCCTCCCTCGTTCACTTGCTTTCTCTCCGGCCCAAGCCAGACACCTGAGGAAATCACGTCTTTCCCCAGAGGGTGGAGGAACCCGCAGGAGGTCAAGATTCCAGACCTTATGGTCACCAACAAGGAGGAACTGGCTGATGAAGTAAAAACAACAGGAACCTTGTTCAGAAGAAACCATTCTCTCTTACAAGTGGCAAAAGACAAAGGACATGCATCTGTGGTTTCAGGAGATCACATTTCAAAGGGTTCAGAAAAAGAACAAAATCTCTGGGACTCAAATTCTGCAGGGTAATTAAGCCCAAGAAAGATAAGGAAACTCCAAAAATAAAATCCTTGAGATGGAAAAAGAAAAAATTCTGATGAGTAAAAGAAGTCATCTAAAGATACAGGTGGATGAATTTCAGAAAGTTCTACACAGAAGAACACAAGGGCAGGTAATGAGCAGTGAATTCAAAAGTGTGGCTCGGGCCTGTGGAGACCAGCATAAGAGGCACACACCACAGCTCCAGAGAACAACCAGCCTCTCTTCAACGCCTGCTTCCTTCCATCTGTTCTGTCAGCTAAGGAGACAAGCAGGCATTCAAAGGAGAGCAGAGGGAGCTAATGGGGAAGGTGATGGGATAAAGCATTTGCCTGGAGGCCAAGAAGATCTGGATTCAGATCCTGTCTCTAACACTCACTTAAAGTTGTGTGATCCTAAGAAAGTCACTCGAAGGCTCTGAGATCCCAGTTCTCTCATTTGCCAAAGAAGGACAGTAACCTCTAGTCTCTACCACACACACAAGTGAGGTTCAAATGAGACCGTACTGTCACTCAGTAAACCTTACCACAGGAGCCAAGAGTTGGCTACCATTCTCCTCCTCCTCACAGTTATTATTAAGCTAAGTAGGGAGACAGATAAGAGAATCCCCAGCAACCTAGGTCAGGAAACACAGGGAGACCCAACTGCTGAGCCACCACGTGACCCAGGAAAGGTCAAGAAGGTCAGGAGATGTCCTGCAGGACTGGACAAGGGCAACTTTCAGCTTGATGTTCAAAAGACCAAAAGGGGACCAAAGAGGCTCTGTTCTAGATCAGCAAGTGTGGCCTACTACGTCCAGCAAAATTCTAGAGCCCAGATTAAGGTGATCATCAGGGAACACCTTGAACAGGAAGAAGTGACTAGTGGAAGCCTCAGGCTCTCCTGGGCAGGATGGCCAAGGAGGAGGAGGCTCGACTCACTCTCCTTTTGGCTCCCACAGGCAGCATCACAGAGCTACTTGTGTTTTCTCTCACACAAAGGAGGGTTTGATGCCAGGGGACAGGGAGGTGGGGGGCTGTAATAAAACTTAATTTACAGAAAGAAGGAGGGGGAAGGAAGCAGGGGTCACAAAGAAGCCTCATGGTCCTGCTAGGGGGCGTGGGATGTTGCCTAAAATGCCAGGCACCATCACTGTCAGCAAGTACTGTAGTCTGTGATGCAGAAGGCTTGGGTGGGGGCAGGAAATATCGGGAAATTACTTCGGGATTAAGAAACCAAAGGCATCAAGAAGAGGAAGAGAGAGGAAGCACGGCCTTTAGAATGAGCTGCACAAGGGAAATTCACGGTTGTGCAATATTCCTCCAGTCTTCTTTGGATGTGGAAAAGTTCTAGTTGATGACTGTCAACTTCATAATAAAGAAAATTAAGGGGAAGAGAAAGAGGGAAACAGACAAGCTCTCGTCAGACAAACACCCTTCCTTTTCGACAGTCAGCAGACCGACAGACCCAGGAAATGGTGCGGGTACAGTTAGCCTAGACTTCATTTCAGCCGAATGTGTGGCAGGGCATGGCACACACATCAGAGGAGAGGGAGGCGGATTCCAAAGTGGCCGAACAGCAGGTCCATCCAGGGCAGTCACCAGTGACTCTACGCTGGGAGTGACTTTCAGCAAGTATGGTAACTGCTTTGGGCCTCAATCTCCTCACCTGTAACGTGTGGGGTCTCCTTTAGCTCTCACCCTACGCCCCTCAGATCAGAACAGGTGCGCTTTCCCCTTATGAAACATCAAAAAGGAGCCTTTGGACACTCTGGGGTAAGAGCCCGAGGACTGGGCCTCCACGGAGACTGGCAGCAGCCCTCTGTCCACGTTTCTGTTACAGTTCAATTCAATACCAGAGTAGGGAAAAGTGTCTTCCACACAATATTCACTGCTCACAGGCAAATGCCCTGATGATCCATAAAAAAAAACTAAAAGAATGAATAATCCTGTCCATCTGGAGGATGGTCAGTCACTTACATTAGCAGACCAGAGCATCTACTGCTGAGGCACCATGAACTAGACCCAAGCTGAGCAAAGAAGAGAGTGCATCAGATGGCATCTGGGACACTCTATAGTGTGTGATCCCAGGCTACTTCCTGGTACAGATGGTGGCGAAGTCTACAGAGTGTGGACCTAAAGTCAGGAAGACCTGAGTTCAAATCTGCCCACGTACACTGAGTAGTCATGTGACCTGGCTCCCCTCACTTCCCTCAGCTGTAAAATGATAATAACGGTGCCTCCTCCCTCTCGGGGCTGCTGTGAGGATCAAATGAGACAATGACCGTAAAGCCCTCAGCACAGTGCCGGCACACAGTCGCCACTATACAGATGTCTGGTGTGTGTCTGTCCCCCCTCTTGAAGAGGACGACGACATCAGGGAGACAATGACATGACCTGCAATGGACTTGGATCTGAGGGAGGCAGGGCTCTGCAGGGTCTCCAGCCTCACCTTCTCCTCCAGAGCCATCTGGGGCCAGGGGCCAGACATTCATCAGGATGACTGGGGATGGCCCAGGATGCAATGGGAGGCCCTGGCCCTTCCACGCTAAGGCCTCTTCAAGTGCTCACTTAGAGTGAGGTAACTAACACCCACTCAGTGAACTAACACCCTCTTTAAGAAGTGAGCCAGGGGGTGGGGAGGCTGGGTGATGCAGAGATAACAGCACCAGCCCTAGACTCAGGAGGACCTGAGTTCAAATCTGGCCTCAGACACTTGGCACGCTTACTAGCTGTATGACCTTGGGCAAGTCACTTACACTGCCCTGACTTCCCCCCTCCAAAAAAAAAAAGGAGTGAGTCAAGGGATGGCCCTTTTAAAACAAATGTTTCTAGATGCAACAGATGCATTCTCAGTGATATCTGAAAGATCACAGAGGCACCATAAGACTGGAGAAGGGCAAATTTTCAAAAAAGGGAAATGAACAAAGACTGAAAAACAAAGGTCGGTGACCTTACAAGAGACCAATGAAAGAGAGGACTGGAGGTTCATGGAGACAGGGCGACAGTGACAACCAAGTCCTAGCATGGTTTTGTCAGAGGCAGGTCGTGCTAGCCTGACCCCATTTCCTTTATGGACCAGAATGCTAAATCAGTAGAGGAGGAGAAGCCTGCCAGTCTGGTTTGCCGAGATTTCAGTGAAGGTTTGGCTGAAATGTCTCCATCCGTTCTTGTGGAGGAGACGGAGAGATAGGAGATCGAACACTAAGCTCACCTGATGGATGCAGAGTAGGTGGAGAGCCAGACTCTGAGGGCAAAGCTGTCTAAGTGTAATGTCAGTGCGGCGTGAGGGCCCTGACGGAAGGGCCCAAGGAGACGTCATTTTGATAAAGGCATAGATGCCACAAAGCTGAAAGGAACAGCCTGCAAAGAGGGTGACAGGCCCCAAAAGGATCTCAACAGGCCAGAGCACAGAGTTGAATGTAAGAAGACAAAATTCAATAAGAATAACTGTAACATCATGCACTTGAGTACAAAAAAACAGGCAGCATGATGCACTGGAAAGACCATTGGCTCTAGAATGAAGGACCTGAGTTCAAATTCTGGCTCTGGTATTTCCTACTTATGAAGTCTTCAGCAGTCACCTGACCTCTCCTCCAACTCTAGAGCCAGGATCCCATGATCCCATGACTACAGTATGAACTTCACAAATATAAGATGAGGGAGATCTGGTTTTAGATCTGTTCTGAAAAAGATCCGGAGGTCTTCATGAACTGCAAGCTCAATATGAGACAGCGGTGGGATGTGGAAGCCAGAAAAGCTAACGCCCATCCTAAGCTGCATGAAGCAGGGAAGAGGGGCTGGCCCCAAGGTCCTCTGTCCTGGTCAGAAAGGACTGTGGATGACTGTGCTCAGTTCCTGATGCCCTAGTTCCAGAAGTCTGGTGATAAGCTGGAGACCACTGAGAAGAAGGAGGAAACCAGGAAGGTAAGGAGCCTTGAGTCCATGACATACAGGAGAAGTTTAGGGATGGCAAAGACAAGGCTGGGGGATGTGAGGAGGGCAGAAAGAGGAAGGAGGATCGTGGTGACAGCCTCCATGTATCTAGAGGGCTGCCTCCCGCAGAATGGACTAGACGGGCCCCCCTACCCCGGCAAAGCCCTGGGGAAGCCACAGCCTCCATGGCATTCATTTTGCAAGTGACCCAAATAACAAAGCAATGCCATCTGGAGGGAAGGAAGCTGCAGCACCGATTCCAAAAAGGACGGATGCTCAAGAAACAGCAAGAAGGACATCACCGAGGGAAGGCCCAAGCAGACGTTTAGATGGACAGTGAAAGCCCATTCTTTACTCTGCAAGAAGAGCCAGGTCTTCACCACAAATAGGATTTCAGACTCTGGTTGGAGAAACCCCCCCCAGTTGGCCTATCAGAACCTTTGGCTTCCAGAACATTTCCTGAACTAAAAGAAGCTGGTTGGGGGCTGGAGGGAGCCTTCTTTTAAAAATTGGCAGCAAAACCCTTTGCCATCCAGCCACGAACAAAAACAACTGAAAAGAGCCAAAGACTGGAGAGCCTGGGCAGC
The DNA here is from genome assembly GCA_028627135.1 of Pseudochirops cupreus. Lineage (NCBI taxonomy): Eukaryota > Metazoa > Chordata > Mammalia > Diprotodontia > Pseudocheiridae > Pseudochirops > Pseudochirops cupreus. Next base: position 23,525,093 of record CM053584.1, on the reverse strand, counting down.
ACACACCACCCTGTAGCTGGCTCGCTGCACAAAAAGGGAAATGCTGAGTGGCCATGGACGTGGAGACAAGGCCAAGCTTTCACATGAAAAGCCAGGAGCGTGAGAAAAGCCGCAGGAGACACAGGAGACAAGCAGCAGAGGCATGGTGCTCCCCAGCTACAGCAGTGAGGTCCTAGCACAGCACACACCACAAGCCCTTAGACAGCAGGAGAGAAGACAGAGGAGACGTGGTCAGGAAGAATCCCAGAGACACTTGGTGCAGGAGCCGGCCCTCACAGGCAGGCAGGGGCTTGCCATGAGGGGAAGGGAGGCAGAGGCCAGCCACTACCAGATAGAGCCTCCTGGGAAGGCCTGGGTGAAGCCATCATCCAGATCTGCCTCTCCAACTCAATCAGAAAGTATTTAGGAAGAACCAACCAGGCGCAGGCAACGTGCTGGGCACAGGGAAATGAGAAAGCAGGGAGGCAATCACAGGATGCCAAGGCGCTGACACTCTAGTAGGGGAAACAGCAAGTACACATGCATCTAAAAGCATGGGTATTCCATGAAGAAAATGAATGCAAGGTAGTTAGGGAAGGAAAGGCATCAGCAGCTGGGAAGGGGGCGAAGGGAAGCCACAAAAGGTTTCACATAAAAGTTGGTCATTGAGAAAATCAGCACTTTCAAGTGTAAGGAGGAAGGCACCATGGGTACCTGGGACAGAGACAGGAGGGTGCCCATCCTGTGGCTGGACAACAGGGTGAAGGAAAGGGAGGAGGGGCCTAGGCACATGAAAGGCTTATGTCCACCAGAGGCATTTATACTCACTCCTAGAGGTAATGCAGAGACACAGTGTCGTATTGTTCAAAGAAAGTTACCCTGCTAGCTAGGAAGGGAAGAGACCCAGGCAGGAAGCCTACTGCAACAGCCAGGACAGAGGGAACAAGGACCTCTGGCCTGGGCGGGAAGGGCCATTGCTCAGTTCTAGATGCCCCCAATTTCAACAGTCTGGAGATAAGCTGGAGGCCATTGAGAAGAAGGAGGAAACCGGGAACGTAAGGAGCCCTACAAAGGGGAATGGTCTTGGGAGCAGAGAAAAGCGGAGGGATGCCAAAGGTGCAGGAAAAAGAACATCAGAGCTGATTGGCTCTGGGAGGCGAAGAACAAAGAGGAGCTCATCTCATTCCCTTCACAATTAGAACTGTTACGTGTGCATTTCCCACTGGCCTTTCTCTTCTACCTATTGCTCTTTTTTATCTTACCCCTCCTCAAGAGACGGTTTTGCTTTGGACCACTGCATGCCCCTGCCCCTGCTACCACCCTGCTGGTTAAGACAGATTTCTGTACCCAATCTTGTGCGCATGAATACTCTAGCCTCCTTGAGCAAGTATGGATGAGAGTGACCACTCCCCTACATCTTCCCCTCCATCATACAAACTCCCCCTTGTGTAGCCCCCTGAAGTGAGCTAATTTTTCCCATTCTTCCTCTTCCTTCCCCATCTCCCAGTTCGTCCTCCTCTCTCACCCTTCTTCTTTTGAGATGATTTCAGCACAACAGAAATCACACTCATGCCCTGTCAATGTAGACACCTATTAACATGTTTATCACCTTCCCATATAGGGATGTAAATCATGTTTAATCCCTTGTGATTTCTCACTCACATTTACCTTTTTATGTTTGAGTCTTCTGGTTGCATGCCAAATTTTCTGTATAGTTCTGTCTGGTCTTTTCATCAAGAATGCTTGAAAATCCTGTATTTCATTAAATATCCATTCCCCCACCCCCACCCCGCCCCACAGGATTATACTGTTACACTGGGTAAGTTATTCTTCTTTTATTTTTTCTTTTTTTTGGAAGCAATCGGGGATAAGTGACTTCCCCAGGGTCACACAGATAGTAAGTATCTGAGGTAGAATTTGAACCCAGATCCTCCTGACTCCAGGGCCAGTACTCTGCATTATGGTGACTCCAGCTACCCCTGGGTACGTTATTCTTGGTTGCAATCCTAGCTCTTGCTTCCCAGAACTTCCTACTCCAAGCCCTCTGTTCCTTTATAATGGCAGCTGATAAATCTTGTGTAATCCTGACTATGGATGCACAGAATCTGAATGGCTTTCTGGCTGCTTGGAATTGTATCTCCCTTGATCTGGGAGCTCTGTATTTCGGCTGTAATATTCCTGGAAGTTTTTATTTGGAGATTTCTTTCAGGAGCTGACCAGGGGATTATTTCAATTTCTTTTTTTTTTGTTTCATTTTTTGGACGGCAATTAGGGGTTAAGTGACTTGCCCAAGGTCACACGGCTAGTTTTTTGTGTTAAGTGTCTGAGGCTGGATTTGAACTCAGGTCCTCCTGACTCAAGGGCTGGTGCCCTATTCACTGTGCCACCTAGCTGCCCTGATTCTTTCAATTCCTACTTTGCCCAGTGCTTCCTAGATATCTGGGCCATTTTCCTTTATAATATCCTGAAATATGATGTTGAAGCTCTTTTTTTGTTCACTGCTTTCAGTTATCTATTGATTCTTAAATTATCTCTCCTCAATCTATTTTTCAGGTCAGATATTTTTCCAGTGAGATAGTTCATATTTTCTTGTCTTTTTTTTCAATCTTTTGACTTTGTTTTATTATTTTTTAATGTCTCAAATGACTCTTGATGACTTAATGGAGTCATTAGGTTCCATTTAGTCAATTCTAATTTTTAAGGAGCTACTTTCTTTGGTGAGTTTTTGTACCTCTTTTAGCAAGCTTAATTCTCTTCTCATAATTTTCTTGTATTGTTCTCATTTATTTTCCCAACTTATCCTTTACTGCTCTTATTTGATTTTTTTTTAATTTTTGTTCTTTTAAAAAATCAGTTTCTTTAGCTGTTCCAGGAATTCCTGTTGGGCTTGTGTTCAATGTGCAGTTTTCTTTGAGGCTTTTTGCTTATAGATGCTTCTAGGTCATTATTTTCTTCTGTGTTTTGTGTCTTGAGTTTCCCTATTACCACAGCAGCTCTTCATTAGCAGGTTTTTTGTTGTTGTTGTTCATTTGCCTGCTCATGTTTCTAGCCTATTTCTGCCTCTGAACCTTTTTTTTAGAGTTGGGCTCCGCTCACTTAGAGAGGTGGAAGGGATGACTGTCCTGAGCTTCTGTCTTTTATGTCCCACTGTTTTCACAGCTCAGTCTGGGGCCCTTTAAGTTTTTGGTATGATCTGGGAAGACAATGTTCTAGTCACTGCTCTCCTGGCCTGCAAATTACTGACCTAGTTTGGAATCTTGTTTTGTATGTGGTTGAGTTTCTGTAGCCCTCGGGGAAGATCTGCAGGTTCAGAGCCATGAAATTGCTGGCTCCAGCCTTGGCTGTGGTTTCCTGCCCTAGCTTATTCTGTTGCAGGCTTAAGCATGGGACTAAAGGTTAGAACAGAGTGCCCATGGAGTTCCTGGGCTCAGTTATATCCTTGCTCCTTACACAGGTAGGGTCCCGGTCCCTCTCTACCTCAACCACAACCACTCTTCACCAGGTCTGTGACCCAGAACTGGATAACTGCTGACAAAGAGGTCACATGGTACCCACACCTGTGCCCAGCACTGGGACAAGGTCCCCTGGGATCTCTTTCTGCCCCTCCTCAGTACCCTGGCCATCCTTGGATGCCAGGCTATTCCCTGCCATGGCTGCCATGGCCACAGACCCCTGCAACTGCCGCTCTCCAACCTAGTGTCTAGAGACAGCTGTCCTGGGCTACACAGAGCTGGAAAAATAACTCAATGTGACTTTTTCTTGGCTTTCACCAATCAGAATTAGACCTGGCACCCTCGTTGTTGTAGAGGAGGAGGAGAAAGAGCTAGGACAGAATTGTATTCTCACTCTGCCATCTTGACTCTGTGTCTCAGAGTGAGGCATCAAGGATGATATCAAGGTCACAGACCTGGGGGGACGGAGGCATGGTAGGGCCCTACAGAGTAATACGCCAGTTTGGAAGAGAGGAATCTTTCTTTTCAAGGAATCTAGAAAACTTGGTGATCCAGAATGGCTTATTCTGAAGCTGTCAGTCAAGTAAGAATTTAGACAGGGAAAAGAACTATTCCTGTGATTTCACTGGTATAGGGCATTTCCAGGTGACCAAGCTCCCTCTATCAAAGCATGCCACTGCCAACTCTGCCACTTGGAGCTCACAGAGCTGCCAGCATCTGTCAAAGAGTGGACTTAAACCCAGGACTCCCTGGCTCTGAGGCTCCCCCGATACCATGCAGCTCTCAGACAGGACTGACTTTAAGAAAAATATAACTCAATTCACAAAAATCAGACTTTTACATACTTTTGACAAAGACATCAGCTGTGCTGAGTTATGGCATCTGGTTGTTTTTTCATATTTTGGCATCTTGCCTGAAAACCAATGGACATAAAAAGGGTTCTCATCAATTGGGAATGGCTGATCAAATTATGATATGTGAATATAATGGAATATTACTGGACCATAAAAAAATGACCAAAGGGATGTTTTCGCCAAAAGGGGGAGAACTCTTCTATGAACTGCTGCAGAGTAAAGTGACAGCAGTGGACAGAGCATGGGCCCTGCAGTCAGGAGGAACTGAGTTCAAATCTGGCACCAGACACTGTGCAAGTCACTTAACTCTGACTGTCTAAAAAACAAAAAAACCCAAGTAGAGTGAAGGGAGAGCCAACAACTGAGGACGATCACACCACAAAACAATTTGTAAAGGCTGCCCAATTCTGCCCAATGGCCAATGACAAGTCATGGAGGATGCCGTAGGCCATCCACCTCCCAAAGGAGAAAGGAGGACCTCCTGCACAAGGATGCCTTTGTTTGGCAGGGCTATGGATATTTGTTAGGGAGGCTTTCTTTTTCTTTTGGGGGGACGTGGAGGGGGGAGAAAGTGGAGGGATCTCTACAAATAAGAGGAACCAGCAACAGCACTGGCGAAAAAAAACGGTCACTGAAGTATGTTTTAAATGAACAGATAAAAAGAGAAGGAAGCTCAAGAAAAGACTAAGCGGGGAGGGCTCTGAGGGTAACGCACCGAACTTCAGATGCTGCTTTCGGAAAGCACGCTGTGTGCAACACACTTTCTTACACCTCGTGCACACAGACGCTTTTTTAAGAGGTCTGGCTCTCCACAGAGCAAACGACAGGCTGATGGCCGCCGCCGACCAGCCAGCCCGTAAGGCGCTGGCCCGTCAGTCCGTAAGTACTGGACAAATGCTGCGTATGGACAGCGAACGGGCCCAGAACTGAACAGGAGGAAGAGAACTGGCTGGGCGCCGCGGGCAAGCCGCACAGCAACATCTCCGAAAACAAAAAATGGAACAGAAAAATCTTACCTCTCGATAGAATTTTTCATAGACTGGGTTTCCACTTGACAACTATAAATAAAAAAAAAGAATTTGCATTGAGACATTGCTTTTACTTCCTTATATTTTTATAATTATATATTTTTTCATGATCAAATGACGTATTTCACTTGCTGTAATGGGGAGATAAATACATACTATTACACAAAATATTCCTCTCCCAATTCCAAGGACAAGGAAGAAAGTTCCTTTTCTTTCCAACTTTCTCTAACAGCACCCATCATTCTTCCTTACTAGGCTGTCTCCCAGGGCCTGGTAGATCTCCACAGCAGCCAGGCCACAGGCCCAAACACCATCTGCTTGACCTACAGCACTAGGGCCTATATCCTCCTGGAAGGCCCAGCTTCCTTTGGGGCTCTGCTCTAGCGGTAGGTCCTACGGAAGACCTCCCCTGCTTCCCATGGCTCCCCCCCACCCCGTTAGTGCTCTCCATACCCCTCAAATTATGTCAGGATGATTTCATAGAGCTTCTATATTTACCTAACAGCACCCAGGCTATTACCCTAGTAACAAGTCAGCTCTTTAGGGCAAATGGTCCAGGGGTACTTTAGAATGGTACATGGTTCTGGGATGTGGGGTCAGCAACCAGCTGACAGCAAGTGTTCTGCACTAGGTGGGAACCAGGCAATAACGGGGCAAAGGGGGTTGGCTGGAGAAGGAAAAGGCCCATGGCTCCCCTGAAAGACAGCATGGGGTGCTGGTCTGTCTTCCCACTGGCAGGTTGGGATTCCACAATGGAGCTCAGCTGATCCCCTGACCTAGGACCCATCCAGGCCTCCTCCTAACACCTCCCTCTGTCCCCGCCCCCATCCTTCCAGTCCTCCCAGTTTCCAGTAAGTTATTCCAGACTCTTCACTCTCCTGGGGCTCTGTCTCACAGATTCTCCCACCAAAGTATCTCACCACTTGGAACACCACTCACTAGCAACCCTGAGGTGCCTGGCCTCTCCCAACAGCCTCCAAGCTCCTCTTCCTAAAGCCCAAGTCTGGCCATGCTCCCATCCTGCTCTAGAGCGGCCCAGGCCCAACAAGCAAGTGCTTCACAAATGTACTCACTAGTGAGAGAATGAGTAAGCTAAGATATTTCAGAAGCTGCCTGGGGCCTCTGGGATAGAATATAAAATCCTTGATTTGGCCTCAGGCCGTCATTTCAGACAGATCTCTTCACTCCAGCCAGGCTGGCCTAGAAGTGGAATGCATTCCCACTTCACTTCTACCTGCAGGAGTCCCCAGCATCCCTCCTTCTCAGCTCTAGGGCCAGGTCCTAGAAGAGGCCTCTCCAGATCCCTGGCCTAGCCCTATCCCTAAATGACTGTATTCATAAGGACAGATTTTGTGTTTACTGGATGCGAGCTGTTACCCATAGTAGGAAGAAAGCCCTCTGAAGGCAAGGCTGCATCCCCAGCACCCAGCCAGGGCCCTGACACCAAGCAGTTATTTAATTACACCCGGAATGAATTCCATTTACTGCTCCCAGTCTGACAGTCAAGCACAAGGCCAATCCCTCCTTCAAGTGACAGCCCCAATGCCTTCTCCTGTCCTGGGTGAACATGCCCAGATCCTTCAATCCTACTATGGCAACATCTTTGGCCTCTCCCCAGCTCCATTATCCTCCCCAAATGTGGAACCCAGAACTGAACACCATCCAACCATACTTCCCCGGCCCAGAACACCATGCTTACTCTATGGCAGCTGGGTGATAAGGACAATGATGGGAACTGAGGAGAAATGAGAAGGCCTGGATGGGCTGGGATCTGCAAGTCTGGAAAGAAGCCTTGCCACATGCTACACTTGCCTGGACAGATGAACAGCATCCACAAGATCAAAGACTGTTTACATCCCTAAAGGTCACACTGTTTTCTGCCCTTTTCAAGGGGCACATCTACATCCAGGCAAGGCCACTCCAGGGGCCAGAAGGCAGGCCTCAGTTAAGGCTGCTTTGAGATAGATTGTCAACCACTCCTCTAGTCATTAAAGGGAGAGGGTCAGGACTAGGAGACCACACAGACATACTGCAAAGAAAGAAAAGATTGGGGGGGGGGGGGCAACTAGGTGGGTGCGGTGAGGTCAGGAGGACCTGAGTTCAAATTCGGCTTCCGACACTTAACACTAGCTGTGTGACCTTGAGCAAGTCACTTAACCCCAATTGCCCTGCCCACCCCCCTCCAAAAAGCAAGGAAAAAAAAAGGAAAGAAAGAAAGAAAGAAAAGATTTCTTTTTGTTTGCTTTCTTAAAGTTTTAATGTAATGTATGACATAAAAGAAAAAGCTCTGGATTTTAAGTCAAAAGACCTGAGTTCAAATCCTGACTGCTATATATACTTATTTGTGTGACTCAGTCAAGTTACTTATTGTCTCTAGGCCTCAGTTTCCCCATCTGTAAAATGGGGGGGGAGGGGGAGATGTCTAGACAGATCTCTCCCAACTCTAAATCTTCTAACTACATGGCCCTGAGTGTCTTTTTATCTTATAACTCTAAGAAATGGCAACAGGGGTTGGGTGAGTGTCAGAGAGACTAAAAAAAAAAGAAGATGGGAAAAGCCCAGCCTACAACCCAGACAGTAGCTAAAACTTCACTACCATCTCTGCATCATTTGGAGGTCTGTTACCCCCAAAATACCAGCTGATGTAGAGTCAGTGAGGAATTCAAAGATCTTTCTCAAATCCCAAATCACAGAATGTCAGCCAAAAAGGAACCTTAAAGATCATTGAGCTCAGCGCGTCTTAAAGACCCCCATGGGGTTGTAACCCACAGTTTAAGAAGCACTAAAGGGTTAAGAGTGGAAAACATTTGAGAAGCCCTGATCTAGCCACCTCTGCCATTTAATGGAGGATAGGGAGGCCCCGCCTCTCAGCTGCACCCCCCACCTGAGGATGTCAGTGCCAACCAGGCCTAGGACCTGGCTAAAACTGCTCAAAGCCTTTAGATTCTGCTAGTCGCATCCTACAAAATCCATAAAAATCACTTTAAAATGTAAATAAGTATCTGAAATAAAAAGCACAAGACAGCAAAACTATCTAAGGCAGTGGTTCTCAACCTTTCTAATGCCACAACCCTTTAATACTGCTATGTGGGCTTATCCACATGTGGGCAGACCCATGCAGAGTGGTGTCTCAGTTCCTAAGACCATCGGAAATATGTGTTTTCAGATGGTGTTAGGCAACCCCTGTGACCCCTGTGAAAGGGTCGTTTGACCCCCAAAGGGGTTGTAACCCACAGGTTGAGAACTGCTGCTCTAAGGAAAGCAAGATGGCATGAAGCAAAGAAGGGAGGTGATCACGGCAAGTGGGAAAGTCTAGAAAATGACGGTCAGTACCACCATGGCACAAACAAAAAAGCCAAGTCTCCAAACACGTTAAGAAATGACAAAATCTTTCTGGATTCAGCAACATTCCTCCAGGCAGGTTTTAGGAATCTCAGCAATGACTAACTTCTTAGAAATGTTTATAGCAACAGACCAACTGTGACAAGGAGTTTGTTTCTTGGTAATAAGTTAGTCTATTATAATAAACTGGTATAATTCTCAAAGAGGAATTAAATAGGAACCTATTTCAGAAGACTTCCAAGAGCTAAGCTGGTTCATTTTTGCAGGTAACAAAATAAGAGTATTTTCTGAAATTAGAGCTTCTGGAGAAATGTTAAGTTGATTCATTTACAAAATCAACAATCAATCGCCTACTCCTGACAAACACTATACACTCAAAATCAATTTTTTTCGTGACAACTGCTCTCTAAAGTGCCTGTGGGCTCCTCTCCTGGCCTGGCTCCTGGCTTTCTGGACTCCAAAATCAGGCCTCTCCTATGCCTGGGGCACCCTCCTGCCCTCCCAGTCTCCTCACCACTTAATATCCCATCCCATCTGTCCCACTGGTGAGATCTTCTGAGAGTCTCCAATTTAGAAGTCCAAGCCAGCCTGCCCTCATTCTCCTCCCAATTCTGTTTCTGACCTTCTGGGACTTCTCCCATCCCTCTCCCCAGCCCCCCTTTTTTGTGTGTTTTTGTTCTTCATTGGAATGTAAGATCCTTGAGGGCAGGGACTGTCCTTGTGTACCTGTATCCCCAGCAATCAGCACAATACTTGGCACAGGGAGTGTTTAATAAATATCTTTTCCATTCATTCATTCCCTAACAAATGTACTGGTGAACAGAACTGGGCCACCAGAGAGTGATATGGGGGGAGGGGGAAAGGCCAGAAGTAGCTTATGAAAATACTTATTCAGGGAAAACTGGTGATCCACAGCAATGAAGGGAAGATTCACACATGGAGTAAGAATAAACAACTCACATTTCTTCCAATCCAATTTGCCAAGCATTTATTAAGCACCTCCTTCGTGGCAGGTACCATGCTTGGGGTGGGGTTGGTCCAAGTGATCTGTAGTCTCACATGGACCCTCCTGCCAATGACATAGACTACGTGCTGGGCACCTTCTCCAGCTCTCATGACTGCATTAGCACCAATGGATAACAAGAGCTGCTGGGTCACCCTTCATTCCTCAGTCCCAGCACTTGACGAGCCCACCATCCAGCCATCTCTCTCTCTCTCTCTCTCTCTCTCTCTCTCTCTCTCTCTCTCTCTCCCTCTCTGTCTTTCTCTCTACTCTCCTTCTTCTCTTTCTCTCTCTCTCTCTCTCTCTCTTTAAATCAATGTCAAGCAGATACTCATCATTGAGGAGGCAGGCTAGCCATCATCAGGTCAGCCAGAGGGCACAGTACCATGAGGCATCCACGAGGCATTTAAAGAAGGCCAGTGGTGTTTCAGTGGTGCTGGGGGAAAGAATAGTCACATCAATGAAACCCTATTTCCATGACTACTGAAGTGTCTATGGTTTGCAAAGCACCTGCAAGGTTGAAAGTACAAGTATTGCCTTTTTACAGACGATGGAACTAAAGCTCCAGACCAGGAGCTCAGTTGCTCTTCGGGGACAGAGTGGTCAACAGAAGAATCTACAAGAGAAGCAGCACAAGTCAGGAATCGGGAAGAGGGGCAGAGAGGCAGAAGGGGAAAGGAGGTGGAGGTGGGCACAATGGCCAAGCCCAGTATGACTTCAGAATGCCAGTACATTGAGGATCTGTCATTTCCTCAGTGGCAGATGGCAAGCATTCTGTGATTCAGGAGAGAGAGAACTGCCTGACGCCCAGAGAGCCAAGGGGATGTGCCCATCGTAGTCACAGAAGCATTCTGTGTGAAATGCAGCTTCAGAATCCAGGCCCTCCCAGCCCCACGTCCAACATGCTCTCCTGGTTAAGGGGAGGCCACGTTTCAGCCAGGGCCCAACTGTGCCTGAAAGACAGCTGCAGTCATTTACAGGGACACACACAGAGAGAGCTACCATCTTATCATCACTGGACACCAGGTCAGAGCAAGTCCATCTGTGGCTGCATGCTTTCTTTTCCTTGAATTCAAAATAGGAAGGCTTCAGAAACATCCTGGGCTGTCAACGGCTTCAACCCTGATGACCTGAAAATGAACCATCTCCACACCAAAAGAAGGGCAGTGATCAGGACTTTGGGGGGCCCTAGACCAAACCATGGTGACAATGCCCTAAGAAGAGACAAGAGGGGCCAGGCCTTGAGGGCTGAGCTTCTAGAGCTCCTGAAGGTCTGCCAAGTTCTCTGCTTCATGGGCATTATCTCATTCGATCCTCACAACAATCTCTGCGCTTCCCACAAGACGCTCCATCTCCCGGCTCTGGGCAATACTCTCCCTCCTCACCTCTGTCTCCCAACAACCTCCAAGCCCCAGCTAAAACCATGCCACCTTCTACAAGACACCTTTTTGATGTCCCTTAATGCAAGGGCCTTCCTTCTGTTGATGGTTTCCTATTGATCCTATCTAGAGCTTGTCTGTACAACAAGCAAATAGGCATGTTGTCTCCCTGGTTAGATAGTGATCTCTCTGAAGGCAGGGCCTGTCTCTTACCTTTCTTTGCATGTCCAGTGCTTAGCACAGTGCCTGGCACATGGGGGAAATTAATAAATGACTGCTGAGGGTGTCTAAGGTGTGAAACTGGAAAAGGAGGTGGCTCTTGAGGATTGTTCTCAATTCTGTCAATTAAGAATGGATCTAACCCCCCCACTGCTGGCCGGGCAAACAGGAAGAGGCAGCTCTTAGAAGAGGTTTGGAAGAGCTGCTCAAGTAAAAGGGATAGAGAACCAACAGAGGAAGAGCAGTTGGATTTCTTTACTGTAATGGAAGTCCAGTAGAGTTGAGCTAGCAGAGTTATAAGGGATTCAGCTCAGTTTCGTGACATCCCCCAGTTGAACTTCACAGGATTGAGCAGGAGCAAAGTAGGAAGACTGTTGGACTCATTCATGGTTGGGGTTTGGCAACCGGCTGAGGAAGTAAGGGATCCAGGAGCACATGAAAGTGTAGAGTTGGACAGGTTCATGGAGGAGTCGAAGCTTAGCCAGAGAGGGGGTGACGGCCTAGGAAATGAAGGGAAACCTTCATGAAAACAAAGAGGAGGCAGATAGAAGCACAGGCAGAGGAGGAAAGATAGAGGATCATGACCTAAGGAAATCTACTGTTCTTCCACTGAACATGGAAGTGGCAGTCATGTGGGTGACAGTGAGATATATGGCACAGCCTGTTCACTGAATAAATGCATGGCATACACTTTACGGTCCCCATCTTATCTACCCCAGCAGGTCCGTAAGCTTTTCAGGAGCATGGCCTTGTTTTAATCATATTTCCATCCCCATCTCTGCCCACCAGGGTTCAATAATCACAATGCCCACAAAATGAATCTGTATCCCACACAGCACTTGTAGCAGGTCTCAGGTATTTGCTAGATTAAACAAAAACAACTTTGTCAAGGATACAGGAGATGTGAGCTTGCCACAACATACAGGCTACTACGTGGCTGGCTTATGAACCCAAAGAAAATAGGCTTAGCTCCACTGCTATAATTGACCAAGCAGGGGCTCCACACAAAGAGCCCACAACTGCTTTATATAGCCAAGCAGGAACCCGATAGATAAGATGTTTCTTAAACCACACAGCTCCTCCAAAAAAGACAGCAGCATGTCCCAAGTTCAGTGCCCATCTGTCTATCTGACAGGCGTCTCAAAGGGGGCAGTGAGTCCGAGATCCCTCCACAAGCTGTCAGCAGCTATCGATCTTGGAAGAGAGCAGCCGAATCAATAAGAGGTCTACAGACTGTGCTGAAGGCTTTCCTGTCTGCCAGACCTCTAGTGATCCCTTCCTCCACACAGAGAAGCATGTCTTTTTCACATGTACATGCACACACAGAATCTTTCAACCCTGTGTTAACTCTTCAGAAAGGACAGGACTTTAAAAAGCTTTGGAGAATTTCCCATTTGGAGGCAGAAGCAGAGACGAGCCACAAATGTGATGCTGGTTCTCACAGACAACTATAAATGCCCCAGGATTGGCCATCATTCATCCAACCGGTTCACAAACCATTTCTAGTCCAAGGGGCGGCTTGTACATACAGATTCTCCTTGCAAAGAGGCGACCTTATGACAACTAGCAACCTGAATTATCCTGTCACCAGAAATGTCCAGATTTTTAAGATGCCTCCATCCCATTCTGGGCTGCACACACTGCTGACTCATCTCCACAGGACTTTCTCTGCCAGGCCACAGAAACCTCCTCACCCTGGAAGCTCACTCTCCTGGAATACTTCTCACACTCCAAGTCCTCCTTCAGCCTCTCCCTCTGATTGGCTGGTTCCTCCCTCAATCTCCATTTTAAGGAGGATGACCAGGCCTTCATTTCTCTCCAGGGGGCGGGCAGGGCTGAGTCATCTCTATGTGGGTCTTTCTCCCATGGCCCCTCACTAAGTATCTTCTCCTTCCCTCTTCCTTCTGTCCCTCCCATTTCAGCTTCCTTTTATCTATGACTCCCCCTCCTTCCTCAAGAACATAAGCTCCTTGTAGGCAGAGGCTGTCTGTCTTTCTGCTTAATAAAAGCTTGCTGACTTGATTTAGGGCTCTAAACCATAAAGCCATCTCAACAAAACCCCAAGTTTTTACAATTAAATCAATACTCCCTATCCTGGCAGCACTTTCTTTGGAGTGTCCTCATTGAGAAAAGCCCAGGACCAAGAAGCACAAGACGTGGATTCAGATCTCAGATCTCCCACGGAACTCTGTGGCCTTGAGATGTCAATCTGCCTCTGAGGATCGGACTAGACTAGACACCCTTCCAGGTGACCTGAACACAGCAACCCAAAGGGGTTCCCCAGGGCAGGGTCACTGGGATTTTGTTGCATATAAAGAATTTACCTGGAGCTGTCTCCAGAGTGTGTGTGAGTCCAAAGGGGCAAGAGCCCGGGCCCCAAAGGTACAGCCTTCCTAAACACAGGGGTGTCTCCCTCTCCCCCCAACAAGGCAGCAGATAAACCAGAGAGACACCAGCTGCTAAGCTAGAATATGTTATTCCATCAGTCAACAAGCACTTCCTCAGTGCTAGGCATTGCCAGAAACACTCCCCCCAAACCAAAACCTGTCACTGCCCTCAAGGAAGGCAGATTCTGAGAGAGGGAGGCAACATGCCAATAATGGGACATAAAGATACACTCCACAGATGGAAGGTAATCTCTGAGGGAAGGCACAAGGAAATGCCTCCTGATGCTGAAGGAAAGCAAAGGCCAGGAGAGTCTTCCAGGCGAGGGGGGGGTAAGGGGGGGGGGGGCCCTGCCAAGACAAAGGCCTCACCAAGTCAGAAAATGGAGTACTATGTGCAAGGAACAGTGAGAAGCTGATTCCAGTGAATCACACAGAGTCAAATGTCAGGAGACTGGAAATGTACAAAAGGGTCAGGTTGTGATGGGCTCCAAATGATGAAAAGAGGATTTTTATATTTGCTTCTGGAGATGAGAAGGAGCCTGACATGGTCAGATCTATGCTGCAGAGAACTCACTTCCGCAGCTCAGTGGGGACTGGCATAGGGAGAATCCAGAATCTCCAGACGAGAAGGCCATTGTAATAGTGCAGAGGAATGGCAATGAGGGTCTGTACAGGGGGTGACTGTAAGGCAAGAGGGTAGAAATTATAAGATTTGGCACAACGGGGCCTGAAGAATCAAGTATGGCCTGGGGTGAGTAAGAGATGGTTGGTTCCTTCAACAGTAATTGGGAAGTTGAGAAGATGGAGGACTTGGGAGCAGAAGGAAAACGCTGTTGACACACCGTGTCTAAAGGACATCCAGTTTGAGATGTCCAAAGGGCAGCTGGTGATGTGGGAGCAGAGCTCAGGGCAGAGATGAGGCATGATGGCTAGCAGATAGATGAATGAATGAATCAGTGAATGAAAGGATGAATGAAGCACTTATGTGTAAAGAACTGTATTAAGCGTGAGGGTTACAATGAAAAAACCAGGGTATACCTCACTAGCAAGAAGCTCAAATTCTAATGGAGAGGAGAACCAAAGGGACCTAATAAAATCATCCAATGAGACTGAAGAGAGCCCAGGAAAGAGATGTGGAGGACACTCACAGAGTGTGGCTGTGACACTGATGAAAACCTAGCAAAGGAGAACCAAGAAAGAGTCACGTCACAAAAAGCCCAGGAGGAGAGGGCATCCAGGAGGTGACCAACCATGTCAAAGGCTACAGAGCAATCAGAAAGGATCAGGGTTCGAAAGCAACTACTTTTAAAGGCACCACATTTCCATGTACATTTTTTACAATTGCTGCCAGAGAAATTTTAGACTGGCCTCATCTATATGTGTTGATATATTTTTATAACTTTATCTAGTGGCCATTAACAAAGTGAATCAACACTTCCACAGACACCAAATTGTTTATCTTAGCTAACAAGTCCTCCTGCCGTCCCCATGTGGACAGGACACACTCGGCCCTTCCCAGCTCTACCCACCTCTGGGCCTTTCCTAACTGCCTGGGTACCCATTACTGCATGCATGAGCTGCCCACTGCTGTTCCACCACAGAGTCACGAATTCAGTCAGCCCCAGATCATCCAGACCACGGAGAAGGGCCGGTGCTGCTGCCAGGGGACCTGGGCCATCAGCAGACCCGTCGGCACCAGGGTGGAGTTCAGTCAGCCACTTCTCAAGCATCACAAACGAAGAGCATTTTTATTTTGCAAAGAAAAACAGGTACTTCAAAGCAAGGGATGGGAGGTGGGAGAAGAAGACAAAAGGAAAAGAGGAAAAGGTTAAAAAAAAGTTTCTTGTCCAGAAACCATTGATAATTACCAACTTAATTTTAGATTAAGTTAAGAGATCAAGCCCAGGATACGGCACCTAGAACATGAAAGAGCATCCCTGCAATCGGATGCTTCCCACTGAGTCTCTCATTAAAGCCTCCTACCAATCCTCAGTAGTAGCACTTAGTAGGTGCCAACCTACTAGCTACCAGGCATTGTTCTAGGTGCTAGGGATACAGTAACAAATGTGAACCACTGAGTGGAGGGGCAGAAATGGTGATCAAGATTTCGTGAGAAAGGAGGAACAAGGCCAGGAGGTGGAGAGCTCCCAGTGCCTAAGAGGAGGGTCTCTGTTTAATCCCAGAGCTGGGAGGGGAAGGAGCCATCTACAGAGGAAGAAATGGAGGCCAAGGACCTTGCTTCTAATCACTGCTCTGGGCCTGGCTGGGGCTTAGAATGCAAGAAGACACTCCTCATGGTATTTTACAGTGCAGTTGGCTGGTATGAGAGCAAAAGAATTAATCTCTTGGATTAAAAAGGAAACAAATTCAGATCAGCTACTCCCTCTGCCTCTGCGTCACCTTGGCAACCAGCCAGGCTAGGGCAACAAAGCATTCAGACCCCAGCACCTCCTTGGCTGGGCCTTTCAGGAGCCAAATAGCCTCCCTCCATCCTGAGGACTGAACCATCCAGGTGCTGCCAGGGCCACTCCATATTGGGCACTTTGCATCTGCCACAGAGGCAGGGGAAGGAGAATAAGGAGGCAGAGGGTTGAGGAGTGGGCAACTGCAGCCAAGGCCATGACAGGAGAAAACTAAGGTCCAGGGAAGTTAGGTGATTCCCAAGAAGTGATGCCGTTCACCCAGACCACTCAAATTTTTGGGTGTATACAGAAGTATTTCATGGCTCTCTCAACTGTCAAACACAAAGCCCTTAACCAAGCAGGTGTCATCCACCCAGAACCCCTGAGTTGGCACAGCTCACAGCTGGGTTCAGTTTAGCACCAGTTTTATGGGGAGAGTTGGCATGATGGGGGGCAGAGCAGACAACAAACTAGTCTACACCCATACTCATCTATCTTGGCAATGAATTGAAGGGGGCTGTAATTTTTTTCATAGTCATCCTCTTGTAAATATGTTTCATGAGTGCTAAAATACAAGATGACCAAAGGTCCCACAAAATGAAGTTTCACGAAGACTTATATGAACTGATGCTGAGTGAAGCGAGCAGAACCAGGAAAACATTGTACACAGTAACATGTATGATGACTGATTTTAATAGACTCAGCTCTTCTCAGCAATGCAAGGTCTTAAACAATTCCAAAAGACTCATGATGGAAATGATATCCACTTCCAGAGAACAGAACTATGGAGCCTGAATGCAGATCAAAGCAGACGGTTTTCTTTGTTTTGTTTTTTTCTTTCTCATGGTTCCTCCCATTTGTTCTAATTCTTCTATACAAAATGACTAAAGTGAAAAAAAATGAAGCTTCCTGTTGTCTATAAACACAACAAAATCAGCTCCTTCATTCACCTCTCTATATGGGACCATCCTTCCATGGAGCAGCAACTTCCTTTTGTCTTTGTTTGGTTTTGCTCCCAGTAAGAACGTGTCAAGATGGGGAATATCCAGTGCATCTATTAGAATGGTCACTCGTTGGCCAATGCACAAGGATCTCCTATTTAGAATGCACAGATGGAGTAAAAACTGTCGTCCTTAGACCTCTCTACCTCCTTTTCCTACCATTCTTTGATGACTATTCTGTACATTTGTCCCAAGAGACCCCACGGTCAAATGAGTCATCACCAAGGGATCAGCCAACTGCCAATGAGCCTCTCCATCCTTGGTTAAGCTAATCCCCTGAAATGTAGACAGGCTGGTGCCAGGTCAGGAATAGATGCCTTTCAATCACAGCGATCCCTACATACAGTGGCAAAGAATTACAGGACCCATGATTGCCACCACACTGGATGAGATGGCAAACAGGATAAGCATCTGCCAGAGTGCTGAAGAAATGTAATCAAACATACAGGATGCAGAAAGATGACATGAAGATCTTTGACATCATACTAGAATGTTCAACAGCTGAACACAGATACCAAGAGAACTGAAATGTGGATGCATGGATATTGGAAAGAAAGTCCTGGAAAAATAGAACAGAGGCTCCGTGTTTGGTAAGTGTCTGAAACACAAAGGTCTCCTGAAAGTATAGAGGGTGAATATTTATTTTAAATGAAAGTGAGTTGGGATCAATTTTATTTTGAGACAGTTAGCTGGAGGCCCCAAAAAGCAGCTGGGAGTACAGGAGACAATGGACATGGCAGTGAGAAAGTCTACCCACAAAGGTCAGGATACCATGCTCCTATGCAGGGCCAATGACTGAGGACACCCAACGCTGAGCACAGAACAAGGTCATGCAGCCTTGGCCTGGGCCCAGGCCTTATGACCAGGACTGCCTGGCACGATGCACCAGTCACAGCACTGAGAAAGCCAAAGACTCATTAAAGGTGGGGAACAAGCAAGGAGTCCTAGGTGACCAAGCATGGAGGTGATCCCATGGGCCTCATCCCCACCATGCCCAGCAGGACAAAGAATCCTTGACTTTGGAGTCCAAAGACCCAGGTTCAAATCTTGGCTCTTCTGCTCCTTGGAACAAGTCGCCTAACCTCCCTGGGCCTCAGTTCTCTCATCTATAAAATGAGGAGGTTGGACTTACTCCATGGTCTTTAAAATCCTTTCTGGCTCTGAATTTATGATCCTACGATGCTTAAGACAGATGAAAATATAAGCCTCCTTTTCAGTGGTCATCAGGAATACTGACCCAGAGCAAATGTTTTTGCCTTGAAGGAAAGTTTGAGAAGGGAATGGAAGCTAGTGGTAGGTGGCAGGATTCCCTGTGGGTGCTTGGCTCTGGGAAGGAGGCAGCAAGGGAGATGGGGGGGGGGGGGGGTTCCTTGCACTCCTGGGGCTGGGACTGCCCCTCAGGTCATGACTGCTAGCAGCTTTCTCCCTCTGCCTGCTTGGCTTGGCCCCGGCTCCTGAGGCTGCCAGGCTACTGGGGTTTGGTGCCAACTTCATGTCCCCCAGGAACAGACTGAGTCATTTCCCACAGATCACAAAGCAGCAATGAGGCCACTGCCCTCCTTTGGAAAAGAACTCCAGTTCTGTAGGGTTCTTCCTGCTCTGTAATCGAGGCCAGTGACGAAAAGGGGGGCCTGGGGAGAGAGACTATTTGGATTTGCTTGGTGAGGTTTCCTTTGACCAAGGTGGCACTCGAGGCCACTTCAGCCTGGCACCAGGCTCCAGGGGAAACCTTCCAGCAGGAAGGGTAACAGTAAGAAGGAAAGCAGGGTCTCCTCACCCGGAGGCTGCCACTGCAGGAGCAATACCAAGGGTTTCTAGAAGCTTTAACACACAAGGCTTGGGAGTGATAACCAGAGAAAGTATTAAGCCTCTTCCCTAATTAAGGGGGCAGTGGATGATAGAGTTGGGAAAAGTCCATTTCCCCAAAGCAAAATGGATTGCAACTAATGCCTGTCCCTGGCACTGCTCATTTGCCCCCTTCAAGAGAAAAGGCTTGTTGAAAGACCCTTCAGAGAAGAGGCAAGGGGAGGAGGGCAATTTCCACCTTCTCTGGACTGGGCAGGTCACAGGGGACCGGTCAGAGGAGAAAAGGGGTCACAATGGTCTGTCAGAGCTCTGTCATGGGCTGAACATCGTCTGGTCCTGCTCATACCAACTGCTTACTTAACACAACAGATGTGAAGACGTTATATTTTCCTAGTGGTTTGAGTTTTAAAAATTTTCAGCTTAAAAAATCATTGTATTGGCTATGACTCAGAGCCCACTGGGACATTTAGCCTCTCAGGGGGCCCCAGACTGGGCACAGCAGGTGCACACATTAGCATTGCTAGGAGGGTCCCTACATCGGAGAAAGCCTACATCCAGCCCAGAAACAGAAACCAAGAAAACCAAGCCAGGGCTGCCCCTCCACTTCCCCACCTCCACCCCCCATGGATTCTTGGGAGAAAAGGTCAATTGAAGGATCTAAGAGAATTCATTCAATGCAGCATCTCATCTGTGCCAGGCACGGGGGTACAATGACAAAAATATCATCATTGCCGTCATGCTTATATCCTAATGGAGTAAAGTACAACATACACAGATAAGTCATTGTAAAAAATAAGCAAAATAAATGCCAAGGAATGAGGGGGAAGGGGAAGGGAAGTGGGGAGATCACCAATACATGGGGACAGCGAGGAAGGAAGGCCTCCTAGGGGAGGTGGCCCACGAGGCCAGCCTTGAAGGGAGCTGGGGCCTAAGAAGTCGGAGGAAGGAGGGACAGCATCCTGGGCACAGGGCTGGGGAAGACCAAGAAAGCCCTGCTCAGAGGATGGTCCAAAGGGTTTTTAATAGCAAAGTGAGATGGTGAGATCTATGTCCTAGGAAACTGACTTTGGCTGCTGCACTGGAGAAGGAGGAGGATGGAAGGAAGAAGCCCCATTAGGAAACTGGCTAAATCCCCCCTTTCCTCCCTTCCCAGTCAAGGACCTAGAAAAAGCCCTGACTGCTCCTCACCTCTTTCCCCTCCCCCTCAGTACTTCCCGCCTGCCACTGCTGGATCACAATGAGTCCCCGGGGGTTCTGTCCTGGGTCTGCTTTTTTCTCTGGGCCCCTCTGAGTGACTCATCTCTCCATGTTCCATCTGGATGCCGCCCGGCTCTCTTTTCCAGAGCTGCAAGCAGTCCTACATCTCCAGCCCTGCCCAAAACTCCACCTTCTTATTTTCCCTTAAATCCCACCCCCTTCTTCAATCTCTGCCATTACTGACAAGGGCATTGGCACCCTTCCAATCACCCAGGTTCACCATCTCAGAGCCCTTCTTCAGTCTTCAGTCTCCCTCAATTTGGTGGAATCTGATTTCACAATGACTCTACAGCCCTATCACCTCCAGTCTCACACCTGGTCTATTTTAATAGCCTCCTCGTTGGTCCCACAACCTCCTCAACTGTCCAAGTGATCTTCCTACAACCCAGCTCTGATCATGTCACTCTCCTGCTCAAGAAGCTCCCATGGCTTCCTACTAGGATAAAAGACAAACTCCTCAGTTTGGCACTGAAAATCCTTCAGAGGCTCTGCTGTATCTTTGCAGACAGACATCACATCATTCTGCCCCCACCAATATTCTAGCCAAAATGCTTCACTTGCTATTGGCTGTATACCATGTTATGTATCTCCCGCCTCCAAGCCTTTGCCCAAGCAGTATCCCATGCCTAGAATGGCTTCCCTGCTCACCTCTGCCTCATAGAAGCCCGAGCTTTGTTCCAGGTTCAACTCAAGGGCCACCTCCCATAAAAGGTCTAGCCTAAAGCTCCCAGCTGCTACTGTGCTTCCCCCCAAAATTATGTCTACTCTGTATTTTGTATTGACATCTCTGTGTACGTTACATCTCCCAGGGGAGATGTGAGTTCTTGAAGGGCTAGACTGATTTTGCCTTCCCTGTTCCTATGCGTAGGTGCTTACCAATGGCTGCCTAATTAAAAAGTCAAGCATGCCCCTGAGGTTCTCGGCTCAGTGGCCATGAGCAAGGTGGCCTTCACAGAAAGCAAGGAATTAGCCCTGTCTGAAGAACCAGGTGGGGGACAGATGTCCAACAGGGAGCTGGTAGTGCAGGTCTGGGGGTCAGGAGAGACATCAGGGTTGAATGTCCAGCTTTGAGAATCAACGGGGTAAAGATGAGATCACGAAGAGAAAGGAAGAGCAGAGAGGATACAGGAGGATGCCAGGAGACTCGGGGAGTGCCCAAGCCAAGGAACAAGAGTAACTGAGCCTGAGAAGGATCAGTCAAAAGTTGGAGAAAACAAGAAGCAACAAGTGTCACAGAAGGCCCAGGAGGAGGGGAGGGAGATCAGGGGCATCAAAAGCATCAGAGCTGTCCAGCAAGAGGAGACCTGAGAACAGCTGCCTGGACCTGGCTGGGTAAAGCAGGAGAGCGACATCTCTGTGTGCGGGAGGGGCAGAGGCCAGACTGATGAGGAAGCCGAGGGGGCACCTAGAGACCACTTTCTCTGAGTGTGGCTATGAAAAGAAGTAACATAACCACAGGATCAAGTGAAGATTTCTTTTAAAAAAAAAAGACCAGTGAGGAAGTGATAGAGGAAGGGTCAGAATTTGGAACTAAAAAATAAATTTTTTTTTTTAAAAAACAAAAAACTCCAAAAGGTAAGGTTCTGCTGAGCCCGTACTCCAAGGTACTCAACGATTAAAAGTCCAGTCTCAGATATATATATAGAGAGAGAGAGAGATATAGATATATAGATATAGATATAGATATAGATATACACCTTATTATTGATAATAGCACTTTCTATGGTAGCAAAGACCTGGAAACAAGTGGATATGTCTAAACTAACAGACGTACATCAGTAGAGTAGAATATTACTGTGCTTCAATCGGGGGCTATAATGAATACAAAGAAGCATGAGAAAGCTTATCTGAACAGACATAAAGTGAATCCAAGCCAAAAACAGTATCAATGGGGAGAAGACATTGACAAGTAACAGCAATAAAACAATCCAAACCAAACACTGCAAAATTATAACCGCCAATCCGGCCCCAAAGAGGAGCTACAAAAAGCCGTCTCTCCCACCGCCTGGAGAAACTTGCCATCAGACTTCTCTGACTGGAGAAGGGGGCTTAGTTTTGCTGAGCTTTTTCTCTCTTCTTTTTTTTAAAAAAGATACTGTATTCTTAATTATAAAGTTAGCTCCCTGGGAACAGGTGGGGAAGGGTTACAGTAAGAAATGTAGGTGACATAAAAATAGAAGCAACCAATGAGATTTTTTTTTAATTGGGTTATAAATGAGACTGAGGGACTACTGGAAAGAGACAAGCTCACAGAAGAGAAAGGAAGGAAAGAGATCAGAGGCCACAGGAGATGGGTAGGCCTGGGCATGAGAAACACTCTTCTACTCAGAGACTGGATGACGGGAGGAGAGGATATATGGAGAAGTAGACGAGGCTTTAAAATATGAAATATGGGAGATGAGGGAGCTTGCTGGGAAGGATGGCCTCCATTTTCTACGCCAAAAAGGACCAGAGGGCCTCTGACCCAAACCTGCCCACCACCCCAAACACCCACTGAGGCAAATGTATACCAGTGAGGGCACAGCAGAAAAGCATGATGACAAAACAGCCCAAATGAACAGACCAGACACACGCCCCAAGCACCACACTGGGCAAACTCAGGCCACCCTTCCCCCAAAGTGGGCTTCAATAAAATCAATGGGTTAGGAACACGTGCTTTTTCTTATGATCATTAGAAAGTATGGCAACGATGAGGAACATAATGAAGAGAAAAATTAATGAGGAATCTTTATCTGAATGGAAAAAAACATAACTACAAACTGCCAACTGAGTCTATAACGGGGAGTCTGAACAAGGGATTTCCGTCTTCCTCAGGGCGAGATACCTGGGGCACTCTCTATCTGCTGAGGGTTAGAAGGGATGGATTTCTATTGAAATCCTTTGAGGGTTCTATCAGTCTGAAAGAATTACCAGGCATAAGCAGTCTTGGCAGTTAAAAGGGTTTAATACGCTTGTCAGCGGGCAGGAGAAAATTAAGGGGAATCCTCCTGCGAAGTGTGGAGATTGGGGGTACAGATTATATAGTAACAAAGTCATACAGAGGTGGAGTTAGGGAGGAGCACCCAGCCCGGCTGCCCTGAAAGGTCCCCCTTTGATAAGGTGGAGTTCTGTTGTTAGGAGTTATCTTACAGCTGGCCACTAGAACAAAAGGGGCTAATCCTTTCTCTAACTAAGGAATCCTTTTAAGAATTCATAGGTGTGACTTATAGTTAACGAGCTTCAGGGAAGATACTTACAGGCTGGGGGAGGGGGAAGGGACAGAGTTAACAACTTACAGCTGGGTGGGGGAGGAAGGTGACTTTCCACAGGCCGATGTCACAAGCTGATATCACATACCCAGGTGCCAGAACACATATGAGATTCAAGACAAAGTCACCCCAAAATATTACAAAGGTACCTCAGCACTCCCTTCATATCCATGGTCACTCAGCTGCATAAGCTGTATAGCCTATTAGTTAATCACATTCACTAGTTCAGGGGACAAGTCAGCACCCTGAATTTCAAAGAAAATACATGCACAGAAATAAAGACCAACAGACAGGGCTCTGACTGCCTGAATCAACCATACACTTTACATCCATCCCTGAATTGAGAAAACATTTACATCTGAACAGCTGGGGAGCTCTGAACGTATAGGTCACTCAGAATCTAAATCAGGCAAGATCCTTCTCAAGTGAGCCGGAAAGCAAGACACCAACTCAGAGTACATATACACTTCTCAGAGCCAGAAGGCATCACAATCTCACAACCCTCCCGACTCAGAGCCTAATTAGAAATTAGCAAAAGGTGTGAAAGCCGTCCTACTAACAAGCCCCCCCTAAGCAAGATTCCCTTAATGGGCTCTACATGAGGCCTATGAGGGGAGGTCTTAAATCACATTAACAGTACATCTATAAAGAATGACCTACTGCGTTAATAAATAAATGTTAGCTCACCCCAGAAGCATGTCTTCTTTTTTTTTCCATTTTAAACTTTTAATAGTTTGCTCCTTAAAGTCAGTCAGCTTAGGAGGAATTCATTCTAATTCATATGAGTTTTTGACAGAAACTTTAAAAAGTTCCTTACTTGCTATGATAAGAAAATACAAGTGCAAATAATCACTGTGAAACCCACTGCTTTTCTCCAGTGTGATGCTGAAAACATTCATTAGCACAATAAGGAAAAGAAGCAAACAAATGGGTCATATCAATGACAGGCCAGCTACTGTCACTAAGCTTTGATGAGGTTTTCCTTAATGGGCACTTAAGAAAGGGTTTTTATTATCCGAAGCCTTGTTAGCTGGGAGAGAAGCCGAGGCCGAGGGCAGAAGGGAGAGTGAAGGGAGGAAATGGGGTCAGCACAAGAAAGAAATGGCCATTTCCAGATCTGGCTACAAGCAGAGTTTTTAGAAATGGCTGGAAGCTCAGACCCCATCCCCACTGCCATCACCAGGGCTTCCAAGACCCTACATCCCACTGTGACAGCCCAAAAGGAGCCAGAAGGCAGGGAACAGCCCGGGGATTCGAGCAGCCCAGTCAGGAAGGGGAAGGGGGAAGGCAACAAAGCTTGCAAAGGATTGCTGAGGTCTGTCAATTCAAACTGTTTCTGTTGCTGTAAAAGCTCAGAACTTTTGGTGCTTACTTCCTATGGCAGAAGGAAGTGTGACATGAATTCATCACATTTGAAGCATCCTGTCACACTGAACATGTACCTCTAGTTTCCTGAAATCTAAAAACGCAGCAGCCCCACAACACAGTGAGTGTTTAATCAATGCTTTCTGAAGGCCTGCCTTTCATATGCAAAATAGTCCCGGTAATACCTCACAGAGCTGCCCTTACCGGAGTGATGGGAGGCTCAAGGGGACTTGGAATACAAAGCTCCAGGCAGCCGGTCGAACCCAGCCCTCGGAATGGGATCCTAGTCATTTACAGCACTTGTCAGCTGGTGAAAAGCCTCAGGGCCTGGGGGCAGAAGCACCTCCTGGCCCAGCCCCACTTGTCCTTCACACACAGACACCCCCATCACCACCACCACCTCTAGAAAGCACAAGAAGAAAACTGTCGCATTGTACTATCAGTCAAAATTCACACTGAATACAAGTGAAGGCCTCTGGACCCCACCCCCCTATCCTCCCTTCTCCATTCTAAAATCAGAGACAGAATCCTAAACTGTTAGAGCTGGATGGATCATGATGGTCAGCAGACCTGCCCAAGCCACCTGTACTGAGCAGCAGAGGCAAGATCTGAACCCAGGTCTTGCAACTTCGGCTCAGAGCTCACTGCACCATGTGACCTGCTGCCAAGCACTTGCACTTTTCACATCGAGGCATCCCCCTAATGCCATGGCAGAGATTACTACATCCGTTTCATAGACAAAAAAGCCAGGCCCAGAGCCACCCCAATGCTCACTAGAGATGAGATCTCTTGTAAAAGCTTCCAGGAAAGTGGGCAGGTGCCCTGTGGAAGGTCTGTAGGAACTCGTGGACAAGATCCCACAGCCCAGTCAGGTGCCATGGGCAGGTAGCCCAGGAGTACAGAAGGAGGGAACATGGCTCAGACCCCTCCAAGTTCCAGAGGCAGAGAACAAAGGCATTGGCCAATGGGAGGGTTCCAACATACCCCACAGCACACAAAAGCTGAGAATGCAGGGAACAGGCCTAGGTTCAAATCCCAGCTCTGACAAAGCTCCAGACAAGGCCTCAATTTGCTCCTCCTGAGATGGATGTGAGGAAAGGGGCTGGAAGCCCTGCAGGTGCATGTGTGACACCTGTCATTACTGCTGTGACCACACCCCAGAAATAGGCACTATCATCATGGCGACAAGGCCATCCGAAGCATGTTTGGTCAGGGATTCTACAGTGCCTATCATCTTCCTGGGGTGAACATGCAGAAAATCAATTAAAATGTTAAATGATTAGCAGCTAAAGGAATGAAAATCATAGACGGGCAGAGCTGAAAGGGTCCTGCACGACTGGAGAGCATTGGACCTGGAGTTACAAAGACTCGAGTTCAGATGTCGCCTCAGCCATGACAAGCTGTGTGACCCTGAGCAAATCACTTAACTGCTCTTTACCTCAGTTAGTTCATCCATAATATGGGGGTAATAATAGCACCCCCCCCAGTACTGTAAGGATCAAATGAGATAAATACGTATGTGCTCTGTCAACCTTAAGAGCCATGTACATGTCACCTATCCTTACGATCATCATCACTATTGAAGAGATTTTCTAGGTCCTCAGAAAGAGACAAGCAAGGAAAACGTGCCCTAAATGTAGTGATTTTTAGAAACGTAAAGAGCAAAGACGATATTTGGATCTACATCAGACCTCAGAACCACGATTTCTTGTTACATCAAGTGTGTTTGTCTTCAGACAATTTATGGGGCTTGGCCATTGTTGTACAGTATTCGAGGAACCCAGGGAAACCAAAGGAAGGGGCTCCCAGGTCACTGGGGAGACAGCGTCTGGCTGACAAGCCCAACTGCTCCTTATTAGCGCTAAGTAAGACCCCTCCTCCCATGTGCTCAGCATTCCAAGCCATTTTGGAGAAAGCCGTTGGTTCATTGCTCAAAGAACACAGACTACCCACCTGGGTATCACACCCAGGGGCAGATACAAAGCCAGAAGCATCCCAGCCAGACCTCGAACCCAGGGCACTCTCCTTGCATGTGCATTGACTGGGACACTTTTCAGCTGTTTCCAGATCAGGTCACTGTGAGGGCCTCCTACCTGATGTATATGACCGGATGCTGAGTTAAGTGAGGAGAACCAGGAGTACATTGTACACAGTAAAGGCAGCATTGTGCGATGACCATCTATGACAGACTTAGTTCTTCTCAGCAATAGTGATTCAAGATGATTCCATAAGGTTCGTGATAGAAAATGCTAACCACATCCAGAGAAGGGACTACGGAGTCTGAATGCAGAAGGAAGCACACTATTTTCACTTTTTGGTGGCTTTTCTCTTTTGCTCTATTTCTTTTTTTTAAATTAAATTGGTTTATTTACTTTTAGTTTACAACATTCAGTTCCACAGTCCCTTGAGTTTCAGATATTCTCCCTCTCCCTCTCCCTCCCCCCCATCATGGCGGCATGCACTTGAATACAGGATCTACAGATATCTTCACACTAATCATTAGTCAGGTTGTAAAGAGGGATTGTAACTGATGGAATGATCAGTGGGAAAGAGAAACAGAACAAAACAAGAAAAAGAAACAGAGCAAGTAGTTTGTTTTAATCTGTGCTCAGACTCTTCGTCTCCTTCTCTGGATGTGGATATCTCCTTCAATCATGAGTCTTTTGGAGTTGTCCTGTAACCTTGTATTGCTGACAGGAGCCCAGTCTATTGAGGTTAGTCATCACACGTTCGTTGTGTCTGTGATTGTGTACAGATTTCTCTGGGTTCTGCTCTTCTCACTCAGCAGCAATTTATATAAGTCTCTCCAGGTTATTATGAAGTCTGCCTGCTCTTCATTTCTTATAACACAGTAGTATTTCATTACATTCATGTACCACAACTTGTTCAGCCATTTCCCAATTGATGGGCATCTGCTTGTTTTCCAATTCTTTGCCACCACAAAAAGGGCTGCTATAAATATTTTTGTACATACAGGTCCTCTTCCCACTTCTCTGATTTCTTTGGGATATAACCCTAGAAGTGGTATTGCTGGGTCAAAGGGTACTTATTTATAGCCCTTTGGGCATAGTTCCAGATTGCTCTCCAGAATGGCTGGATCAGTTCACAACTCCACCAACAATGCATTAGTGTTCCAATTTTTCTACACCCTCTCCAGCATTTGTCATTTTCCTGTTTTGTCATCTTAGCCAATCTGATTGGTGAGATGTGGTACCTCAGAGTTGTTTTGATTTGCATTTCTCTAATCACTAGTGATTTGGAACATTTTTTCATATGCTTATAGATGTCTTTACTTTCATCTTCTGAAAACTGCCTGTTCATATCCTTTGACCATTTATCAATTAGGGAGTGTCCTATTTCTTCTTTCACAACATGACTAATGTGGAAATATGTCTACATGATTACACGAGTATAACCTGCATCAGACTGCTGGCTGTCTTGGGGAAGGGAGACAGGAAGGAGGGAGGGAGGGAGAAAAAATCTGGAACTCAAAATCTTAAAAAAATGATTGTTGAAAAGCATCTTTACATATAATTGGAAAGAATAAAATAACCATTTACAAAATAAATAAATCAAACCATCTCTGCCCTCAAGGAGCTTACACATTTGGGGGATGATATTTACAACAGAAGAGGCAGCTAGACAGCCAGTGGAGAGGGCACAGGACCCAGAGTCAGGAAAGCTCTGAATTCAAATCCAGCCTCAGCACTTACTGTGTGACCCAGGGCAAGTCACTTAACCACTCCGGACCTCCGTTTCCTCATCAGTAAAAGAGGATAATTAATAACAATTCCTCCATCTCAGGGCTGCTGTGAGGATTAAAGGAAATAATATTTCTAAAGCACTCTGCAAACTTTAAGTGCTGGCCAGCTCTTATGTAAGGCCACACAATAAATACAAGCTCATTTCTGGGGGGATGAAGCAAGGCCTCTTTAAGCTTCCCTCCCCTAATTGCTGCTGGACCTCTTACTGTACGTACTGTAGAGTACAGTCTAATCTCATTCCTTTGAGGACAAGCAGCTGTTTCCTCCTCTGAGCCTCCGGGGCCCTCTTCAGCCAAGGATGCCCCAGCCAGCATCTTCTTTGACTTCAGAGTAGCACCCTCGTCCTGTTCTTCTCTGGGTAACATTCATCCACTGCCCAGTTTCCTGCCCAAGGGTCAAGCTTGCTTTTCTCCACTTTAGCTCCTTTTCCCCCCCATGAAGCCCAGCTTCTGTTTTCCTTTTAAGAACCATTCACTGTTTCTGAAAATTAGGCCTTCTGGAGTCCTTCCCCTTTTCTTCTAAAAGCAGGACCAACCCACCCCTGGCAAACAACTATTGGGCCACTTCACTGTGGCAGAAATACCAAGAGCAGCCACTCAGAGCAAGGAACCAAGAATGCTTCCCTGGCTTTGGAGGCTCCTTCCTCCACAAGGCTCTCCCAATCTGCGCCACACAAAGGGTTCCCATCTACCATTTTCCTAAGAAACTCTGCCTGGCCCTTCCTTGGCTATGTGTCTCATTCTCCAGGTATCCCAGTCACACAGATATCCCCTCCTGCTGGGTCCTGAGTTCCTGGACGGCAGACAGGAGAGTAATTCCCAAGCCCCAGCACCCAGCAGGACAGTGTATATGAAACATTTTAAAATCACAAAGACCTTAAATCATTCAAGCAGAGGCCTCAGTTCAGGTTAGACAACACTGCTGGCGCTTACTCTTTAAATGCCCAATTTAGATGGTTTTAATTATGCTAACAAACAATTACTAGATGAAGAAGCAGAAACAAAAGTCAAAGCAAGCTCCAAAGTGGTTGGTTTTTGAACCTACATAATACTGGGTTTTAATTCAAAGACACCAAAGGCAAGCACACAGGTTCAGGGGTATCCACTCTCCTGGACAGTACCTAAGGGTGCCTGATAATCCAGGCCTTTGTGGGTGGCAGTTACCTACTCTGATAAACCTTGGGAAGTTCTCCATTAAGTCATCAAAACATGCCCCAGGGAGACAAGAGAACTGCAGGTCTTTATCGTCATCAGGTAGGCAGCTAAGGGGCCTGGGAGAGAGTGTGGGGCTTAGCCTCAGGAAGACTCAAGGGTAAACCCTACAGTTAGCAGTTAGCGGTGTGACCCTAGGCAAGTCACCTAACCTCCCCGCCCCACCGGTAAAAGGGAGATCACTCTGGCCTCCCACAAAGATGGTAAAGTTAGAGTGTTTTACAACCTGAGAGCTCTATGTAATGGCTTCCATTAATGTCGTCATTACTACTCCACCCTTGTCCCTTGGATCCAAGTCCAGATCCAAGTGAGAGGGGAATTTACTAAAATGTCATGCCCTGGGCTGGCTGCACTCAGCCTCTTTGCAGCTGTGGAGGGGGCACCTAACACAGCCCAAACCCTCCTAGCTCTCAGGGCTGCTGTGGGGGGATGGGCACCCACTGGACCAACCGAAACTCAGTCTGATGGGAAACACCTGTATCATCAGCCACTGATTCATCAAGCATTTGGGAAGGGACTTACAACAGAAGAATGAGTTCCTGCTGGAATTGGGGGAAAGGGAAAGAGGGCAACAGAGAAACAAGAAGTAAACATGATATAAACTCTGGTAGATACAAAGTAACTTCAGAGAATGGGGCCAGAATGAAGAGCACTTACAGCTGAGGGAGGGGAAAAAACACAATCATCTTATTTACACAGCAATTTAAAGTCTGCAAAGGCTGAACATGTCATCTCATTGGATCCTCTCAACTATCTTGGGAGGCGGGCGCCATTTGTATGCCCATTTTACGGAAGAGGAAACTGAGGCTGCTGGAGGTAAAGTGACTTGGTCAGAGTCTCGAAGCCAGTAAGGGTCTGAGTTCCCAGTCACCTCACTGCCTCTAAGATAGGCTCAGGCTGTCAGTGGCTGCAGCAGACATGAGCCTGGCAAGGGCCTGGGGGCTTCAGAGGGTGAAGATGAGGAGGGAGAGCTTCTAGGCATGGGCAACAACAGCCTGGGAGATGGTCGGCCTGCCTTCCTCACCTGGGGACCAGCAGGCAGCTGGTTTGGGATGACTCTCACCACCCTCAAAATACTACATGAATGGGAGCTGGCATGGACAGCCACAACACTGGGAAAATACGTAGAGTCAGATGGGGCGTCCGCAGACCTTCCCTGTGCCTCCCGTCCTCTTTGCAGGACCTGGAGTGCATACAGACCAGAAATGCTTAAGGAAACACAGTCTCTGCCTTCACAGAACTCCTACCATGTGGCTGGGGTGAGCCCAGATTTTTACACAAAGAACTCTGTGCCCAGAGACTGGTGAGAGCCACTGGCAAGGTCCTGAGTGAAAGTATGGTGGGCAGCACTTGGGAGTCACTTTAAAAAGCCAGGGAGGCCTTTTAACAGCCCCCCACTGGAGCAGGGGAAAGAAGCAATCACCAACTCAGGAAAGCCAACAACTGAGAAAGAAAGCAGTTACCAGAAAATACTAGCTGATCATTTTTGTAATGACTCCTTGTATTCATTCTGTTAAAATAGCAGGAAAATGCTACAGCCCCAGTTTCGTTGAAGGAACAAGGGGGGAGGGGAGCGAGGGATGACATTCTATTAAGTGTGCTGGCCTCAGGGTCAGCTGCCGGCTCCATCACTTCCTCCACTGTGGTGTCTCCGAGCTTCACCGTTCCCCTAGATCCTCTGCTCCAGAAGCTACAGAGGCACTCTATGTCAGAAGTTGTCCTCAGTTTGGCGCACACACACACACACACACACACACACACACACACACACACACACACACACTCTCTCTCTCTCTCTCTCTCTCTCTCTCTCTCTCTCTCTCTCTCTCTCTCTCTCCCCGACACACTGGCCTGCCCCAAGCTTCTCAATCCATCACATTCCATGCCCTCCCTTCTGGCCTTTACCCCAAGAGGCTTCCCTGATCCCCAAGCTCTTGGTGCTGTTCCCCACCATTAGGCCCAGATGGCTGTGGAGGAGAAAGTGAGGCTGGTGACTGTGCACAACCCAAACTCACTTAAATCCAATTCACTTGCTGGTCACATCATCACCTCCCTCATGCCCCCGTCCTCTTGGAAAACAAAGAACAAACGACAATCCCACCAGGACTGACTCTGGATCCCTAGACGATGCCAGTCTGCATCCTCTGTTACCAGGGAACAGGTGGCTCTTTCCCACCCCATGGCTGATGGGCATCGGCTGTTCCACATTGGTCCTTGGTACCTAGTATGTGCCTCGGACTTTTCTACAGGCTTCCTGTTAATCATGGAGTGGGCCTTCGATTGGCTTGGAGATGACCAGAAGGAAACTTTCTCAACCACTCAATGAGTATGACAATGGAGGCATTATCACTATTCCCATTTTCCAGATGAGGAGACTAAAGGAGGAGATTGGCAAGGTGTAGGAGTCCACGGCTGATAAGGGCTAGACTTGGAATCTCCTGACTTGGGAAGGACTCTTCCAAGGTGTCTAGACTGGGAAGATCCTGAGTCAGAACCAAATCACTGAAAGGCAGAGCTGACAGGGAGAGGCTCTCTAGCCTTAATGCTCTCATTTGACCACGGAGGTAGCTGGGCTCCAGACAAAGTCAAGTGCATGACAGACCAACGATGAGAACCTGGGGACCCCAGAGTCTGTCTGGGACTCCAGTTCCACCCCACCATGCTGTCTGGTCATCCATCAGTCCCTCTGTTTCCCCTCCTGGGGCTAGAAGAGAAGGAAGGCAGACCGCCAGAGGAAGAACCCTCGAATTGAGTCCTTTTTCATAAAGAAATGTCTACCAAGGCAGAAAGTTAGAAGCCGGGTAACAATCTTCAAAAACATCTTATCTGACTAGTGACTGATTCACACTGAACCCTTATAAACCAGAGACTGCAGAAAT
The DNA here is from genome assembly GCA_028627135.1 of Pseudochirops cupreus. Lineage (NCBI taxonomy): Eukaryota > Metazoa > Chordata > Mammalia > Diprotodontia > Pseudocheiridae > Pseudochirops > Pseudochirops cupreus. The sequence continues at coordinate 23,492,517 of CM053584.1, read as the reverse complement.
GTGTCCTGCTGATATTCAATGCCACTCTGCAGGACACAGAGAGAGAATAGATGCGAGCACCACTTCATCCCTGCCCGTGGGAAATGTTTCTGTAGCGCACAGAGCAAAAACCTTCCTTTAAACTACCAGGCACTGAATAGTGAGCGACACAAGGCTAGAGATGAACCAGGGGCATCCCCACAGTCTAAGAACACGAGGTTTGTCTGCTGACTCCTCTCTGGGCACCTCGGAAGCCAAACAACCTAAAATTAGCTCCAGCTCTAGCAGGAAGATGAAACAAAGTGCTCTCCAAAGTGAAATCAAGCACCAACCAGACCATCCAAGAGGCAACCCTGGGAAATGATGAAGAGTGCTGAATCTGGAGAGCAAGGACCTAGGTTCAAATCCTGACTCTGCTATTTCTCAGCCAAGAGTCCATGGACAAGTCATTTAACCTCCATAGGCCTAGAAGATGCACTACAGCACATCCATCAGGTCCCTCCCTGCTCTCTGATCCTATGTCCTGATCTTAATGACCTCCTCATTCTATAGATGAGGATAGAAAGGCCTTACAATCGATCAAGTTCAAAGGACTGGTGTTTCTTAGGGTGAATGTTCCTCCTTCCACAGACTAATATCTCTTCGAGACTTAGTAGATGGCGTAAAATGCTGCTAGAGCTGACCTTCTGGTGATGAGAACACCCTTCTCCTCTTTAAGTAGACTGAGGGAGGCCTTCCCTCCTTGGTAGGTGGGACCTGCCACTCAGTCCCAAGGGGCAGAACCAAGGGGACCCACAGGGCAGCACGCGATTCCCAAGTCTATGTCACTGACAGCATTCTTATGGCATATGATTGCCTACAAAACTGCACAAGATGAAGTGAGTGTGGATGTGTTCAGAATGCAGAAGTGACCAACAAACAGGACAATCATCACCACCTCTCCCTGAGCACAACTTTTCAAAACGACCACTGGAAAATAAAAGCTTCACCCTGCCAGCAGCATTCTTATTAAATGAACATTTAAGGCAGTGACTGCATTTTTGAAAGAAAGGGCTAAAGGCTACAGAGGACTTGGTCCTCCAACTCGAAGAGACACTTACAAATACCTGTGACCTGAAAGGGGCCACGGAGGCTGATTTCTAGTCCTTCAGGAACTACCCAAACACATCCAACCTAAAGCCCTGGTCAAGAGAGCGAGGCTGGGCTTGTGCTTCTGCCCCAGTCCAGGAGGGCTCCTTGCAAAAGCCCTTCCTCGGTCTCCTATTAGCTCGGACAGGGAGGCCCACTGGCTCAGGACAACGGCATTCCTATCTCCTGACAGGTAGTTACAAATAACACGCCTCACCCACCCGGCAACGGGGCCTGTATCTCAGCACCAGCCCTTAGCAGGAGCCAACAAATCCCACAAAAAGTGAGGGTCACTTCAGTGTTTGAGCTGAAGACTGAAAGACTGTGGAGAGGTCCAAGTCAGAAGTCACAAGCTGAGAAGGATGGTGGCTGAAGAGAACAACATTGCCTGCCTTTATGGAAGGATGGGACTCGAATCCAGAGTGGGGGCTGTCAAGGACCAGCACTAAGAGCTTTCTCTGGGCTAGACACTGAAAGGAAGAGACCTGTGGGGTGGGGATGAGGGGCACGAAAGCCAGCTGGAGGGACCGATTCTAGGGGGAAGGTAATGGAGGCTGGGTGGAAGAACTCTCCTCCCAAGTCAGAAGCCCTTGTCTCCCAGGTACATACAAGGAGACTGCGGATTCAGCTCCAAGAGCCTCTCCCATTTTACAGAACAATGACCCTGAGGTGGCTCTGATTGCTCCGAGGTGGGGGTTCCCAAGTGGGTGATGTGAGATGCTGGGGGGGAGGGGCTGGACTAGCAGTAGAGCCTCAGGTTACCCACTAGCTGGGGCTCAGTTTCCTTGCCTGTAATTTAAGGGGGCAGGAGGAGATGTGCACTTATTAAGTGCCTACAGTGTGCTTGTGCTTATCAGGGTGACTCCAGGCATTGTGTTGAGCCCTGGGGATACCGAGGCAGGCCAGAAACAGTCGTGGGGGGGGTGTTGCTGGGACTGCCCCACTCCAGCTCTATGACTTCTATCCATGACCTTAGGAAGAAGTGGGGATTCAGGATGCAAGGAGGTTGCCATGGGCCACCTTATCTCCTGCCTCAGTTTCCCCTCTGCAGGGGGGGGGTTGGGCGGCCCACCCTGTCCCCTCGCACCCTAAATGAATGACTCTGGGGTGGGGGCGCCCTTGGCACCCACCACGCCCCTTCGCCCCTGCCTCAGTTTCCCCTCTGCAGGGGAGGGGCTTGGGCGGCCCACCCTCTCCGCTCGCAGCCTAAGGGGACGCCTGGGGGGCAGGCCCAGGCCCCTGAGCCCAGCAGCGGCCCGGAAGGCCGGGGTCCCAGAGGGAGGCCGAGCCGCGCCGCTCTGGGCGGGTGGGGCTCGGGGCGGGACAGTTGAACTCGGCCGAGGGAGCTCGGGTCAGGTCGGGGCGGGACGGGACGGCTCGGGCGCGCTCGGCTCGGCTCGGGACGCGACGGTTAGGCCGAAGTGGGGGGTGAGGGGGGGGCCGCGGGCGCTCGCGCGGGCACGGGGGCGGGAGCGCGCGGGGCGGGGGCGCGCCCGGCCAGCCCGCGTTGTTACCTGGGTCAGGGAGAGCTGGGCCGCCGAAGCCATGGTGTTTCCATCATGCACGGCAAGCGGCCGCGGCGAGGACGGAGGCGAGCGCCGACACGCTCGGGGCGGCGGAGGAGAAAGAGAAGGAAGAGGAGAAGAAGGCGGCGGCGAGGCCCGGGCGGCTCACCCAACTTCGGCAACTTCCCTCCCGTAACCCCGCCCCACCCGGCCCGGCCCCGCCCCCGCCCTCACACCCTGCCTCTCCCGCCCTCACTGCGAAGCGCGCGCGCGTGCACACCCACGCACTCCCGTTCCCCCGCCCTTCGGCCCCGGGCCGCTCCGAAAACCCGGTGCGGAACAGCCCCTGCCACAGCCTCCGCAGGTTCAGCACGAACCGGAGCCGGACTGCGCCCGGGCCGGCCTACGGTTCGTCTCCTCCCCTTCACTCCCAGCCCCGCAGCCTGGCGGAACGGAAAACCCGGCCAGGATTTCCTTCCCGGCCGGGCCGGAGCGCTCCTCGAGGTCACCTTCCAGCCCATCCGAGCGTCCCAGGACTGACTTCGGGGAGACTTTGGATGCCTTAAGTGCGGCGTCCCCTAGGCAGCTCACATCCAACAAACACGCTCCAGGCAGAATTCAAGATCTCCCCCGACCCCCAAAGCCCCCCCAACTCCCTTTTTGAACTGCCCATGACCGTCAAGGCGTCCCCGATCGTGCAGCCACCAGGGCTGCAAACCGCCTGGCTGCCAGCCATCCCACGTGGTCCACCCGGAGCCGAGGTGGGTCACTTGCACGTTTCCGTGCTTCCTGGCTTTCCCGCAGCCCTTCCTCTCTCCAGGTACCTCTCACCTGAACTTGTGCTGGGTCTCCCCTGGGTCCGCACCTGCCCACTCCAGTCTCGCTGCCGTATATGCTGCTGTTAAAGCGATTTCCTCAAGTGCGGCTCTCTGCACGTCCCTGACCTCCTCAGCGAACTCCGGGAGCTTCCGATTCCCTCTAGAGCGAAATACGAGTTCTGTTTGACATTGAAAATCCTTCACAACCTGATTCCAGCCTTCCTTTAAAAACCGTATTTTAGATCACTCTTCTTGCATACTCAATACACTACTACCCTCACTCTCTATCCAATTAAGGTCCTTCATTTCCTTCCCAATTCAGCTCAAATACCTCCTTCTATTCAAAGCCCCTTCTCCGACAGCTGCCTGAGTCTTCCACACAGATTAAGATACGAATATGTACAGATTGTCATCCCGGGCAAAATGTCAGCTCCTCGAGGGCGGGGACTATTTTTTTCCTTTCTTTTTTCTCTTCTTTTTTTCCGTCTTTGCTCAGGTAGGTTTCCTAATCGCCTTAAGAAATGTGGTTCATGAGTATCGTTTTAAATTTTGTGCGCACCCTTTTGCTGAGCAGAGACCCTGCACACAGTAGGGGCTTGTTGAATGGAATTCGATAGGACCTTCCTGGCCATCTAACCCACTTCATAGATAATTCAGACTCAGACTTTCTCACTCCAAAGGCAGCACTCCCGGCTGACCTTGAGCCAGCTGCTTGCCCCCTCCCAGCCTGGTATTCTTCATCTATGAAATGAAGAGGTCGAAGAAGTTGTTTGCTAAGACTCCTTTCACCTTCAGCTACCCAGAACACTGGACTTGGAGTCAGAAGAGAGCTCGGTTCAAATCCAGGCTTTGACACTTAACTAGTTCTGTGACCATGGCCTAGCCACTTTACCACAGCTAGGTGGTGAGTTCAAATTCTGATTCCAACACTTAGTTGTGTGAACTTGGGCAAGTCACTTAATCTCTGCTGGTCTCAGTCTCCTCCACTGTAAGATATGAATGATAATAGTCCCTACCTGCCAGGATTGTTGTGAGAATCGAGTGAGATAACATTTGTAAAGTGCTTGGCCCCGGGCCCGGCATGTAGTAAGGAAGCACTTACATAAATGATATTATTACAGCTCTCAGAGTCTCTTTTCTCGTCTGTGAAATGAAGATAGAAAGATCTACACTCGTATTAGATTTACAGCTGGAAGGGACCTTAGTCAACCAACAAGCGTTGATGAAGCTCCTCATGTTTGCCAGGCACTGGGTGTCTGAAAACAATCAGTGAAACACTCCTCAGTGGGAGTGTACAAGGAAGCTGTAGTCTACCAGGGCAGACAGGTCTGCCAGCCGTCTCCTGCCCTATTTCCGAGGCACATGCCGCTTTGTAGTGGTGTTGTGAATGTCCTGTGATGCTCAAAGGGCTGTAGAAAGCGGAATTGCCCTGATGATTAGCCAGCCAAGTGAGCAAGGCCACAGAAAGGTCTGCCTCCCCTGCTGTCCCCCACGGCTTTGGGATGAGGAGCTGAGCGAGCACACACACGTCTCAGTGAGGGGAGGGGGCTAAGGGAACACGGACACAGGATCTTCTTTGTACGTCCCTCTTAGTTTTCTTTTGTTTTCTAAGGGCTGTAGGCTGCTATCAGCTCAGTCACCAGGGAACACTCCAGTTTTGTGATGTCACTGTCAGAAAACTGAGGAACTCTGTATTATGGCTTGAGTCTGAAGGAAGGCCCAGGCCTATGGGGCTTCACTTGGAAGAAGCTGCTATCTCAGGGTACACAAAGCCCCGTTTTACTTACAGAAGGGGGGAGGGTTAAGGGCCTTCTATCCAAACCGGGCTAAAATGCCCCTCCCCCCAGCCCCAACAACAACTGTACTTTCACTTCCATCATGATGATGTAGAATGCTAGGGAGGGTGGTCTGGTCCCAGTGGTCAGTTTAATAAATACAGTTTGCCTAGTGCTGGGAAAGGCAGCAGAGGATAGGGGATGGGGGGGGCGGGGGGAAGCACAAAAATGACAATTGTGTTACAGAACAGTAGGGACCATGTGCTGGGGCCCCAACATTGGGAGAAAGAAACCAGGAAAGAAGGTCGGCAGCAGGGTGGAGGTGGAGAGCCTGGGTGCCTAGATCTGCCATTCACTGTGAGAGCTTAGAGCAACTCACTTTACATTCTGCTCTCAGGTGACTTATCTGTAAAATTAGCAGGATCAATCCTGCGGGCAAATTTTGGAGTCCAAAAACCTGAGTTCACTACCTCCCATCCCCCATGGTAGTCACAGTGACAGGGAAAGGTGGGGGGGGAGGGGAGGGGGGACTTGAGAACGGGAGAGAGCTGGGTTCATATCCCACCTTAGACACTTCTGGGCTGGGTGATGGTGGGGGAGGGCACTCTCTGGGCCTCATTTCCTCATCTCTACAATGCAGGTAATACCTGCTGGACCTGAAACCTGTGAAGGAAGCATGTGTGTCCAGGGTTCTTTCCACCAACAATCCCAGAAGGGCAGAAGGAATCTACATCCTCCACAAGGGACACTCCCTTCCCTGACTCAGTGGGCTCAACAGAGAAGTCCTAGGGCCTTGCCTGAAACACAGGAGGCCAAAGGACTGGCCCAGGGTCATAAGCTAGTGAGTATTGGGGCAGGATTCAGACCCTGCTCTATCCTGATTCTATACCCAGTGCCCTTTCCACTCTGTCTGCTGTATCACCTGGCTGATCCATTCACCATGCCACGACTAACCTCTCTGGGCTTGGATCTAGGTCTCTTGATTCCAAATACTGACAGATCATAGCTCAGAGGAAGATAAGAGGATTTAAAGGTCACAGATGAGGAAACGGAGGCCCAAAGAGGTCACATGCCTTGCCTGAGGTCACATGTGACATATCTGACATTCAAATCCAGGGACCTAAAGCCAGGACCAAATTTGAACCTGCCTCTTCCTGACTCCAGCCCAGGACACACCAGGCTGGCCCTATTCCACTACAAATAAGAACTAACACTTCCATAGAGCTGTAACACCTCAAAAGTGTGTTCACGATGACCCCACTAGTATCATTTCCCCCATTCTGCAGATGAGTCAGTGCAGGTAGGTAGCCAAGGAGAAAAATCTCCAGGCCTGGAGTCAGGAAGACTCATCTTCAGGAGTTCAGATCCAGCCTTAGACATTTAATAGTTGTGTGACCCTGGGCAAGTCATGTAACCCTGTTTGTCTCAGTTTCCAGATCTGTCAAATGATCTGTAGAAGGAAATGGTAAACCAGTCCAGTGTCTCTGCCAAGAAAACCCCAAACAAGGTCACAGAGAGTGTGCCATGACTGAAGAACAACAAATGAGTCCACAAACGGCTGCCCCCCAAACCAAAATTACGTGTCCTGGATCATGTAATATCATGGACAAGCATTTATTAAGTGCCAGGCTCTTTGAGGAGGGCGATGGAAATACAAAGACAAAAGAGGAACAGTCGCTGCCCCTCAAAGAGCTTTAACGTTCTGTGGGGCGACAGTCAATACAAGATAGACACAAAATGATGGGAGGAGGCTCTTACAGCTTGGGGAGGAATCACGGGGGGCCTCTTGGCAGAGGTGGCATCGGAGCTGAGCCATGAGGCAAGCTTGGGTTTCCAAGAGGCAGAGGCCAGGGGGCAGCATTCCAGGCCGGGGACAGACATCCGTAGTACAAAGTAAAGAGATGGAATTCTGTGTAGGAGGGACAAACAGACCAGTTTAGCTGAAATATGGACCCTGTAAGAGGGAGCCAAGTGGAATTAGGCTGGAAAGAGAAGGGTAGTGCCACATTATGAATTCCAGAGGAGCCTGGTTTTTATCCTGGATGTAACATCTACCTACATTTCTTGGGCAGGGGAATGACATGGCGAGACCACTTTAGAAAGATTACTTTGACGGCTTTGTGGGGGATAGACTAGAATGTGGAGAGCCATTAGGACCTGTTAGGAGGCTCTCATAATAGTACAAGTGATAAGGTTGAGCTGTGTGAATGGAGAGGAAAAGACAGATGTGAGGGATTCTAAGGAGGTGGAGTTAACAAGGTTTGGGGACTTCGTGAGCCTATGAGGGGAGGGGGAAAAGGAGCATGCCAAGTCAAGGGTGACTCAAGTGGGAGCCTAGGTACCCTGGAGGATGGCAGTGCCCTTGCCAGAAAGAGAGAAATTCAGAAAAGGGATGGTTTTGATGAGGGGAAGATAATAAGCTCTGTTTGGGATGTCATGAGATGGAGACCCTATAGGGCAGACTGGTAGAGAGGTCCAGCAGGCAGCTGGTGATTCAGACCCGAAGTCAGGGAAGAAAGTCAAAGGCTCTCTTAGACACAGGCTGGGAGCCATCTACATACACACCTACTTACAGCTACTAACCCTCAGGACTCCCATTCAGGTCATCTGACTATTATAAGTCTGGTCTGCTGGATCTTCTTTTCACCAGGTCATGCTGCCTGCCATTACACACTGCGTCACTTTTTAGGATGGGTAATATCTAAAAATGGCTAGTTTTCATGGTATCATAGATTTAGAACTGGAAGGGACCTTGGAGGCCAGGCCATCCAACCCAATCATCATGCAGATGAGAAGATTGAGACCCACAGAGACGAAGTGACTTAAGATCATAGATCTAGAGACTGAAGGACAGCTAGGTGTTGAAGTGGATAGATTGGCTGGCCTGGAGTCAGGAAAACCTGAGTTCAAATCTGGCCTCAGACACTAACTAGCTGTGTGACCCTGGGTAAGTCCCTTAACCCTATTTGTCTCAGTTTCCTCATCTGTAAAATGATCTAGAAAAAGAAATGGAGAACCACTCCAGAGTCTTTGCCAAGAAGACCCCAAATGTGGTCACATGAAGACTTGGACAGAACTGAAAAAATGACTGAGCAATGACAAAAAGAGACAGAACCTCAGAGGCCATTTTACAGATCAGGAAATTGAGCCTGAAAGGGAAAGTGACCATTGACTTAGCACACATTTATTTAGGGTCCATGGCCAGTATGGTCAGACACAGAACCTGGACTCAGGACTTCTGCACTCCAAGTCCAGAATTCTATTAACTGGTCCCATTCAGCTGCCTCAGTAGTTCATCAAGTAAAAGAATAATCACACTTGTATTCGACATCATGATTTACAAAGCCCTGTGACATGGGGAGTACAGACATTCTCATCTCCCTTTTACAGTTGAGGAAACTGAGGCCAGGACCACACAACTAGCCAGAGACAGAGCAGAGCAGAGCCTCCAAGGCAGCCGCTGTGGCTACAAGGCCAGTGAGTGCCCTTTACATTCCATCTTTCTATCTGCGATACAGAAAGGGGGCCCAATAAACAAGCTGAGGGAGAGAGGAAACACGGAGGGCCCAAACAAACCTGCCACATTTTCAAAAGTAGCTAGGTCCACGTCCCACTTTGTGGTGGGTCTAGTGGCTAGTGGCTAGTATACCAGCCAAAGTACGGCCAGGCTGTGCGTGATGACGGACGAGTATTGCACTGATGGCAAACGAAAGGGTTGCAGAGGAGGCAGAGGCAGCTTTGTTTACTGGCCTCTTTCCTTCCTTTTTCCTGTTAGATCAGGGGTTCTTAACCTTGTTTGTGCCTTAGGCAGTCAGGCTGCTAAAACCAAGGCATCTCTTCTCAGAGTACTGCTTTTCAGGGCATAAAGTATACAGGATCACAAAGCAAACTAATTTATAGTGAAAGATAGTTATCGAAATAGTTTCAAATTTATTTTTAGTTTACAGCATTCACTTCCATAAGATTTTGAGTTCCCCATCTCTCCCCTCCCCCACCCCAAGACGGCTTATAGTTTAATATGGGCTCTACATACACATTCATATTGCACCTATAAAATATTTCTAAAAACAAGCTTGCAGACACCCCAGGGGCTAAGAACCCCTATGCCAGAGGGTCCTGGAAGTGATAAACCAAAGAAAAAGATGCTGTGGAAACATATTTTGCATTCGTCCCAGCAGGTCTTTTCATCTGCAGATTTCAAAGTGGTTTTGCCATCAGTAATTGCTGTCTTGGTTTTATAAGTGGGAAGGCACACATAACCTCTAAATTAAGTAGCTTGCTTTCGGTCATGTGGCCAGTCAGCAGCCAGGCTGCCCTTAGAACAAAGCAGCTCTCTTCACCAGAGATGCTCCAACTAGGCCACATTCTGGGAATCTGGAAGCTTCAAGTAATTAGGCTAAGAGTTTGGGGAACAGGAGGATTCCATCCCAGCCTTTGTGTTGGAGCTATTTTTTTCCGGGTTATGAAAAACCCAACCTTCTGATAATCCAATTGGCTCTTGCCAAGCAGCAATGCCTTATTTAAAATGTGCGTGCATTCCTCCCTCCTTCTATGTGTCTGGACCCATGCATAAAGATCCGAAGCTTCTCCTTCTGTCCCAGTTCTGCATCCCAGCTTTTGCAGTCTGTCAGGCCAGAGGAGAGTTCAAGTAGGTCTTGCCCACTGAGCTACAGAGAAGTTTGTTCTCTGGCCCAACTCCAGTATTTCAAGAGTTTCAGTAAATGGCTATCAGTGCTCCCATCACCAAGATAGGTCGTAGCACCTCTGTTCCAAACTCCTGGATGTCCCTGTTCCTATTGAGGGCTTCATTGCACTTCGTTCTCCCGGGTTCATGATGGTGAGCTCCTTCTCAGTGCCTTCCTCCCATCCACAGCATCCTCTCCACTCATGCTCCTCCCACCCTTGTTCAGGTCCTCATCCCATCCGGGGTGTTGTAGTGGTCTCCACATTGATCTGCCTGTCACCTATTTCCTATTTCCACAATACAGCCTTCACTCGGCCACCAAACTGATGCTCCTGAAAGGCAAGTCTGATCATGTCATGGTACTACTCTTTTACCGCCAGGATCAAATATAAGCTGATCTGTTTGGCAGAAGAAGGCCCCAACATACCTTTCTCTCCTTACCACACATCACTACCCCCCACCCACGCAGAGGTCCAGCCAACCTCTGCTATTACTCATACACGTAACTCCATGTCCTGCCTCCACACCTTTGCCCCAGTGGTCTCCCATGCTGAGAATGTACACCTTCCTCACCTCCATGTCTCAGAATCCTTAGTTTTCTCCCAAGCTCACTTTCCATGAGGCCTTTCTTGGCACCTCCAACTATTAGAGCTTCCCCTCAAATCATTGTGTATCAATTTTGCATTTACATATATATATATACATATATGTATGTATATATACATATATACACACATGTGTATAGAGCGAAGAGATAGAGAGAGGAGAGAGAGAGGAGAGGGAGGGAGGAGAGAGAGAGAGAGAAGAGAGACAGAGAGACAGAGAGACAGAGAAAGAGAGGAGAGAGAGACAGAGAGAGAGACAGAGAGAGAGAGATTCCCTGACTAGAATGGGATTTTTTCTTTGTATCTCCCCTGCCTCAGAACAGATGATTAAGAAATGTTTATCTATAGATCAGTTAATTAGTGGGTAGTTTCATGGCTTACTGGAGCCCAAGAAGCTCATTGCTAGATAGTGCACACCCTAGTGGTGAGTTCAAGCTGATCCTCAATTCACAAGCATTTATTAAGTGCCTTCTGTGTGCCAACCAATGGGCAGGGCATTGGAATCCAAAGTTAAAAATGAGGCGGTCCTTCCTTGCCTTCAGGGGGAAAGAATATGTGCGTAAAGTGCGTAAGTGTAACTACAAAACAAATGCCAGGTAGTTTGGAGAGGGAGCAAATCAGCAACTGGGGACATCCTCACACACCGTATGTTACTAGGGCCACATTGGGAGCCCTTCTAGCTTGAGGAAATACCCATTAGAGGTTGAGGTTTTCAGGTACCCAGGATTCCCACTAAAATGAGGCACCTGGGCAAGGCTCCGTGAAAGAACTTGGCTCGCAGGAGGATTTTTCATCCCTGGGCCAGTGAGGGGAAAATAACAGAGGGGGATGATGCATCTGCCCCCTGGCCCCAAGCTGGGAACACTCAGATCTTGGGAAGGAATCTTGGGGGCTTTTTAAAGTAGCCGTTTGTGTCTGGGACTGGAGATAAAAGCAGAAAGAACAAAACAAAGAACTTACGAACAATAAGCAAACTGCTTCCTGTGCTGGGGGCAAGAGGCAAGAAAGGCAGACAAGCCGGTGCCCTCAGCTTGGTGTCTGCAAAGTGTGCTGGACGCATTGTGCCACCTCCCAGCTCAGGCTTCTGCCCCACCCTCTCTGAGGCCTGGAAAGCTCTCCCTCCTCACCTCTACCTTTCAGAATTCCTGTTTCCTGCCAAATTTAGCTCCAGAGAAATCTTTGCTGATTTCTACCCTCCCCCAGGGCCTAGCTTTTCCTTCCCCAAACCCCTTTGGGTTCATTTTGTAGAAATTATGTATCTGCTTCAATACGTACACATATTTCCTCCCTCTAGACTGGGAGCTCCATGAAGGCAGGTATTGTCCTTTTAGCTTTGTATCCTCAGCACCTTAATACCATATTTAAATGCAAAAATAACAATATTTCATTTTTTAATTTAATGTATAAGAGTGATAAAATCACAGGGCATATCAGAGTTGGAAGGCACCTTAAAAGTATCCAGTATGCCTTTTTTTGTTTTTGGCGGTATTCAGGGTTAAGTGACTTGCCCAGGGTCATACGGCTAGTATATATCTGAGGTCAAATTTGAACTCAGGTCTTCCTGCCTCCAAGGCTGGTGCTGTATCCACTTCGCTTCCTAGATGACTCTAGTGTATTTTCTGTGTCTAAAAATATTATCACTCCCCACCATAATATTCCCAAAAAATAATTATCCAGCCTTTACTGGAAAACCACTACTGAAGTCAATCAGTCAATGAATAAGCATTTCTTAAGCGGTTATGCCCCCTACCTCCCAAGAAAGCCCATTCTCTTTGGGGATAGCTCTGAGAGTTCTGAGAAAACCATTCAAAGCTGATTATTTCAGGCCTTCTGGACAGGCTGGCATTCTGGCCTTATTGCTTCTAGCAGCAGGTGGCTGGCACCTGGCCCTTATCTCCTAAGGCAGGCCTTTTCCCATAGCCTCTCCAAAAGTCCTGCTTAGAGGGAGAGAACAGCTCCCTCGGTGATGGCACCTAGTCAGGGCCCTTAAGTCTTTGTTCTGGGAGAAGCCTGCTCTCCTTTGTGCTCCCCTTCTCCAACCCTTTTTACTCCTCCTTGACAAAGCATTTTCTCTTCTGTTAGGAAAACCATCCTTCTAACTCTCTTCTCATTTGTTTGGTGCCTTTTCCGAATCCTAATGTTGCCCTGGGGCCCTTAGCTAGCACCCCGTCTCTGCCTCTCCCCACTTCTTGCCTTGAAGGCCCAGCTCCTGTAAGCTGGCTTATTCCTGCAGGCTCCCAATGACCCTTTCTTCCTCAACTCCCGGCACGTGGTGATGTGTGTGTGTGTCCTGGGCCTCTAGTGAGGCTGTTCTTCCTGCCCCTTCTCAGCTCCTCAGGGTCAGGCCTGAGATAGACTCAGCTGTGGCTTGGAGCCACAAGCTGGTCTTGGTTCGGCTCCTCCTCTGGGCCATCCTACAAACAGGAGCAAGGCATAGAGAGGTTAAGTGACTTGGCCAGGGTCACACAGCTAGTAAGTGTCTGAATTGGGACTTGAGCCCAGGTGGTGTGAGGTGAGGGTGGGGATGAGGAGAATGGCCAGTTAATTGGGTTCCTGGCTGGAGTGATGCTGGTGGCAGGTACCACTGGGCCTAGGCTGGGTCATGCCTTCAGAACCGCTCCGTTCCCCCAAAGAGCGACAGAAGATACTGCTGAACTGGCCTGGGAGCAGGGTGCTTGGGAACCTTATTGGGCAACCTGACCGCCCTGTTCCTAGTATCACCTCCGCCTCAGTCTCCTCAGAAAGCTTTCTCCTGTTTCACTCTGCCGCCTGACTGTCCATCCACAGTGCCAAGCTGTAGGGCTTAGCATTTAATAGTTGTTGAGCTGTAAAACTGAATTCCTGTGTCAGGTATTCACTGGGTGTATCCGGAGTACATCCCCGCTGAGAAGACTCCCATCCTGGTAAGAATCTAGCTCTGGTCTAAAAAAAAAAAAAAGGCCTCCACCCACGCTAAAGAAACTAAGGTCAAAGGACGCTCCACCTGGGCCTTGAGCCATCCTCCAGGCCTAGGGACCATCTGCCAATTCTGAAATTCCCAGGTTCCTAAAGCTGATTTGTATTTAAAGGCAACTAAGTTGTTTTTTTTAAAAAACCTGGATGAGTTTCCCTACTCCCGTGTTTTCAGGTGTGGATGGAAAAAAGAAAGCCGTTATTTATTCAGCTTGGCAAAACCAATGGACACTAGGAGGTGAGTGAAGGCCTCTGACAGCAAACCCGACTACTGTGAAAACACCAGGTTGGTTAGATCAAGGATCCTCCTGTGAAACCAGCATGGAATTGGACTCCAATAAACTCCTCAGTGCCCACTTCCTGGGTGACACTCTAGGGTGGTGGGAAGGCTGGTCACCAGGCCCAGGGCTTGGACAGCAGGCAGGGAACAATAATATTACAGCATCCATAAATCAGGGAGGCATTTGGTGCTTAGAAGGAGCTAGACAATGTCAGGAGAGCTGGATTTGAAGCTCCTCCCCCTGCTCAATCTTCAGTGGCTCTCTAGCGCTTGTACGATAAATTATAAACACCTCATTTATAGTCATCTTTCACCTGGTTCCTGCCTAGCTTTCCAGTCTCATTTCTTATGGGCAGCTGGGCAGAACAGTGGTTAGAATTCCAAGCCTGAAGCCAGGAGGACCTGAGTTCAAATCCAGCCTCAGACACTTACTAGTTGTGTGACCCTGGACAAGTCACTTAACCCTGTTTGCCTCAGTTTCTGATCCATCAAATGAGCTGGAGAAGGAAATGGCAAACCACTCCAGTGTCTTCTCCAAGAAAACCCCAAATGAAGTGACAGAGATTCGGACATCAAAAATGACTATACAACAAGCTAGGTAGAACAGTGGTTAGAGCACTGGGTCTGGAGTCAGGAAGTCCTGAGTCCAAATCTACCCTCAGACATTTCCTAGCTGTGTGACCCTGGGCAAGTCACCTAACCTCTGTCTGTCTCAGTATCCTCAACTGTAAGATGAGGCTAATAAAAGCACCTGCCTCCAAGGGTTGTTATAAAGATCAAATGAGATATTTGTAAAGTGCTACGCACATGTGGGGTATTGGTACAATGTCACCCTGCTTCCTACACCCTCCATTCCAGTCAAACTTGGTCTGCTCCCAGATGACTGTACAGCACACACCCGAGCTTTGCACCAGGGTCTGGAACACAGCCCTCCTCCCCTCTTCCTCTTCCAGTTCATCATCCCCTCTGAAGAGTAACCAGGGTCCCCTCCTGCCCCAGACCTTTCCCGACTCCCCAGTACTTAGGACTCTAACTCCTTCGAAATCCTTGATATTACTTTGTGACCACCCTTACATTGACCTCCTTGTATACAGGAGAAACCTGTAGTAGAACGGAAGCTGTTTGGGGGCAGAGGCCATTTGTCTCAGCATCTGCAATGCATTCCTCTTCCATTCTGTCTTTTAAAGCCCCTCCCTTCCTTCAAGGGCAGCTAGGTGATGCCATAGTGCACAGAGCACCTGCCTGGACCGGCCTCAGACACTCACTAGCTGTGTGACCCTGGGCAAGTCACTTCACCCTGTTTGCCTCAGTTTCCTCATCTGGAAAATGAGCTGGAGAAGGAAATGGAGGGGCCACAGAGAGTTGGACACGACTGAAATGACTGGACAATAACTCTTCCTTCAAGGCTCAACTCAGATGCCACGTTATTATGCTCCCCCCACCCCAACCTCCAGCACTACCTCTAACTCTACTAGACAGTAAAAGTGACCTGTCCCCACTTCACGTTTCTCCCCGGGCCATGTCTAGACCTCCTCTTTACATTCACCTCTGTTTTCTTTATGTACAATGGAAGAATGTCATGAACCTTTGTGTCTGGTTTCAGGCGTCCATCATGGCAAGGCAGGGCAGCTAGTGGTCATTAGAGGGAGCTGCCAGACATCACCGTCTCAGGGACTCGGACTGTGTTAGGAGGTACAAGAGAAAAGAGAAGGAAACTGCGGGGGAAGAAGTAAGAGAAAGGGTGAGGGAAAGTGTGGGGGGGAGTGTCCCCCCCAAAACTCTGTAAACAAAGTCCCACCAGACCGTGAGCTCCTGGAGGACAGGGACAGTCTTTTGCTCCTTTTTGGTATCCCCAGTGCTTAGCCCAGTGCCTGGCACACAGTAGGTGCTTAATCAATGTTTATTGATTGACTGTGTTTTGCTGAGTAGAAGACGCTGCTCTCAGAACCTGTTACCTGGCATTTGGGGGAATGAATTTCTTGCAATCCAGTGGGTGCCAAGGGATAATTTATCCATCACTATTCACTGTATTTTCCCTTTAGGAGATATGGGAACAGAAAATTATTCTTCTACTTTATTTCCTCTTGTTACTTCCATTATGTTTATGTTTTAAATGCTTTTGCTGTTGGATTCTTAGCTTTTGCATTGTTCATAGCATTATTCATAAGATCCCAGATTTAGATCTCAAAGAGACTTTAGAAGAAGGAAGGAAGGAAGGAAGGACTTAAGGAAGGAAGGAGGGAGGAAGGAAGGAAGGAGGGAAGGAAGGAAGAAGGAAGGAGGAAGGAAGGAAAAAAAGGAAGGAAGGAAGGAGGAAGGAAAGAAGGAAGGGAGGGAGGGAGAAAGAAGCATAAAGTACCTACTATGTGCCAGCCACTGTGCTAAGCACTTTACAACAGCCCTAGTAAGCACGTGTCATTACCACCCAGTTTTACAGTTGAGGAAACCAAGGCACAGAGCAGTTAAGTGACTCACCCAAGATCACAAAGCAGTTGTCTGAGGCAGGATCTGGTCTCAGACTTTGCTAATTCCAAACCCAGTGACACGGGCCACAATGTTAAACTCAAATAGAAACCTCTCTGTGAGCTGCAGATCAGTGCTCTCGGAGAGAACCAAAACGGCCTCACTCATGTCTGACTATGGATGATCAGACCAAAACGAGCTCGGAACGCTCCACTACAGGTGGGCACAAACAGTCCCTATGAACATACCAGGCGGGTTCTCCTCAAATCTCACACTCTCTTTGAGCTGTTTCACTTCTGCTTTGCTCACAGAGCCCAGCGCCTGCTCTGATGGGGCATGCCAGTCTGGGCGGTCCCATGCCAGGGTCCCCCTGTCACACAAGCAATTCCAAAGCTCTTTAGAGAGACCTTGAGAGTGTCCTTGTAACGCTTCTTCTGACCACCGTGTGAACGCTTGCCCTGTGTGAGTTCTTCATAAAACAGTCTTGTTGGCAAGCCAAGTGGCCGGCCCAACGGACTTTAGCTCTCTGCAGCAGATTCTCGTGAGCTCCTCTCAGCTGATCTGGGCTCTCCCATCAGGGAGTGTCAACCCTATTGGTTGTCAACGCAGTGGACCTCATTGTTTTAGCGTCCAACAACTTGACATGGCCAGAAAGCCAGGGGCATTTCCTTGTCTGGGGTCCCCTGAGCACATGGGAGGCAGTCCTTGCCCTTCTTTAAGAGCTCTGTTGGTGGCCCCCCTTTTTTGGGTGGGGTGTTGTCCTTGAAACTGCAAAAGAAAAAGTGAAGTGATAACGATGCAGAAATTTCGGCAGCCGTGGTGAGGATGAGTTCTTCCTCAGTCATCTGCAATCAAACCCATCCAAAGGCAGATCTGGCGTGCTGCCACCTAGTGGTGGCCTGGGCATCATTCACTGGACAGAAATGAGTTCCAGAAACAGATCCCAGAGATCCAAGGCAACAAGGCCTAGGACTAGGATCGCCTAAAAGGCAAAGGTCAAACTGTGTGGGACCAAATTAGGAAAAACAGGAGCCCCCAAAGGGCTCCCTTTCCTGAAAACAGTACATTTGAAAAACATTCTGTTTGACAGAAATCTCCTGTTCAGGGGACCCAAGATTTAGAGCTAGGATAGAATTCAGAGATGGCTGGTACAGGGGTTTAACAACAGGCTCCCCAGAAAAAGTACCCGTGATACACTTTTAAGTTTATCCTGCATTAATAACATTTTTGCCATCAGATGAGATTTGTTCAGACTGGATGGCAGACATGGGAGCAAAGAGCAGAAACTGTAAAGAATCAAGTCTAGGGTTAATGTCAGGAAAAGCTTCCTGACCACGGAGAGCTCTCCCAGAGTACAATGGTGCGCTCTTCCTTGCTGGAGGTCTTTGAGCAAAGACTGGAGGGCTCCTTGTCATAAGAGGGGACACTTGAAGAGGTACAGCTTGGACTAGATGGTTTCTGAGGTCCCTGCTAGCTCTGAGCTATCCTGGGATTCGTTATTTATTTGTAGTCCTTGAAGCCTGGGGAAGGGAAAGGAGGCAGGAATAGTATGGATACATGTTACCTATGGCCTGGTCAGGGCACCCTCTTCCCACCAGGGGACCCCAGTTCTAGATCAGTGTGGACTAAGTTTAGTCCAAGGGAGCTTGACTTCTAAAAATGGGAGGAGGCGATTCAGGCTCTTCTTAAACACCATGGCTGATTACGTACTTATCCCAGAGTTGGATCCTCCCCCACTCAACAGTCTCACTAAAGTGTCTCATGGTTCAAGGTTTTAAGTATCAATTGATCAAAAAGCATTTATTAAGCCTTTATTATGTGTGAAGTGTGGTCTAGATGCTGGAGGTACAAAGAAAAGATAATAAGGGTCCTTGTCCTCCAGGAGCCTATATTCTAACTGGGAAGACAATATGTACATAAATCAGTTCCTAGGAGACAAAGGGCAGGTCCTAGCATTTGAGGGAACCAAGAAAGACTCCTGGAAGAGCTGGCCCTTGAGCTGTGTCTTAAGGGAGACCAGAGATTCCATGAGACAGACATAAGCAGGAAGAATATCACCCTCTTGAGAGGATATAATAGTAGATATAGGTTATTGTGTTGTGTTTTAAGTTTTTGTCAATGCATGTGAGATTTTTGTATCACTAGCATCTCTTTAAGAGAAAAATAGGATTCCATTACTGTATTTGTAGCCCAAGGGGGTCATTGATAAGAAGAAAGATCCTATACACACCAAAATTTATAGCAGCACTTTTTGTGATAGCAAAGAATTCAGAACAAAACTGATGCCCATCAATTGAGGAATGGCTAAACAAATTGTGTTGTGTATGTGTAATGGAATATTATTGTGGGGTAAGAAATGACATGTGTGATCAGTACAGAGAAACATGGCAAGATCTCTTGGAAATGATGCAGAGTAAAGTCAGTAGAGCCAAGAAAACTAGATACGCTGTTACTACAGTCACGTAAATAGAAAGAACAACCACCCTCACACAAGATTCAAAGTGACTCTTGAAGAATGAAAAGCCTAGTTCCAAAGATGAGATATGGGAAGACCCCCCCCACTCCGCTCTTCACCCCCTTTGCAGAGGAAGATGGCCCACGAGTGATGAACATCGCACACATTTTCAGGCTTTTTTGATGTACTCATTGGTCATGCTGATTTTTTCCCTCTTTTCCTTTTTTGTCTTTCAATAGGATGGCTCTCCAGCGGCAGAGGTGGGGAAGAGGGAGGATGCTGGGGGAAACTCTGGTGATGTAAAAAGCATCAATACAAAATGAAGAAAAATGAAAAATGAATGGATGTATGGCTGGATGAAACGCATGTTTGAAGTGCTTACTCTATGCCAAGCTAACTATGAGCAAATCACTGAGTCCTCTGGGCTTCAATTCTCTTACCTGTAAGATAAGGAAGTTGGAGGAGGTGATCTCTGTGATCTAAGGGCCCTCCCAGCTCTAAATCTGTGACCCTATGATCCTAAGCACTTAGTGCTAGGGATAGGAATGCAAAAGCAAGTGTCGCTGCTCTCAGGGAGCTTATAATCTAATGGAGGAGACTGTTGGGGCATTAGTGACCTAGTGAGGAGAGGGATACTTTGGTCCTGAAAAGTTACCAGGTTGGTAAGTGGGGCCACAGGGGAGTAGATTAATATACCCCATCCAGGAACAGTGGCAGAGTTGATTTAACCATGGTTCTCAAACTGGGGATTGGAGAAGAGATTCGGGGAAGTAAAACTGTTGGAGAAGGTGGTTGACTTTCTTGAAATAGTGTTTTAGAAGAGGCAGTCACTAATTAAGAGAGTGGAGCCCCAGGGCAGATGTTCCTTCCGATCTCTGGTGTGGGCAGCAAGAGGAGGAGGTTGTAGAGGAGGTAACTGGGAGAAGTGAGAAGAGGGAAAATAAATAGCTGTACTTTCAACTCAAGTCAACTTCAATTTGATTTGAAGTCAAATATACTGGGTTACTGATCACTTACTATCCTCTGTGAAAAAATCAGTACGACTGATCAGTACATCAAAAAAGGCTGAAAATATGTGTGATGTTCATGTACTACCTGATTCACAGTTTTGGGAAAAAGAAAAAGATATATAGATAGATCGATAGATGGATGGATCGATGGATGATGTATGAATGGAGAAAGTCAACTAATTTTAAATACCTGCTACGTGCCAGAGGCTGTTCTAGGAGAGACAGATAACTCATACATACATAGATATATAGCTTGATGGATGGATGATGGATGGATAGTCAACTACAGTTCAAGCCCATACTATGTGCCAGGGACCATACTAAGCAATAGATAGCTAGATCATACATACATGATAGATATATAATTGGATGGATGAATGAAAGGATGAATGGACACTATAAGAGCTATAGGACTATGAGTAGTTGTCATTCTCTCAGGGTTGTTGTTTTAGCAGCCCTAGGATAGATGGATACCTCCCCCCTTCCCCCACCTCCCTCCTCTCCCACCACACACACATACTGTGAGCTGCCTGGCCAGAGTTTAGGATTTACTTTGTGATCAGAGTGGCAGGAAGGAGACCTCCAGCTGGGCCTCCTTGACTCGGTGCCCTGACCAGTTGATGGAGAAAACCAACCACAGGGTATATGGGCACAAAGATGTGTGAGCAAAGAGCAAACTCTCTAGAAGTAATTCTCAATCTAAAATGAAAAGTAAATGTGGTCTCACAAGCTTCCCCCCCTTCTCGATTGCTCAGGGCTCCATTACTGTTCTGCCTGGGCATCCCTGCCCTCAGGACCAGGGGCCAGGCAGGAGCTCCTGGCAAGACCTCCTGCCTGCTGCCTATGCTGGTGGCTTAGCACTCAGTTGCATGTTGGTTATTTTCATAGACTTGGTCACTAGTCCTCTGCATTGAGATAAAGAAGATTGTCCTGGAAAGAGAATTCTTTCAAAGCCCTCCGTCCTGCATCCCAGTGAGACTGAGGAGTCTAGTAAGTAACATTTGGAAAGATCCCTGTACTGGTCAAGAGACTAAATGTAACCCTCAGCAGGGGGTGTGTGGGAGGAATAGGGAGGCTGCTGGTAGGCAGGAAGATTGGCTTTGTACATAGGTGAGGCTGAAAGGATTCTCTCTCCCCATCCCCCCCCAATTTAAAAATCCAAAAATATAAGAACTGAAAATACATGTGCTTATAAACAGAAAAGGAAACCAAAAGGCTTACCCAAAGATTTGTTCCTTTATTGTTAGATGCTCGATATGCTAGATATTGTAAAAATTTAAGTAATTAAACCAAAATGTTTGATCTGAAGACCTTATACACCATTCATGGCCAGGAGGAATGTATTACTTTGAAGCATGAATCAAGAACACAAAACCCCTCTTTACCTGGCTGCCCGTAAGTTCCTGGCAGAGCACCCAGTGCCAGCTGAGGGTCGGGTTTTGCCCACTCATTTCATGAGTGATGTCTCAACGCATTCAAGGAGGGCAATAAGACTTTGTTAGACCACATAAGCTCCTTGAAGGCAAGAGACCTTTCTCTAAGCTTTGTACCACCCCCTGCACTTTGCCCCAGCCGATCGCACACTCTTGGAGCATAGGAAATGTCGGTTGCATTCTTTTTTGTATTGTTTTAAGTGAGTTCCCAAGCCTAATTGACAGTGACCCATCAGCTATCGACTATGAGTTACTATGTTTGATACCCTTACAATTCATCCCTTCTGTCCACACCAGGGGTCCTGTTCCCTCCTACATCCCAGTTTTCTTCTTCCTTCAGCTCTTTGTCTTTTTCCAGCTCAGACTGGTGAGCATCTTCCTCCTCCTCCTCCTCCTCCTCCTCTTCCTCTTCCTCCACCGCGTATTTCTTTTCGTCGTCTTCTTCTTCTTTGGCTTCTATTTTTCTCTTGGTCTCTTCCTGTTGTTTTCTCTTTTCCTCTGCTTCGTAGGCTTCCCTCCATATCCTTTCTGGGTCCTGTTTTGAATGTGTCATTTCCACATAATTTAGAGGTGATATAAATTCCAGACAACTCTCATTTCCCCCTCCCCCCATCTCTGACCTTTGAGAAGAGACCTGGCCTTCAAGGTCAGGTTCGTTGGTTCCTCCTACAGAAAGCCTTCATTGATTTTCCCTCCTCCCCCAGGTCAGAAGCTATCTCTCCCTCTTCAGATCTTGCATAGCATCTTGTTTATCTCTGGTTCTTGTGTTCTCTATTACACTAGAGTTACTATAAAGTTATAATCTGTATTGTTTCCCTTCCCCTCTCTCCCCTCCATATATACTCCATATATTATTATATACTCCATAAGGGCAAGAATTGTCTTAACTATCTAAAGCCCTCCTCATCAGAACCTAGCACAATTTCTTGTACATAGCAGGCACTTTAGCAAACCCTGTAGGTGAAATTGTAATTCCTTGGCTACATTCTAAAGGGTCTGCCGGGTGGTGTACGTTTTCTTGGGGGTGGGGGAGTGAGAGGAGACCAACTCTTGGGAGTTCCAGGGGAAAATAATCTTTCCCTCACCAAATTTCTTTTTTTTTTTTGGAGGGGTGAGGCTGGGCAACTGGGGTTAAGTGACTTGCCCAAGGTCGTATGGTTAGCAAGTGTTAGGTGTCTGAGGCCGGATTTGAACTCAGGTCCTCCTGACACCAGGGCCAGTACTCTATCCACTTCATCAAATTTCTTACAATACTTATTATAACCTCTCCTTTCTGTGTATCTCTTCTTCCCTTGTAGCCTAGTTATCTGTGTAGTTGTCCTTCCCTTGATAAGTTCTTGAGGGAAAATCTTTGTATCCCTAGCACTTAACACAATGCCTTTTGCATAGCAGGCATGTGACAATCATTTAATGAGTTGAATGGAGGTGTCATTGATTAACAAATTGTCCATCAAGAGCAGAACAGATACACTCATTCATTGTTGGTGGAACTGCAAACTTGTAGAATCTTTTTGGAGGGCAAGCTGGCTTTCTGTACACGGTGACAAATAAAAGTTTTGGAAAAGTTAAATAATCACAACCTTTGACCCAGTAATTCCTTTGTTGGTAATAGACCCTGAAAATGTAGCCAAAATAAGCAAAAATGAAAACAAAACTATTCATAGCAAACATCCTACATCATTACAAAAATTCCCGGAGCACAACCTGGAAATCTCCTAAATGTCCAAGAATAGGGAAATAGTTATATAAAGTATAATCAGCTAATGTAACATAATAGTGTAATTCAAAGAAGACTAACAGATGTGAGGAATGGGAAGAAATGCAGGAAGATTTACTTTAAATTAATGCAAATTTTCAAAAAAAGTACCGAAAGACTAGAGGGCACAGTAATGATTGAATGAGAAGACAAACCAAAAAATCTTATTGAGGACCTAGGACTTAACAATATTTATGTGTTGAAATTCATTATTTTGCCACAGTTTCTTGACAAAGGAATGATGGACTCAAGACATGGAATAAGATGTGTATTTCTGGACATGGCCAATGGGAAAATTTGGTTTGCTTGGCCATGCAGATTTGGTTATGAAGACTTTGGTTTTCTCTGCTTTCTCCCAATGGTAGGACCTGGGGAACAGGGGGGAGGGAAACTGAAGTGTGTTAATTTAAAACAAAGTAAAATTTATTTGAATTTTTGAAGAGAAATCATGTTAAATATAAATGCACACTAAGGGTACTTAATTAACTGTATTGATGCCTAATGCTCATCTTTTAATAAAAAAATAAATATGTTATATATACTTATATTTCTTTTCAGTCTCCTAGGACTTCAGGGGAGTCCCTGGGGCTTGTAAGCTGTGC
The DNA here is from genome assembly GCA_028627135.1 of Pseudochirops cupreus. NCBI lineage: Eukaryota > Metazoa > Chordata > Mammalia > Diprotodontia > Pseudocheiridae > Pseudochirops > Pseudochirops cupreus. Next base: position 23,469,072 of record CM053584.1, on the reverse strand, counting down.
CAGTAGAGTTAAGAGTCTTCCTGGCTCTTCCAAAGGGGAGTAGCCTCAGTTAGCCCTACTAAGCTCATTGCCAACAAATTAGCCACCAAGTGATGAACTCTTTGGTTATAACAAAGAATTCCAGGGCATGGTAAGTGATTAAAGTATAATTAGGTGATCCTTCTGAAATTTGCCCATGACCAGACAAAGACTCAGCTTACTTTTCTTACTCCCCAGGTCTGATTTCCAACTTTTTCTGCAAATTCTTCATCATTTGTCAGGAGGAAATTGTCAAATATAGAACCAGATTTTACCTGTTGGAAGAAAAGATACTTGGGATAGTCGCCGTGAATTTAGATGTGATGCTTCTCAAAGAAATGTTTTTGTTTTCTCTCAAAGTCAACAAATATTCTCCTTAAACCGTGGAATAACATCTTCAGCGGCTGCAAAAGCAGCTAAGACGCGGGGAAGACACAGGGCCGAGGTCCGGTGACCAAGGCCCTCTGCACTCAGGGGCCGCGCTAGATGTCTCATTTTTGCTCCCCTCTGCCCACACCCTCCATTCTACTTCCCATATGCCATATTGTAGCCAAACTTTGCCATTTACTCCCTCCTAATCTTTATCTGTTGGAAGACCTTTTCTTTACCACTTTATCTGAGCTTCCTTTCCTTCCCAGCCCACCTCAGCTGCTGCCTCTTTCAGGAAGCCTTCCCTGATTCCCTTCCCTGATTCTCACAGTGTTCAGAGCTGGGGAAGTAAGAGTCCCCCTTCCCTTTGCCCTGTCTAGGCCACCTGGAAGATCGACCCAGCTGTAAGTATGCTCTTCCATTTGGTTCTAGACACCAAATAGGAAACACACTGCAGAGGGTTCATGAGAGGGCAGGTGATGGACATATGAGAGGGAACCAGCTAAAGGAATTGAAGGTGTTCATCCTGGAGAAGAGAAGACTTGGGGGTGGATATGAGAGCCTCTTCAAGGCTATGAAAGGTTCTTGTTTGGAAGATACAGAAGAGTTGTTCTGTTTGGGTCCCAGAGAGAAGAACCAGGAGCAGGATGTACGTATGGAGGTGGGGCTGGGGGAGTTGCAGAGAGACAAATTTGGGTGAGAGGACAAGAACCCGCTTCCTTCCATCATGAGAGGCAGTGGGATGCAGCAATTGAGCCTAACAGTTTGGAGTAAGTAGAGATCTGGGTGGAAATCCTACCCTAGACAGTTATTAGCTATGTAACCCAGAGCAGTTTTGTCACTATAGATAACAGTAATGGCGCTAACAATAACACTATGGTACCTACTTCATGCTCTTATTATAAAGATCTAGTTAGATAATGGCTGACAAGTTTTAATGTGGAGTAAATGCCGGCATGGCTAGATGACATTTCATTTGAAAAAGATCTGGGGGTTTCGGTGGAATGCAAACTCAATAGAACCCACAGTGTGTCAGAGCAGCCCCCCAAATGCTCGTGTGATCATAGGCTGCATTCTCGTCATGCCCGCTCTCTGAGAGCACAGTGTCCAGAGCTGGGGAAGTGAGAGTCCCCCTTCCCTTTGCCCTGCCTGGGCCACCGATAGAAGACTAGCTTTAGCTCTGGTCATGGGATTTTGAGAAGGCCATTGATAAACAGGAGAAATGTCAAGAGGAGGCAGTCAGGACGGGGAAGGGCTTGGTTGACACCTTATGGTAGATCTGAGGATATTTGGCATGGGGGAGGGGAAGGAGACATGAGAGCTGTCTTTAAGCATTTGCAGGGCTCTCCGTTGAGGAAGGCTTGTCCTTGTTCTATTTGGCCCCTGAAAGCTGAATTGGGAGAAGCTGCAAACAGGCAGATTTAGGCTGGATGTGAGGAGTTAATTGCTAGTAATTAGAACTATCCCAAGGCTGCCTGGGGAGGTAGGAAGCTCCGCCTCCTTAGAGGACATAGAGCAAGGCCAGCTAAAGGTCGATTGGAGATGTTATAGAGGAAAGACTTGGCCAGAGATGGGTTGAGCATCTGAGTGCGTCCGAGGTGTCTGCACTTCTGAGGTCCTAGGACCTCATAGTCCTTGACTTTGGTGTCTGGATTCTATCCAGTTGCAATCGATTACTTTTTTATTTTTTTGCCTAATATTGGATTATTTTGAAAACCATTGTTTACTAACACATTTGGTATATTCTGAATGCATCATGAAATCTTGCAGGGTGAGTTCCTTTTCGGTATTTTAAAAATAATATCTCTGCTGATTAAAGTGTTTGTTTGTAATTCTGCTTCCCCTGAAGCTCCAGTCTAGAGCCTACTCTTGGTACAGAGGTGAAGCTGGTTCTCAAAGGCTCCACTACCAGAGACTCTGTGAGGGTGGGAGTTTGTGAACTAGGACGGAACTGTGTGTCTGTCAGCTGAGAATGAGCCTGGCTCACTGCTGAAAGGCTTATTACCCTACAGCATACAAGGCTGGATCTGGATGGGGGGGACTTGGATTTGAATCCCAGCCCAGCTACTGTGTGACCTTAGATAAGTCCCTTCACCTCCAGGAGCCTCAGTTCCCTCATCTGTAAAATGAGAGGGTTAGACTCAATGGCCAAAGAGGTCCCTTCCTGTTCTAGAACTAGGATCCTATGATCCAGTTTGGCCAAGAGGCTTGGATCAGGCCCACCATTCTAGGCTTTCTTGATCCTTCTGACATTCTCCATCCAGAAAGCTGTTCATGAAGACTTGAAGGGCCACAGGTCAGAGAGGCTACATGAGGTTTCTCCCATCAGACCTGGGTATAGATTACCTGTCAGTGTTTGGCTGGATCTGGGACCTCACTGGGCTGGGCATTCCCACCCACATGGATCCCTCTCTTTACTTGACTTCTCATCCTGGGCATTTTTTTGTCTATGTCCATCAATCAATCCATAACCATTTCCTAAGTGCCTATGATGTGCCAGGCTCTAAAGCCTCTGGCCTTCTTGGCTTTATCCTCAGGCAGCTCTTCTGTTCTCACCTCTCACTCCAGCCCATTTACTTGCCCTCCTCCTGGCTAGTCCCTTCCTTTCCTGATCTCATACTTTAAAAAAAATTCTGCCCACGAATTGCTGCCAACTGAAGTCCAACCTGTCCTTCAAGGCACTGCTCCATTCTGCCTCCTCCAAAAAGTCTTCCCCGACTTCCCCAGCCAAACAAGCTGTCTCCTACCTGGGACTGTTCAGAACACTCTATACCTCTCTGAAACCAGCTTTGTCCTTGACTTTTTACTTGTGTCCATGTTTCAACTCATCAGGGCAAGAATCATGCATGATTCATTCCCATGAATCCCTCTGAATACTGAGCACAAAGCTTTCTTTGCTTGTACCAAGAGAGTAATGGAGGGGAAGGAATTCTAGAAGGAGCCCTGAAGTTAGGAGCCTTGAGTTCATAGCATGGATACCACCAACTAGCTCTGTGACCTTGGGCAAGTCACTTAAACTCTTTGAGAAGCCTCAGTTTCCCATGTATAAAATGGGGATATTAATAGTTATTGTGTCTACTTCACAAGGTTGTCAAGAAGAAAGCACTTTGGAGGTGGCTAGGTGGCGCAGTGAATACAGCACCAACCCTGGAGTCAGGAGGACCTGAGTTCAAATCCAGCCTCAGACACTTAACACTTACTAGCTGTGTGACCTTGGGCAAGTCACTTAACCCCAATTGCCCTCCCCCCCCAAAAAAAGCAAAATCAAAAAGAAGAAAGCACTTTGGAAACCTGAAAGCGCTTCAGAAATGGGGCCTATTGTTATTAGGGTTTATTGAGAGGAACAGGGATTCAACTGAGCAGTCTGCAAGAAGTATTTATTATGTACCTACTATGCGCCAAGATACAAAGACAAAAATAAAACATTTCCTGCCCTCAAGGAGCTTACATTCTACTGGGGTATACAACATAGTAAATATAAAATTAATTAGAAAATACAAAACACATACAATGTAATTGTGGAAGGAAAGACATTGGCAGCTGGGGGTTTACTAGAAGCAGGGAAGGGATTGTAGCTATGATTTCATTGCTATCATAACTCCCAGGTGAGCGAATTCCTTTTACCAATTTTGCCAATCTAGAAAATTACCTACAGCCCTGGGAAATTGACTCACCCAGAGTCACATAATCAGTATGTGGTCATAGGCAGGATTTGAACTGAGGTCTTCCTGACTTCAAGGGGTCAAGTCTCTATCCACTATGGCACACTGCCTTTCCAACAGAGATGGGAAAATTAAATGAGGCCTTGGTTTCTGGAGTAGTAGTATGACAATAATGACAGTAATCCCCTAGATTTGAAGCATCCTTTCAACTTTTCAAAGCTTATTCACATCTATGATCTCACTTTATTGTCACGAGCAACTAAGGATGCAGAGAGCAGGTATAATTATGCCATTTTATAGATGAGAAAACTGAGGAACAGAGAGGGGAACAGGGAGATTCAGGTCTGTCCATCCTAAACCTCAGGCTCTTTCTGCCTACACAGGGCTCGTTAACACCTTGATGTGTTGGAAGGCTTAGTCTTGGTCTGTTTGGCCCCAGAGGGCAGGACCCAGAGCAAGGGGAGGAAGCTGAAAAGAGGCAGAACTAGGATGGAAACCAGGAGAAACTTGGTAATACTTCTCAGCTTCTAAAAGTAGGATGGATTGCCTTGACAGATAGGTAGTCAGTTCCCCATCACTGGGGGCTTCAAGTGACAGAATGGATTCCTATTCATTTATAGGTTGGGTTAGAATCCTTCTAAAGTCCGTTTCCTCCATGAAGTTCTGTGATTCTAAGTGTTTGCCACTTAATTATTACATGCCAAATGTTTATGCATTTAATTGCTACATACCTGCCAAATATCCAGGCCCAGGACACTGATGTTGTAATATCTGTAAATATTGGGGTCTGCTTTATACTTCGGGTTGTCGATTTCTGGATGTACCCACTCACCTTTATAATCTGGGTTATCAATTATTCGAGGCTTCCACTCACCCTAAAATTAAAATAGGAAATATTGAACAGGAATGCATTTTTCCAGCATTTTTAATTTCAAGCAATGAAATAACCCAAGTTATTGAGTTAAATTCTACCAAAATTTGGATTTGGTCCTAATTATAATAGGTTGTTTTTCATATATATATATATATATATATATATATATATATATATATATATATATATAATTTATTTATTTATTTGATCATTTGTCTGTTTGTTTATATTTTACAAATAGCCTGCAGTCCAGAGCCCTGGGCTGTTACTAGTGTTTTTCAATGATTTGAATAAAGAGATAAATTTCAGAAGTATCACCCAAACCTGAGAAGACTAGCTAATACAATGAAAGTCTGACTCGGGAGATAACAAGATCTTTCTGAGCTTAAAATGTTGGGTTGAATCAAGAGGGAAAAAAGTCTTAAAGTTCAGTGTTGTTAAGGTAAACTGATGATATTATTGGATGGAAGGCTTTACATAAAATAAGAACACTGGTGTTGTATAGTGGAGAAAGCATCCATCTTGGAGTCAGATGACCTGAGTTTGAGTCCCAACTCAGACTCAATAACTGTAGAGTTTCTCTTCTTTTCTCTCCCCTCCTTGAATCCATTCTCCACACAGCTGCCAAAATAATCTAAGACACACGTCTGATCCCATCACTCCTCTGATCAAAAACCTTCCAGAGCTCCCTATTCTCTTTAACTAGGATATTGATCCCTTAACCCTGTACATTCTGGTTTCCAGTCCTATCTCATACTCTGTAAACTCTAGATCCCCCCTGTTTCCTGAAATTGAGAGGCATCTGCCACCTCTGCACATTCCCATTATGCCCCATGCCTAGAACACCAGTGTCTTCTCATTTCCACGACAATCCTTCTCTTCCTCCAAGGCTCAGCTCGAGTATGAAGGAGGAAGATACTATTCCCATCCTGCCTCCCCAGCTCGACTGAGGTAATTACAGGCTTTAGTCTTCAGTAATGAGAGTTTAACTTGATAGCAAGGGGTTAAACCTACACTAGAAGGCTGTTTTTTACAAACCAATTTGATCACTCTATTTCTCCTTTTCACTGTGGGAAACATTATTCTTAATTTGGAGTCATCTAGCCTTTGCTTGAATACTTCTGGGGATGGGGAACTCACTCCATAATGATCTACTCCATCTTCCATTATGGGGCACCTTGGGTAGTAAGCTCTCTCTTAAGCTGAGCCAGTCTAAACGGTCTCTTTTTTAACTTCCTAAGAGGCAGGTTCTGTCTTACCAGCTGTGCCGGAGGAGCGATGATGATAAACATCACCACCATCATCATCTTCACAGTAGTAGTAATCATAACAGCAATAGCTAGTATTGAAATCACACTTTAAGGTTCACAAAGTGCTCAACATAAGCCCCTATTCTATCCTGACCTTGGGATTTTACATCTTACCTGGGACTTGATCCAACTCTCTGATGGAAGTAGTCCCAGGAGAACATTTTGGCTTTTTCCAAATGAGAGACAGCCTGATATGATGGAGACCCCATTTTGTTTGAGTTTGGAAAATCCAAGGTTCAAGTCCCTCTTTTGACATTGAGTGGAGATGTGACCTTGAGCAAGGAATTTAACCTCCCTGGATGTCCATTTCATAGGATTGTGGAGAGAGAGGTAGACAGGATGACAGAAGGCATCTAGTCCAACTCCCTCATTTACAGATGAGGAAATAGTCCAGAAAGTTGAACTGATTTGCCCATGGTTACACAGATAGTAAGTGTCAGAGCCATGATTTGAATACAGGTTCTCTTACCACAAATGATTGATTAAATGAATGGATAGATGGATGGATGAATAAATGAATGAATGAAATTTTTTTAACTGTTTATTATGTGTTCAGTGCTAAGGACACAAAGAGAAAAGTAAGACAGTTCCTGTTCTCAAGTCATTTATGGTCTAATGGGTTGACAATTCATATAGAAGGTTTCAGCTACAAGTCAGATGGAAAGGTCCCATGGTCCTTAGGGTACAGCAGCAAAGTAGATGTCATTTCCGTTGAGAAAATCTTATCAGTTTCTGATGATGAACCATGGGACAGTACCAAGGACTTTGGTAGTGAGAAAGGGTTTCAGCCCCATGCTAAAGAGCACAAGCAATCCCATGTGCCTTCCTCTCTCCCTTTACAAGGGGCTGGAACTCTTTTCCCATCCCCCAGAGGGTCAAAGTATGTGCTCCAAAGGGCTCACATCTATTATAAATATAAAGCATTTTGTAAACCTTAGGTATTATTATTATTATTATGATTACTACAATAATTGAAACTCAGAACTGGAAAAACCTTGGAGTTCCTCTTGCCCAACCTAGAACATAAACCCTTCCAGTATACAAAATGTCTGTATTGGGGCAGCTAGGTGGCGCAGTGAATAGAGCACCGGCCCTGGAGTAAGGAGGACCTGAGTTCAAATGTGACCTCAGACACTTAACGCTTACTAGCCGTGTGACCTTGGGCAAGTCACTTAGCGCCAATTGCCCTGCCCTTCCCCCTCCAAAAAGCAAAAAACAAACAAACATCTCTGTATTAAATGTCTCTATTAAAATCTGTTTAATATACAAAAGATTCATCCTACCTTTAGATGTTTGGACATCTCCAGGGCCAAGGAGCTCACTCTCTGTCTCAACCTAATCTGTTCCACTGTTGGGCAGCTCTCAGTATTAGAAAGTTCTTCCTTACTGTATGCCAAATTCAGCCTCCATACATCTCCTACCTCCTAGTTCTCCCCCTGAAGCCACAGAGATGAGTCTTAATCTTTCATTTATGTGACAGAACTTTAAAAATGGAAAAGACAGAATCATGTCACCCAGTTCTCTCTCCTGCAGCCTAACCCTCCCCAGTGACCTCAGCTGTTCCTCAAAGGAAAGACAAGTTTTGATAAATCGGCTAATGCACACTGCCAATTCAGGAATCCCAGGTCAGCTCTCCTCACAGTCCACTTGAGGTCCTATAAGCAGAAAAAGCACGTTCTAACCAATGCTAGATAAGCTTGGCATCATTCTAGTGCCATCACACCCAATGCCCACCCTGAATACACCTGCCAAGCCTCAGAGCTGGTACTTTATTCATTAGAGGTTCTGTTCATTTCTTGTTCTATATTTTGTTCTCTTTGCAAGAGGAAAAAATCCCCTTTACCTTATATTTTAGATTTGGGATCAAAGGGGGCTCCCACTCGCCGTCCATTGCTTCATCCCAGTCATTAGGCTTCTTTGCATCTGGATCCGGGATTTTTTCAAAATCTTCCCAGTCCTAAGATAAAATTGATCCACCCTAAGGACTTGTTGGTGGCTTTGGGATACAGCAGACATAAATATACACAGAAGACTCTTGTAATGAGACACAAAATGTGGACCCTTCATTGGAGATGGAAGGATTAACAAGCCAGTATGAGTGAATCCTCCCTGAAGGTCTATCTGAAATGAACAATTCTCCTGTTCACTATTCTCCTTTCTATCAGACCTTGATCTCCATTTGATCTCTGATAGCAAGGGGCAGGGGGTTTCTGGCTGGTGCCTGGGTCTCCTGCTCCTCCCTTGGCTTCCCCGTGCCAAGATAAGAGCAAACCTGCCTGATGCTGGAATCATGGTCTTCTCCTGTGTCTGAGGGATTCAGCAGTATTTGGGGGAGGCCAAGAATTTCCAGTTCTTTCAACTGACCTCATATGTCATAACTTCCAGATCCCTCAGTGAAAAGAGGAAGGTTAAAGAGGTCAAGGAACAGAGTTGCACATCATGAAGGGCATTTAGAATGCTGGTGACCCCAAAGTCAAGGCCAGCAGCTGCTTACAGGCCTTGGTTTAGGGTAACAGGAAAGGCTGCCCCCCCCTCCGAAAAATCTCCTCTCTTTATGGCTGAAGTTCTACAATCAGTAATTCGTTCAATTAATGACCCAGTACACATTTCTTGAGGAGCCACTATGTAAATGACATTTGTATGAGGATAACAGTAAAACTGTACTGTAATGATACAATTGTTCTTGGATTCAATTGAATTAAACAATTGTTTAAATGACTATTAGGTGTCCAGCATAGTTTGGTCCCTGTGGATAGTAAGACAGTTCTCCCAGAGCAAAATGATTCCCAGATGTTCGTGAATGCCTGCTGAAAGTGAAATAGGGAAAGCGTTATGCTTTCAATGGCTCATAAAATTCTTTGTCTATTAATCAGCATAATTTATAGACAGGGGACAAGGAGCAGAATTCATTTACCTCTGGTTTCTTGTCATCAGGATCCTCAATTTGGGGTCGCTCATCCCACTTTCGAGGTTTCCTTGCATATGGATCTTTGATTCTTTTGGGGGGTAGAAAATCCCAGTCATCTTCTAAGGCACCAACTGTCACCAGTTGGTTATCTATCTTGACCCCATAGGTGCAATCCGGACGAAGAATCAGAGTATACAGGTGAGTATCTTTATTGATCTGCAGGGAAGGGAGAGTGGGAGGGAAGGAAACAATTCTGAAGGATCTGCAGCATTACTCAGTCTGGCTCCCCTCTCAGAAAGCGTATTACCCGAGACAGGAGGAACAAGGGGCCTGATTTGGGAATCTGAAGGGTCATAGGTGGTTCTGACCCTAGATCTCTAATCAAGCAAGGTCCAGCATGGCCAGAATCTCTGGGAGAATTGCAGAGGAAGAGCTTTCTTCTTTATTCTTTAAAGACCAAAAGGACAGAATCATGTCACCAAGATCTCTCCTACAGATTAATCTTCACCAATGGCCTCAACTTCTCTTAGTGAGGTTGTTGTGTTAGGTAGGGGAAGGAGAAGCTCAGAGCTCACTTTCAATCTTAGACCTCCAAGCACCTTGCAATGTCCAGGAGGAAGATTTGAGCGTTGTCAATAGTGTTATCACTTAACAACAGTAACTGGATCAGTAGGAAACAATGCATTCATCTGGGAGATACTCAAAGACCCACACTGATATAGGGCAGAAAGAAGCAGTTTCAAGGAACATGACCAAGCAAGCAAGCTAAGCTCAAGTGCCACCAACTACACAAGCCATTTCCTGATCCCCTCTGCTGCTAGAGTCCCACAAATTACTTTGTGTTTACCTGGCTTATGCTTCTTAGTTATATGTGTGTGTGTGTGTGTGTGTGTGTATAGGTGTATACACATACATATAGGTATATATGTATGTTTATGTATCTGTGTGTGTGTGTATATGTATATATGTTTCATATATATTAACATATTTCCCCCCAGTCAGAATATAAGCTCCTAAGCAGTAGGGACTATTTCATTTTTTCTTTGAATAAGGAGCTTCCTCTTTTATAGTACAAGTCATTGTCCATTTCATATGTGGACATTTTATTTAATGAAAGAGGCAGTAAAAGGATATTTGTGTGAAAAAAACAGCGTCACATAGTTGAGGACCTGAGAGAAAACAATCTCTCAGATAAATGCACTGAGGGGAAACATTTGGAAGTAGCTCAGAGATGGGAATGCTGAATAAATATGGGAATGGCTATGGTGCTTTGTTGTCCATCAATTCTTTAATATATTACCCTGTTGTGAGAATTTTGAAGGCTGTAACTGTGAAATGAAATGAAAGAACTGATTGGAGGCTATAGAAAAATTGCACACGGCATGTTTGTGTAACACATGATAGAACTGTGGAATCTGGGTTCTTTTCCTCTTGAGTTACGGATTCATGAAGAAGCCTTGCTATTAGACCTCAGATGCGTTGGTAAGGAGATGAGAAATCAGAGATCAGAAGAACAATAGGATGTAGTAAACATCCGGAGATGAGCTGACAACAGAGAGAAGCTGAGTGGAGGAGAACCAAGAGAAGGGCAGCTGCTCTGGGCTGAGATTGCTGAGAGTGCTGATCACAGCCCGACAACTTCTGTACTTGCTGGGAGCTCACTGTTGGACAGTTCTGCAGCTGCGTGGAGCTCACTGGGGAAAGCAGAATTCTGCTATGTGAAAAGCCAGCTGGGTTTGGGTTCTTCAGTGCCGTTGGTTTTTCAGCCTCAGAGTGGGGAAGCCCAAAAGGCTTTGACTACACTGCCCTGTGCTATTCTCCCTGGCTTGAGAGGGAGGAATTCCTCAGAGCCCAGAGACCAGATTTGAGGAGCTTGCTTGTCCCTTAGATAGTTTAATAATGCTTCAGACCAAGGGAGAAGACCTGAAAAACTGCAGACCCCAGGTTTAGGACTGCTGTTTCATTGAAAGAGTACAATGATCCTGCATTACTAAAAGAGCTAAATTCTTCTGCTACCCAGGAGCAGCAGAGAAGCAGGTTCATCCAGCAGGTCCACACAGAGTCTCAGAAGAGGAACAGGTCGCATGACTTCTCTAAAAGAAACCACTGACATTCAATCCTGTAGTCTAAAAGTGTGAGCTGACCTGGGTATATGGTTTTCTTACTTGTGAGCATCACTACTAGGTTTCTATAAATGTTGACCTACTCTCCACCACAGACAATATGTGCTTTGTTAGAGAACATGATCCAAGTTTATGCATGAGTTGTTATATTTTGGTTATTACTGTTTTGTTTTCTATTATGTAAATGTTCTGATTATTCTTGCTTTTCTCGGCAAATGTTTCGTGTTTAAGAGTCAATGGTATTGTTGTGTCTGATTTGTGTAAATAGGAAATACATCAGTAGGGGCTCGAGAACCATAGCAGTAATCAGTAAGAAAAAATCCCTTTCACACCAGGGTTATGTCACAGGATTTTGAGAGTGAGTGACAGAAGCGTGGCAACCTGTGGCTGTCCTGTCCCTGAAAGCAAAACCCTCCCAGATGAAACTGTGAGTTCATGAGTCACCTGCTGACTTTCCACAATAGCTGAATGTCATCTCTGAATTTCTCCCAAAGCTCCACACCCAGGCCTGTGGACTTACCCTGCACTTGATGGTTTTATTAATTTCATGGTTTTTTCCTTTATAATTAAGGATGACATGTACCTTGTTGTTCCCCATTCCACAGATGTCTGGGCCTGAAAATGAAAAACCCAAAGGCATCAGATAAACTATGGCATCACTGTTTAGGACCAGAGGCAGAGATGAGTTTACCCTTCATGCTGTTAGAATCATACAAGGTGAAGGGATATCCCACCATGGCCTGCAATGGATAAACCCTCTAGCAGCTCTGCCAACCCTTGGATTAGAAAGGATGGGGTTTTTAGGTAGGGACTGCAGAGGATCAGGTTTGGGAGAGACTTCAGAGGTCATCTAAGCCAGCCAGTGCCTGTCCAAGAGAACACCACTAGCCTTAAGGGCCACTTCCAGCTCCAACATTCTAGCACCTTCATGCCCTTGGCCATGGACTAGGAGAGAGGCCTTGGCTGAAGAACTCACCAAACATGATGTAGTAGCTTGAGTTGGAATGCATATTCTCTTGGTCCAGATCCTCAGGAAAGAGCTTAACATAGCCCCCACCACAGTCAATGCCTTGCTCATGCTTTACTGAAAACTGCACCACCAGACTTTGACCCTCATTGCTGAAGGGCTTAAATCGTGCTGACAAGGCATAAAACTTGGCGTCTTCACTTGTCTGGAGACCTGAAGGGAGAGAAAATACAGACCTGGAAGCTAAACTATGTCAGCAGCGGATAAAGTGGGCTTGGGAAAAAAAACCCAACCAAACCCACAGGAAACTAAAGCACATCTGAGGTGGCCAGATTGGCCTCCCTGGGAGCTAGGTGAGCAACACTAAGTATCACGAGGCCCAGATGCTTGGACAGAAATTTGTTAAGTTATTTATTCAGCTAAAATTTGTTGACCTAGTGTTGGGACTAACACAGTCTGAGCAGAGAGGAGCCCCTTGGTGGGAGCTACCTCCTCATCTCTGCCTCCTGACTTCTGTGGTTTCCATCAAGTTTCAGCTAACGTCCCATCTTCTTCAAAAAGTCTTCGCTCATCCTCTTTATTTCTAGTGTCTTTCCTCCACTGATTATCTCCAATTTATCCTGTATACATCTTTTTTGTTTTGTTTTGTTTTGGTTTTTTTGCTTTTTGGAGGGGGGAAGGCAGGGTAATTGGGGTTAAGTGACTTGCCCAAGGTCATCTATCTATCTATCTATCTATCTATCTATCTATATCTAGTCTGTACAAGAAGGAGGCAAGACCTAGGCAGTTAGGAAGGACAATGCATACAGTTTTGGGTGTGGAGTCATGAAGACCTGAATTCAAATTCAGCCTTACTAACTATGTGATGCTAGGCAAGTCACTTAACCTCTGTTTGCCTCAGTTTCCTCAACTGTAAAAGGGAGATAATAACAGCCCCTGCCTTACAGGGTTGTTGTGAGGCTCACTTGAGACGATATTTGTGGGGGAAAAAAGCTTAACAAGTGCCTGGCACAGAGTAGTTGCTACATAAATGCTTATTCCCCTTCCCTATCCCCTGTATGTGGCTGTTTGTGTGCTCTCTCCCCCATTACACTGGGAGCTCCTTGAAAGCAGGGATTGTCTTTCGCCTTTTAAAAAAATATCCTCAACACTAGCCCAGTACCTAGCGCATAGTAGGGGCTTAATAAATTCTATTTGACTGATTGGGAGAAGACAAGCCCAGCCCCCTGGGCCAATGCTGCTCTGTTGTTACATATATATTTGAACCTACAGGGAGGTCCTTCTTCCTTCAAAAGGTCTTAAAAAAATAAAAAGATATCTCATCACCCTGCCCAGTCCTGCCCCTGATACTCAGATGACCCCTGATGTCATCCCTCTTACCATCTCTAATCACAGGGTACCTTATTTTACTTAACCAGTTTATATTTTTATGTCTCACCTCCCTAACTGAACTGCAATTATCTCAAGAGAATAGAATACAGGCTATCAACTGGCTACCAGAAGGTGGCATCCCTCTGTTTCTTATGACTTTTTTCTTCATGAAAGGAAGTCAAGTCCATCCATCCTTCATCTTGGGATATACATGGTCTTCATCACAGCACATATTTGACCCCCACATACTCTTTGTGCAGCTCAGTATGTGATCCAATTACAGCTTTCATTACATTTAATACATGTCTAGGACACAGTCAACATATGGCCAGCACATGGTCTTCACCATAGTTAATACATGACCCACATGCAGTCTTCATTAGTCAACACATGTTCAGTACTTGGCTTTCAACATGGTCAGTACATGAACTTTCCCATGAATCATATATGACTAGGATTCAGCCTTAATCAAAGTCAATGCAAGGCCCACATATAGCCTTCATCCCAGTCAATATATGTCTAGCACTTGACTTTTGCTTCGGTTAATACATGGTCCACATATAGCCTTCACCATGGACTATACATTGCCATGGCCTTCATCATATTTAATCCATGGTCCATGTGGAGTTTCCATCATAATAATATTCGTCCAGCATTTGGTCTTTGCCATGGCACACTAACAGTCTTCACCACAGTCAACACATGACTAGCCTTCATCATAGTCATCAAACACGTTTAGCTAAAATGAAAATCAATGGCATCTCATCTTGTTTCATTTCAGGGGCCTTCAGCCAATTTGGCTGGTGTGATTTAGGGGTTTTGAGTGTGTAGAACAGCAGACAACCTCGTCAAACAGACAGTTCTCAAGCATTGTAAAATATGACATTTATTATCATTATTATATTTATGGAAGAGGAAATTGAGGTTCAGAGAAGCAACCTGCCCAATGCCATTCATGTTATGATTAACAGAGCTGGGGATTTGAACCCAGAACCTGTAATTCTAAATTGAGCACTCCGCCTTAAACTATGCTGTCTCTCAACAAGTCAAATCTCTCCTACTAGACTGTAAGCTTCTTGATGGCAGGGGACCCTCACTTCTGTATATCTGTATCTCCCCTGGGCATAGAAGAGAGCCCCCCCCCTTCCCCTCCTCCCCCGCCCCTGCCCTTTGGAGGGGCTTCATAACTCTTTATGAAAGGAGAGAATGAATTATGGAAGAGGTACTTCTTCTGAGTGAACACTAGAGGGCACTCTTCACATTGGCCTGTGATCCACCTTCATTTATTTAATCAACATAAGATGCCTACTATGTTCGAGGTACTGTGCTGAGCACTGGGGATCCTTGGGGAAAAGAGACAAAGGACAGTCCCTGCCCTCAAGGAGCTTACGATTAGTTGTGGAGACAAAAAGCAAACAAATACATGCAAATTCTATATAGGATATATAATAATTAATGAACAGAGGGAAAGCACTAGAATTGAGGGGTTAGGGAAGGCATTCTGTAAAAGGTAGAATTTTAGCTGAGATTTGAAGGATGTGGAGATGGGCAGGGAGAGCATTTCAGGTTTGGGGGACAGCCAGGGAACATTCCTGGATTCAGGAGATGGAGGGGCTTGTTTAGGCAATACCAAAGAGGCTATCTCGTTGGATTAAAGAGGACCTGAAGGGGTGGTTAGGTGGCTCAGTGAATAGAGCACTGGCTCTGGAGTCAGGAGGACCTGAGTTCATATCTGGCCGCAAACACTTAACAAAAAACTAACCGTGTGACAGTGGGCAAGTCAGTTAGCCCCAATTGCCCTACCTTCCCCCCTGCAAAAAAAAAAAAAAAAGGAGTACCTGGAGAGGAGTATGTAAAGTGTAGGAAGACTGGAAAGGTGTGTGTGTGTGTGTGTGTGTGTGTGATTTGTATATTTTGATAAATCTGATACAAAGATTTCTTTCCCATTCAACCACTTCCCTTTTAATCCTAGGTGTATTAATTTTGTCTGTGTAGAAGCTTTTCAGTTTTAAGTAAACAAAATTATCTTTTTTTTTTTTTTGCCTCTATCTCTGGTTAAGAAAGACTGCATCTCCTATCTTGACTTTTCAACGGGTAGGAAAGGAGGTGGAGAGAGGAAGAGAATTTAGAACCGAAAATAGGATGAAATTGAACAAAAAAAAAGAGAATATATCTACCCACAGCTGTGAAAGGTATATATTTAATTTTCTCATTTTTTTTGTAGTTTGATCTAAAGATCATTAGAGATCTAAAGATATGAAGGTTATATATCCATTTAGAATGTATTATGGGGTGTGGTGTAAGCTGTTGGTCTAAGTAAGCTTAATTTCTGCCAGACTGATTTTTGGTTTTCCCATAATTTTTTTTCAAACAAATAAGGACTTTTTCCCTAGGTCATTTATGTTTTCCATTTAATCAAACACCAGGTTATTGAGTTCTATTATTTCTGAATCTCGATTATCTAGTTAGCTCCACTAACCTATCTCTTTACTCTTTAAACAACAACAAACAGCATTGGTAAATGTTGCTTTATAACACAGTCTGAGGTCTGCTGTGCTATTCCCCTTTTGTCCCCACTTCTTTTCATAATTTCCCTTGATATTCTAGATCTTTTGTTTTTCCAAATAAATTTTGTTATTATTTTACCAAACTCTATAAAATATCCCCTTGGTAATTTTGTTGGCATAGCATTAAAAGTGTACATCAATTTTGGTGGTCTTGTTCCAAGTAGATTCTTAAGAAATATTGGTTGAACTACATATAGAATGAATTAATTCCACAATAATGAACTTTTTCTAAATTTAAAATGGATGACTTGTTTTTTCTTAACCATTTATATATATATATATATATATATACATATACATATATATACACATATATCAAACTTTGCATAAAGAAGTACAGTACAGTGGGAAAAACACTGAATTTAGAATAAGAAGGCTTGGATCAAAACCCTGCCTCCCCTATTAACTGTGAGACCTTGGGCAAGTCATTTCCTTTCTTTTAGGCCTCAGTTTTCTTGTCTGTTAAATGAAAGATTTGGATAAAATAATCTTAGAAATGCCTTCTAGCTCTAAATCCCAGGATTCTTCTTACCTCAATATTTATTTTAAAGATTTGTACTTTCATCAATGGCGCCTCTCAGTTGACTGATGTGGATTGCAGATCTTCTGTACCTTAGTAGATACTATGACCAAAAAATAAAATCACTGCCTGGTGGTATCTTTCTAATGAGTTTTGTGAGGCTGGTTCTGGGATACTAAACATTGAGCACAGCCAGCTCTGTATGTGATGTCATTCCAAGTCAGGAGGATTTGGGGAGAGCCAGCCAAAGCCTGTACTTGCTCATTGGCCCAGCTTTCGAGGACCCCAGGCTCCCTGGGGTGGGGAACTTGTGACCTCGAGGCCACACGTGGCCCTCTAGGTCCTCAAGTGCAGCCCTTTGACTGCAGTCAAGTGTGGCTCTTTGACTGCAGAGGACCACATGTGGCCTCAAGGCCAGCTGCACCTTGAGGAGGCACCTGAGGAGAAAGGCAGGGAAGGGAATGACACTTTGGGGGATGAACAAAAGGGACCCTGATTCATGCACAGCAAAGGACCTCTAATAATTGGAAGTCCTCAGTGCTACCCACACCCAATGACAAGAACACTCACCTTTATCCTTTTCTTTGTCTCCATAGAACCTCCCAGCTGTCAGCTGAAATTTACCATAACTTGACCAATGTTTAGACTGAACCCATCTTTTTTTCCATCCATCTGTCAGAGAATGAAAAAATACATACAAATGACTTCCATCCTCTCAAGGATGCCCAAGAGGAATTGAATGAGGTGATACATGAGGGGCTATGAGGACACATGGTCCTGGAAAGCAGAGACTGGCTCATTCTGGCTTATGCATACTTGGTGTCTGGCATGTAGTAGGCATGGTGAGTGAGTGGGGGAATACAGGGGAAAGAATACTAGATTTGGATTCAGAGGACCTATGCTAGCTGACATACATGATTCATAAAGACAGAATAAATATACATGAAATTCACTAAAACACGTATGTGAGAGGCAATGTGGCATAATGGAGGGATGGTGGGTCCTGGGGTCAAGATGATCTGAGTTCAAGTCTAGCCTCTGACATCCCCACTGGCTCTGTGATCCTGGTCAGATTACTTTATTTCCTCATCTGTAAAATGAAGGGTATATAAAAATGTAAAGTTATTGCACAAAGCATCAAAAATTATAAGGGAAACAGGTAACAGCAAAAATCTTGGCAAAAAATTTCTCCCTCTCTTCTTTTTCTTCCTCTTCCCTTCCTTTTCCTCCTCCTCCTCCTTCTCCTTCGATGATGATGATGGCCATGCTTCACCTAGGCAACATCTGTAGAAGGCTGATGTTCAGAAATGTCTCCCTGCCCACAGGGACAGGATGTACTGGGCACAAGCTAGAACATCTCCCCTTCTTTAATCTTCTGTCAAACCCCAACTAATTCACAGTACCAAAGACTTCATATTTCCTTTATGGTTACTGCCCCCTGCTGGTGAGAACAATCTTCACCTCTCCCACTTTTCTAGCATTTTAAGGCTAACAAAAAGCACTTTTCTCAAAACAGCCCTTGGGAGGTAGGCTGCATCAATATTATTATCCCCATTTGACAGATAAGAAAACTGAAGTGTGGAGAGGCAAAGTGAACTACAATCACAGATTTAGAGCTAGGAGGGGCTTTAGAGGTATAGACCTGTCCGAGGTCACATAGGTAGTAAATGCCAGAGGTAGGATTTGAACCCAAGTTTTCTGAGTCCAAATACCTCGTTTTTCCTACTTTGTCATTATGATTTTAGCCCAATTTTATATTGCAGATGAGGAAAGTAAGGCCTGTAGAGGTAAAGTGACTTACCTGAGGGCCCTGCCCCTAGATTTCAAGCTGAAAGGGGCCTTGGCGGTCATAGAGTCAAACCCCTCATTTTACAGATAGAGAAACTGAGATAATCTACTCAGCACTGGAGTAAGTCCTTGGACAGAGCTGACCTGGCTGAGGGTGAGCAATTTGCTTCACCCCTTTATAACCAGCTTGGCCTCAAGATCCCACTAACCTCTGTACAACCATGAACTGAACATTGGCCAGGCACCACATCCTCTCAGCTTTCTACTTATGTCCCAGGGATTGAGAATCAAATCAGGTATGATCATCAACTTTCCTCTACCAATCAGTCCATCAATGTTTAATGTTAAGTGCCTCCTACATGCCCGGCACTGGCTTAAACCCAGAGGATACAAAAAGATGAAAAGACAGCCCCTGCCCTCATGGAATTCACAGTCTAATGGGAGGCGGAGTCAACCAGCAAGCAACTCTATACAAGCAACTATATACAGGGTAAGTAGGAAATAATTCATAACACAGGAAGATGGTAAAATTAGGAGGGGTTGGGAAAGGATTCCTGTAGGAGGGGAGATTTTGGCCGGAACTGCTCAGAATCCCTGACCACTGCTCCCAGCTTCCTCACATCAGTCCATGTCAGCTCTATCCCTGCAGTGCCCCCAAAACAAATCAGACAATATCTGTAAAGCATTAGATATAGCATAGTCCCTGTGGCCCCAAGCTTCATAATGCTTGTTCCCTTCCCACTTCCCCTTCCTACCATTTCACTCTTCCCCAACTTTCCATCGTGCACTCTGGAACTCCTGTTCTATCGATAACAAACTGCCCCTCACCACAGACCTCTGCCCCACCCTGCCAATTACTTTGTAGATGTTATTATCTGCATATGTCGTTTCCCTCCCAATAGAGGGATGAGCTGTTTCACTTTGGCTTTGCGTCCTCATTTGAAATATTTAATACAGTGTTAGGCACAGAGTCAGCACGTAATGAATGCTGGATGAATGAGTGAATGATCTAAGTATGACTTAGCATGCCAAAAAAATTAATGTGATGTCTGAGTGCACTAAGACACTAGCAGTACCTAGAGCAAGATGCTGACAAGACCAAAAGTCAGGGCATCAAGTCGAATTCTCCTAGGTGGAGCATTGACAAAGTGGAGCACGTTCAGATGTGAGACCAAAAGGTCTGAAGCATACTGAAGATGCTTGTCCTGAAGCAGAGAGGATGTACCGAGGTAGATCATCTCCCTCATTGTACAGAAAAGGAAGCCGAGGCCCAGGGGAAGCGGAATGTACAGGGTCACCCAGGAAGTGAACATCAGGAACAGGATTTGAACCTAGTCATTTGTTTCCTGAGCCAGTGTTCTTTCACCTTCACCATAAGAATCGATGACTTCTTAGAAGACTCCATGTAAAGGGCAAATTCTGATTCTTGGTAATTTCAAGCTTCAGTTAGAGAGATAGTCCTTTCCTTCACTGAGCATGCTAGTTGTTTTTTTTTTCTGATCTTCTGCCTCAATCATCTTGACTCTTGGGGTTCACATCATATCCCTGTCCACTGGCCACAGCTGTAATATGATGAAGGGGAAAGATTTCACTGGCCAGTGTGTGACCCATGTCACTTAATGCCTCTGAGCCTTAGTTTCCCTATTTTTTACCAATAGGGATCATTAGACTGGCTCACTTACTCACTCTTGATTATACTCACTTTCTGGACTTCTCACCAGCTTCCTTCCCACTCTGGATAAGCCCCAACCTTGAGACCTTGCTCAGACCACTACTTTGGTAGGAGTCCTTCACCTCACTCTCATCTTGACTCACTGGCCAGACTTCTCTTCTTCCTCTTTCTCCTCAACAGTTCCCTTGCTCCTAAATAAATACCCTTTCCATGTTTCCAGGTCCTCTTTATGTTTTGTCTTCTCCATTAGAATGTTAGCTCCAGGGGCAGCTAGGTGGCGCAGTGAATAGAGCACCGGCCCTGAAGTCAGGAGGACCTGAGTTCAAATGCAGCCTCAGACACTCGACACAATTACTAGCTGTGTGACTTTGGGCAAGTCACTTAACTCCAATTGCCCTCCAAAAAGCAAAAAAAAAAAAAAAGGCTTAGCTCCTTGAGGACTCACAGTAAACCCTTAAGTAAACACATCTGTTCATCTATCTACGATAATAAGAGCTAGTATTTAAATAGTCCTTTAAAGTTGGCAAAGCACTTAATAAATGTTATTTATTGATCTGTCTCCCCAATTCCTGTCTTACAAGGCTGTTACGGGGATTAAATAGGAATCTAACAGAGAAGTGAGAGGCTGAGCCAAGTTGTTATTTCAGGAACATTTATCCAAGATGGTTCTTTACAGTTAATCCCCTAAGAGATGGATCGTTTTTCTGGTCCCTTCCCAAGGGTGGGTAGTGCAGGTTGTGGCACGTTCTGTGAGAAGGCATCTTGTAATGTGATGACAAAGAGAAAGGCAAAGGCGGTGAGAAGGGAGCCAAGTGATGCATCTTTGAGAGGCTGTAAGGATGGATAAGAGCTACTTCATCCCAAGTACCATCAGGGTGATACATGAGGATACATCCAAGCCCAGTCCTCCAGGAATGTACTGCCTGGAGTAGCGGCTGGAGGTGGTGCTTGCTGCAAGACCCTGGGCTCTAGCTCCATAACATCTCTCACATTGGTCCCCTTCTCTTCACTCACACAGTCACACCTCTGTATAGGTGTCTCTCATGTCTCACAAGAGCCCTCTCACTGGTCTTCCTGCCTCACGTCTATGCCTAGCCCAGTCCATCCTTCACTCAGTTGCCAAAGTGCTTTTCCTAAATCATGAGTCTGACCATATCATCTCCTGCTCAGTAAACTTCAGTGGCTCCCTATTGCCTCCAGGATCAAATACAGAACCCTCTATTAGGCATGTAAAGTTTTCCATCAGCTGGCACTTCCTAACTTTCCAGTGCCTTTACCCACTTCCACACGCCCTGCAGCCTAGCCATCGTGGCCTGTTTGCTGCTCCGCACACATGGTTGTAACATGGTTGTACATCTTCCCACGCGCTACCTCCCTCCTCGCCTCGGCCTCTTAGAATGTTTGCTTTCATTCAAAATTCAGTCCCCCTCAATCCTCACAGCTGCTAGTATCCTCACTCCCCAAGAGACTTATTCTTTTTGCATGTTACATGTCTGTCTGTCTGTCTGTATGTGTATATGTATTCGCATTGTCTACATACGAATATAAGGGGATGGTCTGGTCAGGGTTTCACAGCTAGCAAGTGAAAGAGTCAGGATTCAAATCCAGGACTTCCCCTGCTCCTAGACCCATACTCTTTGTACTTCACTTTGTTCTCTCCTGGGATTTATTTGAATGTAGGTTTCCCACTTTTCAATGATGCTCTTTGGAAGAATTACAGCAGTAGATAACCTAAGGGTCAATGAAGAGGTCATGAAGATATTGAGGAGGCTGGGGCATATTGCCAACACAGTTATCCCAAAGTGGCACAAAACACATAGGTGGGGATTCATAGTAACTACCCAGTAAGGAAACTCCCTCTGCTAACATAGATTGGCACCTTCTTTGCTATTTATGAACTTTGATATCCTCCCTAAGAGGTTAGATTGCTTAGTCACACATCTACTCTGTCAGGTAGAACCTGAATCCTAAGTCTTGATAACTGTGATGGTAGCTTTCTATTCACTAGATCAGGCTGCCTCTCACAACAGGTGATTTAGAATAGGAAAAACCTCAGTATATAGCTTGACTTAGGATACACAGGACGAGGAAGGACAAGAAGACTCGAAGCCCACACAGAACCAAAGGAGATCTTATTAAATTCATGTTAAAATTTGTGTAGGATCATGGAGTGTTGGAACTGGAAGGTATCCTTCAGAGAAGATGTTGTCCAACCTCCACTTTTTACAGGAGAGGAAATTGAGTTGCCGGGCGATGGCATGGCTTGTCCATAGACAAGATAATAAGTGACAAAGCCAGGATTTAGACACAAGTCTCCCCCTATTCCACACTAAGGCTTCTTCTCAATCTGCTCCATCACATCGGAAGCTAAGCTCTTCTTTCGCAATACCCTCAGGGAGTAGTCAAGAGTCAGGGGTACAATAGTCATTTTCAAAGAAGCTAACAGAAGCCGAGAGGTGCCCTGATTTGCCCAGAACTGCACACTTTGGATAGGAGCTAGGACCTCTTCATCTTATTTGTGCGAAGGAGAAAGCTGAACCCCTCACCCTGGGGTCCTTCCGCACCGTACCCTCCCGCCCCGCCCCAGCCTTGGGATATACGAGGTTCACTCTATCCACAGCACCACCCACCCACCCGGCTGCCGTCGCTGGTTGCTCACCGCCGTCTTCAAATTCCTCTCGGAAGTAGACGCGTCTCCTCCATTCTTGCTGCGGCCGCCTTGAAGAGCTGACTGGACCACCGCCACCGCCACCGCCACCGCCACCATCCCTGCCCCCGGTACTGGCCGCGGCTGTGGCCGCGGCCGGAGCACTCACGTTCTCCGCGTGCGAGGCCTTTGCCGTGCCGCTCGCACCACCCCTGGCCGTGGCACTGCCCACAGCGCTCTCTCTGCTCAAACTCGTGTTCTCTGTGGTCACGCTGCTTGTGGGAGTGCTGTCGGTGGCGCTGTCGGTGGTGGTGCTGTCTGGGGTGCTGGTGGTGGTGGTGCCTTCTGGGGTGCTGGTCGTGCCGCTGTCCGTGGTGCTGCCCATGCCTTTCTGATTGTCTGTGGCCCTAGGGCTCCCGCCCTCCCCGCTCTGGCCGTCTGCTGAGGTGGCCAGAAGCACGGCCACGGCCGCCAGCGCCGGCAGCCACCTCATTCCCAGCCTGGCCACCCCTGGTGTGCCCTGTACTCTCCAGGTAGCCCCTTTCCCCGTGGCTTCCTCTGTTTTGGAATTCAACTTCCACTGAGCAAGGGGCTGGGGCTTTCCCACAACCCCAGTTTTGAGTGTGCCCCACAAGTGGCTGCTTCTCATTCGCCTAGACTCCGGGGTGATTGCAGGGCTGCAGCCAATGATTAGGGGCCACACACCTGGAAAACTTGAGCAGGAGGAGATGCTGACCCCGGGGGAGGGGGAGAGCAGATGGAGGGGAGATGGAGTCCCAGAGCAGGGCCCCAAGGGGAAGGAGAAAGCTCTGCCTCCTTGCATCCTCCCTATGCTCCCCAGAGACTGGGAGGAAGGTGGAGACTGAAGCTACATGGGGAAAGGTCACAGAAATGTGCCCTCTGTAATATGGATACTCCCTCCACTAGTACAGGTTGCAGCCTACCCAAGCCTCCATAACAACAACAACAACAACAACGCATAACATTTATAAAGAGTCTACAATGTGTTAGGCACTGTGGTAAGCACTTTATAAATATTTTTTTGAGGGGGGAAGGCAAGGCAATTGGGGTTAAGTGACTTGCCCAAGGTCATACAGCTAGTTGTGTCAAGTGTCTGAGGCTGAATTTGAACTCAGGTGCTCCTGATTTCAGGGTTGGTGCTCTATTTACTGCACCAGCACTTACAAATATTAGCTCATTTGACGCTCACAACAACCTGAAGAGATAAATGCTATTATTATCCCCATTTTACAGATGAAGAAATCAAGGCAAACAGAGGTTGACTTGCCCCAAGTCACCCAGTAAATAAGTATCTGAGGCAGGATTTGAACTTAGGTCTGACTCTAGTCCCAGCCTTCTATCCATTGAACCAGTTAGCTGCCTTCTGCACATTATTACCTTCTGCATGTTATAGTAGAATGAACACTCAGTCTGGACTCAGAGAACCTGGGTTTAAATCTTGCATCCAATGCAATCTGTGTGACCCTGGGTAAGTCATTTAGCTTCCCTGGGCCTTTGTTTCCCTATCTGTAAAATGACAGACTCTGAACTCTACACCTATAATTTTTTTTTTCTTTTTTGGAAGGGGGAAGGCGGGGCAATAGGGGTTAAGTGACTTGCCCAATGTCACACAGCTAGTAAGTGTTAAGTGTCTGAGGCTGGATTTGAACTCAGGTCCTCCTGACTCCAGGGCCAGTGCTCTATTTACTGTGCCACCTAGCCACCCCTACACCTATGATTCTTAAGAAAGGATAGACACCACATGTAGGGGCCTACCTCTAGGTCTTTCAGGGTTTCACTGGTGTGTGCAGCTTTTCACTCTGTGACTTGGCTCCACTCCTTTCCTAATCAAAGAAATATTTGGTTGCATAAATAGAAACATAGTATGTCCAAAAATCAGGGAAAGAATAGTCTCACTACCTGTGGCCCAGATCAAGCCACATCTGGAGTGCTGGGGTTTGTTCTGAGCACTACATATTCAGGGAGACATTCATAAGTTGGAGAGTGTCCAGGGGATGGCAACCACAATAGTAAAGGGTTTTTGATCTGTGTCTAATAATAATAACGATATAGGTGGGAAGATTTAACAGTGGCTGTTTTTAAGTTCTCTGTTCAGCATGCCATCCCATGGGTCCACATTATTGTAAGCATTGCCAGAGAAAGATGGTAGTTCTAACTAACAGTCTCTTGCTTTGCATGATGTAACTAGAAGTGAGGATTCTGGGAAGATGGCAGAGTAGGTCAGAAAATTTGGAGCTCTCAAGATTTCCCCCACAAAAGAGTTAAAATAGCACCTTACAGCAAACAATGTGAGTGGAGATAAATAAGAACAGGGGCATAACCAGGGTCCTCCTGGGACAATTTGAGAAGATCAGAAGAAAAATTTTGAGAGGAGGTTTTGTCCCTATGAAAAGTAAACATCTCCAGGCTAGGTTCCATTTTAACAGCAAGCGGCAAGCCCTGGGGTTAGTTGGTTTGAGAGACTGCCTCTGCCCCAGCCACCAGAACTTTTACCCCCAGGATAGTGAGGGGAGTTGGGCGTTTGATCCCGGGAAGATCCAGGGAACCTCTGCTGACCAGGAACACCAGATCCAGCTATGCCTCAAAAAGCTGTGGGTGCCTGGTGAGTGCAGAAACAGTGAGGTGGAAAGGCCCTGGCTGTGGGCACTTACAGGAGGTTAGAGGTTTCACTCTGGTTTCAGGCTAAAGGGAAGCACTAACAGTCTGGGGGAAGCAGCATCATTTCCCCCCATCCCAGGGCTAGAGGTGACTATAAATAATTAAGATATTAACACACACAAAAAATGCACAGGCAAAGGAGAAAGAATCCAATTATAGGAAACCTTTTATGGGAAAAGAGATGACCAGGGTTCATCCTCAGAGGAGGATATTGAAGTAAAGAAACCCCCAAAGAGTAACGTTAAATGGTCACCAGCCCAAAAAGAATTCATTGAAGATCTTATAAAAGACTTCAAAAATCAAGTGATAAAGATGGAAGAAAAACTAAAAATGAAAATAAGAATAATCCAAGAAAAACAAGAAGAGTATGAAAGGAAAGTTAACCAATATATCAGCAAGCACCCCAGCATACCCAGGGTGGCTGCTAGCAGAGGTTCTTAGATCTGCTTTTCTAAAGGAAAGCAACTTGAAAAGGGTTAACAACCATACTTTAATCAATCATATATCGTTTACCTAGTGCAGGGGGAAAAGTCAGCACCCTGAACTTCAGAGAATACAAACAGAAGTTACAAGCAGACAAAGAAACAGATCAGCAGACAGGCTTCCAGTCGTCTGACCATTACATCCGTACCTAGTCAGTTACCAGAGAGGGAAGCACCAACGTCTGGGTTTTCAAAGCCGGGGAGCCCCATGGCTTCCCAGAGTCTCATCTGGCCAAATCACACAACTCTTTCCAAAGTGAGCCCCAAAGCAAAACCTTACATCAGGACGTATATATAGCCTTCTCCTAAATCAGAGAATGTCACAGCCCTCTTGACCCACTGCCCAATCACAAAGTAATAAGGCATGGGCATTACTGAAGAACAAGCGTCCTGCCACAGGCTCCATGTGACCACATTCAGCCTATTGGGGGCAGAGTATATTTTCAAATCAGGGAAGGTTCTCAGAGTCACTTAAGCCCGTTAAGCAAAGGGCCTAGGGGCAGGGAAGATCTTCAGATTCCCATAACAACCAATTAGAAAAGGAGATTCAGAAACTTAAGGAAGAAAAAGACACCTTGAAAAATAGAACTGGGCAAAGTGAAGTCAGTGAAATTATAAGAGATCAAGAAATGATTAAGCAAAATATGAATAATGAAAAAACAGAAGAGAAAGTAAAACATCTTATAAGAAAAATAACCAATTTGAAAAATAGGTCAAGAAGAGAAAATTTAAAAATAATTAAACTAACTGAAATTTATGATCAAAAAAAGAATTTTGATACAATAATACAAGAAATAATCAAATTATCCTGAAGCATGAGAACAAGTGGGGTGGGGGTGGGAGTAGAAATAGAAAAAAAAATCATTGATCACCACTTAAAAGAGATCCTATGAGGAAAACTCATAGGAATATCATAGTCAAATTCTGAAACCCCCAGTTGAAGGAAAAAATATTAAAAGCATCAAGATTAAAGCAATTTAAATATGATGATGCCACAATTAGAATTACATAAAACCTAGTAGCGGAGACATTAGAGGACCATAAGTCTTGGAACACAACATATCGAAGAGCAAAAAGCTGGGCCTCCAGCCAAAAATATCATACCCTGCGAAGTTAAATATTATACTGAATGAAAAAAAATGGACATTTGATAAACTCTCAGATTTCCAAGACTTTGTTTAAAAAGATCCTGAGCTTAACAGAAGATTCAACATATAAGAACCAAGAGAAACATAAGGTATAAAACAAAGACTGAATATAAGGGACACATAAGGACAGACTGTTTACTTTTTATATATGTAAAATGTAACATGGACGTCTAAGATTCTTATCAATAATTGGATAGTTTATAAGAAAGATTGGGGTAAATGTCAGAATGATATTAATTCAAAAAGTAAAACCATTTAGGAACAGCTTAAAAGAGTAATTATTTGAGGTGCAAAAGGGAGAATTGACATAGAGGAATCAGATGAGGGAAGAGGGCTGGTAGTTCTGGTAACCTACTTTCATCGGGAATGCGTTTAAGAGGAAACAATACATACATATTTAGAAGAATATAAAAGTCTTCTAAATTCAAAAGAAATAAACAGGTACGAGCATAGGGAGGGGGGGAAAGGACAAGGGAGGAATCTTTAGAGGGGAGGGTGAGAGAATAGGTAAATAGGGTGCTTAGATTTATGGGACTGGAAGGATAGGGAAGGGATCTGTGGAGGAGGTAGGCAAGTCATAGGAGGGCAAGGTAGTGGGTAAAAGTAAAGTAGAGGAGGCAGAAGGGACAGGAAACAAGAGACATAATCATACATTAAAAAAGGTCAGGAGTAGAATAGGTTTGTCTATATATGTATGTATGTATATGTGTATGTGTATATCTATAGCTATAGAGAAACATCTAAACTTTATTGTAGCCTTCTAGGGGGAGTTTGGAGGAGGGAAAAAAAAGAACAAAGTAAGAAAGGTACACAGCAGAGAACAAAAGAAAACTCACAAGGAAGCAAAGAAAAGATGGACATTCTCAACACGAATATTATTTATCATATAGGCTTTCTGGAAATGAAAATCTATTGTTACATATTTTGAATGCTCTCTTATGCTATGTGAGGCACATGACATGCTTTTTCCCCCCTAATTTTATATTTAAGTTCCAATATTTAAATTTATGATATAGTTTTGTTTCTTTTCTCTGTTTTGTATTTGTGTTCTGGTGTTTGAGTCTAAAATAAAATTTTGGAAAAAAAAGATGTAACTATAATTATTTTAACGCTCATTGACATTAACCGCTTTGAGGTGAAATTTCTTGCAAATTTGAAAACCAGGCTACAAGAGGCATTCATCAATCGTTAATGCAGCCTCATTCTTTGGAACCTGTAACCAAATGGGTAGAGAGATGAGAACTTTACAATAATATATGTGTGAACATGAGAAAGGGAATATGGGACCGTTCCTTGGAATCCCTTAGGAATGAGCTCTGGATCAACCAGGTTTGCAGATGTCTGATGAGTTGGCTATGGAGCCAATTCACATTTGAAAGAAGCCCCAAATTCTCTCAGGAAACTTGGGTTCAAATTCTAGCTCTCACCTGGACTAGCCTTGTGACCATCAGCAGAACTCACATCATCACTATCATGATCATTTATATAGCATTTTTAAGATTTCCAAAATGTTCTACATATATTATTTCATTCGATCCTCTCAACAGCCCTATGAAATAGGATCTATTATCCCCACTTTACAGAGAGAAGCTGAGGTTGAGGGAGGTTAAGTGCTTTGCCCAGGGGCCACATAGTGAATGTCTGAGGCAGGATTTGAACTCAGCTCATCCTAATCACAAGTCTAGCACTCCATTTGTTATGCCATCTAGATTCTACTTCCTTTGTCTGAACCCCAGTTCCCCACCTATAAAACAGGGGCAGTAATAATGGTGCCATCTACTTCATGGGGATATTGAAGGGCAATGTATGCTACAGAAATGTCACTTATTTTTGTTATTTCATCCTTATCTTTCATAGACCTTGATGCCATTTCTGCCTGCCCAAATCCTAGACTAAGGCAGGGTTCAATTTTCATCTCCTCCATAAAGTCTTCTCTGATCACTTCCGCCCCTTGGAAATACGCTGTTCACACAGTACAACATGGCAGCTCCAAACTCACGCACTATATGAAGGAGAAAGGGAGGTGACAGGCCTACTGTCCTCTGTTCTGGTCATGATATATTCAGAGCGCCTTGTTCAGTCCTGGGTACTGGTTTTTAGGAAGGATGATGAAAAGGTGGTGTATACCAAAGGAAGCAGTCCAGGTGGCAAGATGACAAGGGGCCTTGTCACATAGGAATTAGCTGAACAAACGCTGTCATGACTTAGCTCAAACCCCTTTCTGTAGGAAGTTTTTCCTAGTCTCCTCTAATCTTCTGCAAGCTCCTTCGCTCTGAGATTGCCTTCCACCCTAGCTATATCTATCATATAGGCACATCATTATTTGCATGCTGTCTCTCCCATTAGAATGTGAGTTTCTTAAAGGAAGGCACGTCCATTTTTTGTGTTTTTTGCCTTTCTTGGTATTCTGAGCAGCTGGCATGTTTTAAATGTTTAATAAATGCTTCTTGACCTTTGACTGTTGACTCATTTACTGACCTTGGCAGGTTGAGCTTGGAGAAGACTTGGGGAGGGCAGGACATGAGAGCTATGTTCAAGTATTTGAACACAGTCTAAATGTATGTAGGATGTAATAGTATGGGGAGAGACCTGAGTCAAGGGGACCAGTTAGAAGGCTATTGCAATAATCCAGGCAGAAGTGATGAGAGTTTGTGTCTATGTGAGCAGAGATAAGAGAATGTGTATGAGAGATGTGAAGGTAGAAACTGTAAGATTTGACAACAGATTAGATATGGGAGATGAGTATAAGGACTCAAGGATGACCCTGGGTAACTGGAAAAATTATAAAACCCTTGACAGAAATAGAGAAGTTAAAAAGAGTAGAGGGTTTGGGGAAGGGGAGGAAGGTAATGAGTTCTATTTAGACATGTTGAGTTTAAGATGCTTACAATGTCTTCCATGACAAATCTCCAGAACAACAAGAAAATTAAAACTATGCATTCAGTTTATCCTTAAGCTAAATCAGTGCACAAACTTCCCATACACTCAAGGAAAGGCCATGGTGTAGCAGAGGAAGGAAGAACTTACATATTTTTCCTTTGGTGAACGATTCACTTCAGAAAAAACCTTTCCACTTTTATTGATATTTAGACATCTTCATTTCCAAATGCATTCCTTCTCCTTCTAATAAATGCCTTCTAATATCCCTTGTAACAATCCATCGCTTATAAGAAAAAAATATATTTTAGCAAAATAACGAAAACACAGACCAAATCTGATAGCATAAGCAATATTTCATACCCATAGTCCTCCATCTCTTCAAAGGAGAGAGGGATGGCCATTTTCTTATCTTTTCTTGATAATTGTGATGATACAGTATTCCATTTCAGTTTTTTATACTTTCATTTGCATTACTGTAGTCATGGTGTTTTTCATTTTCCTGGTTCTATTTACTGCACTCCCATTGGTTTATGTCTTCCAACTTCATCATATTTGTAATTTCTACCATTATATTCGTGCATCACAGGTTGTTTAGCCATTTCCCCAATCAATAGCATCTATTTTGTCAACAACACCACTCAAAGTGCTGCCCTCAATATTTTGTGTCTAAAGGATCTTTCTTTATGTCTTCCATCTCCTTGGGATATATGCTTGGCAGTGCAATGTCTGAGTCAATGGGTATAACTACTCACTTTTAACATATATTTAAATCAATCAAGCAACATGCTTTTATTAAGTGCTTATTATATGTTAGGAACTGCATTAGGGTGCTGGGAATGCAAAGACAAAAGTGAAACATGCAATGTGTTTGAGGCATTACAAATTTCAAATTTGCAACAGAAGTATATTTTCAAAATTTCATCAGTATTAATAGATTTTTATTTTGTCTATGAAATATCCAAAAGTATAAGTGGATGCTTTCAGACCAGCTATGAATTCTAATAATAGTCTATGTTTTGTCTGCTAAGCAGGCACTACCTAAGCAAGAGTTGGAGAGGAGGGGAATCTTCTGGCAATTATAATCACTGCATTTTTAGGGGTAAATTATTTGCATGATCAGATCCGTGATTTATTCAGTGACAAAGGTCCACAAAAGGGAAGGAAGCCTCTTTCAGAGGTTAAAAAATTCAACAAAGCAATAGATGGATTTATCCTCAGCATATCATCATCTTCATCATCATCATCATCACCATCACCACCACTACCACCACAATCACCATTATTATTTATATAGCACTTAAGATTTTTTAAATGTTCTATGCATGTTATTTCATTTTATCCTCACAAGAATCCTGGAAGATAGGTGCTATTATTACCATCACTTTACAGATGTGGAAACCAAGGTGGACAGAGGTTAAGTTAACTTGCCCAGGATCACACAACTTAATATCTGAGGCTGGATTTGAACTCAGATTTTTCTGATTCCAGGTCTAACATTATCCACTGTGCCACCTAGAGAAGGATGAAGGAAGTAGATGATTTAGAAACATGTAGGAAAAGATTTCAAACCCCAAACTGAAATTTAGAAAATTCTAGGCGTATTTTAACAACATCAAATAGCTTGAGAATTGATAAAAGATCCCTATCTTCTAAGGGTGATCTAACAATGATACGATGAAATCAGAGTTGAATGAGAGCTTTGAGATCTTCTAATCTAACAATCCACCCATATCTCACAGGACCACAGCCGTGCACATTATTTTAGACAGCCACCAAAATCAGTGTCTGCTGATTTCCAGTCTTTGGACTGGCAACAATTTGGAACTAGCTACTTCACTGAGAGCATGGTATAGCTCAAAGGAAAGATATTTGGGAAACCGCAGCACAGATATGGAAGATGCCTAGCTCATAGAGACACGGCCAAAATTCAAATAAAGGGTGTCTGACCCCAAATCTTATCACTTATGTACTTTACTATGTGCCAGTCATTGTACCCACTGTGCCATCCTGCCTCATGGCTCAAAACATAAAGATATCGAAAAGCAGGGAGTAAAAGCACAGGAAAATAAGTAATTAAAGAAACTACTAATACTAACATTAAGGGCAAAGTCAGAATTCTGTTGGTCTTTTTGTAAATCTTGTTTGATGGAGAAAAAAAATACAGAGGTTCTGGCCCTCCCAAGACTGTAAGAAGACTGTCTTGTCTCCAAGCAGAAGAGTGTTTTTCTCCTCATTTTCACACTCACCTTCCAGTAGCAATGGCGGTACTGTTGTGATTAAAATTCTAGAGCTAGAAGTCTGGGGGAGGGAGCAGCCAACATTTACACATCTGTGTGCGAATTAGTGCAAACAAAGTAGCTGGTGGCAATAAAGTGTGACTGGTACTAGCCTACTAGAGTGGACCTTGGGAGACCCACTCACAGAGTCTTCTAGGGCATGGGTTGTGTGGTTCAAGCAGCAAGGTGGTTGTTAAGAAGATGACCAGGAATCCAACAAAAGGAGGGGAAATAGTGATCCTGTTCGTACTTGGAAGTCAGATTTTCCATCATATCATAGTATACAATGAGAAGTTCCCAGTATCTAGCTAGCTTCCCTTATGTTGGTGAAGTAATAGGTGAAATGTTGTGGCTCTTCTTGTGAAAAGGACTAGTGAATAATACTGTACTAGATTTAGTTCTGCAAAGCTGTGCAGTTGAAGAAACTCTGCTTTTGAGTCTCCACTTAATAGATATATGACTTAAGAGATAAACCCCAGCCAGACTTCTTGATCAACAGTCAACAAAGCAGTTTTCAGCTGCTTTTCTGAGACAGCCAAGCCATCTTATCTCCAGTCTGCTAGGGTATGGTGGCCAGAAGTAACTGCTACCTACTGTGTACAGCTAGTGAAAAGTCAGGCATTTTTTTTTCTTTTTGAATTCTGTGACTGGGGAAGGGGAAAGGAGACAGAGATCAGATCTGTCTGCTATAGATCGTTATCTAACTTTGCATTAGACAAGTCTTTTTGGCGTGGTATAGTGCTTAGTTCTTGCTGTTGGAAAAACTTCAATCTCTCTATGCAGGAATAAAATCAATATAGGAAGCTAGAGAAAGATATAGAAAGGTAATAAGCACTTAATAAAAGCAACCAAGTAATTATTATACATTACATACACATTATTATACGTTAATGATGTATAATAAAAGCAGATACTCTGTAGATGGAGAACAATGACCTTACCTCATTAGCTTACTTTTTGTTCTGGCTCAAATTTATTTATATTGGTACTCAAACACTGATTTTTGATGGTCTCCAATTTCCAAGTACTTTCCATTATGTTATGTACCAGGAGTCAGGCAAGAGATAAGGTAGATTCATTACTTTGATTAAATCACCTTCCCTCTCAAACTCAGTTACCTCAGCTGTCAAATTAACATTATAGATGAGGAAATTAAGACCCTGACAGGTCATGGAATCATAGAATTTAGAGCTAGAATATACTTCAGAGATTCAATGACTCAGTTATACAAAAGAAGAAAATAAGGTCCAGAAAAATGAAGGGAATTAGTGTGAGTTAATGGAAGAGATATTGAATCCAAGCTTCTTCCCCTCCTTCCTCACCTATTTCTTTATTTATTTTTAGTTTTCAACATTCACTTTCATGAGATTTGAGTTCTAAATTTTTCCCCTTTCCTTCCTTCCTCCCTCTCCAAGATGGCCTGCAATTGAATATAGGCTATACATGTACAATTATATTCCACATTAGTCATGTTGTGAAAAAAGAATCAGAACAAAAGGGGAAACCCACTAGAGCAGTGGTTCTCAACCTGTGGTTGCGACCCCTTTGGGAATCGAATGACCCTTTCACAGCAGTCACAGGGGTTGCCATATTTCCGATGGTCTTAGGAACCAAGACACCGCTCCTCTATCCATCTCCAGGCAGGTCTGCCCACATGCAGATATGCCCACATACAAGTATTAAAGAGTCGCAGCATTAGGAAGGTTGAGAATCACTGCACTAGAGAGAAAGAAAAAAAAAAGAAAATAGTCTGCTTTGATCTGCTTTCAGTCTCCATAGTTCTTTCTCTGAATGTAGATGACATTTTTCCATCATGAGTCTTTTGGAATTATCTTAGATCATCGCATTGCTGAGAAGAGCTAAGTCTATCAAAGTTGGGCATGGCACAATGTGGATGTTACTATGTACAATGTTCTTGAATCCAGGTTTCTTGTTTCCCAGGTTCAGGGCTCCATGTAAGAGAGTCGGAAATGGAGCTTTTAAACATAGAATGTCAGAGATGGGAAGATCTTGGGACAGAGAATGTCAGAGATGGGAGGGACCTTAAAAATATTAGAACTAAAACCTTGATGTCGTCCTAGGTTCCTCACTCTTCTTCATCTTGATATACCTCACATGTCCAATTGGTTGCCACATCATGTCTCCACAAAATCTCTCCCTTTTTACCTTTTTCTCCATTCACTCAGCTGTCACTCTCATGTAACCCCTTGCCACTCTTTGCAATGACCTTTTCATTAGTCTTCCTGATTCAAGTTTTATCCCACTCTTAATCCAATTTCCACACAGTTGATAAAGTTATTTTTCTTAAATGATTGTGTCATTGCCATATTCAATAAACTCCAAAGCTCCTGTTGCCCCTAGGATCAACCACAAATTCCTCTCTTTGCCCCTTCACATCTGACTCCAACCTACCTTTTTACCCTCATCATACATTAATACATCTTGCATTGGTCCAGTCACACTGGCCTTCTTGCTGTTCTGCACAGAAGACTTCATCCTGGCACTCTTCTCTCTTCCCTCTCTTTTTTCAAGACTCAATTCAAGTATCACCTTCTATGCAAGCCTTTCTTGATTCCCTGAAAGACAATGAGTGCTTTCTCAGATCTATTTTGTGTTTATTAGTAAATATTTTGCAAATACTTAGGTAACAAAGGGTGTTTCCCTACCTCTCTCAGTGGATGTAGTCATAGAACAGCGGTTCTCAACCTGTGGGTCGCGACCCCTTTGGGAGTCAAACTGCCCTTTCACAGGGGTCACAGGGGTCCCCTAAGACCATCAGAAAACATATATTTCCAATGGTCTTAGGAACCAAGACATCACTTCTCTATCCATCTCCAGGCAGGTCTGCCCACATGCAGATACACATATGAGTATTAAAGGGTCACAGCATTAGGAAGGTTGAGAACCACTGTCATAGAACATAGTCAGACCTGATAATGTTTTAATGTACAAACAAGTCATATCTATGCCCTGATCACTTTGTAAGGTGGGAATGCCTTTCTTATTGGGTCAAGAAAGGAACGGTCACTTGACTGAGCAAATATGACAGCCACACCTTTGGGGGCTCTAAATAGCTAAGTCCTTGGTGAACTTCAGTTTATAACTTAATGTGCCCTGCTCCAGATTCTTTTTTGGTTATGCATTAGAGGTTGGATGGTACAGTTTATAGATTGTTATTGGAGTTCAAATCCTGTCTCACACACCTACTAGCCATGTCACCCTGGGCAAGTCACATAACTTCTCTGTGCCTCAGGTTCCTCATCTGTAAAATGGGTATAGAGAGAGCACCTCTCTCCCAAAGGTTGTTGTGAGAATTGAAAGAGACATATATGTAAAGACCTTTGCAAACTTTAAAATGCTATATAAATACCAGCTATTATTATTATCAGGTAGTCAATAAAGTCCCAACTCTCAAGTTCTGTGATATTTCCTCACTTTTTTTGGTAGCAATATGTCTGAGATGTTTTTGAGACTTTTTTCTTTAATGACTTTAAATGTGCATTTTCTCTTGCATGTATAGAGAGACAAGCCAATATATTTGAAGCAGCCATGTACCCTGGGGAAGAAAGTATGTGTGTGTGTGTGTGTGTGTGTGTG
>CM053584.1:23414379-23432714 GCA_028627135.1 Pseudochirops cupreus | reverse complement strand
CTCCAAGACGGAGGCCCAAGACAGCGGCCCAAGACGGCGATCCGGATCCAGGCCGCTCAACGCGAGAGCACTGGCCTGAAAACAATCGCTAAGTCCCCCTGCTGTCTGCAGGCCGCGGGCAGGAAGCTACAAAGCAGAGGCGGGTGCAAAACCTCTGCTTTTCGCTTTCCTGCTCTGGAGGCCTTTCGCCGGACTGCTTATGTCCCTCTTTCGCAATACCCACTCGCAGCTGCTGCTAATCCGCTCACCTGAGAGGCTCCTCCACTCCTCCCGTCCAGCCACCCCCGGGGCACAGCCGCGGCTTCAGGGCAGGCTGGTTTCAGTTCACAGTGCTGATATGGTTCCTCGTAGCTGAGCTGACTTTAGTGGGAAGTATCTTTGTGTGCGTTTTGGAGTTCTAGGATTGGTTTAGAGTCCTGTTTTATGGGTATTTTGGGGTGGCTATGTGAGAGCTGCGATATGTTGCTGCTGCTATGCCGCCATCTTGGCTCTGCCCCCCGGAACTCAAAAGTTTTAAAAATCAATGTTAAAAATTGTTTTTATATGTAACTGGGAGAAAATAAAATCATAAATATAAAAGAGGGAAAGCATCTTTAACTCACAAAGCAGGGGAACTAGAGTTTATCAGAAATGCCAAATAGTAGAAAGACATTACTACAAGGTAGGCCATTAAAAACAAAGTTTAATCTTCAAGGCTCTGAGCAAAAGAAGGCTTAATTGGGGGAAACTAAGGAAGGCTTTTGTGGGGACATTTAAGGGAATCCCTCCACCCTTTGAAGGGCTTGGGAGGACGATGGCACAAGTTTCTTTACATATTATTATTGTTCCTATCATTATTCTTCTAGTGCAAAGCACTTCTTGGCATTATCTCATCAGATCCTCAAAATAACTCAGTGAGGTGAGTACTATGGGTGATATTTGCCCCATTTTACAGATGAGGTCCAAATTAGTGAGTATGAAAGGCAGGATTCACACTGGCTTTTCCCTGCCTAAGGTCATCATTTTGCATTCTGACACAGAAGCTCTCTAATTTCACTTCAAAATTCATATCATAAAATAGATTTTCCTAAAGTAATGAGGCAAAAGTTTAAAGAGAAAGAAGGAAAAAAGGAGTTAAAGGAGGCTTCAAGTTCCTCCCCAGCTTAGGCATTCCCTGCCTCTCTGCCTCTCTGGCCTTCCCTCCAGACAGCCCTATGTTCCAGTCCAAAGGGAGGAGTCTGGCCATGCTCACATGACGCGCCATAGCTTTGCTCAGTCTATCCCTGTAAGGCCACCAAATCTGGAAGGCTGCCTTTGACCTCCCCAAGGCTGTCCCCTTGTCAGGAACGACCTTCCCCTAGGGACCTTTTGTACATGCCATTTTCTTCTCTAACACTGACGCACTTTAGCTAGTTACTGCTGTATAAAAGGACTGTGGGTTTTCTTGCTTTCTCAAGTTGAGCAGGAGGGAAAGAAGGTAGATCTTTACTCAAAAAAAATTCCTTTAAAAAAAAAGGAGTGAAAAGAATCTTTTCACCATGGCTGAACCCACTTCCTTTGTCATTTTGCTAAGTGCAACTCATGTGATGATCCAGGTTGGTACCCAGGGAGTATGGCAGAAGGTATAGGAAATTTTCTAACCAT
This sequence comes from Pseudochirops cupreus, assembly GCA_028627135.1. Classification (NCBI taxonomy): domain Eukaryota; kingdom Metazoa; phylum Chordata; class Mammalia; order Diprotodontia; family Pseudocheiridae; genus Pseudochirops; species Pseudochirops cupreus. The sequence goes on along the minus strand of CM053584.1, from coordinate 23,431,091 downwards.
AACTCGAATTTAAGAGTTTAGATTAAAGAAGATGGCCAAACTTAAATATCAAAGGATTTCTCTAGCTTTATGACTGGAATCTGAAATCATCAATGTGTTTAATTGGGCTATGAATAAAAGGACTGATAAATCCCTCTGGTATGGAAGAGGCCACTCAGCTGAAGATTAGCAAATGGCTAAGAGAAGGGAGTAGCTCACTGAAGGTACCAACAGAAAGCAGCAGAGGATAGTTGATCAGGAATGACAGTTTTCAGCCTTGTAGAGAAGTAAGGACCCCAACCGTCTAGATCCACACCTGAGGTGAACTGGAGTAAGAAAGGGTTTGTCCCACCACTAATGGTGCTTTAGGATTAGCCATTTTCCTGCCCAGGTATATTCCCCTTAGTCCCATGTGCTTTTTAGATTACTCAGAGATGCATGTTTCCTGGACATGTATGTTCCCTACACATGTACCCTCTATGTATGTTCTCTGGCTACATACTTCCCATTATTTATGCCTTTTCTTAGTGGTTATGTGATAATCTTTGTGTAAAGGGAGATGAGGTTTCTTTGTCACTTACTTTGTTAATAAATTAAATGAAATGCATTAGATCTGTGTAGTGTGAACTACCAGATTTCAATGGCAGAGCAAAATAAGGAGAAAATTAGCTTAGGTCTGGAATAAAATAAGACACCTGGAGAAAAAAAAAAGGAAGAAAAAGCATCTGTGTTACTATCTTATCCTTAATTCTAAGATCCATAAGAACAGGTATGGGGTCTGTCCTCAACCTTGCGTCTTCTCCCTCAACCTAGCCTAGTACACTGCACACAGTAGGCACTTAATAAGTGTTTGCCGATTGTTCTAACTGATGCCTCTAACCATGTGAGAGTCAGCCTAAAAAGATGTGCTGTGAATGGTGAGAGGCAAAAGGCAAGGCCAGGAATATGAGCAATCCCCTACGGGAAGGGGGAGGGGGAGGTCACAGAAGGAAAGAGATAGGAACTGACCCAGGGCCCAGTGTCTAGATACTTCAGGACAGTCTGTAGCTGACTGCTAGGATGCTCAGGATCCTGCAGGGAGGGCCTGTCTTGGGCCGCAGGAAGGCTCCTTGCTTCTTCTGTTTCCATTTCTAAAAGTCTGTGATACTCCTCTCTGTTTCTGACCAGGAAACAGGGAAAAGAGAAAATTTCTAAGTCAACTTTCTGATCATCTCACTAACCTAAAAGAAACTTAAAATATGGCACTTGTGAAATGTCAAAGGTTTTATGGGAGTAAAAGCCTTAGCAGAGATCAAAGAGGATGGCCCTGGTACCGGCCCATCAGCACCAACATGAAGTTGTAGAGGTGACCTTCTGAGGGCTGCTTCAAAAGAGTTGGTTTCAATGAAATTTAAGGAACACTAGGGGATCTATCTACTAGATCCAAGACCCCATGCCAAACACAAGTCAGATTGCTGGACTGACTAGGTACTAAAAAGAGAAAATAAGGCACAGGTCCATCCCTCCAGACAGCCTAAACCTCCCTGAAGCCCAAACAGCTTCTTGCAGGAAGAAGCCCACACAGCAGACAATGGCAAAGCTGATAAGGAAAGAGCACTAGACAAGAGTCAAAAGACCTGGGCTCTAACACTCACTGGCTATGTAACCCTGGGTAAGTCATACTACCTGAGCCTCAATTTCTTCATCTGTAACATGAGGATAATAATACTGCCTTCTGAGGAAGTTGTTTGAAATAATTCATCCAACAGAGGTATCTGAAATAATTCAGGTCAAACAATCTGCCAGCTTGGGACTTCAGTTATTACTATGTCATCTTTGAGCCACAGATTTTTAAAATTCAATTCTACTATCTTGTCAGTTCCAAATTCCCTTCCTTCTCCCTTCCTCTTCCCTACCACAGTTCAGCTCTAAAGTGGGAATAGTATCTGCACTCCCTGTCTTAGTGAGGAACATACACAAAGTGCTGCTATAAAGACCAAAGCCAGCTCAACCCCACAAGACACAGCTGGAAATAATCTGGACAAACACAAAGAATTCAGGAAACTCCAAGCAAAGCAAAGTAAAAGATGGCTCGTCCAGTCAGCCTCCAAGGTTGCTTCAAGGAGAAAGGAACTAAGCAAGATTGTCTTCTCTATGGGCAGTGATGTGGGATTTCAGTTTGAAGCTCAATCATTTTAACACTGTTCTTTTCTAGGTCCAAGCTATTTGTGTTTAGAAATGTGATATCCATCTCACAAATGTCATTTGTGGCAGGAAGGGAAGCTCCCACTTTGTGTTCTTCCCCCAAATTATTATATCCTGCTGCAGGAAGAAAAGCTGGCTGCTCTGGCTATCCCAGGATCAAGGACAGAGAACTGGAAGGGACTCTACTTAGGCCATTTTGCTAGTTTTACAGGTTGGGAAACTAGGGAGATTGATCTACCCAAGGTCACACCACTAATTGGGTGGAAATGAGGAGAACCAGGGGGGGAAAGTGACAACTGCATCTTAGCATCTGTGCCACAGCAAAGAAGAAAGTCAGGCAGAGGCTGCCATTTAGTCCGAGTGGGCACTCCAGTGCTATCTTAAAGGGTGAGCAGCCACCAAAATGACCCCTGGCCATCTGCCCCCCACATGTCCTACCACCCACCTCCTGCTTTGAGAGCAGCAATCAAACTCATGCTCATTCCTGGAAAGAACATGTCTGCCAACTATCCTCCAACTCCATCACTATCTCTGCAACTTCCCAGGAACAAATCACACTCCCGCTGATCACTCCCCTACTGCCCCTCCCCAGAATGTAAGCTCGGGAAGGGGAGCATGGGAGAGTAGGGGAAAAGAAAGGAAAGGACAATCTCAGAGTTTTTTATAGTGTACACACAATGCCTGGGACACAGGAAGCATTTAATATATGTTTCTTCATTTATACATGCACGCCAGATTTGGCAGAGCAGATTCCAAAGGAATCCAAAGAAAGGACAGGTAGGATTCCAGGACCTAAAAGTCGACAGAGAAAAGCAGTGAAGCAGAGGCAGAAAACTTGCAAGACTGAAAATCTGAAGACAAAGGCAAATAACTCCAGTGAAGAGTGAAAGTGGCAATGGTCCAAAGAGATCATATACAGGGAACTGATCAATCAACTCAGCTCTTAAAAAGGTATATACAGAGGTGCAGCCAGGTGGTGCAGTGCACAGAGCATCAGCCCTGGAATCAGGAGGACCTGAGTTCAAATCCAGCCTCAGACACTTGATACTTACTCACTGGGTGACCCTGGGCAAGTCACTTAACCCTAACTACCACTTAAAAACAAAACAGAACACAAAATAATGAGAGATAATAAGAAGAATATTATAATAATGTGGCCCAGGCCTGTCAGAATCCAGACCAAGCTGAGGCTGGAAAAGAATCCAAGGACAAAAGGAGCTGGTTTTGTTTAAGTCCAAACTTTATCTCTTTTCTATTTTCTCTGCTAAGAACAATGACCTTGTGGTAATGACAGAAGTAAAAAGACTAACATTATCTTGATACCCAAAAGCAGGGGGCTGTCCTTGTTGGATTCCAATCATCTGTCCAATAAGAACTGTATCCTCAGGTCTGGAAACAACTGGTAGATAGGATTGTTAAACTAATGTCAGTCATATCTGAAAGACTGTGGAGAAATACACAACATAATAAGTCTGGAGAAGAGCGAAGGTCTCCAAACTATAAATCAGTGAGCTTGAGTTTGATTCCTGGGAAAATCCCAGAATAGATCATCAAAGAGATGATTGGTGAATACAGAGGCAGCCTGGCTTCAGCAAGAGAAGGTCCCAGCTGACTAACTCCATCTCCTTTTAGGGTTATTAAACTCATAGCACAAGAGTAAGTAAGCTATAGGTTTAGTTTAACTAAATTGTAGCCAGGCATTTGACAAAGTATCTCATAGTACTCTTATGAGGATGAAAAGCTGTGTGCACTACAATTGTCAGGAAGACAGGTATTAATGTGCTTTTGAGCAACTGCACTGACTTCCAAGTCCATGGAGAGTAAAATGGCCACACTCAATGAGAAGGTTCTGGTCACAGCACTCCCAGAGTCTAATTCAGCCTGGACTCTCTGGGTACCGATGAATTTAGAGGTACAGGCCCAGAGAAGTCCAGGGCAACCAATTTTTGAAAGGAGAGAGGAAGAAAAGGGAGGGATGGAGTGGGGAGGGGTAGAGTCAGAAAGAATGAAGCATTTATCAAGTGCCCAAGGGGCTGCAGCTGAGGAAAGGCCACATTCGAATTCAGGTTTTTTTGAACTCCAGGACACTGTGCCACCTAGCTGCCTCACATAATCTCATGACGTTGTATTTAGTGTCAGATTATTTTAGGCAGCCAGATGAATCACCATTTTGGAGCTAGCCAGGACCTTCAAGAGCATCAGGAGACAAAAGGGTACAATCCAAAGGCCACTAGACTGGAAATCAGTATTCTGCAACCTACCAGGGCTACTCTGGAAAAAAGCACTTGGTAAACTGCTCAGAGCTATAGAGATATCTGACTGATCCAGCCCCCTCTCCAGGCTCCTCCCAATATTAGAATGGAGTTTCCATGTGTGAGGACCTCTCTTTGTATCTCCAAGGCTACACACAGAATAATCACTAAACGCTTCTTCATTCTTTCATTTCACAAATAGGGAAACGGAGGCCCAAAGAGTTTAAACAGCACATCCCAAACCATGTAGTCCGTTAAGTCAGGGCTCAAAAACAGGTCTTTCAAATCTGCCTTACAAATTCAATGTTTCTTCTCCAGTTCTAGGCAGATCCTCCTTCTCCTCCTCAAGAAACACAAAGCTGTCCAAGATTTACTCCTCCAAAAGCCATGCATTGCTGTCTCCTTCAACACTGATCAGAAAGGTCCAACACGTGCCACTGGGCTCCTAAATCCACTGGGTCCATCTTCTCCCCACAAGTGCTGGCATTTCTGTAACTTGGGATTGAGGGCAAATACAATACACTGCCAATCATTCTCCCCCAGCCCCAAATTTTAATGGAGAGAATACTGAAAAGGAAGAAAAATTCTCTTGGGCTTAATAAGAGCTGGGAGCTTGACTCTCGGCAAGGGTGGCCTTTTGGCTTCCTACCCCAGAAAGGAGGATGAGTAGCAGAGACAAAACTGAGGGCACAACCATATCTGGCTATGGCTGGAATCCACCAACAGGACAAAGAGACATTTGTCAGAGACTGGGGGAGGGGGAGAGTTGTACAAAAAAAGAGGGAAAAGAAGGGTCTTGGCTTTCCTTAGACCCCTTTAAGGCCAGCTTTTAGCTCCCTAGCCAAAGCCTACACTTGGGTTGAAGAGTATTTCAGTACCAGATCTGATCCTCTTGACTACTGAAAAATGATCATATTCACTCACTAGTTCAGTAAACATTTATTTAGCACAGACTTCTGCTGAGGCAAGAAGGCGAGTAAGCTGCAGGCAACAAGGTGAAAACTTTACCCAGATTTTATAGACCAGAAGTGGCTAGACAGGTTCAGTAGGATTTCCAGATTATCATCAAAGTTGAGTTTCTACAGATCACCTGAGCCATAGGATTTTCTTATCGCTAAAGACTGACCCCAGGGCCTTAGTGTGGCAACCCTGGATGGGTTCTTAAAGGGTAAAATCTAAGGGAAGCCTAGGCTTGGGCAGGTTCTTACACACTCCCTGAGACAGGACACCTGCTGTTCAAGAAGTAACCTGGCTAAATATAGACAGAAAAACACAGCAAGAAGTTACTTACCCATAGGGCAGGAGTTTTTCTAAACACAGCAAAACTCAAAAACCATCTACTAAATTACAGAGGGCTTGCCATCTGTGTTGGAGGAGGATACTGGCAAAATCACAGATCCCTCAAGGTTTGACCTACAGGATTTACAACTTTTAAGCCGAATATTCACTTTTCTCAGCTACACAGATAACTAAAGATAACTGTGAACCAATATGCAAACCTTTTTTTTGTACAGACCTTGGATTTCACTGATATAGGGAAACACCCAATAAAGAAACTGCTAATGCAGTTTAGCCACAAAGACCAAGAAGAAGTATTCAGCAATTTCTCCCCTTAAGAGAGTCGCCTGGAGCCCTGAGAGTTAAGTGTGCCCAAGGGCACAGAGCCACGATGTTGCAGATTCAATACTTGGATCCAGGTTTCCCTGACTCTGAGGCCCTCTGATTAATCACTGGCATCCCCTGTCTCTCTTACAGAGCTGGAAACATTTAGCCTACCGCATGTGATTTTGCAAAGCTTAAAATTCAACTTAATAATGTAACAGGATTTCTCTAATACTAATAAAATCACAGCTTGGAATTTTCTCTATCTCTCCAGGTCACCTTAGTTTCTTATCCTTCTTCTCTACCATTAGTTCTTGGCCCACCTCCTGCCCCCCTGACTGTGAGCACTCTGAGGGCAGAACCTGTAGTCTTTCTTATCATTCTATCTCCAGAGAAGAAGACAGTCCAAGATTTGGTGACTTGGACAATCGACTTAATAACACCACATCCCCATCAGGCATTTATAGAGCTCTTTAAAGTCTGCAAAGTGCTCTGCTTCCGTTATTTCAATTGAGCCAACAATAACCCTGTGGGCTATGTCTGTTATTATCCCGATTTTACAGGAAGAAACTAAGGCTTAGGAAGACTCCAATACTAAGATAACCAGCCTCCTGAAGACTTTCCTAGATCATTAAGCACCCTGGCTCCTCTCTCTTCCAGTACCTCATTGCCATTATTAACAACCAGAGCAAAGTACCATCAAGTGGCACCATTTGGCTTTTAGGGATGATCTCTCCTTCCTAGCACAACTACCAGTTTCTAAGGGGGTGTTAGGATGATTAGAAAAGGAGGTATGATACAGAAATTAAGGTAACTGCCCACTGCTAGAAAGCTGGGTCAAAGACAGTTAGGAAAAGTGGAGAACCACGTGCGTTTCAGGGACAAAGGGGGCCTCAGAGAGACACCTCCTTGTCCAAACGCTTCATTTTAGACCCAGGAGGGTCCGAATTCTCCCACCACACCTGACACTCACAAACTGAAAACCACGACCACCCTCCACTATTTCCCCCCAGCAGCAGACTTCAATGCTGAAGAGACCGGAATGTCAAACTTTCTCGGCGTTCAGGAGGGACTCGAGCCTGCCCGTTCAGCACCATATTCATGCACGGCCGTCCCTCTGCACCGTGCCAGGGGGGTAGGGGAGGCTCCGTTTCTCTCCGGATCAGCCGGCTCGGCTCGGGCGGGCTGAGCCTCGCACCTCGGAGGGCGTGCCTTTAACCCCGGCACCCAGCACGGCAGTCAGGGGCAGCGTCCAAGGAACACGGCTCTGTGCTGACCTCTGCGCTAAGCAGGCCACTCAGCTCAAGGGACCTTAGGGAGGATGGCGGGATCGCAGGCGGTCTGGGGAAGCCTGGGGACCAGCTACACGTAAACAAGGAGGTCATTTCCCCCCCCCACCAAGTTCGCGGGCTCCGAGAGAAGAACCTGAGCTTGAGGGGGCTAGGTCCTCCTCAGTTACCTCTTGGGAGAGGGGAGGGTCCCTGAAGGTCAAGGGGTCAGGGGCAGCCCCAGAGGGAGCCCCGTCGCCTCCGAGGTGTCCAAGGTCACGCGCTCTCTCCGCTCCCCGACGACCCCACCCCCACCCCCGCCCCCATGGGGCTTTGGGAAGGGACTTAGGTTTCCCCCCCAGACCCCAGGTTCATCTGGGTCTCAGGATTCTTTGGGCGTGGAAGGGGCGCGGGGAAAGGGGCCCGGAGTAACCTTAGAAGGGGGGGAGCCCACCCATACACACATTACACAGAGAGGAAGACTAAGGCGGATAGGCGTGGCCGGGACGTAGAAGTACACCGCGGGGTGGGGAAGGGGGGCGCATCTCCCCCCAAAGCCAAGTTTTGCTACCCCCGCCCCAAGCCACTCTCTGCCCCGCCCGAGCCGGCAGGCTTCGAGACCCCACCCCACGCCCACGCCCGGTCCATAAATCTCGAAGTTCTAGCCTCCTCATTGGCCGCGCCCTCACGTCGCCGCTTCTCATTGGCAGGCTGCCGCCAAGCCCCGCCCCCTCCGGGCTCGCGCCGAGCCCCCGGCGTAGCAACCCAACTCCCCAGCAACACCCCCCCCTCACGGACCGAGCCCCTTACGGGTCCCAGGTCCAGGCCCCGTGTCCGGGCGGGCGGCCTCCTCCTCACCGTGTAGTAGGAGAGCAACCCCGCGTTATAGTCCAGCACGAACCAGCGATACTGCCAGCCTTTCATCACGTTGGTCCATTTACTCAGCGGCCCCTCCATGATGGACGCCATCTTGGGAGCCGCCAATGACAACAAACGGGCTGACGTCACGCGCCTATATAGGCTTGAGGCCGAATGGGCGGGGGCAGGGGAGGGGGCGGGGCCTTGGGTCTGGGGGCGGGGCCCAAGTGGAAGGAGAGAGGAGAATGTTGCTGGGAGAGGTCTGGTGTCTGTAGCGCTTTCAGAGATGTCCTAGGGGCTTTTCCCCCGTGGGAGGGAGGAATCAAAGTGCCCAGCATTGCAAATGGCTTCTTGAAATTGAAAGCCCGGACACTGGAGTCAGAGGCTTTGGGTTCGAATGTCGCCTCTATACTTCCCTAGGTGACCTTGGGTGTCTATGAGCTTCAGGTCACCGCCTTCCTAAAAGAGAGGAGGTCGGAGGGGATGACCTGCCTCTAAGGGCCCTTGCAGCTCCAGATCTTAATGTGACCTCCCCGGGGTGCAATGGAATTAGAAGTCATGCAGATGAGACCTGAGTCCAAACCCTTAGGCAGTAATACTAATATTGACATCATGCTTTAAGGTTATGGAATTTGATCCTCCCAACAGCAGCCCTGGGATATTTTCGCCCATTTTACAGATGACTTGCCCAGGGTCACACAGCCAGCCCGTGACTGAGGGAGGATTTGCTCAGGGCTTCCTCACTCCACGTTCTTTTAATTACCACTTAAACCTCTGTCTGGACTAGATACAGCCTGTCAGGGCCTAAATTAGCTGTGTGTAAAATGAGGGATTTGTACTAAATGCCCTGTAAGTACTAAGATGGCATGAACAACAAACCGCCCTCTAAAGTAGACACTGCAGGCATGATTGTTGACATGTTTACAGATGAGAAAACAAAAGCTCAGAAAAGTCAACAAGAGTGTCCAGAGCACTTTCTGTGTGCCGGGCCCTATGCCAAGTGCTGGCAATACAAGCACAAGCCAAAGGAAAGACAGTCCCTGCCCTCAAGAAGCTTACATTCTAGTTGAGAAAGATAACATAATAGGGAGCTGAAAGGGGTGGTTCTTGGGTGGCAGGGGAGAAAGTACCCAAATTGAGGCATGGTGGGCAAGCTTCTCTGGCAGAGAGTCAGGAACCGATCTGGGAGATGAGGGAAAGATGGCCAGCCTCAAGCTTAGCTGGGGATGGAACAGAAGAATTCTACCAGGATTCCACCATCCCATCCTATGCTAGATTAGATTTACAGTTCAAACTTCATTCTTTTTTTTTTGGAGGGGGGAAGGTAGGACAATTGGGGTTAAGTGACTTGCCCAAAGTCACACTGCTAGTTTTGTGTTAAGTGTCTGAGGCTGAATTTGAACTCCAGGTCCTCCTGACTCCAGGGCTGGTGCTCTATTCACTGTACCACCTAGCTGCCCCTCAAACTTCATTCTTTCTGAACCTTTCTCATCCCTCCTACTCCCCACTGCTAGTTCCTTCCCTCTGGAATTACTTCCCATGTTCACTCTGTACCCGTTGTATGTGTAGCATGTATATGTGTGTATGTGTTTATGTGGTACTCCTGTAGGTTATATGTGTCCACATGGATCCCTCTAGATGCTGGTCATGGAGTCATGGGGAATCAGAATAAATATCTCTAAAGTCTCCTCTGACCACCCTTCTCCAAGAGAGACTTTGATTCCTGCCAGGAAGGGAGCAATGTCCCATAGGAAATTAAAAGCCATCAGGCTGGTCACTCTCTGGGGCACTGGGCTAGAATTTTATCTATCCACTCCCTTAAACATTGTCTAGGAGTAATAATTATTAGGTTCCTGATCACTATCCCTTACTGGGGAAAGAGTGCCCCAAGCTATATATCCAAAGTTTGACTCTCTTCTCACCAAATGCCAGTGGTACAATGAAGACTCACAGTGTCCACTGACACTTGATGTTCAATGACACTTTTATTTCAGTATAATTGCTTAATCCTTTGTCTTTTATTTTAACCTTTTAAAAACATTATTCTGAGAAGGGGGGGGAAGAAAATAAGCAGCTACATAGTACCCGTTAGATGCCAGGTGCTTTTTATAAATATTATCTCACCTGATCCTCCCAAAAAGCCTGTGAAGTAAGGTGCTATTATTATCCCCATGGAACAATTGAGGAAACTCAGAATCTCGAGGAAATGAATGATGTAAACAAGAAAATAAATTAATTAATTTATTTTTTAAAACACATTTTCTTTCCCAAGAGTTCGCTGGGCGCGGTTGATCCGCTTGTTCTTTCTTGCTTTCTGTCGCCTTTTCCCTCTCTCTCCCTCCCTCTCTTCCCCTTTCCCTCTCTTCCCCTTTCCCTCTCTCTCCTTCTCCTCCTCTCTTTCCCTCTCCCTCCCAGGGTCAGCCAGGCGCTACAGGCAGTCAGCAGTGGTGTGCCCTCGTCTTCTCGTTGCCGGGGTGCAGTCCATCCCTTAGGATCCCTGCCCTGCCAAGTATCTGTCTCAAGAACTGGGTTCCATTTTATTGGGTCAGATTGTTGTACTTGGCCTCCCCTGCCTCCCCTGCCTCCCCTGATCCCTTCCCCTTCCCCTTCTCCCATTCTGCTGTAGCCAGCTATCTTCTTCCTGTTCTTTTTCATGGAAATAGACTAGTTGGCTGCAGGACCCCCCAAAGGTTTCCCTGTGCCCCCGAAAATCAAAATGTGTACTAGCCAATCCCTGCTGTAAACCTCTTATTATGCAATCCCTGACCATTAAGAGTTGGGGGGACCTTATATATATCAGTGATCTGCCTTTGGTCAGGCCTGTTTTGATTTGGGCAAGGTAAGATGTAGCCCCGAACAGCCAGCTAAATAAAGTCCACTTCCAAAATTGCTCTGGGGGTCTCTTTCTCACTTATTTTGGCACAACAAGGTAAGAGCATCCTGAAGTTAGCCTTTTATGTGGACAAATTGTTAAGAGAGAAAGTGAAGAAGTGAGGAACCCAGCTAGTCACGTTTTGAAGATACCTTGGCTGGAACCTTTGCTTCATCATGCCCAAGTTTTACTGTGATTATTGTGGTACTTACCTCACTCATGATTCTCCATCTGTGAGGAAGACACATCGCAGCGGGAGGAAGCATAAAGACAATATGAGAGACTATTATCAAAAATGGTTGGAAGAACAAGCCCAGAGCCTGATTGATAAAACAACCACTGCATTTCAGCAAGGAAGAATTCCTCCCAACCTGTTTTCTGCTCCTCTCCCAGTTGGGCCTATTATCCCACCTCCTCACCCTAGCATGATGGGCCCCTCCCCCTTCTGGAATAATGCCTGTGGGGCCGCCTCCTATGATGCCTGGCCCTCCAATGATGAGGCCCCTTCCTCATCCCATGATGGTACTCACTGGCCCGGCAATGCCCAGACCTGACAGATAAAATGGAAAGAATGTAAAGAAACACATTTCTCAGTTTTCTATTCTTTTTTCTATTCTACCAGAACATCATGGTGCTGGGTCTCAGACATAGGGTTCTTTTTCCCCCCTTCCCCTTTTAAAATGCTGGCACTTTTTTATGTCACTGTCACTTTCCCATGATTCCCCTCTCCCCCCCAATATAGCCTTCCTTCCCTACCTCATTGTATCCCCCCTCCTCAGTGTATCCCTCCCCTGTGATAAACAAGCACAGTGAAAAAAAAACATTTTCTATGTAATTGGGAAAAAAATGAAATATTTAAAAAATAAAAGATAAGTTTAAAAAAATTGAGGAAATTGTATAGATGAAGTGATTTACCCACAGTTACATAGCGAGTGTCTGAGGCCAGTTTTGAATTCAGTCTATGCCAGTGCTCAATTCACTGTGCCACCAGCTACTTCCTGCGTGGTCTGTATAGGTTTCACCAGGATGCCAAGCAGGTGGGAGTGAGAGCACAGTTATGGCACCAAAAAAACCATCAAATAGCAAATGAATACATTTTCCCAATCAATATCAGACAAGTTATACAGATGAGAATATACCAGAGGGAATGAACTCTCCCACTGGGACATAGACAGAAAGGTCCAGATCCCCCTCAAAAGGAATTTCCCAAAGCCTCTGGTATAGGAAGCTGGAAATAGCTACATGCTGGCTTCTTCCCAGAGTCTGTCTCTCCCTTCAGGGACCCCTATCTGAGGAGCATCTAGAACCATAAATCTCTTTCAAATATTGAATACAAAAGACCAGGATCTCTCATCTCTTAAGCTCCCACCAACTCTGTCCCTTACACACAGAACATTGAGTAACCAAACCCCACCGGTAAGGAAACTCTTGAGCAAGTGGACTTTGAGCCCCTGGTTACAGGGGCATCTGCATTGTTTGCATGTTACCTCCCCCAATTGGAATGTGAAGGCCGGAACAGTGTTTTTATCTTTCTTTGCGTCTCTAGCACTTAGCCTGGTATGTAGTAAATGTCTAAAAATGCTTGTTGATTGATTTAGACACTCATTTAAGTCATGCTTCTATGAATTTATATAGGCTATATATAGGCTATAATCTGTGACTGAAATTCACTGTACATTGCTGCCTTCCAGTTACAAGTCTGATGCCACCTCCTAATAACTCCTTGTGTGACCATGGGCAACTTACAGCCCCTCTCCAGTCTTCAGTTTCCTCACCTGAAAAAATGAGAGGATTAAAATAGATGGTCCTCTGGATGCCCTTGCAGCTCAAAATATGTGATCTCATATGATTCCTCCAGCAACAACCCTGGGAGGGAGGTACTATAGGTATTAGCATGCTCATTTTGCAGACAAGGCAACTGAGTCTCAGAGAAGTCAAGGGGCTTGCAGCAGAATACCTCCACTTGTTAGGAAGGATGGCAAGAGAATCTCCGACTTACACCTATTGCTGCCCCACTGATAAGAGGACAGTAATGAGAAGGAAACTGGGACTCAGACATCTTGTCTCCACTATAAGAAGAGGACACTGCTTCCATCACACCAGCTTCCCCATCAGGCTTGGGACATAAACTTCAGGCTCCAGTTTTGACCAGCTAGTTCCTTGACCTTCCTGATGCAGAATCCCTTTCTCCCTTACAACACCTTATCTTCCCCTCCTACTTTCTGTAAACTCCATTGTACTCATTCTGCTAGAGTATGCACATTGATAATCACTTAATATAAATTTGAACCCCAGTAAGGGCCAGAGCCTGAACTAATCAACCAGAAGAAGAGCCTGGACCTAACAGTAAACACAGAGAATACCTCTTCCTGTGTCATCAAAGCCAGATGGGGCCGACTTAAGAACATTTTTTTCTGTTTATGGCCAATAAGGATGAGATTCTCAATGGGAGACACACCTTGAATAATGAAACTTTTTCTTATCTTAATATTTTATGAACATATGCTATGCGATGTCATATTAATAGTAAAGAAAATACAGATATCTTGGGTCATAATTTCAACTGACACTTTGTCAGCTCTCTTATCTTAATTGTATTTACCACCTATTCCATTAAGAAAATTCCTTTCTCATAATATGGTTAAACATATATGGAGATCATAAATTTCAGTGCCACAGAGACTAAGAGTTGGAATTGTTCTAAAACACATTTAAAACCGGTCACTCTTTTATCAGTTAGAACTTATGTTTTGGCTCTGTGCAGCATATATATGCCAGCTTTAAGGGAATAAACAACATGAATTTATATATCACCTAGCCTGTTTGCCTCCTTTAACCAAACTTTCAAGTCAACAACATTTTATATGAGGTTGCTGAATTGGATGCTCTGGGCCCTCTGACTTTTCCTCCAGGTGAGACTGAACTGTGAAGATAAATAAAAATCTTCAGATAACTATCTCTGCATCAGCGGTTCTCAACCTGTGGGTTGCGACCCCTTTGGGGGTTGATCAACCCTTTCACAGGGGTCACAGAGGTCGCCTAAGACCATCAGAAAACACATATTTCCAATGATCTTAGGAACCGAGACACGGCTCCTCTATCCATCTCCAGGCAGGTCTGCCCACATGCAGATACACATACAAGTATTAAAGGGTCACAGCATTAGGAAGGTTGAGAACCACTGCTCTACATGGTTGGATTGGTGATTGACAGCAGTACCTAATCAATGTACCCCTTGGATAATTTTTATCACAGATGTTCTTCCATCAATGAAACCTGTGTCAACCTATCCGAAATTAGTTCTAACCCCAGAGACCATGTCTTCTAAAGGATTTTGAATGACTGGAGTGTTTGTGAACAACCTCCTTGGTGGCTCTTGGCAACATTAGAACACTAGATGATGCAGTGCAGTCAGGAGGACCTGAGATCAAATTCCTTCTCAGAGACTTGCTGTGTGACTCTAAGCAAGTCATTTTAACCTCTGCCTCCCTCAGCTTCTTCATCTGTAAAGGGTGGATAATAACGGAACCTACTTCCCAAGACTTTTGTGAGGATTAAATTAGATAATTTTTGTAAGGCACTTTACAAAGCTTAAAGTAACCTAGAAGTGCTAGCAATTATTATGGTTATCATTAGACTCTGAGAATACATAGAGACCAAGGACAAGAGTGAAACGGTCCCTGCCCTCACAGAGCTTCCATTCTATTGTGAGAGAATACATACGTTCACAATTATGTTTTTAAAAAATTGATACAGGGTCACTTGTCAGGGAGAGGAAATCAATTTGTGGCTGGAAGAGCTCAGGAAAGCTTGAGATGAGTCTTGAAGAATGGAAGAGAATCTGAGAGGAGGAGGTAAAGATGAGCAGCAAGGAGATAAAAAAGAAGGAAGTTCCTGAGATGGAGGACTTGAGATCCCTCCCATGGAGGGAGCAAAGGTATCCAAGAAACAGAGGTGGGGGCCCCGTAGGCAGACACAGCAGGAAATGGAAGGGCTAGTGTAGAGAACAGGTAACGTTTTGGCTGAACTCTGGAGCACATAATAATAGCTAGGATTCCTAGAGGATTTTCAGTTTTGCTAAGTGTTTTACAACTGTTATCTCATCTGACCCTCACAACCACCCTGGAAAGCAGGAACTATTATTACAAATTCTAACACCAACACAAATAGAGGTTAAGTGATTTACCCAAGGTCACACAGCCAGGCCACATTTGAACTCAGCTCTTCCTTATCCCAGGGCCAGCACTCTGTGCACTCTACCTGCCTCTGAAGAGGAGCAACATCTAAGTCTATAAAAGAAGGTGATGAAGGGCTTTAAAAGTCCAGCAGAGGGGTTTGTATTTGATCCCAGAGGTGATGGGAGGCATGGAAGCTTCTTGAGCTGAAGAGTAGCAAAGTCAGACCTGTGCTTTAGGGAAACTACTGTGGATGGATTGGAGAGGGGACTGAGGAATGCAGACTAGTGCCCTTGATGGACCCTTTTAGTTCTAGCTCCCATCATCAAACTTCTACTCTAAAGTCACTAGAGAGAGTTCTCTGGGATCTGAGCCACATCCTCTCTGGTGGTCTGTAGTCTGGAAGTCATCAACTAAAATTATATGCGATGCAGGGGCAGCTCATCTCTCCCCCACCCCCTGCCCCAGTGCCTGTCAGAGAGAGACAGAAGGCTCCCTGAAGATGGCGGCATAGGAGCAGCAAGGTACGGCAGCTCCCACACAGCCACCTCAAAATACCCATAAAAATATGACTCTAAACAAATTCTAGGGCTCTAAAACGCACACAAATATAATTTCCTCTGAAGGCAGCTTGACTAGGAGGGACCATCTCAGCACTGGGAGCCAAAACCAGCCCAGCCTGAAATGGCGGCTTGGCCCTGGAAGCGGCCTGATGAGCCAAGCCAAGCCACAGCTGGAGCTTCAGGAGAGTGGATCTGTGGCAGCTGTGGCAGTATCCAGAATTATCAAGCCATAAGAAAAAAAGGACTAAGTGAAAGGTCAGTGGAACTTGGCTAAAATTGGGGGAGAAAAGCAGGTCCGGCCAAACTGCCTCCAGGGCAAGGAAGTGACAGAAGCATTGGCCCTGCGGCCGCCTCCACATTGCTGCTTTGGAGCTCCTGGCCTGCAGACTGCAGGGGGGCCAAGTGGTCATTCAGAGGCCAAGTGCTCTTGTGTTGAGCCACCTGGATCCAGATCGTGGTCTTGGGTGGTGGTCGTTGGGTGCGTTTTCAGTGAGCCAGAGCTGGTGGCAGCTGCAGCAGCCTCCTAAAAGCTCCGGCAGCTGGAAAAACCCCAGCAATTTGGGACAGAGCTTTCCCCTCTGGAAGCAGAGTTACACAGAGCTAAAAAATCAGTGACCGGTCAACCATGAGCAGACAAAAGAAGCGAAGTAAGAACAGCAACCAAACTCTAGATTCTTTGAGGAAAAGAAGGATCAAAGCAGGGAATGGAAGGAAGACAACACAGTCAGAACTCCCTCACCAAAAGCTTCCAAGAAACATTAGATTGTCTAAAAGCTAGAGATCAGCTTAAGAAGGATTTTGAAAACCAAATGAGAGAAGTGGAGGAAAAATTGGGAAGAGAAATAAGAATGATGCAAGAAAATCATGAAAAGAGAGTCAACAATCTGACTGAAGAAATTAACACCTTAAAAAATAGATGAACTCAAATGGCAAAAGATGCCCAAAAAGCCAATGAGGAG
>CM053584.1:23370241-23413879 GCA_028627135.1 Pseudochirops cupreus | reverse complement strand
TCAGCAGGAGTCCTTAGCAGAGATTCTGCCCTGCTCAAAGCAAAAGGAGTTCGCAACCGCAGCCACTGCCTCTGCCGCCGCTTCCAGTCAGCACCGCATGGAGACTAGCTTGGTTCCGGCGTTCTCTTGCTCCACCCCTTCCTGCTACATCAGCAAGCTCAAGGGGCGTGGAAGATCTTCAAATCCCAGTATCGTTACAAGTCTTTATCCCAAAGAGCTAAAAAGCAAAAAGGAAAAGGACCTTTATGTACAAAAATATTTATAGCAGCTCTTTTAGTCATGGTGAAGAATTACAATTGGAGAATGGCTGGATAAGTTGTTGTATATGATTGTGATGTAATACTATTGTGCTAAAAGAAATCAGGATGCTCTCAGAAAACAAACTGCTTACATGAACTGATGCAAAGTGAAGTGAACAGAACCGAGAGAATAATATTGTATGATAATCAACTGTGAATGACTTAGCTATTCTCATCAGTACAATGATCCAAGAGAATTTTGAAGACTTAGGATGAAAAATTCTCTCTCTCTCCAGGGAAAAAATTGATAGAGTAAAAATGTAGTTTGAAGCTAACTTTTTCTTTACTTTCTTTATTTTTCTTCAGTTTTATTTGTGTATTTTCTTTCACAACATGACTAACATGAATATGTTTTGCATGACAGCCCAAGTATGTTTGAAATTAAATTGCTTGCCTTCTCAATGAGAGGGAGAAGAGAAGGAGAGAATTTAGAACTCAAAAATTCTAAAAAACAAATGTTAAAATTTTTTTTATATGTGAAGAGGTTACCCATAAAGAGGGTTAGGGTTGCTCTGGTGACCCCAAAATACCAACACGCCGGGTCCTGCCAGATGAATTCAACTCAAGTCTTCTCGGCCAAAGAAAAGTTTATTAATAGTTCATTAAAAGTTCGCCATATGGGGTAGACTCTTAGGGAGCCTAGGTATCTCTGATGCTTGCATTGGGCAAGCAGGCCAGTGAGTCTGTTACAGAGTAAGTCTGTGCTAGGTCATTCTATGGTGCTCTCACACACGGGGGGGGGGGGGGGGGAAGATGGGGTCTTATGTACAGAGGAATCTAGGAGTGGTCTAGAGGAGGAGCTTGGGGAGGGTCTTCAGGAGGAGTCAATAAGGTCAGATTCCAGTAATGAGTTTGGGGAGGGTGTTAAGAGGAGTTAATGAGGTCAGTGCAAGGGTGGATTGATATTTTGATAGGCTCAAAGTGAGAAGTAGATGGACAATGGAGGGCTAGGCTAATAACACAGGTTTGGGCCCAGCCACCATGAAAAACTTATGGCCTCTTCAAATGCCTCATCAAGTGGGAAGTTTTAATCAGACTTCAAGGGGTTTCCCAGAGCCTCAAAGATTCAAGGAGAGCTCAAGGGGGCTGTACCTCATCAATTGGGGAAAAATAAAATATTAAATTTTAAAAATAAATGTAAAAGTCAATAAATGACCTTGGAAGCATAGATTAAAAATTAATTGGAAACTAATCCAATCCTAAAGAATGAATGGGCCACATAGTCAATAATTTCATTAAAGAGAATGACAGTTATGAGATAACATACCAAAATTTATGGGATTCAACCAAAGTAGTACTTAGGGGAAAATCTTATCTTTAACCACCTTCATCAGTAAAAGAAAGAGCAGATCAATGAATTGGGCATGCAACTAAAAAAAAAAAACAAATTAGAAACATTCAAAATCCTTAGACACCAGAATAGAAATCCTGAAAATCAAAGGAGATATTAATAAAATTAAAAGTGGAAAAATGAGGATCTGGTTTTATGGGGGAAAAAATAAAATATTTGATTTAAAGAGAGAAAAGAAAACCAGATTACTAGTATCAAAAATGAAAAGAGTCAGTGCACCACCAATGAAGATGAAGTCACAGCAATTATTAGGAACTATTTTGCCCAATTATATGTGAGGTAGATGAATATTTACAAAAATATAAATTGCCCAGATTAGCAGAAGAGGAATTAGAATACTTAAATAACCCTATTTTAGAAAAAGAAATTGAACAAGCCATAAATGGACCAGATGAATTCAGAAGTGAATTCTACCAAACACTTAAGGAACAATTAATTCCAATGCTACATAAACTGTTTGGAAAAAGAGACGAAAGAGGAGTCCTGCCAAATTCCTTATATGATACAAATATAGTTTTGATACTTAAACCAGGGAGAATAAAAACAAAGGGAAAAAAATTGTAGACCAGTTTTCCTAATATTTATGTAAAAATTGTAAAATTGTAAATAATGTACTGACAAAGAGATTATAGCAATAAATCACAAAGGATATAACTATGGCCAGGTGAGATTTATAACAGGAACTCAGGCCTGGTTCAATATTAGGAAAACTGTTTGCATAATTGACCATTATCAGCAACAAAAACAAAATCATGTGATTATCTCATTGGATGCAGAAAAAGCTTTTGACAAAATACAGCACCCGATCCCTTTAAAAACATTAGAAAATATAGGAATTAAATGGTGCTTTTCTTAAAATGATGGGTAGTATCTATCTAAAATCAAGAGCAAACATTATCTGTAATTGGGATTAACTGTAAATCTTCCCAGCAAAATTAAGGGTGAAGCAAGAATGTCTTGTCATCATCACTGTTGTTCAGTATTGTACTAGCAGTTATAGTAATAAAACAAAAAGAAATTGAAAGAATAATAAGCAGTGAGGAAACTAAACTATCATTCTCTGCAGATGACATAATGATATACTTAGAGAACACTAGAGAATCAATTTAAAAAGCCAGAAACAACTTTAGCAAAGTTGCAGGATATAAAATAAACCCATATAAATCATTAATATTTCTGTATTTTGCCAAAATAACCCAGCAAGAAGAGGTTGAAAGAGAAATTCCATTAAAAATGGCTGCAGACAATATAAGATAACTTGGAAGTTAACTGCCAAGACAAGTCCAGGAATCATATGAACACAGTTACAAAACACTTTTCACACAAAGACTTAATCTAAACCAGTGCTTCATAAACTCTGGATTGAGACCCAAACCACAGTTTAAGAAGCTTGGTAGGGGTTGCAAGTAGAAAAAATTTAAGAAGCCCTGATCTAAACTGCAGAAATATGAATTGCCAACGGGTAGGCTGAGCCAATATAACGAAGATGACAGTTTTGCTAAGGTAATTTACGTATTCAGTGCCATACTAATCAAACTACCAAAGAATTATTTTATAGAGCTAGAAAAAGTAATAATAAAACTCATCTGGAAGAACAAAAGGTTAAGAAGGAAATCAATGAAAGAAAATGTGGGAAGGTGACCTACCAGTACCAGATTTCAGACTATCACCAAAAGAATCTGGTGTTGCCTAAGAAAAAGTGGTGGATCAGTGGAATTTCAGGGGTATGGAACCTGTGGCCTTGAGGCCACATGTGGCCCTCTAGGTCAAGTGTGTCCCTTTGACTGAATCCAAACTTCACAGAACAAATCCCCTTAATAAAATAATTTTGATGCTTTGAGAGCACCTCTGGATTAGATACACAGTATATAGTAAGTAGTAAATGACCTTAGTAGTGTTGTGTTTGCTAAACCCAGAGATTTGAGTCAAGAACTCACTGTTGAACAAAAACTGTTGGGAAAAACTGGAATACAGTGTGGCATAAACTAACATCTCATCCAATATACCAAGATAAGATCAAAATGGACACACAATTTAGATGTAATGGGTGATACTGAAGAGGTAGGGAAGAGCGGGGTATGGGAGAGATCTCATGTGAATCCCTTGAGGGTTCTTGTTTGGAAAGACTTTCGCAGGACTCAAGCAATCTAAGGCAGAGTTATAAAGTTTAATGTTATGCTTTGCAGGAGAAAGTTGAGGGGACGCAAAGTGCAGGGGCCAGAGACACAGTTTTTAAAGCCTTAAAATAGTCAGAGGTTATTTATGCTAACTAGGTGGGTAAGGGTGGAGTTAGGGAGAAGTTTAGGAGTGGTCAGTGCTTAAAGGGACATGTACTTTTTATATCAACTGCACAGGCGTATTGCCCATAATTCACTGGGAGAAAGCCTGAGGGGGGGCTGCCAGGAGGTGTGGTTTTTGCCTCTACACATCACTAGGTTACTTTTAGTCAAGGATGGATGAGATAGGTCCAGTATGGCTGTTGGGAGGATAGGCTTGATTGTGCCAAGTTTGGAAGCTAGACTGATTAGGGATTCAGGAGGTACCATATTGGGAGGGAGTTATTTCTTCTGATAATGTTGTTCAAGATTCTTGGGTGCAGCTGGCAGCTTAGAACAAAGGAGGTATACATTTCTCTAAAAAATACTTGGTGATGTATTCATGGCAGTCTGCTGGCTTAGGGAAAAGACTTTTAGGCTGGGGGCAGGGGAGAGGCAGAGTTAATGCCTTTATGGCTGGGGGAAGTGTGCTTTTACAACTTGGTTCATTACAAACTGATGTTACAGAGAAACCCAAACACAAAAATATGATTTTTTACAAACTGAGGTTACAGACAAAAACATCCCAGACCCCATCAGTACCATAAGCAGATTAGAGGAACATGGAAAATTTTACCTGTCAGATCTATGGATAATAAAGGAAGAATTTATGATTAAACAAGAAAGAGGATCACAGGAGGTAAAATCGATATATTTTGTTTACATGAAGTTAAAAAGGTTTTGCACAAGCAAAACTGATGCAGCCAAGATTAGAAAGAAAGCAGGAAACAGAAAAAAAATTTTTTTTACAATAAGTTCCTCTGATAAGGGCCTCATTACTCAAATATTTAGACAACTGACAAATTTATAAAAATATGAAGCATTCCCCAATCAATAAATAGTCAAAGATGTGAACAGGCAGATTTCAAAAGAAGAAATCAAAGCTGTCTATAATAATATTTTAAAATGCTCTAAATCACTACTGATTAGAGAAATGCAAATTAAAACAATTCTGAGGTATCATTTCACACCTGTCAGATTGGCTTAACCTGACAGAAAATGGCACATGCTGGAGGGGGTATGGAAGAATAGGTATATTGATGGAGTTGGTGGAGTTTTAAAATTTTTTTTGTTTTTTGAAGGAGTTTTGAACTTTACTTATTGTGGAGAATTGGAACTATGCCCAAAGGGCTCTATAATTGTCACCCATCAGTACCAGTACTAAATCTGTATCTCAAAGAAATCAAAGAAAAATGAAAAGGACCCATAAGTACAAAAATATTTGTAGCAGCTCTTTTTGTGATGGCAAAGAATTAGAAATTGAGGGGATACCTATCAGGGAATGACTAAACAAGTTGCTGTATATAATTAGGGTGGAATACTATCGTGCTATATGAAATGATCAGTATGTTTTTAGAAAAACTTGGGAAGATTTATGTGAACTGATAACAAAGTGAAATCATTGTGCACAGTAACAGCAGTATTATATGATGATCTGAAAGACTTATTAGCTACCCTGATTAATACTATGATCCAAGATAATTATCAGGGACTCATGATAAATTATTCTGTCTACCTTAGGAGAGAGAACTGATGAACTCTGAGTGTCAGCTGAAGCATAATATTTTTCACTTAATTTTTTTGGTAACCTGCTACTACAAAAATATTTTTGTATGGTTTTACATGTATACTTGATATATTGCTTGCCTTTTGAATGGGTGGGGGGAGGAGCTGGATGGAGAGAGAGAATTTGGAATTCAAAATTTTTAAAAGTTATTGTTAAAAATAAATCCCCCCCAAAAGAATAAAAATCAAGTTTTTTAAAAATGATGATGGCCTGCAGAACTCTCATCTTCCTTATGAATAATCATGTGTGTATAAGTACGCATTCCGGATAAAATCTCTTCAGAGACCTTGATCCTGGGGCACAGGTCCTAGAGCTTACAGCATAGGTAGAGACCAATGTCATTCAAACCTTTCGTTTTGCAGATGAGGAAATTGAGGCTCAAAGAGGTGGTATAGGTACCTAAACTCACATAGGAAATATTTATATCATTTGCAAAATAGCCTGCAGAAGAGACTTTCTAAGTACGGATATAGAAAAGTAGATATCCTTCCTCTTTTATCTTGTGTTGCCGCCATCTTTGGTTTTCTTTGCTTGTGAATAACTAGGCACCATCTAGGAGAGATGATTTTTGTATAGAAGGGGATATTCCAAGGGTTAGATTCCTGGCCATCTAGTAAAGAATGCTGCTCTGATCTGCTGTTGAGTTGCTCTCTAACTTGATAAGATGCTGTTTCAGCTTCCCAGTCCTCCTCCTTCCCTTCTCGGCTGCTCCAGTTTGGTACTGGATATTTCACTGACTTGCATTATTCTCTTCATTTCGGTAAAGAGATACAGAGTTGCATAGGTTGGCAGCATTCAATATAGTGTTTTCTGGGATTGCTTCATTGGGAAGGGATCGCAGTTTTCCCCTTTTCTGCTTAACACTATCATAGCTAATAGCTAATCGTTATTATTTCTGAATAATACTGTGGTGGGTTTATATTGCCGCGACACAGAACCTATGCAGTTTTCACTTTAAATTTCTCACAAAGAAGATACTTCCTGTCACTCTTTTGCAAGATGTGGAGAGAGGGGTCTGCAGATGTGGAACATTGCGTACATATTTCAGCCTTTTTCAATATGTTGATTAGTTTTATGGCTTTTTCTGATCATCTTTTGTTTTCTTTTTGTAACAAGGGATAACCCCTGGAGAGGGAAGAAGGAAAGGGTGGGAACAATTTAGGCAATCTGAAAAAGTATCAATAAAATTTATTTTAAAATTTTCTCATGAATAATACCTTTTATCTACAGAGGACATTCAGATTTGCAAAGCTCTTTGCTCATAGTCCCCTCGGGAAGCTGCCCTACAGGCCTCTATCTTGAGTCTTCTTCTCTGCTCCCTTTTTATTACTTCACGTGGTGATATCTCATCAGCTCACATGCATACAGTTGTCAGTTTATGCTGATGATTCTCAGATCTACTTTCCCAGCCTGACCTCTCTGCTGATCTCTGATCTTGTATCTCCAGACTGCCTATTGAACATATGAAAGCGGATGTCCTGAAACCATCTTACGGTCCTACACTCTGAATGTCCCAAACTGAACTCGTCATCTCCCCCGCCCCCAGCAGTGTTCCCTGTTACTGTGGAGGGCAGTACCACCCTCCCAGTCCCAGGGCCTCACAACCTAGGTGGTATCCTCCCATCCCTCCCATCCAGTCTGTTGCCAAGGCCTGTCAGTTTTGCCTTCCTAAGTTCTCTCCATTATAGCCCCTTCCCCCTTCAGGCTGCCCCTCTGCTGTATGCCCACATCATTTCACACTTGTACTGTTGTCATAGCCTGGTGGTGGTTTGTGGTTTCAGCTTCAGGTCTCTCCATGCTCTGGGTCTTCTTCCACTCTCTGTAAAAGTCACCTTCCTAAAGCACAAACCTGACTGTATCACCTCCCTTGACTTCAGTTACTCCCTCCAGTCTCCAGGATGAAATATAAAATCCTTTGTTGGCATTCAAAGCCCTTAATAACCTGCTGCCTCCCCAACTTTTCTGGTCTTTTTACTCCTTAACCCCTGTCCCCCCATACTCTATGATACAGTGACACCAGTCTCCTTGGTATTCTTGAACAAGACCCTCCATCTTCCAATTCTGGACGTTTTCACTGACCATCCCCCAGGCCTGGAATGCTCTCCCTTCTCATCTCTGCCTCCTGGCTTCCCTGAAGTCCTAGCTAAAACCCTGCCTTTCACAGGAAGCCTTTCCTTATCTCCTTTAATTTGATTTCTTTCCCTCTGTTGATTATTTCCAGTCTATCCTGTGTATATCTTGTTTATGTAGAGGAGTTGCATGTTGTCTGGGGCTGGGAGAGGTTAAGTGACTTTGCTCATGTAAGCAGTATGGTTTGAATTCTGTTTCTGATATTTGTGCTGCAGAAGGGACAAGACTGTCCCTTCAGCTCTAAAATGATGAAGTTGGACTAGAAAGCTTGTGAGGCTCCTTCTAAGCTTTTAATCCTCTGTTTCCTATCGGTACAGGAAATGGTAAATAGAGGAAGGATTTGAACCCAGGTCTCTAGATACCAAATCCAGCATTTTTATGCTACTCATTGTTGCCTCTCTGTGTAAATATGAATGTGAACTCTTGCCACTGTTGGCTGTCTTTCATTTATTGGTGAGGAACCTGAAACTCAAGAGAGGTTCAATAACTAGTCTCTGTTGTCACCCACCTTGAGCTAGAATTTAAATTAAGCCTGCAAATCTTCAGTCATACACTCTTTCTGTTTCATTATACTGCATCTCTTGAAAGAACGATGATGGTGAAAAAGTACAGGAGAAAACAGAAGAGCATGGCTACCTAACTCTTCTGAGGGTCTTAGTGAGTCTACAGTTAATATGAGTTCATATGACAACCAAGAAAGCTAATGCACCCAGGGCCATAATAAGAGAGGCATAGTGTTACAGCAGTGAAGTGACAGTCCCATTGTCCTGTGCCCTGAACAGGCCACATCTACAGTATTGTTTTCAATTCTGGGTTGTGCAGGATAATGGAAGATCACTGACAGCCTGGAAGATTGCCTCTATTTACAAGATAGTAAAAGGCCTTCAGATAGTGCCATATGAAGATTATTTGGAGGAGCCTAGAGAAGAGAAATTCAGGCATATGTTATTCAATTCAACTTAGCAGGCTTTTATTACGCCCCTGCTGGGTGCCAGGCACAGTGCCAGAGATGTGAAGATAAGTACAGTCTGTCCTCAAGGAGCTGTTCTCAGTGACTTTCTTCACCTATTTAAGGGCTGGGGTGGGGGTGGGGGGAGCCAGACTGGATCTACCTGGCCCCAGAGGGCAGAACTCTGAGGAAAGGGTAAGAGGGGCAAGGAGATGGACTTAGGCTTGCTATCAGACAGAACTTCCAACCCTTGGAACCATCCAAGGTTGGGATGAGCTGACTGTGGTAGCAGGGAGCTAAGTGACCACTTATTGGCCCCAGTGAGAGAGGTTTCCTGATCAGGGAAGAGCCAATTCTGAAGCCTGTTCCAATGCCAGGTTCTCTGATACAAGGCTGGTAGGTGGTACACAACCTGAGTGAATCTTGCCTCATACACCGCCTGACTGGGCAAGTCAGTCACGGACTCTTCTCAGATTCGGTTTCTTCATCTGTCAAGTATGGATCAGATGACAGATGTCAAGTGCTTTGCAAACCTTCAAACACTAGATAAGAGTTATTATTGGTGATGGTGTTATAGACAGCTTTTCCTATGTGATTTCTTTCATGGATTTCATTGTTGAAACCCCGTGTTTGCAAATATCCAGGCTTTACCCCTTCTGAAGCTCCCTGGAGGCTTTCTCCTCTTCTTTGCCTCTGTCTCTGTCTACCTGAGGAAGAAAAGGGAGTGAGAGTGAGAGCAGCCTTTTGCTGTGGGCTTTCCTATCATGTTCTGCCTTCAGAGACCCATGGGCTGTTGGCCTGTCCCTGCACTTCTAACTTAACTTCATGGAGTCCACATCCACAGGCCTGGAGGTTGAGAGGAAGAGGCAGCTTGTTGCCAGGGAGAAACTGCAGGATTCTGAGCCCAAGGACCTGGTTTCCTCCATGATAAGAATACCACCTATAAGGATGATAGAGAAGAGTGGGGAGACTAAATGCAGTGATGTAGAACCGAGTAAGCAGAACTCGTTCTTTCCTTTGGCAGAAATCAGTGCACTCAGCCCACGTTCCCTGGCCTGGGCATCACCAGCCTTTGAAGTCTGGCACTGTCTCCACTTCCCAGCTAGCCATTGACTGTGTGACCTGCCCTTCCTTTACTCTGTGCTCCTCCCAGGCAGACTACTTAGCAGCCCCCCAGCTGTTCTCTTCCTTTCCCACTTTAGTGTCTTGACTTACTTCAGTAAGTAATGCCCTCTCTTCAGATGTCTGCCTGGTGTCCCTCATAGCCTTGCTTCTCTGATAATTTTCTCCCTTAGTATTCCCTTTTACTCAGAAACTTCTTTCTTGCTTGTGGATCTTTATATCTTACTTTTGTATTCTATTTAAGAGAAAGAAGACGTGTATAGGAATATAAGCTCCTGGAGGGCAGGGCCCGTAGTATTTATCTTCATAGTCAGAGAGTTGCCTTAGATTACACAGCGAATGTACGTCATTGGTGGGACTTGAATTCAGGTCTCGTCTCTAAGGCCAGCTTTATCTACCAGGTCAAGCTTCCTCTTTCATAGTAATACTCAAATGGATGTATGAAAAATGAAAATAAAATTCTGCAGATGTTAGGTGTATATCCTGAAAAGTTTTTGTTTTTGATTATTATCTTATAATTTACTTCTTCCTCTGGTAATGTGTGGGGAAATCCAGCTCATTGAGACCCTGGTTCGTTGGACTTTAATTGAAGTTTTACTTTAATGTTGTTATGCATATCTTGAAATTGTCAAGAGATTTGGAGTCTGAGCCCAAACACTGTCATTGCCTAAAACTGTGATCTCTGGGCACATCTTTTCAAGTCTCTGAACCTTATTAGTTCCCTGCTTTGTAAAATGGAGATCTCAGGATTGTCATAAGGAAAGTACCTTGTAAAAATCTTAAAGTTAGAAAAAGTGTCCTGTTATTATGAACAGTGTGTAAGCCTAGAAGGATACAGGAGTAGTTTCAAACTCCTATTTTAAATTTCTTTGCAAATTTTGGGGGATATGTCTTTTCATCCCAAGATACTTCTGAAATAGATTATAGTAAAAAAAAAATCTAGCTTACAATTTTTAAAATTGGCTCAATTTTCTTTGTAATATAAATATTTTATGATATGTTTTTGTTTTTCTTTCAGTCCAAGGATAAAATGATGAGAGGTTCCCGAAGAGGCTGTGTTAGACTCCGAGTAAGTAACTTTCTTTGCTTTTTGGGAAAGCCAAGTTTCAGAGAAAGCTAAAAAGTGAATGTTTTTGATGCTCTGGTTTCAGAGCATCTTGTCAGGTCCTCTGGGTCCTCCCCCTTCCCTGCAGATGGGCCCTCCGGATTGGGTGGAAATGTTTTTCATTCTTACTTTAACATCTATCATCTGGGTACCTTGTACATTCTCTCATAGCCCCTTTTCTTGTTTCTCTTGTCCATCTTCTTTTAGGCTTAGTGTCCCATCAGGTTTCATGCAAAGATACTAGACTGGATGAGGAAGGTCAGGCAGAGGAGACTTCAGATTGAGCCCACCAGAGGGAGGAAAAAAAGGTGTTTTCAGATATCTTAAAAAGAGATTTAAAACAGCAGCAGCAACAGTAATCTTTGGTGGTGAAGTAGTGTAACTCATTGAGACTCATCAGACATGCCCAGGATTTTGAAAGGGTGTTGTTATCCTGGTCATTTCTTTCATTCATTGATCTTAAGAGGTTCTTTTTGTACATAATAGGTGTTTAATGTTTGTTCACTTTAATGTTTGTTGAAATGTATACCCAATAAACCTGGTAAGGATAAACTTCCCCAAACTTGATGATGAATCAGACAGTCAGTAAACATCTCTCTAGCACCTCCTGTGTGCCAGGCACTGGGCTAAACTGAGAGGCAAAAATTGGGTTTGAGGTCAGGCTCATCAGCCAGGTGACCCTAGCCAAGTCACTTTCTTCTTTGATCTGATTTCTCAGGTTAGATATGAGGATCACGATGCTTGTCTCACCCTCCTTGCAGGGTTGGGAAGGATGAATGTAAATGGTGAAGTGTTGTTTAAAGGGGAACCATCTAGTTTTCTTCTTGATATGGGCCATTGATAAGACGGAGGGTGTCTTAATGAGGGTGCCTACAGTGGTCAGGTTTGGCAGTATGTCATAGTGGAATTTAGAGTCATTCCAGCTCGGTTTTCATCCCAGCTTTGCCACTTATCCTCGTGGGCCTCAGTTTCCTCAGTAATGTGAAGGGGAGGGACTAGATGATTTTTAAGGTCTCACCCTTCTAGTTTTACTTTTATGCTTCTGTGACTTCATTATCTAGCAAGTGAACAAAGATGCTAAAAGATAGATTATAGGAAGACAGACTCACAAATATACCACAAGTGGAGCTTCAAATTGGGTCCCACTGGTTCTGGAAAAGAGTTGAAAATTAGCTAGCAAACTTACTAAAATGTGCATATTCTTAGTCCCAGGAGTGCTCCTTCTGTGACGGGGCATATGCCCCCAAGTTGGATGGAAAGGCTCTGTAGTCACCAAAATGTTCACAAGCAGCACTGTCTGTGGGAATAGTGACCCAGAAACAAACAGAATGGGTGCCTCCTGGTTGGGAAATGGCTGAACCAACAGAGGCCCATCAACATGGTGCAATATGATTGTACCAAAGAAATGAGAGATACCCAGAATTCAGAGAAACTTGGACAGACTTGTATGAATGAATGACTAGTGGTCTCAGCACTGTGCAGCCATGTAAACAATACTAAAAAAGACAGCGACTGAGATCAGTGAAATGGCCTAGCTCCATGCCACAGGAGCGGGGTAAAACAGGTTTCTTTCCTGGAAGGAGGCACAAGTATCAAAACTATATCAGTTTATTTTCTTTAGCTGCCCATTGTTCCATGGGAGGGAGCAGAGTCATAGTGATGGGGATAAATCCAAATGACCCTTAAAGCATTTCTGACCCTTTTTTTTAAAGAGAAGAATTACAGAAATAATGAGTAGACCCTTAATAAGCAATAGAACTTTACAATAGTGGAACCAACCATTTTCTTTGTAGTGCGGTTCTCTCTCAGTGGAAATATTCCAGCAGAGACTAGCTGACCAGTTGAGGAAGCTCCTTCATGGGGTGCAGGGTTGCTCTGGAATCCCTTCTAATCCTCTGATTTGGGGATTTATGTGTTCTTAGAGCCCTTGTTTGTCAGGGATTCCCCTTGGCAGGCATGGGCAGCATATCACTTGAGGAGTGGTGTCAAAGGGACTGTCATGTAGATGATGACTGGAAAAGGTGATGGGGCAGTGCCAGAAGCAGGAGGGATCCTGCAGTGGCCTGGCCAAGATGGGCCATGTGTTGTGGGTATTCACACGATGTCAGGAGTCAAAGAAGGGTTCAGGGCAGTGAGAGCACTTATTAAGGGCCTGGCTTGTGCAAGTGACTGAGCTAAGATGCTGAGGAAGCCAAGGCAGAAGCAACAACTGGTGCCTGGAAGGACATGGCAAACACATAGCGTCGTAGAGCTGGTATCCTGCCTTCAATGCTGCTTGCACATTGTTGGGCATTGTGAGGGCATTGACACTATTGTGTCCTGTTGTCATGCTGCATTGAACTTTAGAGTATTTCCTCTCTCAAGAGATGAAGGGTAGGAAGGAATGTATTTTAGGCTTAGATGACAGCCTTTGCAAAGGACCCAGAGGCAGGGGATGATATGCCCAGTTCAGAGAAGAGCAGCAGGGCCTGCTTGGCTAGAGGATAGGATGAATAGGGGAGCAGCACAGAATGAGTCTGGGCTCTCAGTGTCCATGGAGTTTGCATTGGATCCCATAGGCACTAAGGAACTGCTTAAGATTTGGGTCAGGAGTGCGGCCTGTGATCAGACCTGTCCTTCAGGGAGTTATTGGGGCAGCTCTCTGGAAAGTTGATTGGAGAGGGGAGAAACTGGAAGCAGGGCCACCAAGGTTATGGCATGGTCCAGAGCAGCAGTTCTCAACCTGTGGGTTATGTTCAATTTGTAACAATGAAAATACATCCTGCATATCAGGTATTTACATTATGATTCATAATAGTAGCAAAATTACAGTTATGAAGTAACAACAAAAATAATTTTATGGCTGGGGGTCACCACAACATGAGGAACTGTATTAAAGGGTCGCGGCATTAGGATGGTTGAGAACCACTGGTCCAGAGGATTGAAGTCAAACAGTGTCATGGGTGGGATTTTAAAGAGGAAGGAGAGATGGGAGGGATGTTGTGAACTCAATCATTGATTGGATTTGAGGGAGAGAGAAAACTGAGGGTGTGACTGAGCTTGCAAACTGGGGGATGGGAAGGATGGTAGTTCCCTCAATAGAAAGTGGCAGGTGTGGAGGTCTGAGAGGTTTTGAGGCGGATGAGCTTTCCTTTGGACTTGTTGGAGATGGGTGACATTCTTATTAAATCGATGAGTGACAGAACCAGGAGAGATGCTAATTGATCAGATGGTAGAGTAGACATCTAACAAGATGTTAACAGGTCAGGAAGTAATAAGATGAAATTTTAGTTGCAATAAGTCATGCACTTAGGTTAATGGAGTGCAGGATGGAAAAGATGTTATCTGTAGTGGTTGGTGTGGCAATGATCTTGGAGATGTAGTAGAGTCCATAGGCTTGGACTCTGGCCGTGGCTTACAAAAAGCCTTAGGGGCTGCCTGTGCTGGACGCTGAGGTACAGCATCATGAGGAGGAGCTCCGCCCTCCTGGAGCTTTCGCTCCATCAGGACCGTTTTGAAAGTGTAGCGTACAGAACACGAGAAGCAGCACTTGTATTGTTGTTTGCCCTGGTCAGAACGCATCTGGTTCTGGGGTCCAGAGTCTGAGAGAGGGATTAACATGAAGCCTGTTTAGAGGAGTCAGGCCAAAACGGTGAGAGCCCTTGGAACCTCGCCTTTGGAGGGATGGGTGTGATGAGAGGTAGCTGAAAAATTTGGAAGACTATTTTAAAGCAGAGGGATTTGACTTTTTCTTTTGGGTACTGGAGAGAATTAGGACCAGTGGTTGGAAGTTATAGGGGCTAGGTTTTGGCTCAGTGTAAGGAAAAACTTTAGTAATTTGTGTTCTTCTCAGATGATATGATCTGTCTTAATATAGGTGGGGAACTTCTCATTAAAAGATGTGTTTTTTACATATCTAAACTTATTGTGGCCTCCTAGGAGAGGTTGGGGGGAGGGGGAAAAAAGAACAAAGTAAAAAAGTGCTCAGCAGAGGACAAAAGAAAACTTGGAAGGAAGCAAAGAAAAGATGGCCATTCTCAACACAGCGTGTATTTGTCACATGGGCTTTCCTGAAGTGAAAATTTATTGTTACATATTTTGAATCCTCCCTTATGTTCTGCTATGCACATGACATGCTTTTTTTTCTCTTTCAGACTTTGTATTTAAGTTCCAATATTTAAGTTTATGGTATGTTTATGTTTCTTTTCTCTATTCTCTATTTGTTTTCTGGTGTTTTGAATCTAAAATAAAATTTTGAAAAAAAAGATGTGTTTCAGGGGCAGCTAGATGGTACAGTGAACAGAGCACAGACCCTGGAATCAGGACCTGAGTTCAAATCTGGCCTCAGACACTTGACACTTACTAGCTGTGTGACCTTGGGCAAGTCACTTAACCCCAATTACCTCACCTCCCCCCTCAAAAAAAAATTCATTTTAAAAAAAGGTGTGTTTCAGCAGACACTGGATTAAAATTAAAATTTTCTACTTCAACATCTCAGAGGTTCCTTCTGATTCTTAAATTCAGTGATTTTAAAAACTTACTTCAGTGTGATCATGACATATATTTAGAAGTGGAAGGGAGCTTAGACATATATGAAGTCCTGTGCTCTGTCTCCTTCTTCTACTAAGGATATACACAAGAACATTGATGTAGGAGAGAAGTCATAGCTTCCTAAGGCACCTAGCCCAGTCCATTCATTCTCATATGATGCAGCTGAATCCCAGATTAATTTGTTTTTTTTTTTACAAGGTCAAAAAGGTAGAATTTGCAGAGGTAAGATTTGAACCCGTGTTTTCTGACTCCAAGTAAAGGTCTGTTTCTGCTGTACCACACTACCAGTGCCTCTCTGTAGTCTGGAGCTGGTCCTGGCTTCTTGAAGACTTCCAGGAGTTAGCAAGCTTGGGTGGGTTCTGTTCCACTGTGGGAGTTTTCATCTGTGGGCACCAGTGGACCCCCAAAGGTCAGCCATCAGCTGATGACCCATCGTACACCGAGATTCAGGATGGAGGGTTCTGTTTCCTTGGAGGTAGCCCTCATATCACCAGATGAGTTTGTATGCTTCACGAGGGCAGAAAGTGTTTGGCCTTACCTTGGTATCCCCAGCGTAGGGCCTGTGCTTGGTGAATAAATGTATTCAAGAATTCGTTAGCTAAATAACATTGGGCCAGAGTAGAAAAAAATACACTGAACAAAATAAGAATTTTCCGAAAAATTAAACTGATTTTTAAAAAATTGGATTTCTCTCTGATCCTTCTTAATGACACTGTTTGCTTTGACTTTGGTTTTGTCTGCTTGCTTTTATCCTTCACATCTTTAGGCTTCAGTTTCCTTGCTTAGAAAAAGGGAATAATAACAAGATTTGCACTCTTTTCTTCTGAGAGAGAGCAGAGTCATAAAAACCCAGGGAGGAGAGGGGTGTCTGCAGCGTCTGATGCTCCAGAGGTCAAGGGGGAAGAGCCCTGAGAGAAGGCCATCAGATTTCACCAGAAGGGAGCTGTGGTAGCAGAAGTGGTAGATGGCTGCAGCCACCACTTGGTCAGGAACTCCCCTCCTTTTTTGGTTGGGAATGTCTTTTTTTTTTTTAATAAGCAGTGTTCTTTTTTTTTATTTTTATTTTTTTGGAGGGGAGATGGCAGGGCAATTGGGATTAAGTGACTTACCCAAAGTCCCACGGCTAGTTTTTGTGTTAAGTGTCTGAGGTCAGATTTGAACTCAGGTCCTCCTCACAACAAGGCCTGTGCTCTATTCACTGTTCCACGTAGCAGCCCCTTGGGAATATCTTAATGACACCTCAGCCCAGCTGCACCATCCTGGCCTTCTGCCATTGGTTTCATTCTTCAGCCACTCAAGCTTTGACTTCTCCCCTCTTAGTTTCCTTTTATCTGTCATCTGAGCAGCACATTTTCCAAGGGGGCATAGTACAATGGAAAGGCCCATGTGGCTCTGCAGGATGCCCCTAGAAACTTAGGTCCTTCATGGCAGGAACCAGGGCACTGGGCCCCGATGCTCTCTTGTCTAAAGTGTGCATCTCATCATGAGACACAACAGGAAAAAGAGCCCATGTGCTGGCCAACCTTAGCTGCCATTTTGCCACCAGGGATCACTGGGTGGAAGTTGTAGCGCAGTCAGTTTTCCAGTCAGTGTGAGAAAATTTTAGAGCAGAGTAGGGAACCTGCAGCCTTGAGGCCACATGTGGCCCTCCAGGTCCCCAAGTGCAGCCCTTTGACTGAATCCAAACTTCACAGAACAAACTCCCTTAAGAAAAGGATTTGTTCTGTAAAACTTGGACTAGGTCAAAGGGCCTAAGACCTAAAAGGCCACATGTGGCCTCAAGGCTGCCGGTTCCCCACCCCTGCTTTAGAGAATCTATATTGTCCAGTGAGTAGTATGCTGGATGTGGAGTCAGTGGATATGGGTTTGAATCTCACTTCCTTTGGGAGCTCAGGGACCCTCAGTTTCTTTGAACTTCATCTTCCTCATTTGTTTAAAAAAAAAAGGAATAATCACACCTGAACTACATCTCTCTTGTAGGGCTCTTGTGAGGAAGATATGTTGGCAGCACTGTTCTTATGGTTGTTCTCAGTGATACCCATGAAGAGAACTCCTCATCTTGCCCCTCCTTCACCCAGTGCCATTCATTGTTGAGCACTGGCTTTTCTGCTTCCGAAGCAGCTCTAGACGCTGTCCCCTTTTCCCTGTCCTTCTAGTTTGGGCCTTTTCACTTCTTGCTGGCTCTTTTGTTTTTACATTTATTTAGCCAGTGCAGTACCCACAGCAGCTGCTATGAAAAAGCTAGGCTTTTCCCCAGGTTTGAATCACAAGACAGAACACTCTTCCTTGAAGACAGAATCAAGACATTTATTCAGACACCAGTAAGCCAAATCCATCATAGAACAAAGGAGTCTATACGCATTGCTAATACTGGGACCACTGACACTCCAGGTTGTTTTTTAAAGACAGTCTACACATGTCACCAATGCAGGATACATAAATATCCCCAAGCCTTCCCTCTGTTAGGCCTCCCCCCCAAAACAAGTTCCTCCAGGCAAAAATCCTCCCCCTCTCACTCATGCCTCCTCTCAGCTCCATCTCCCTCTGACTCTTCCTCTCCACCCATTCAGCGAGCTCCTCCCACCATGAGCTTGTGATCACGCAGGCCTCTTAAGGTCTTCAAATTCCGATAGGCCTATTAAGAGGCAGGGAAGGTCTTCAAATTCCCTTACCGTATACAACATTGCCTTCATTCCCAATCTGTCTGTCTCTCTCCCTCTCCCCAGAAAGCCTTCTTTTCGATATAACAGGATAAAGAAAGGAAGGAAAAAAGCCATTCACAAAAACCGACCCCGTCAGCTGAGTTTGATGGTGAGAGAGGATGGGGACAGTGCTTGGAAAAACTTCCAAGTTCTCTGTGGTTTTCAGTCGTTGTTCCACCCCCACAGTCCTGGGGCAGCTGGTGGTGCAGTGGACCTGAGTCAGGAAGACTGGAGTTTGAATTCTGCCTCAGACATTCTCTTTGGCCCTGGCCGAGGCACTTAACTTCTCCACCCCGCTTTTTTCATCTGTGATATGAAGAGAATGCTGACAGCAGCCTGCCAGGGTTGTTATGAGGTAGAATGAGGTCATTTTTGTAAAGTGCTTTATACAATGTTGACTGTCACTCGCCATCATCATCATCATTGCCTTCGTCATCCTGGCCCTACAAAGGAACAAGGCAGGTTGATGGGCAGCATTTATTAAGCACTCAACTGTTCCAGACCCTGTGCTGAGAACTGAGGATTCAAATATAAGCAAAACCAGCTAGGCTGGGGAGCCTCGCCCCTCCCCTCAAGGAACGTACATTCTAATGGGGGAGGGCAGCACATACGGAGGATGGAGGGGGATGGCAGAGTCCTTAGAGTTAGAAGCACAGTTGGGATGGGTATGAAGCATAATCAGCCTAGGCCTGTCCCCAAAATGGCAGCTCTGGAAGGAACTCCCCCTCAATGGGAAAAGGCAGGGCCTTTTTTTTCCATTTCTTTGGGGCCAAGTTTGGTCACTATAATTAGGTAGTTTTGTTTTGTGAGGTTTTTTTTTTTTGGCTGGGGGAGGAGAGGGGAAATTCTTTCCATTTTCATTGTTGTTGTCTTCAGAATGGCATTACATGAAGACATTTTTCCTGTGAGTGCGTCAGAGACCTTTGTTCTGGTGCTGCCGGGCCTCCCTCCACAGCTTACCTCTGCTGGCCCAGCATCAGGGCAGTGTCAGGTGGGATGGGAACCCAGATGTTCCTCATTTCTGGCCCCGATCACTGCCCTGCCGTTGTGTATCAGGGTCAGGACCTCCTGTAGTTTGAGGTGCAGCCTCAAATCTGATGAGTGGAGAACTGCAGAAATCGCTTGGTTCTGCTGGACCATGGTGCGTGTAGTGCCTTTCACATACAAAGAACTTGATAACTGATTGAAATGGTTGAATTGAACTCTTAAAAGATTTTGAAGAGAAGTACTGGGGTCTTGTTCTAAGTCATTTGATGATTTTGGGTGATTCTGGCCTAAGGTTTTTTGGTTTGTGGTAGTAAAAATTCTGATTTAATGCATAAAATTGGATTAAGCAGAGGCTTTTCTTACACTTTTCTTTTTAAGGGTTTAACCTTGGGGTGGTTTGTAGTGCTCATTATATTGTTCTTCAGTTAACAGAAGCTTAACCCCTCTTGTCCTTTCCATTTTCTCAATGCTTGTTAAATAAGTCTACTGTGTATTTCACTACTAGGTGCAGGACGTTATATGTTGGAGAAAAACACTCAAGTCCATGCTTTGCTCAGCTGCCAGAGTGATTTGGAGGAGGCTGTTGGTGTTCTCTTACCATGGGGATCCAGCAGCAAAACTTCTTGGCTTGGTGTCAGAGCCCTTCATAGCCTGGCCCTTTCCCACCGTTCCAGACTCTTTCCGTTTTATTTTGCTCCACTCAAGTGACACTGGCCTTCTTGCCCTCCCATCTCTTTGCCTTTCTACCGGCTGTCCCTTGTGCCTGGAATGCTCTTCCTCTTTCCTGCTGCTGACCCTTGGCTTCCCGGCTTCCTTCTAGACTCACCTCCCATTACCCAGACCTTTTCCAGTCTCCCCGCTCCTGCTGTATTCCTTTGGAGATCACCTTCTGTCTACTTTCTGGAAGTAGTTGTTTGCATGGTGTCTGCCTCCATAGAATATAAGCTCCTTGAGGGCAGGGGCATCCCTGGCACTTATCACAGCCCCTGGCACAGAATAAATAATGAATACTTGTTAAGGATCTGAGATAAGACCGAGTACACAAATGAGTGTAGTCCAAATTAGAACATAATTGTTTCAAAGGTGTATAAAGTACACAGAGATTTAATAATGGGGACACTGTGGTTGGAAGATGGGGCAAGGCTTCTTAGCAGATGCAGCCATGACTGCCTGCATGATTTGCCCATGCAACAATCAGACTGTAAATTTAGACTTGGGAGGGAGCTTAGAGGTCACGTAGTCCAGGACCCTGACTTAGAGATGAGGAAACCAAGGCCTAGATGGGGGTCAGGTTCAAACTTGGGTTTGAAGCCCTCCTCAGGCACTGTGTGTGTGACCTTGGGCAAGTGCCTTCACCCCCATAGGCCTCAGATCCCTCCTCTATAGAAGGAAGGGTTTGGCCTAGATGGGCTCCAAGGCTGCTTCCAGTGTCTCCATTTCCCCTTCTGTAGTAGCTTTCAGAGTCTTTGGGTGACTGAGCAGGTAGCAGAGTTGGGGTTCGGGCTCCCCGGGCCTTTAATTCTAAGGTACCACTCCTTCTGTCCCCATTTTACAATATGTGTGACTGCTACAGATGATTAATGAAATTGAAAGTCATCTAGAAGAATGAGCAAATCTTTGACTGTGTACAGCTCAAAGGGTTAGAGCAGGAAAGGGTCTCAAGAGTCCATCAAGTCCAGCCCTCTCACTTTAGAAATAGGAAACCACAGCCCCAAGAAAGGTTGAGTAGCTTCTTCTTTTTTTTTTTTTTCTGCTTTTTGGAGGGCAGTTGGGGTTAAGTGGCTTGCCCAAGGTCACTCGGCTAGTTTTTGTGTTAAGTGTCTGAGGCCAAATTTGAACTCAGGTCCTCCTGACTCCAGGGCTGCTGCTCTATTCACTGTGCCACCTAGCCGCGCCAGTTGAGTAGCTTCTTAAGGTCATACTCTTAGTAAGGAGCAGAGCGGGAATTTGAACCCAAGTTCTTTGGCCCCAATGTAGAGTTTTCAGCTGTGGTGATTTAGGCAGACAGGAGTGGAGGCAGGTGGCGTTGATACAGTCTAAGCTTTGTTTTAGTTTGATCCTTCAAATAATTGTACTTGCTCTAGAAATACTCTAGGTGGCAGAAATGAAATAGTTTAGTCTTTAGACCCAAATTGATTTTATTTCTGATGAGCTTCATCTTGCAGGTAGCAAACTTTTTTCCTTTTAATCAGTCCACAGACCTCAGATCATTAACCGAATCTATACATAACTTGACTATTCAGGAATATAGTTTGGTATTCTCTAGATACTAATCGTGCCCGCGGGCCAGTTGTGACCTTGCTGAAGTCTCCGGTAAGTCCTAAGCTATAAAATGTGGACAAGATGACTTCCCACATGAAGAAGTTGTAGGTTGCGCTCATTAATGTCACGTATGGTATCAAAAGTCTCAGCTCTATATTTTTAATATATTAAGTTTTTATTGAGCTCTTTTGTTTTTCACATCATCATAGTTTTCCCCAGTATCCCTCCTGCAGAGAGCCATCCCATAGAACAAGTGGGATTTTTTAAAGACAAGAAAAAAAAGGGAAAAAATCAGGAAATACAAATTAGGAGATTGTAGGCAGAATTTGAGCCCATTTTTTTTTACCAGCTTAAATCCAAAGATCTTTTTCTATGGTGTTTTGATGAACTGTCAGAATAAATATGTAGGTGGAGACGTGTGGACAGTTGGAAACAAAGCTCTGCCATTGAGGAGAGAGGCCTTGTCCGGCCACATAGAGAGAAGCTCAGACACTTGGCAAGGATCATGCAGCCAGTAAGTGTGTGAAGCACTGTTGGAGTCAGTCCTTTTGGAGACCATAAGGTCCCAGAGCTGGAAGGGACCTTATTTTACAGGTGAGGAATCTGAGAAGCAGAGGGAGAAGGGGACTTGGATAGGGCCCAGTAAGGATCTGTGATAGGATTCTTAGAGAAATGATGATTTCTCTTTTGTATTTAATAACCAGTTACTGAATTAGGACCAGAGTTTTTTCCTTTTCTACTTCCTCATTCGGAAATCAGCCCCTGTAGGTTGGTTATTCAGGCAGACTGAAGTGCTGGGCTAATCCTGGGAGGAGGAACTCAGATCTGTTCAAAAGATAAAAATGAAGTGAATTGGTGGATTCTGGCCCATTGTGTTTTACTCCAAGTCTGGGGAAATGTGGATTCTTCCTTTTGTCAGTTGTGATAGGGATACAGATAATTCTCTTGGACTAAAACTGAGTGATCCCAGTCATGTCCTCTAGTACTTCATTAGAGTAAGCCTACCTCTTAGTATAATAGTCTTCTCATTACTTGTTAACCAGTCAGAGTTGAATTCTACTCTAAGAAACACCCAACTCTTCCAATGGCATATAGGCATTGAGTGGTTCCATGAGGGGGTCTTTGGTCTAAGAGGGACAGCCAAATGACCATCCTTTTATTAATAGTATGCTAGCATTATTAATAAAATGATTAATTACCCAGAAACTATGTCTTTTGAACATTTTATACATCACAATTCTAAGCCAGGTCTTTCTGACTCTGAGTCTGGCCCTCTATTAATTGTGTCCTGTTGCATCTCCAAGGGAGAATACAATAAATTCAAAGAGATCCAGATAAAGTACTATGAGAAATCCGAAGAGAAGTCTTGTGATAGATCAGTCTATCTCTTGGTAGATAGCAGGATGTCTTCATGGGGGAAGTACCATCTGAACTAGGCCTTAAAAGGAATTTTCAGAAGAATTTCAGTGAAGGGAGCAGTGGAGGGAAGCCATTCTAGTGATAGGAGATGGCTTCCATAAACACACAGGCCTGGGAAGAGGCAGGTTGAGGCCAGGCCATGGCCAGGATCCTTTTCTTGTTGCATTGTAAACTCCTTAGGTGATAGAGGATTAGAAGAATACCTTGGGAAGGTAGCTTGGAGAAAGATGGTGGAAAACCTTGAATGCTAGAAGAGGATTTTGAACTAGATACAATAGAAGACAGAAACCATTGAAAGGGTTTGAGCAGAGAAGTGATGTGACTAGACCTTTCAGCAGCACTGTGAAAAGTAGAGTTGGAGCAGGGATGAGAGAAGGGATTACAGTGGTGTAGGCAGGTGGTAATGAAGACTGCCAGTGGCCCATGACCGGACAAGACAGGATGGATGTAAAAGATACTGCAGAGGCAGAATCAACAGGACTTGGGAAGTGAACCTTTCCTCTCCCTCAATACCTCAGGCCGAAGTGTTGGGTAGTGAGGGAGGTAGTCTGGTATCCCAGGGGTCTCTCCCTAGAGAGTCATTTTTGTCATTGATTTGGAAGGAGATACACAGAACAGGGAGGGAAAGTTGATATGTTAAATACTAGAATTGAGATTAAAAATGATCTTAACAGGCGAAGAAACCTGGCCCAGACCATTCTAAGTGAAATTTGAGATGGACAAACATAAAATCTTACATACATACAAGGCATACAAGAAATTGATTGTGCAAGCATGTTATAGAGGAGACAGAATCACAGAATCTGAGTTGGCCAGGGCCTTAGAGACTGCTGTATCTAGTCCAACCTGCATACTTATCTACCACCTACTTGTCGTAGTCATCTAGCCTTTGCTGGGAAAGCCCCCGTCCTCCCAAAACAGCCCATTTCACTTTGGGAAGTGTTTCTAGCTTGTCCCTCTCATATTCTAGCCATTGTTTCCACAGCAGTTCTGCCCTCTGGGCCAAGAAGAACAAGCCTAATCTCTTTTCAGTGACAGGCATTCTGATACTTGTGGACACTTGTACTGCCCACCCCCTACCCCACTTCAGTCTTCTCTTCTCCAGGCTCAGTATGCCCAATTCCTTCATCTGTTCCTCATATACTATCATGGTCACCCTTCTTTGGAAGTTTTGGTTATTAGTGGACTTCTTAAAAATAAGAGCTAGACACAGTGAGGTCTGAGTTAGGGCTGAAGATGTTGGGATTGTCACCTTCTTATTTCTGGAATACACCATGGTGTGATGGACAGAGAGCTGGCTTTGGAGTCAGTTCAGGCCTAGGTATGTGGTCCAGTCACATTGGCCCAGACAGCCCTCTCAAACTAGGTCACACATGGGTGGCTGGGTGGCACAGTGAATAGAGCACCGGCCCTGGAGTCAGGAGGACCTGAGTTCAAATTCGGCCTCAGACACTTCTCTCTCTCTCTCTCTCTCTCTCTCTCACATACACACACACACATACACACACACACACACACACACACACACACACACACACACAAAAACTAGCTGTGTGACCTTGGGCAAGTCACTTAACTCCAGTTGCCCTACCTTCCTCCCCTCCAAAAAGCAAAAAACAAAAACACAAAACTAGGTCACATAGTAGATGCCACTTGTTAAGTGAGTTTTAGACCAAGGAAAAGAAAAGTTTCTTCCTGATCCTTTTTGCACCTTCTGAAAAGTGCCTTTCAAGGCAGGTTAAAATCATATTAACTTTGTTGGCTGTAGTCTCAAACTGTCAACTCATTGAGTTTGTTCCCTCAGACCCCTAGATTTGTCTGCTGAAATGCTGACTCATCACTTCCTACCTCTTCTGTCTTCTATTTGTGAAATTAGGTTTTTTTGAGCCCCGCTATAGGACTTCTCTTCATGCCAGTTAAGTTTTTTATCTTTTAGATTCAGGGAAGAGACTTATGGAACAGGGAGAAAATGGAGCATGAGGGGCTAGAGCTGGGTAGTTCCAGGGAAGCAGACCCTCAGGACCTGATGTCCCAGAGAGCTCCCAAATCATCAGTCATCACCATGTGTATCAGGTGTGTTCAGAAAGTACCC
Organism: Pseudochirops cupreus; assembly: GCA_028627135.1. Lineage (NCBI taxonomy): Eukaryota > Metazoa > Chordata > Mammalia > Diprotodontia > Pseudocheiridae > Pseudochirops > Pseudochirops cupreus. Next base: position 23,389,049 of record CM053584.1, on the reverse strand, counting down.
AGGAATGAGAGGCTCTAGAGGGATCCCTCAGTGGGTAAGATTGGGGGTTGTTATTACAAATTACTGTATAAATTAGCAAGCTTTCATTAAATACTTTTTATATGCTAGGCACCAGGGATGTGGAGATCATGATTACATTCTAACTGGGAGGACGACATGTATATATATCAGTATATACAGAATAAATATGTACAAAACTGTACATCAACAAGGGTGTGTGTGTGTACGCGCATACACACATTGAAGATCAGAGAGAAGTAGGGGTGAGAATGGAGGCATTCTGCTGAGGAAGACAAGGAAGGGGTGGGATCAAGCCTACATGCAGAGGGCTTTGCCTTGGCCAGAAGAGCCACCTCTTCATGTGAGACGGGTACAGGAGGAGATGATGGAGATGTTGGAGTGAGGTGAGATAAGGAAAAAGAGACATGAAGGAGCTCTTGGTAAATAACTTCATTTGTTGGTGAAGGATTAAGCTGAGTCTTACTCTGAGCAGGAGTGTCCTGGCAGGCTTGGAGAAGAATACATAGTTTGGAAAAGTTTGATGTGGTGAGTGGGAGGGCATGTAGGCAAAAGGTGCGACAGGATTGCCTTGCAGCAGTGAGGACCCACTTGAGATGATGGGACATAGAATAGTAGTGGATGCCCAGTCAGCACCTTTTGTGAGTTTTCTCCAACTCTGTTCAGCATGATAGGTTGACTCCCATGACTTAAAATCCTCTTGGAGAAGTCAGCCCAGGTAGGATGAGAAGCGCTCAAGAATGAGATTCTGAAGACTTGAAGAGAAGTAATTCCAATGAGGGAAGTGGGGGAAGGGAATAAACATTTAATCAGTACCTACTATGTGCCAGGCATGTGACCTCATTTGATCCTCACAGTAACCCTGGGAGGTCGGTGCTGTTTCCATTTTACAACTGAGAAGCTGATTGACTTGCCCAGGGCCACAGCTAGTATGTGTCTGAGACCAGATTTGAACCCAGGCCTAGCACTGCATTCACTGCACCACCTAGATGGCTAAAGAGGCAAGGAGCACGAAGAACTCTTCAGCCAACATAGATTCAAAGAGACATTTAGAGAAAATGGCTTCCTCCACATAGAACTTGGGAAGGTTCAGGAAGGGATCATTTAAAAGTGCCTAGAAAAGGAATCTCTGAGCATGAGTCCTTGTCACATGTGGATCATTTTAAGGGCCTGCAGATGGTGGCTTGGAGAACAAAAGCCTCGGGGGTGTCTGGTTGCTGTCTGCTAGTATTCAAAGGGCTGTCCTGTGGAAAAGGGCACCAGTACCTTTGTTTTGGCTCCAGAGGGCAAACCTGGGAACAGTGGATAGAAGTGTCGTAGAGGAAAGTTTAGATTTATGTCAGAAAAAGCTTCTTAATAGTTAGAGGAGTCCCACAGTAAATGGGCTGCTCCAGAAAGTGCAGAGACCCATTTCATTGGAGGGTTTTAAGCAGAGGCAAGACAACTTGTTGGTCCTTCATTTTCAAAAAGGACCATTGACATCATGGTGATGACTTGAGCATGAATTGGATTTAAGTGAGGCAGAGCTACGCAAAGTGGTTTGCTTCACTTTCTTTTCCCGAGTCATTCAAAACCAGTGGCAGGACAAAAGTCAAGACAACTGGCGATGGCCTGGGGGATGGTGGGGAACCCTGGCAACTCTTTGATGTCTGCCCGGGCTCTAGGCTCCCCACAGCACCTGCTTCATCCACCTTCATGGCTCATGTACCCATTCTGCCAGGGGAAGTCTTCACATGCTTGGTGTAGACATCCCCCTGACTCACTAATGGGTTTGAGGCCTGTCAGTTGCCCTTCCCTGGTTTAGCCCGTCTGCTAGGCTGTTTTACCAGGGTGTGGTGGGTGCTGCTGCTGTGGCTTCTTAGAGCCACAGGTGAGAGTCGGGTGATGGCGGATGAGCAGCCCTCGTTCCCAAGGTGCCTGTCCTCCTGAATACCAGTACATACTGGCAAGATAACTGTTTGTCTGGGAGAGAGGAAGGATTTCTTTGTTGGGTGTGGGTTAGCTTAGATGGCTGCTGAGTCTCTTCAGATTCTAAAGTTTTGTGATTCTACGAGCTGTCATTGGGAACTAATAACAGTAATAATAATAGTGATAATAGCCTACGTTTATATAGCACTTTAAGGTTTGCAAAGTGCTTTACAGAGTAAACAGAATAAATAACCCTGCAGTATGGGTACCCTATGTTACAGATGAGGAAACTGAGGCAAAAAAAAAATCTGAGGCTGCACTTGAATTCAGGAGTTCCTGACTCCAGGCCCTGTATTCCAGCCATTGTGTCACACCTCGTTGCCTGACACTGTTGCCTGATGTTGTTGTCCCAGTGTTTAGGAACACACAATGAGCCAATGAAAGCAGCAGAACAGTGAGCATCATCAGGAAGGTTATTGGAAACTAGACTGCCCACATCCCCTGTGTCCTGCCGTGCTGACTGGGTCAGCTGCCCATAGATGTTCTCCCGTCTCAGTCTGACTTTCATTACTGCTCTCTAGCCTTTCATTCCTCTCTGGTCACCTCTTCTGTTCTCTTTACAACAGCTGCTACCGATGTTCTCTTCAATTATCGAGCCCCCTGTAGCACTCCCTCACTCTTCCAGCCAGTCAGAGACCTCGCCACGGTCACCCATGATGGTTCCCATGCTGCCACCTTGAGGGAGTGCCTACTCTGTGTGGTACTGCCTCCTGCTGGGTTTTGGTGCCGCTGCCCTTTGGCGTTCTCTGGGCTTTGATGCTCTTTATTCTCTGGCTCCGTGCCATCTGCTTCTGTGTGTTTCTTGATCATTCTTAGGAGGCTGACTCCAGGCCTGATGTCCCTCCCAATAGCCTTTGGTCCTGCTTCTGCAGCTGCTTCCTCCTTCCCCAGGTTCAGCCCTCCTGCTGTCCCTGTCTCTGTGGCTGTTACATCATCCTTTCACCTTGGAATCTCCCTGGGCTTGTTACTCCATCTCTGCTTCATAGCATCTAATGATTTTGTTGCCTTCCATGGCCAGTCATGGGCTCGGTTTAGTCATTTCCATTTCCCCAACATTTTTTACATCCAGTGTGTTCTTTCTGGTCATGGCCACCACCCTAAGGATAGGGAGGCAAGGAGAGAGTGAGCATATGCATATATATGCACACATGCACACACATACACACACTCTCTCTCTCTCTCTCTCTCTCTCTCTCTCTCTCTCTCTCTTTTTCTCTCTCTCTCTCTCTTTCTCTGCATACTGGGGCTGTGAGGTGGTGCGGTGAATAGAGTGCTGGGCCTAAACTCAGGAAGACTCACCTTCGTGAGCTCAGATCTGCTCCAAGAAACTGCATTGTGACCCTGGGCAAGTCACTTGGTCCTGTTTGCCTCAGTTTCCTCATCTGTACAACGACCTGGAGAAGGAAATGGCAACCCCCTGCAGCATCTCTGCCAAGAAAACCCCAAGTGGAGCCAACAGAGAGTTGGACACAACTGAAAAATGACTGAACAACAGCAAACAAGTGCTGACGACCTGCCAGGCACCGTGCCAAGCACCTTACAAATGTAGTCTCCATCGATCCTTACCACATCGCTGTTATTATCCCCATTTTACAGTTGGGAAACTGAGGCAAACAGTGTAAGTGACTTGCCTTAGTAAATCTCTAAGGCTGACATTTGAACCCGAGTCTTCCCGCCTCCAGGCCCAGCTCTCTGTCTTCCCTGCCGCCCAACTGCCTCTTTCTTGACCCATTACAGCACTCCTGGTGGGTTTCTTTTGCATCCAGCCTGCCCTTCATGCACCTGCCAAGTATGGGTCTGACTGTTGTTAGTTCTCTGCTTAAGATGCCCTAGCTAGCTCTAGACTATTTTTCTAGGTTGATGTCAGGTTATTCCCCTTTACGAACCATTTGAGCTAAACTCATCTATTTTCTTCTTGCCTTGTGTGGTACATTCCATCTCCTCCCTCTTAGATTTGGCAGAGGCTGTCCTCTGGGCTTGAAGTGTTTATTTCTCCTCTCCACTTGGAACTCTGTATTTATTCTTCAGGGTTCAACTCAAGAGCCATCTCCTCTCCTGGGCCTTTCCTGACTCCCCCAGTTTTAGCCTTTCCCCCCACCCCCTGTGGGTCATTGTGCATTTGTTCTGTATACATCCTGCATTTACTTTTCTGTGAATTTGTTCATTCTCCTTAGTAAGCTGTAAGCGTCTTGAGGGCAGGGACCATCTTGCTTTTGTCTTTGTCCCCTCATTGTCTGTCTGTGCCCTGTTTGACATGACAGCACACATTAAGTAAATGCTAGTAGATTGATTAGATAAACATCTGGCAAATGTGATGTGCTTGTGGTTGTCAGTAATCCAGAAAACCAGAGAGAGCAGAGCAGGTGGGCTGAGATCACCCTGGGCCAGGGGCCTGCCAAGCTGGGATGAACCACAGTGCTCGAGATGACCAGGGTAGACGTCCTCAGGGCCACAGCATTTCAGATGACGGTCTGACTCTCAGTTTTTATGCTCTCTCTGTATGTGTGCGTGCGCGCGCGCGCACACACACACACACACACACACACACACACACACACGCTGCAGCCCATTCACAGCCTCTCCTCCTTGACTTTCTGAGAACCTGTCCTAGAAGATCCTCCCATTGTGTTGGAGGTCTTCATTGCCTGACTCACAGGGTTGCTGGGAGGGTCAGCTGGTAGAGCACGTGGAAAGCCCTTTGCAAGCAGAGAAGGTTAATTTGAATGTTAGCTGCTCTTGTTATCGTTGCTATTTCTGGCCTGTCACCCATGTCACTCCCACGTGTGCGAGCACGCCAAGGCTCTTCCTCTCTCTTTCTTAGTAACCTTCTCTGTTTCCGTGGGTTTAATTAGCTTCCATATCATCAGCACAGCGTAGTAGATAGAGAGCTGGCTTGTAAACAAGGAATACCATGTTTCATGGTCTGCCTTTGATACGTGTGTGAGCTTGTGCGTGACCCTGGGCAAGTCACTTAACCTCAGTGTTCTAGGCAGCTGTCCCTCACCCAGTCCATCTTCTACTCAGCAGATCTGGCCATTCAGTAAATCCTGGTCTCTTCCCGATGCTTCTAGGATCAAGTATAAAGCCCCTAATAGCCTGGCCCTGATGAGGTATAGGTTATGGGGGATTTCTAATGAGAAATCCTTTCTAGGTTCGGCATCTGAAAAGAATTACAGGCTCAGCTGTCCTTTGGCAGATTTATAAAAGTTTATTGTTACACAAGGGCTCGAAAAGGTGCGAGGGGGGGCTGGGGGGGGGCGTCAAGGAAAGCCTGAAAGTGTGATACTCTTCAGTGGGCAAGGGTCTGCTAGAAAAGCCTATGGGCTAGAAAAAGCCAATCTGCAAAGAGCAGGAGGTGGAAACACAGTCTTTCAAGACCTAAGACTGTCAATCGTAAGTTCATTAGGCTAATTAGGGGTACAGAGGTGGAGTTAGGGAGGGACCAGGGAGTGGCCAATACTTAAAGGGACATGCACCCTTCACATCAACTGCGCATGTGTTTTGCCCATAATACACTGGGAGAAACAGCAGGAGATTTTGACGGAGAGGTGTGGTTTTAGCCCTGAAATGTCATAAAGTCAACCAGTGGTCAGATTTGAGGTCAAATTCTCAAGGAGCTTGTTTTAGCCGGTTACTAGAACAAAATTAGGTAGTGCCTTTAAAAGAGTTCGTTATCATAGCTATAGAGTTAATGCTTTGTGGCTGGGGGCAGGGGAGAAAGTTAATGCTTTACAGCTGGGGGGAGGGAAGGAAACAGTTAAACCGATTTCATAAACTGATCATACATACACAAGACTGAAGTTACAACAATGTTATAAAATTATAAAAATCACCCCAAAATATATTACATAGGCCATTCAGCACAGCTTCAGCCCCTCCTGCTTCCCAGTCTTCTCCCACCTGACTCCATCCATGCTCTCATTGAGAGAGCTGACCTCTTGGTACTCCTCCAGCATGGCCCTCCATCTCCTGGTTCCACATGTTTTTGCTGGCCGTCCCACTTGCTGGGACTGCCTCCTAGGTCTGAGCTTCCTTCAGGTCTCAGCTAAGATTCCATGTCCTGCAGGAGCCTCTGCCAGCCCTCCTTGATCTCAGTGCCTTCCCACTTCAACCCCTCTGTCTTCTTTGTATGTGGGTCTTTGCGTTTAGCCTCCCATGACAGCGGGAGCCCCTTGAGAGTAGGCTTGTGCCCGGTACAGAGTGGCTAGTCAAGTGACTGCCTGACTGTCTAAGACTATCCATTTCAGAAGTGTTGTTGGATTGCTTGGGGAGGGGGTGAGGGCATTCCTTTAACCACTGAAATCTCAAGTCACACTGGAGCTTTCCCTAATCTTTTCTGTAATTAGCTCATCACTCTCAATTTCTCATCCTAGTCTTTCTCCCAAGCTCTGGTCCACCATGGCTAAGTGCCCCCTGCACGTTTTGAACTGGATGTCCTGTAGATATGGGAGATTTTAATGTGTATAAAATTGAACTTTCCTCCTCTAATCTTCTCATCTTTCCTTTTGAGGGTCCCACCATCCTCCCAGTCACCTGCTACATCCTCAGCCTCCCCTCCCCAACATCCAGGCTGTTGCTAAGTATTTCTCCCATTTCTGAAGCACTGCTTGTTATAATCCAGTTTTTTTTTTTGAAATACATACCGTTTCTCTTCACTCTTGCAGTTTTTTGCCTCCTACCTCAGTGACAACTCTTACTTGGCTAATGTTAACAGAGACTATTTTTAAAGTGTGAAAGAGGCCTTAAAAAGTTTGGAGTGATATTGTTGTCAGCTACAGTTAGTTAATAGTGACACTCAGTTGATGACTGATTGAGTGCTGTAGTTTTCAGATTGTGTCCCTGAGTTGTGGACAAAAATGCTGTATTTGATGAACTTTCAGATATCAGTGTAGCCAGTACAGAACCACAGTGTTTGAGAGTTGGAATGGGCTTCAGTGGCTAGCTACTCCCCCGAGGTGTGAAAGGAGTCCTCATTACTTGTGTGACAGATCGTTACCTAGCTTTTGCTTGGACTTCCAAGGAAGGGGAGCCTAGCAAACTTTAGGTGGTCTCGTTCATTTTTTTTTCTGACGTTAGGTCTATATTTACCTATTTGCAGCTTCCACTCATGTTTCTCCCCTCTCTGACCAAGTGATAAGTCAAATCCCTTTGTGTAGAAAGTGGTATTTGAGCTGAAATTTGAAGAAGGCTAGTAATTCTTTTAATTTTCTTTTCAATTATTTATTTTAAACATTGTTTTAAAATTTTTTTTGAGTTCTGAATCCTGCTCATCCCTCCCATCCTTCCCACACCCATTCAGAATGCAAGAAATGTGAAATCATGCAAAATATATTCCTTATTAGCCATGTTGAAAAAAAAAAGACAAGAAAAATAAAGTGAAAAAATATGCTTCAATCCACACTTAGACTGCAGTTCTCTCTGGAATTGGACAGCATTTTTCATCTTAAGTCCTTTGAAGTTGCCTTAAATCACTGTATTGATCAGAATGACTGAGTTGTTTATAGTACAATATTGCGGTTACTGTGTGTACAGTGTTCTTCTGGTTCTGCTAACTTCACTTTGTATTAGTTAATATAAGTCTTCGCAGGTTTTCCTAAAACTATCCTGATTATCATTTCTTATAGCACAGTAGTATTCCATCATAGTCATATACCGCAACTTGTTCAGCCATTTCCCCAAATTTCTAATTTTTTGCCACCACAAAGAGCTGCTATAAATATTTTTGTAGCTATAGGTCTTTTTTTTCCCCTTTGATCTCCTAGTATTGCTGAATTAAAGGTTATGCACAGTTTTATACTCTTTTGGACAAAATTCCAAATTGTTCTCCAGAATGGTTGGATCAGTTCACAACTCCACCAGTAGTGCATTAGTGTCCCAATTTTTCCACATCCCTTCCAACATTTGTCATTTTCATTTTCTGTCATATTAGACCAATCTGATAGGTGTGAGCTGGTACCTCAGAATTTTAATTTGTACTTCTCCAATCAGCAATGATTAGGAGTATCTTTTTATATTGACTCTAGATGTCTTTGATTTCTTCATTGAGAAACTGCCTACTCGTCCTCATTTGTCAGTTGGGAAATGGCTTATATTTTTATAAATTTGACTCAGTTCTCAATGGATTTGAGAAATGAGGCCTTTGTCAGAGGAACTTTATATAAATTTTTCTCTCCTGGTTTCCTGCTTTCCTTCTAATCTTGGCTGCATTAGTTTTGTTTGTGCAAAAAGTTTTAAATTTAGTAATCAGAATGATCCGTTTTACTTCCTGTGATCCTTCCTATTTCTTGTTTAGTCTTAAATTCTTTCCTTGGTCGTAGATCTGACAGGTAAAAATTTCCTTACTCATCTCGCTTGCTTATGGTATCACACTTTATGTCTAAATCGTGTACCCATTCTGACCTTATCTTAGTGTATGATGTCAGATGTTGGTCTATACCTCGTTTCTGCCAAACTGCTTTCCAGTTTTCCTAGTGATTTTTGTCATGTGGTGAGTTTTTGTCTCAAAAGCTTGAATCTTTGGGTGTAATCAAATGCTAGATTACTAAGTGTATTGTGTACCTAATCTATTCCACTGACCTACCACTCTATTTCTTAGCTAGTACCAGATTGTTTTGATGCTTCCTGCTTTGTAGTACAGGAAACTAGGACTGGTAAGAAGCAGACGGGGGAAGGGAGTATGTCCTAGGCATTGGGGATGGAGCCAGTGCAAAGGCACTGAGGTGGAAAATGGAGTAGCAACAAAACCACCAGTTTGGTTGGACTGTGATGAACATAATGATGTCCAGTTGTGATGGTCTGTAAAACCCAACAAAGGGTATTTGAGCCTGGAGACTGTGTGCGTGTGTGTGCGTGTGCATGTGTGTGTGTGTGTGTGTGTGTGTGTGTGTGTGTGTGTGTGTGTGAGAGAGAGAGAGAGAGGGACATGGTCAGATGGATGCTTGAAGGAAGACCCTTTTGATGGTGGTGTTAGGGGTCCTAGCTGTGTGAGTTCAGAGAAGGTATCATATCATCGAGATGTAAAGATAGAAACAACACGTTTTAGCAGTGAGCAAATGTAGAGGGCGAGTGTGAGGGCAGCACCAAGGACCACACTGAAGTTGCAAACCTGAGTGACTGCAAGGATGGTGCCCTTGACTTAAAGAGGGCAGTTCAGAAGATGGAGGATGAGTTTAAGGGAAAGAAAATAAACTCTCTTTTCAATGGGTAGAGTTTGATATATTGTAGGCCAGGGCTTCTTAAACTTTTTCCGCTCAAGAACCCTTCAGTGCTTCTTACTGTGGGTCCCACAGTTTAAGAAGCACTCTGTAGGCAATTCTATGGATAGCTGGGGCTCTGGAGACAGAGTAGTGTTGGATATATTTGCTAAATCTGGGCATTTGCCATCATGGAAGTGAAGATTAAAACCAGCGGGAGCCATGCTCAGTATGGTGATGGGGTAGAAATACTAGACGACCATGAGTTAAGTGATTAGATTCTCTTCCGCCACTGGTTCTGGTTCTGCTAACTTCATTTTGCAATAGTTCATATAAGTGTTCCCAAGTTTTTCTAAAACTATCTTGACTGTCATTTCTTATAGCACACTAGTATTCCATTATAATAATGTAGCATGACTTGTTCAGCCATTCCCCAATCAGTGGGCCTTCTCTGCTGCTGACAAGGTCCTGTGGCCTTTGAGGGATCACATGGCCCCTGGGACTAAGGAAGATAACCTTCTCCAGCCCACTCGAGCTTTTATAGAGAGAGAGACAGTACAGCTTGAAGGGATTTGAAGACTGTTAAAAGTGGCATCTGAGTAAATGTCGTTTGGGACGTACGATAGGTAGGCTTCAGAGAGGAAGTGTAGCACGTGCTCCCCTGAGCCCCTCAGGGTGTGGGTAGCCAAGGGTCCAAAAGCCTTTAACTAGTAGCTCTGCAGTTCAGCCACCTCAGCCTTCTCAGCCCCTTGGCCCTCACGACACTTTTTATCTTTGGTCTCCCTCCCTCCCCCCAAACCCCAGCTAGTCCACATTTCTTTTTCCTTTTTTGAAAAACATGCTGTTGTCTGGCTGGCAGCTGGGTGCTTCTGACTGCTGGGCCGTGTTAGGGCAATGTTGACTTTGTTTTGTAGCTTTGCTTTTGCTGACACTCTCAGCCTCACTCCCTCACTGCCTCAAGGTACTCTCTTGGGAGCTTTTCCCGTGGGGCCTCCTTTATTGCTCTCCCACCCCTTCCCCAGAAGTCTCTGTTGTCTCCCAGTAAGTTACAGCTGCCTTAACCAAGAAGACTGGAGACCAAACTTGTTTCTGTTGGATCCCCTCCCCTCTTTCAGACATCCATTCCCCTTGTTTTATCTGGGGAGTAGCTCTGGTGCCTGAAACAAAGCCAGCAGCTCAGCGTGCTCTGCACAGAGAGGATCCCGTCGGCTCGTGTCTCGGCCTGGCCGTTTAGCATTCCTGGGGTGTCGTGGCTAGGGATGTTGCTGATGTCACTGCCTGCCTTATCAGGATTTTGCTCTTTGTTTCACAGGGAGCTGTGATTGGCATAGACGACGAGGACGACAGCACCTTCACAATAACTGTTGATCAGAAAACCTTCCATTTCCAGGGTGAGCTGACAGAAGAGATTCTTTCTGTTTTTGGTCCCACCTGCAGGGATCCGGGGGGGGGGGCGGTGCTGTCTGGGTGCCTTGAACATTCTGCCACAGATACTGCGTGCACACTGAGCCAGGGCGGGGGAGCCTGCTGCTGCAGGGCAGTCTGGCTTCTCTGCCATGGCGGCATATGAATGTGGCAGAAAAGACTGTGGCTTGAAAGGCAGCAGTGGGAGATTAAAAATTTAAGGGATAAAGTCAGTGGAGGGGAGAACGATGGGCTGCCGCTGCTGCTGATCTCCTCTATCCAGGAAAGGGATTGTGCTTCCGCAGGGCACGGCTGCAAGACTAAACACTGCAGTTAGTGCACAAACTTGAGCCGTAGTTGTGTTGGAGGGGAGGCGGAGACCGACTCCAAGGTGGTGATCTGCTTAAAGGACTACAAGCTTGCATTCATTCCATCTCCATTTCTGTGTCTTGTCCGCCAGCCATCTTTTCTCTGCTCTTATCCTTGTCCTCTTTCCCTAACGCCAATGCCCTCTGCCCCTGCTATGTTCCGGCATTGCATGCTTTGGCTCACCAGTAGAAAGGGTAAGGTCCTGGATGATCCTTCTCATTTCGTGTTGCTGTGAGCATTGGGGATCAGCCCCCTAACCCTGCTGGCTTCCGGCTTCGGTCAGAGTGGTGCTTTGCCTCTCAGAATGGCATCTCTCCACTATTAACAAACCCAGGAGGAGCTTCACAGTCTGAGGGGGCGGGGGTTGTTTGGTTAAATGCATGCTTTCTGCCCCTGAGGTTGTCTCAGGGTAATTAGTCCAGAGTCTTGTTTTTTATTGTGAAAATGTTGTGGTGATCATGTAGGTGTAAGCTGTTCTAGTTGGTTCAGATTGAATGGGAGTGTCCCAGTGTCCATTGTGTTCTGGAAAGTGAAAGCTATGTGTTCTCCAAAGAGCCTTCACTTCAGTAAGATCCTGGACCAGGCTTAGTCTTGGGTCAGGGATTATTTGAATAATAAGGCTTGCAGCCATAGTTATGTCTCTGCCAGGACTGAGCCCCACGTTTCTGTCTCCCTCGTTTGTTTTCCTCTACCAGATCTTTTATGAAAGGCCTGGTTCTTGATTTTTTAAGATTATGTGTAGAATACGTGTGCTGAGCATTTCTCTCCAAGAAGACCTCTGCTGATTGAAGTTGGGTATTTGAGTGGGCCTTGAGTGCAGGTGTGGATGCAGGTGAGGACTGTCTGACTGCAGTGTGGAATCTGCTCCTCTGCAGTTACTAAGGCAACACCCCTTCTGCAGCTCTCATCTGCTGTGCTGTGGGATTGTGTCAGGAGAGCCAGCCCTCTGGAGGAAAGGCCAATTGCTGCACCTTGGGGTTTAGATAGAAGGCGTTTCTCCTGCCCCCCCCCCTTTACTCCTTGGCCCCATTCCAGTGACTTCATATGTGAGGATGGCTATAAGAATTGATGCAGGCTTAGAGATTTATGGAGACTCCGGAGGGCCACCCCATGTCACTCCATCAGTAACGAGGTGGGAATGTCTACTTGAAGTGGAGGTGTGAGGGTAGGCAGGATTTCTTTCTTATTAATGGCAGATATTTTCTCATTAAGGATGATGCTTGTATCTAAGCAGAGATCTTTATGTATTTGAGGAAAAAAAAGTTGAGATGCCCAACACATTTTTAATTTTTGGTTTGTAATGTGGTTTTGGTTCAAAAGATCACAGCTGGAGGAACCTACAGAGGCCATATGGTCTAACCCCCCTGAGGCCCAGGTCCTCATACTCCAGAGCTAAGACTCTTTCCCCTTTACTCCAGTTGTACTAAATTTGTGTGTACGTTAATGAGCCTCATATTATTAAATGTCCTATCCTCGTCTTTTTGAACAAAAAGCCTTATGGTATAGTAGAAGTTACCCTGTCTTCGAGTGAAAAGGCCTGAACTTGGGTTTTGACTTGGAGGCCTGTGAGGCCTTTTCATCTCTCTAGGCCTCCCTCTGCTTACTTGTGACATCCCTTGGACATCCTACCACCCCAGGGCTGCAGGAAAAGAAAGGTGTTGAATGTTTGCTCTAGAACCCTGAGCCAGCGTTATTTAAAAACAAGCCAAAACTGCCAGGTGGTAAACGTCAGGCTGGGCCTTCTGAGGCCCTTGGTCACTTTCCCCAGTTTTCCTCCTCTTCTGTTGTTACTGTCACAGAGACACTGTGGAGTGGTGGACAGAGAGCCCCCAGGGAGCCAAGAAGAGCTGGCCTCAGATGCTGTCATTTTCACGCCTTGTCTGGGGGACCAAGCCCGCCTCTCACACCCATGTATTTAGCTAAGACTCCAAGTTGTACAACACTGCTGGTGGGCTATGGGAGTGGGAGGTGACTCCCTCTGCTCATGAAGTCACAGGTCCAGACCAAAACACCCTCACTACTCCTGTTAATAATGAGTTAATTAGTCATCACCAAACGTGGAGTGGAAACAGTGCTTGCTCTGTGTGTCACTTTTCCCTTTTGGCCGCCCAAGTTCCTTTCCATAAATCAGGGAGCTGGGGTAGTTGGATGATACCACAGGTCTGGCCTTCCCACTCAAACTTTTATTATCTGCATGATTGTCAGACTCATGGAGAGTGACAGGTAAAAGGAGCATTGGGTTTTTGAAGTTTTAGAAAACCTGGACCTTATGGCCCAGCTCTGCTCTTTACTGAGTGACCTTGGACAAGGCCCTGCCTGTTTGTAACTGCAGGTTCTCCATCCAGGTGGGCAGGAGTACTTGCACGACCTACGGACAAGGCCAGAGCTTTTAAATATCCCGTATCCACGGATATCCCTGAAAGCCTAAAACAGAAATAACCATTCCCTGTCACTCTTTAAGTGCTTAAAGTTTTCAGAGGGCTTGGATTTCCAGTCCTAGTTGTTAACTCTCCCAGTACCTGAGGGTCATAAAGACAGACCTGCAGGTCATAGAGACCTTGGGGCAGAGCAGGAAGGACGTTAGAGGGAAGATCATCTAGCCCAGAGCAGTGATCCAAGTCCAGAGAGATGGAGAAACTAACCCAAGAGCTGTGCAGGCTGTCCTGAGAAGAGGCTCAAGTGAAGTCACGTTAAATTCACTGTCATTGTAGAATCACAGAATCTCAATGTATGTATCTAGCATAACCCATCAAGGCCAGCTGAAGGGTCTTTTCAAGACCCAGTAAGTAGCAAGCAGCCATTTGGGTGCAGCTTGAAGGTGTTGTGTGCATGGGAGCCCACTGTTCTTGAAGGCAGCTTACCTCACTTTTGGAAAGCTCTTCTTTCCTCTCCTTCCCTTTTTCCTTCTCCTTGTGTAGAATGGAGCCAAAACGTGCTCCCTCTACTTGGTCCCTTCTGTGGACCAGTCCTTCAGATACTTGAAATGAATAGGAAAAATGAAAGTGGGTGGATAGGGTTGGTGAAGGTGAGGTATGAGGTATGACTTCTTAAAGGGTGGAAATCCTTATTGTAATTCATCCTTTTTTGGTGTGAAATGACGTCATGTGAATGCTAGGAACCAAATAATGTTTCCTGGATTTAGTGGGAGAAAGTGTGAAAAGGCCAGTGGTCCTCAGGTGAGGGGGGGGGGAGGGGGAAGGGGAGGGCTTTCATGGGCACAGTGAGATCCAACTTCCCAGGACAGAGCCTCCCAGCCGCTTTCAGAGACATTCAGATGGAATGGGATGAATACTTTAAAAAAAACAAAAAAAGTAGCTATTTAATAATTAAGCACAGTTATTTGTAATCTTGTTATTGTCTAAGAATTCATCATTTTATAGCTTCATTAGCTAGTTTGGAATCTTTTATTTTTAGTAATGACAGTGGCAACTCACATTTATGTAATATTTACTTAACATCACAAAGGGCAGCCCCCTTTAAAAAAAATCTGTTCGTCACAACAGGGAAGCAGGGCAGTTATTATTCCCATCTTACAGGAAGGGAAGCTGAGACCCAGAGAAGGGAAGCCGTGCGTGGGACTGCTTAGCTGGCAAATGGCAGAGCCCACGATCAGTGTTCATTCCATCCCATTAACTACGCATGACTTACGTAGTGTTTTCAAGAAACATGCCACCCAGTAAGGCACACATAGTTGTGTAACAGCAGAAACTTTCAACTCAGCACCTCCAGACATTTGGTTAGGAAGCAACCATTTTCAGTCAGTGTGTTCTTGGGTTGAGTTTTAAAGGTGAGAATATGTTTAATTTAGGAAAGGCCAATCAAGAAGTGACTGTCAGTATAATTGAGTTCCATTTAAAGCCTTGGAATAGTCCTGGACCAGTGCAAGCTCAAGCATTTCCCACTTCAGAAAGAAGCAGCTCCGCATTAGCATTAGCAGAAGTAATCAAGTGGCCTCGTCTTGTTCTCTGGCTTCGGAGTTGCCGTCATTCTCGAGTTCATTTTCATTGATGTCTTTTTAGATCGACCTCTTGCAGCATCATAGTCTTAACTTCATTTTTCTGAATGACTTAAAAACGTATGCACACACAAAGACAAATCCATCTTGAAATCAGCACGAGGAAATAGAGACAAGTTTTGAAATTCATTTGACAAATATACCTTGAATGTTTTATGGGGGATAAATGGTGTGGTATGTCAGACAGCCTGGTCTTAGATTGGAGTCCTGGCTTGGGCATTTCAGCAGTTGTGGGGCTGTGGGATCCTGTCCTGGCCACGAGCTTCTCAGTATTCTGCTGTGGTATGTTGGGACCCTTAGGAGACTTGGCACGCAACAGTCTTGAAAGAGTTGAAAATGAGTATCAACTACAGAGCGGATGGAGAGGCAGCACATCGGGAGTGTGAGCAAAGGAGGCTGCAGCATCTGAGGAGCTTGGAGTGTCTTCGGCAGCATCGACCCCAGGGAGAGAAGGGCTGGCTGCCTGGTCAGGCGAGGAGTGTTGGAGGTGAGCTACCTGGAGATGTCAGGAGGAACAGAGGAAGGCCTCCATCCAGTACGGTGGGTGAACGGGGCCTCTGGGAGCAAACTTCAAAGAAAGTGTGCGTGAGGGTGTCCAGGCGTGGCCAGCTCGGGCGGGCTGGGAGAGGTACCACCTTGGAAGCGGCGCGCAGATCTGCGAGGGCATGGAGACGTTGCAGCAGTGAGTGTTTGAGAGATTGAACGTCGTCCTCTCCTTTGGGACAGGTCAGTAATCGCATTTGTTGTCTCCGCAGGGCAGGGCTGTTGTGAGGAAGGCGTTTTATGAGCTGTGATGTGCTACAGAAATGTGAACCCAATTTCAGAGCATTAACTAACCGTGTGCTGGACACACAGAGACAAAAATGCAGCAGTTTGTTTCCTTGAGGAGCTTCCGTTCTGTTTTGAGATACCATATGAGCATGTCTAGGTATGTACAGAACAGATGTGCAGTAGTTTGGGGAGGGAAGAGTCATAGCTGGAGGCTCCAGAGGGCTGCAGGCAGAGTTACTGGATACCTGAAATTCTCTAAGGTAGAGGTGAGAAGGGAGTGCTGGTGTGCAAAGGTGTGGAGGTGAGAGATGGGGTAACGTGGAGGAGGAAGAACAAGAAGGCCACGTTGGTTAGACCAGATGGTGAGACGGAGGATCAGACTAGCGACTGGCCTCTCTGGTGCTGTCTAGCTCTGAACCTGTACTTGGGTGACAATAAAGACTGAAGTTCTCAGAGTTAGTCCCGGAAAGGCCAGTGTGGTTCTGGAATGCAGGATTGAATGCCTCTACTAGCTTCATACCCTGGGGAAGAATCCACGGGCTGCCTTGTTTTCAGTCAGGGCCTTCTCTTCCAACTTTTAGGGGAAAAGATCTCTTGTAGGCTGCAGATTCACAAAAGCCTTGCTGGGCACCCTTAACATTTTACCTAAAGCAGCAGAAATATTGGCTTGTGCCTTATACCCTCACAGGGTCTGCCGGCGCCCCTTGGCAGCTGCCTCTCTTCTAACCTTGCTGTGGACACTTCGATTTACAGATAGGTCCTGTTCTGTTTGCCCTGGAGGCCAGGCTTTGCCCCGCTGCCCTGTTCCTACCCTTCCTTTTGCTGCCCAGCTGCTCGCGAGTTCTGGGGCCCTGCTGCCTCTGCTTCCTGACACAGACACACACAGACACTCGCTTTCTCTTTCCTTCCCTCCCCCTGCCCCTCTCTCTTCTCCTTTGCCTCTTCCCCTTTTCATTCTTCTTAATCCCTCTGTGGCCTTTGAAGTTGTTGGTCCCTGGGCTGCTGCCTTGACTTCTGCGTCTCCCTTTTCTTCTGCTCCGGCCTCTTATGTTGATTTTCCTTCTTCCTGTCCCTAAACTATGCTTGCTAACCCTGCTTAGCTCTGAATCTCTTTCCCGCAGTGAATGAGTAGACCCTCCTTCCTGGATTTTAACTTTGCTGTCTTTGTAGACGACTCCCCAGCGGCCACTAGGTGGCACCATAGTGCTTAGACCTGGAGTCAGGCCTGGAAGACCTGAGTTCAAATTCAGCTTGGACACTTTGTAACTCTGTCGCTTCCCCCTAATTGCCTCACTTTCCTCCTCTGTAAGTGAGCTGGAGAAGGAAATGGCTGACCTTGCCAGCATCTTTGCCAGGAACCCCCAAATGGGACTGTGAGAGTTAGACACTGAAACGACTGAACAGAAGATGCCTCTCACCTTGGTGTGCTGGCTGCATCACTTCCTGCCAGGCTCCGTCCTTCTGCTGATGTCCGATGCCCATCAAACCCTGGACGTCCCAAGCTCCAGTCATCGTTTGCCCCTTTTCTGCTTCCTCCAGCTGGACTCCCCTCCCTGAATTCAGGCAGGGCCTCTCCCATTCTGTCACTTATTCATCAACAGATACTTATCAGATACTGTTTTTGAGATGCTGTACTAGGTGCTGGGGAATATAAAGAAATGTAGAGTGCAGACCTTGTTCTTGAGAAACTTGTGAGCTAACAGGAGAGAAATGGACACAATTCACTTTACCTCAAGGCAGTTGGGAGCTAAGTGAGAAGGAGAAATCTA
The DNA here is from genome assembly GCA_028627135.1 of Pseudochirops cupreus. Lineage (NCBI taxonomy): Eukaryota > Metazoa > Chordata > Mammalia > Diprotodontia > Pseudocheiridae > Pseudochirops > Pseudochirops cupreus. The sequence continues at coordinate 23,371,542 of CM053584.1, read as the reverse complement.
GGTACAGCGCCACGTGAGACCAGGAAGGGATTGATGAAAGAAGCCGTGCCTGAGCTGGGCTGAATGCAGGACTTCTGAGAGGGATTTGGGGCCAGGAATTTCCATTTCAGTCATGGGATATGGCATGAGTGAGGAGCATGAAGGTGACACAGACCAGAAGAAGAATGGGGGGAGAATAATCTTGTTTTGCTGGAGGAACGGATGGAGAGGTGGAGGGCCCTGAAGGTCAGGGTTAGGAGTTTTTACTTTATTTAGCAGGCAGTGGGGAGCTATGAAGATGTTTTTGTGGCTTTTTTTGTTTGTTATAAAGGAATAGCATAGGAGAGTCACAGATTAGGAAGACTTCTTGGGTAGATTCTGGCTTTCCCTTCCTCTCTTAGGTCCAAATGCTGTCATTCTCTCTTCAAAATCTACCCCTTTGGTCCCTTCCTTCCCCACTCCTATTTAGTAGCTCAGGCCTTCATTATCTCACCTTGATTATTTCAGTCACCCCCTTAATGGGCCTCCCTGCCTGCTGGAGGCCCTCCTTCACACAGCCACCAGTGGACTTCATCAAGCACAGGTCTTGCTCTGTCACTCCCCTTCTTAATCAGTTCCAGTGGTTCCCTATTACCTTAAAGATCTGCTCCAAACACCCCCTTCCCAGCCTCATTATGGCACTCTACGGTTCATCCGAGCTGCCCTTTTACTGCTAATTCACACACTCCCCAGTCTTCTCCCTGCTCTGCTTCATCACACGCAAGTCCCAGCTTCCTTCACGGCTCAGCAGAACTTCCCTTTGCAAATGAGACCTTTCCTGGTTCTGCTATCTGCCAGTGTCTCCCCCCGCAGCCGCCTTGGATCTCTTGTATGTGTGCCCGCAGGGGCACATGTTGGCTCCCCTTGTAGACTAAGTTTTGGGGGGGCCATTCCCCTTTAGGTTTTGTGTCCCCAGTTCCTAACATTGATAGGCATTGAATACATGTTTGTAGGCCAATGGGCTGAAGAACCACATACCTGGACAGCTCTCTTCCAGTCCCTCTCCCCTCCAGGCTACCACACATGGCATCAAGCAATCAGTAAGCATTTATTAGGCACTTGCTGTGTGCTGGGCACTTTATAGGGGCTGAAGGCTACAGGGACAAGAGGGAAGCATCTCCTCCTGCCTTTGAGTAGTGTCTGGAGGATGGGACTTGATCCCAGATAAAGTAGATCATGATAAATACGAAAGAATCCCATATTCATTTAATGGAAATAACATCTGGAGAAATCAGGAGGGGCCTCTTGAAGGGAGGTGATGCTCTAGCTGAGCTTTGATGAGA
>CM053584.1:23290461-23370141 GCA_028627135.1 Pseudochirops cupreus | reverse complement strand
TTGGTGAGCAGAGACATGGTAAATTCAGAAAACACTGCATTCATCCATTCCAGTCCAACACACAATTTTGTAAGTGCCTGCTATGTGTAGAACATTCTGTCTTGTGTCATTTCTTTTGCTGTGTGATGTTCAGGGGCTTGGCTCTGCCTTTAGAATCAGGTATCCATTTCTCAGCCTGGAAGAAGAAGGCCCCCTAGAGTGGTGCCCAGCCCTGGTCATCCAGGCCTGGGCATCAGATGTCAAGCAGGAAGCGTTCAGTGAGTGCGGAGTATATGAGAACCCAAAGAGGCATGAACGAGGCTCTGCTATCGTTGAGAAGTGATTAATTATGTGTTAGATAGAAATGAACAGGCATCCATCTAAGGCAGGGGCTCTCAGCCTCCCCAATGCCGCGACCCTCTAGTACAGCTCCTCGTGCTGTGGCGACCCCCAGCCATAAGATTGTTTTCGTTGCTCCTTCATAACTGTAATTGTGCTACTGCTATGAATCGTAAGGTAAGTATCTGATAGGCAGGATGTATTTTCATTGTTACAAATTGAACATAACCCACAGGTTGAGGACTGCCAATCTAAAGCATCTTTCCAGTAATTTTGCTTTTTAGGCGTATATATGTAGATGGCCTGCAAGACTTTTGCTGATCCTTCCTTTTAAAAAAATGTTTATAAGAAGAAAACTCTAACCCCTTATTTCCCATTGTGTGAGAGTAATTTGCCTTAGTTGTGTATCTGTTAATTTGCCCATCATCAAAGATGTTTCTTTCACAGTGTGGTGTCCCCATGGCCCAGCAGCACCTGGCACATCCTAGTGCATAATAAATGCTTATTGTGGGAAAAGCATTTTGCCTTAAAGCGATTCTTGACGAGCGTGTGAGGTGTTCACACATCTTGGTGAAATTGCAGTTTGTCATCTACAAGTTAGTATGGAATATTGCCTCTGTGTTGAGGTACATATAACTTAATGCCTCTGAAGCTTGTAGCTGTGAATTTGCAGCTGTCAGTCAGCTAGCATTTATTAAGCAGCCTCCTGTGTGCCTGGTACTGTGCTAAACTCTGGGTATACAAGAAAAGCAAAAGGCCCTTGATGCTCTCAAAAAATAACCTGGATCTGATTTAATTCTCATATGTACCAGGCACTGTGTTTAATGCTGGGAATACAAAGAGAGGCAAAAGACAATTCCTTTCCTCCAGGAACTTAAAATCTGATGGGGAAACAGCATGCAAACACATGTACACAGAGCAAGCCACATGCAAGACAGATGGGGGACAGTCAGCTGAGGAAGAGCTCAGGGATTATTGAGAGGGCTGGGGAAAGGCTTCCTGTCGAAGGTGGGGTTTTAATAGGGATTTAAAGGAAGCCAAGAAAGTTGGTAGTCAGAGCAGAGGAGAGAGAGCATTCCAGGCATGGCGGCTCACCAGAAGAAGTGCTCAGAGCTGAGATCCCCCACCAAAACCTCTGTCACAGATATCCAGAACAAGCACCAGAGTGGATTCTTGTCAGGGATACAAGAAACAGTCACATTGGTTTGTTTTTCTGGCTGAGGTTTGCTTAAGAAGACAGAGAGGTCTGCGGTGCACTGGCCAGGAGCATGCAGGTGAGGTGTGCTCCAGTGCCCCAAGTCTGAAAGAGGGCTGAGATTGGGGACCAGGACAGGAAGCACCGACACAGCGTGCAGGAATAGCCCTCTGGCAGCTCTGTTCTGGGTCATGTGTCCAGGATGCACTGAGGAGGAGCCCAGCAGAGCAGCCATGTTGTTCTGGGCCCTGTTTGCATTATGAGCAAGGGGCAGATTCTGAAGCAACCGTTTGCTGCTTGATTCTGATCCCAAGAACAGATGGAGACTCAAGTCTAGCCTCAAGCCCAGGCTGAAGCTTACAGTGGAACAAGCAGGGTAGGAATTCCAGAGCTCTACAGTTCAGCTCATGTGCCACATTCCGCACAGGGCATCTCCTGGCACCCTTAGCTGCTAGTGCCTGCCCTGTCTCCACTATGTATCTGTATATGTACCTGTTCCCTTCGCTGTTAGATGGTAGTTCCTTGAGTGCTGGGGATAGTCTGGCTTAGTAAGTAAGTATTTGACTGTAGACAAGCCACTTAACCCCTTGGAGCTTCAGTGTCCTTAGGTATAAAGTGAGAGGGTTGCATTGATGTTCCATAAGATCTTGTCCTATTCTGTAACCATGATTCCTTAATCTCATGATTTCCAGGGTCTTCCTCTTTCCTCTCAGCCTTTTTGATTTAGTCAGGGATTTCCCTGTTGGCCCCATTATGTCCCATCCCCCAGGCTACATCAGTTTCTGAAACCTCCGGGAGCCCAGTCATCCTTTGGAAGCTCTTGTTTCCACAGAGCTGTGAGATTCACAAAAGTTTTCCCCAACAACCACCTGAGGAGAGAGGTACAGTGGATGAGATACAGGTGAAGAAATGAGGCTCACAGGTAGAAGGGCCTGCCAGAGCCACACAGTCACAGGACTTACCTCCCTCTACCAAGCGGATTCAGTGACTCCTTCTCCAGAAGGTGTGGATACCTGCTCTCCACTTTTCCTAGGGCGTTAGGGGTAGTCATTGCTAGGTGTACTATATCTAGGTGGAGCAGCACATGAGCTGGGCCTAGAGACAGGGAGTCCTGGGTTCAGTTCCTGCCTCAGACACTTACTAGCTGTGTGACCCTGGGCAAGTCACTTCACCTCTGTCCAGCTTCAGTTTCCTCACCTGTAAAATGTGGGTAATAATAGCACTTCCCACTCAGGGTTGTTGTGAGGATAAAGTAAGATAGTATTTGTGATTTGCAAACCTTGAAGTGCTGTGTGAATGGTGGCTCTTGTTATTTCCTCAGTAATGACAGGAGTTAGATTTGGTGTGTCTGCATAACTGCACATGTAATTAGGGAGGAGTTTATTGAATGTGAGCAGTTTGATTTAGGATTATGTGAAGGCACAGTGGATTGCGCTGGACCAAACCTGTTAATGGCTTAGATCTCATTTCAGCGGAATGCTTTGTCTTGAACTGGCAGTGCCCAGTTGCCCAACACCTTGTTTACTCTTTGATCAGAAGGAGCCCAGTGTTGCTTCAGAGAGAAAAGCAGAAGTTTTCTGGGAGAAGAACTGGTCTTGTAAATATTTGTTCACCATCTAGCAGACTGGTTTGGGTTTCAGCCGAGCGGCAGATCAGAAATGATGAAAGAGACCAGTGCTGACATTTTTGTGGGAATCTGCCCTATGTCTTAAGAGACAACAAATGAATCAGAGTAAGAGTCATTCTCCAGTTGCGAACTGGTCAAAGGATGTGAACTGGACATTTACGCAGGAATAATTGCAAGCTGTCAGTAACCACATAAGACATACTGGCTGGCATTTATAGAGTGTTTTAAGGTTGCCAAACGCTTAACAGATATCTCATCTTACTCTCACAGCAACCTTGATAGGGAGGTGATAATATTATTCCCATTTTACAGAAGATAAAACTGTGGCAGATGGACATTAAGTGACTTGCCCAGGGTCACATAGCTAGTGTCTGAGGTGGGATTTGAACTCGAGTCATTTCGCCTGCAGGTCCAGTGCTATTCTGGAAAACACTTTGGAACCAGGCTCCCAGTCATTAATCCTTTGACCTAGCCATACCCACTACTAGCCCTCTACCCCAGATTGTTCAGAGAAGGAGGAAAAGGACTTTTATGTACAGAAATGAACTTCTCTTTGTGCTGGCCAAAACATGGAAACTGAGGGGTGTTAGGTGTGGCCGAACAAGTCACAGTGTGTGAATGGGTTGGAGCATTATTGTTCTGTGAGGGATGGTGAAGGGGACAGTCTGAGAGAAACCTGGGAAAACTTGTATAAACTTATGGAGGGAGCAGAACCGAGAGTACGGTGTTGACAGCAACAGCATTGAAAAGGTGAACAGCCTGGAAAGACCCAAGGACTTTGGTCTGTGTGTGATCAGCCACAGTTCAGAGAACTGATGGTGAAATCTGCTGTTGGCCTCGTGCCAGAGAGGGGGATAGGAGGCACACGGCCCGTGTGGACATCTGTTTTATTTGACCACATGGATTTCTTTTAAACAAGGGCTTTTTTTTCCCCAGTGGAGGGGAGGTGGAAGGGAGAGAAAATAAATCCTTGTTAATTGAAAATAAACTAACCTAAAATAAATTTTTAAAATTGTACAAGTGACCATTGTTTAGCTCAGTATTCAAGTAACAATTTGATATCTTTATTTCCTCTATTAAAACACTTACGTGACTATAAAGATAAATGTCATCCTTGTTGTGTGATTTTGTTGCCTCTTGGCGGCATCTGGTCATTAGATCATCTTTCAGGACTTGAATTCTAAGGTCCTTTATAACTCCTAAGATGATATTATCGTCAAAACTTGAGACAAAGATTGAAGCAACTTAACTTACCAACCTCATCTGAAACTTTTCCCTTCACATACTGTACATTTCACTCAAATTGGATTCCTAATTTTGAATTTTTCATCCTTATCTCATTTTCTTCCCTGTGTCTAAACACTCCCCCCACCAAAAAACAAACTCAGCCCCAAACCACAAATATAAACCCTCCACGCAGACTTTTTTAATCCTTTCCTGTTGAAATATCATCTATTCCTCAGGAATCCCAGGCTCGTCCCTGTTTGCCTTCCATGACTTCTTACGGCCTCACTCTTCCAGACCCTTCTCTCAGTCCATCCAGTTCTGCTCTATATTAGCGTGTGTGTACACGTTTTATCTCCCTGGTTAGTCTCTCTGTCCCGTCTTGTTATCATTGTGTCTCCTTCAGCCCCTAGGACTGTTCTCAGCACACAGAACACATTTCATACATGTTGACTGAATCAGTGACTGACAATGTCCCAAGCTCCGTACAGCTTGCCTGCTGCTGTTGGCTAACATTTCTGTAGCACCTGCCATGTGCCGGGTGCCGTCCTCACTCTAACCTGAGAGGAAGGTGCTGTTATTACCCCCATTTTACAGATGAGGAAGCCAGGGTCACACGGGTAGGAAGCAGCAGAGGCAGGCCTTTCTGATTTCAGGCCTAGCACTCTTCTCTGTTATGCCGCATAACAGGAGATCTGGCAAGATCCGAACATGAGGGATGCTTGTTAACTGACTTCGGCAAATGACAGCTTACCGCTGCCTGCCTCAGTTTCTTCAGCTGTAAAATAGGTATAATGGTCACAACGCCTGCCTTGCAGGGGTGTGTGAGGATCAGGTGGCATATTTGTAAAGCACTTAGCAGAATGTCTGGCGTATAGAAGGCACTTGCCAAATGCATGTGCTCCCCCCTCCCTCCTTTCCTTCCTTGGGTTAAGGGATAGAAAGACAAAAACGAAGCTGCCTTAGACCCTAGGGAATTTATATCCTATTCAGGGGAACCTCCTTGTACACTTAAAAATGAATACGAATGATGTGTAAAGTCCGGGTTATCTTGGGTGTGGCCAGGTTTTGAGCTGCCGGGCTGGTTGGGAGATGTCTTCTGGAGGAAGTGGCCTTTGAGGTGAGCTTTGAAGGACTCCAGGGCTCCCCACGGGGTCTGGAGCGGGGAAGTGGAATGGCCCAAACGGCACAGTTAGGGGTGGGCTGGACTGGCCTGTAAAAGGAGCGAAGAGTGTGGAGAAGTGGGCTGGACTCTGGGCCTTCACTTTCCTTTTCTCACCCAAACAGAGGCAGCTCTAGAAGGTCACCAGCACTGTGATCTGTTTCAAGCCCTCGCACTTCTATCACCAGACCTGGCTTCTTGACCACGGCCATGACTGATGTTTCAAAACTGAGCTTAAAAGTTTATAAAATCATATTTTAAAGATGTCATTGGTTTGTTGTACCTCTGTAAGGTGAGACTGATATTTAGGTTTCCAGCTGCTTTAAATTCTGTCCTCATTTTGGGGACTGTGAACTCCTATTCGACCCATGCCTGATGGGGAGTGATGTCTGTACTCAGGGTCTAGCCTGAGGCTGACAAAAACAGGTTTGTTTGTAGCTGTGGGTTTATTTATTTCATTGAACTTCTGGAAAGTCTGGTGACCCTTGGGACCGCTGGCCTCCGGGAAGCCCCTGGGGATCCTTGGCGAAGTGTAATTTGCTGGCTTCCCAACCCCTCTGCCCCCTCCCTATTGGTGTCATTTTGTGACCTCAGTGGGACAACGTGCCTGGGGCAGGAGGCAGTTTTCACAGTGTTTCTGTTGGTCTTCCTGACACAAGCCTGGGCTCCAGGGCAGCAGTTGTGACCTCACTTGCCCTTCTCACTCCCCACATTCCACAGCCCTTACTTGCAATTGGCTCAGAGCAAATTTTTTGAACCCAGGGTGTGGGCAGTATTACACCACTAACTTCTGTTGCGTGTAGTTTGTTTGCATCTCCTACTGAGTTGTTCTGAGGCTGGAGATAATATAGGCTTTTCATTTGCTCTTTGAACTCTCCTCATGTCCCTGATAGCTATCCACACCCTTTGTTTTGCCTTGAATTAGCAATACACCTGAGGAAAGCCTTAGTCAAAGGTAGAGGTAGAGGAGTGGGGTAGAAGCCTTTGCCCTGCAATCCTGCCCCCAGATCCAAAAATCCCTGGGCTTCTCATCTGTATTACTGAAGATTCATCTGTACAGAACATATCTGTGGTACCTTTAGGTACATTTCTGTGCTGTTTTCCCTCTTTCAATGTTGCAGGCAGCTCTAGGCCTTGGCAGAATGATGAGGTAAGGAAAGGCCTTCCTCACCTCCCACCTCTTCAAAAAGTAGCAAAGGAAAACTTATTCCCAAACATGTCCTAAATCCCCTTCCAAACATGCTTTCTGAAAAAAGGGCATACAGTGATGTCAGTTCCAGTGGATGCCAAGGTTTGCATTGTAGCTAGAACCTTTCTGCTGGAAGATTGAAGTCCTGGTAAGGATAGATGGGCATCATCATTGCCCACACCAGAGGGCAGCCTGGGCTGCTGAGTGGGCACTCTGACATCACAGCCTCTCCAGGCCCTGAGTAGTCTCTACTAGGCTCTTCTAGTTCTGACGTCTGTGACTCCCACCCCTGCTCTGCGTGTAGCAACCACAACAATGGAAGTTGGACGTCCTTACGCCACTTGTACTTCCTAATCGTTCTGGGTTCTGCCAAGCTGTTGTTATGTCCCGTCAGATGGCATGTCTAGCAGTCGCAGCACACAGACTTCTTATGGACTGATGATAGTCTTCTCATTGGTGTAGGGAATTCTTCAGTGAGGAAGCCTGTCTTATTAGAGGAGATCTACACATAAAGTCTTCAAGAGGGTATAGGAAGGTGAAGTGACTCGCCCTGGGTCACACACTTTGTATGTGTCAAAAGGGAGTTACACATGTATTGTCTTGACTTGGGGGTGGGCTCTCTCGAAGCTGTTTCTCACATTCAGAATGATTTCATAGCTCCTCAAAGGCAGGAACCATTTCTTATTCTCTGAGGTCTCCTCTCCCTCACCACCTAGTATAACGATTAGTCTTGTGATTTGATCAGGTATAGGAAACTCCCACTATGGAAACTTTTCTTGTGGGGCAGATTGGCACCTCATCTGTAATATTTAGCCTTAGAGAGTTGCGTAGGGCAGGGCTTCTTAAACTTTTTCCACTCCTTGCAGCAGCCTTCTTTGGCATTGTGTAGCCTGACAGCGTACATAGGGCAGTGCATGCTTTGTGTTCAGAACCAAGGCTGCAGTGAAGTGGTACAGTGCACCACATGCCTACACTGACAGAAACACCTTGGATTCATCACACATTTGATTTTGTAACTAATTTTGGTCGTTGCACATTCAGAAACCTTTTACTATTGCCAAATTATTTACGGCCCCACATGAGTTCTAGACCCACAGTTTAAGAAGTGCTAATAGGGCACGAAGAAATTTACTCCTGGTCACATGGTTAATGTGTCACAGGTGGGACTTGGACCCAGTTCTTTTTTGTTACCTCTCATTATAGGTGCTTAATACATATTTCTTAAATGATTAGTTCATCTTAATAGAATAGAACAATGAGCTGAATCTTTAAAAGGTAAGGTTGTAATAGTAAATTCCTGTCTTTTGGCTTAATATGATCAGATTTAGAATTAAATTAAAAGCTGGATTTGGCTAGACAACATTTTATATAAGAAAAACACAACTTTTATTAACTGTAAACTTAATATGATAGAACAGTATTCTGACAAAATCTGAATCAGGGATCTCATGGAATCTCAGATTTAATTCAACCCAAAGAAATCCTTTCTACCACACACCTGACCAAGGGCTCCTCTGGCCTCTGAAATTTACTCCTAGTTTTACCCTTGGGGGCTGGAGCAGGATTCTTCTCTTTTCCAGGATAAACTTCCCAAGTTCTTTTGGTGAAGCCTTGTATCAGTCAGTCATCAGGCGATCATTAATTAAAGAATATTTTGCATCTGGAATGTAGCAAGAACTAACTGATACCTTTGCTGGCTCATCATCCTTATCACTCTCCCTCCTCACCCCACCTCCCTCCCACCATCCCTGGGTATACCCTCAAGACTCTGTCACTGACCCTCTTCTCTCCATTCTCTCAGTTGGTATCCTCTTGAGCTTTGATGCATTTAATTAGCAACTTTCTGCAGAGGACTTTAAGATCTCTATATACCTGTGCCAATCTCTCTCTCTCTCCTTCTTTTCCCCTCTTCCTCTCCTCCGAACTGTAATCCAGCTTTACCAACTACCTAGCAGACTTTTCAAACTCGATATTCCATTGACATCTCAAACTCAACATTTTTTAAATAGAACTCAGCTTTTTCCTCTAAAAACTCACCCCATTTTAACTTGCCTGTCTATGTTGAGGGCATCGCCGTCCTTCCAGGCTGTCAGGTGTGTGACTTTGGTGTTATCCTCCACTTCATAGTTTCCTTCCCCACAATTCAGGTCTGAGGGGCCCCATTTTAGGAAGGGCGTCAGTTAGCTGTAGAGTTTCCAGAAGAAGGATTATGGTTCGGATAGTAAAGGACCTGAAGGTCATGCCCTATGAAACGATCACACCATAAGCTTGGAATGAGAAGACTTACAGGTGTTAAGAGAGCAGCCTTCACATACATGAAGGGAAGAGGGTAATTTGATTTTGTCCCACAGGGTAGAACCAGCTGCCCCAGAGGCAGCACTTGCTGATGATTTGAGCTCTTCAGAAGTGATGTGGGCCCCTTTTCATCTTCAGTCTTCCAGTGAAGGTTGGATGGCCATTTTTGGCATGGGGTGTGGGTGGTATAGAAAAGACCAGGTACCTCTGAGGTTTCTCCCACTGTCCATAGTTGACCATGTTGTAGCTATTTTTGCCTATGGTAGTAGGCAAATAGGTTGAAAAAGAGCTGCTTCCTTTTTCTGTCTCCCAAGGGACTGATTGATGTATATAAGCTGTTGAACGAAATGACATGTAACTTTAGGGCCTGGTTTATAGAAGACCAGGTTAGCCAAGATCTAGGCTTACCTGGTTTATAGAAGACCAGGTTAGCCAAGATCTAGGCTTCTGGAGGTGGCACAGAATAATTCTTTGGTTATTTCTTCATATTTATTAGTTAAATTTTACAAGATAAGATCAGAGACAATCACACAGGGTAAGAAGGCATGGGTGGGTTACCGTTCATTCCATGGAGGGAATACTTACCTAGAGGAGATCACCACCGAAGAGAAACAAATGGATGTGGTCATTGTGTCATAGAATGTAAACTTCTTACGGGTTTGGAACTTTCAGTTTTGTCTTGGTCATCTTTACAGAATGCCTGGCAGAGAGTAGGTGGTTAATAAATGCTCATCGATGGATTGTACATAAGGCAGAAAGAAGTAGTTTCTTAGAATTTTAGTCAAGTCATGTCATCCTGTTCCCTAAACACTGTTTGTGGATTGACAGTGGCTTACTGCAGTGTTTCAGTTTTTTAAATTAATTCACAAAACTCATTTCCAATGAATTTTACTTATTAAAACCTATCAGCTTAAAGCACTGACTCTTATACTTTCAACTCTTGCTTTCTGTATTCTATTCTTTTTGTTCCCTGACTCTTTTGTTCTGGTTCTGCTTCCTGAGATCCTTTCCCCATTACTCTGAGCCTTGAAGGAGGTTAGGAAGCCCTAGGAGTCATGGGGTGACCTTTGCAAAGGTATGGAGGTAGAAGATTAAACACTGAGTTCCAGAAATGTCAAGAAGGCAAGTTCAGAGAGTGCATGAATGGAGTGATAGGAAGTCTGGAAAAGCCAGAGCTAGATTGAGAAGAGTCAGAAATGCCAAATGTAGGAATTTACATTTGGAGGCAGGAAGGAGCCACTGATGATTCTTGAGCAGGGCAGACCTGTGCTTTAAGAGCATCAGTTTAGCAGCTCTATGAAGGCTGGCTTGAGAGCCTAATGAGGAGGCTCTTGCACTTATCCACTTGAGAGCTGATGAGGACCTGGACCAGCTTTGGGAGTGGGGAGAAGGGGAGATGCATTGGAGAGATGTTGTGGAAGTCCATTAGGGACACTTGAGCACTGATTGTATCTTTGGGGAGGATAAGAATTAAGGATTGCTTTTCTGTGACTGGAATAATGATGGTGTGTTCTCAAGATAAATTGGAAAGTTAAGAAGAGGGTAGGGGTAGAGGAAAAGAGAATTTGAACTCCAGTTCAGTTTTGGACATGTTGAATTCGCCAAGCCCCAGCAGGACCTTTAGATGAAGAGATTCAGGTGTGTATTTGGAGATGTGGGACTAGGAGAGTGATTGGGGCTAGCTTTGGAAAGTAACATGCATGGAGACAGTTATTGAAACTGAGGGAGCTGATGGAATAACCAGCAGAATAAAAAGAGAAGTAGAGAGGGCTCAGGCCGGAGCTGACTTCAGGGAAGGACATAGGAGCTGGATGACCGACTGTTAAAGGAGGCTGAAAGCGATCGGTCTAGCTGGCGAGAAGAGACCTAAACCTGAGCTGTATCAAGCAAACTAGAAGAGGGCCGGGGTGGCCAGTAGTGTCACACCGTGCAGAGGAGTCGAGAAGGATGAAGACCAAGAAGAGGGTTGGATTAAGCAATAAAGAAGATCATTGGTGACCTTGGAGAGAGCAGGCCTGAGTGAGTGGTGGGGGTGGGAGTCAGATTGCAAAGGGTTGGGGGGTGAGTTAGAAGGCCGGGAGGTAGAGGTAGCAAGCCAGTTGGAGTGTGAAAGAGAGGAGAGAGCTAGGATGCTCTCTGAGCAGATTTCAGTGTTCAGTGAAAATGTTCACAAGATGGGGAGTGATCTGGGCTTGTTTGAAGACAGCAAGACTTGGCAGCTGATTCATTGGGGGAAGGGGAGAGAAGGAGAATCCCAGTTTGTGAATCTGCGCTGGGCTAGATGCTGGTATCCTTGGCAGAAACAGCACAGTTCTGAAGAGGGAGGGGTGTGTGTGTGTGTGTGTGTGTGTGTGTGTGTGTGTGTGTGTGTGAAGTAATTGAGTTTCGTTTTGGATATGCGGAGTTTAAGATGTCAGTGGTTTATACAGTTTGAAATGTCCCCTTCTTTTACTGAGATCTGGGAGTCAGCTGCATGGAGTTGATGAAATTACCAATGGAAAGAAGATAGAAAAAACCAGAGGGCCTAGACCAGAGCCTTGGGGACTGGTTAGGGTTAAGGCATGGGAACTGAACAAAGATGAGGCTGATTAACTAAGGATGAAGAATGCCAGAGCAAGAGTGATGGCCAAGGAAAGTAGGGGAGATGTGGAATGAATGCATGGTGTGAGGGTAAAGAGAAAGAGAGGGAAGGGGTGGGGGAGAGAGAGAGAGAGAGAGAGAGAGATGGGAGAAAAAGGGACCATGGAAGTCATCAACTCCAGCTTGCTCATTTTACAGAAGAAAATAAAAACTGAGCCTCGTTTTGTGGCTCAGAACATTTGTGATGTGGCAGTGAAGAAGTTGTTCACCCTTGTCTCCTTCACTCCTCTCCCCCCCTGCATTCTGGCTTGTGACTTCATCTGTTTGAAGGTGGATATCAGTACCTTCCACTCCTTCCTCCCAGCTAAACATCCCACTTTTCTGCTCTGATTCACCATATGATATGGTTCCTAGACAAACCCTTCATTGTCCTGGGCCTTTCCCTCTTTTTTTAAAATAGTATTTTTTCCCCAATTATATGTAAAGACAGTTTTTAACATTCAGTTTTTGACAGTTTTGAGTCCCAAATTCTCTCCTCCCCTCCCTAAGCTGGTAAAGATTTTGATATAGGTTATGTATGGGCAGTATTGCAAAACATATTTCCATATTAATCATGCCATAAAAGAAGAAACAGACCAAAAGAAAAGAATCACCAAAAAAATGAAGTGAAAAGTCTACTTGTCTGCATTCAGACTCCAGTTCCTTTCCCTCTTTCTTATACAGTCATTTTTCTTTTCTAACTAAAATGTGGCATTAGCAACCTCTGAGCACAGTGGCCATAATAAGGTTTAATCAGACAACGGACAGTCAGGCACCCAGCATTTAATTGCCTGCTGTGAGCCAGACAAGGAGTCACCTCCCTTGATACAGACATTGTGTTTCTGTTAGCGTAGCCTACAATTGCATCAGTGTTTCAGCAGCTGCATCCCACAGTTGACCCGAGGGCAACAGATTGGCAATTAATTTCTGCTATGTATGTGTTTTTTTGTTTTTGAAAACCCTTGCTCTTTAGGGACCACTTTGTTTAAGAAAACAGGCATTGTCACCTGACTCACAAGTGGTTAGACAACTTGAGCCCATTTGTAGTTTGGGTATTCATGCAGTTCAGCAAATTCTTATTTCTCTGTGTGTGTGTGTGTGTGTTTCAGTTAAACAGCTAACATTTCTTCTTAAGTTCCTACTTGTTGTGTTCCAGACACTGTGCTCTCTGCTGGGGATACGAAGGCAGAAACATTCCTGCTACAGGTGTGTTGCGTGGTGGGGGGTCAGGTTGAATACAAGCTATACGTTTTTGAGTATGACTGTGATACAAGTTAAGAGGGCTTTAGGTGCAGAAGAAAGGTCCAGGTGTCATGAGTTCTGTGAGTAACTGAGGGAAGGCCTTCAGTAGATCCTGAGTGCTGCTGGAGTAAATATTATGCGACCTCAGCAGATGAAGAGATCACTTCCACCTGGGGAGATCAGGCAGGAAGGGCACCCCAGGCTAGAGGTCTCCAAAGTAGGCAGGAGTACAAGTGGCATGCCCCGGCGGGTCTGTAAGATAGTTGGAGGGAGGCAGGCCCAGGGCTCAGTCAGTTACCAGCCAGAAAAAGGGTGATCTAAGAGCCTATGGAAGCCTTTCCCCACCAGGTTTGGAGCCAGTGTTGGTAGCATCTGTGCTAGGGTGGTAGAGGCATTGGCAGCACCCAGGGTCCCTCCCGCTGGCCTGCTGATTCTTGTTCCCTTGGGTCTCCTTCCAGGGTCTGTGCTGGTGGTGGTGGCGGCAGTAGGGGCGTCCCTGAGCAAGGGCTGTGAAAGGCTGCCGGCCCGGCAGAGTTGGTGGAAGATAATAGACAGCCAGCAAGCACTGTTCTGTGCTCTCAGCGCAGTGCTAGGCATGGTGGGTATGCAGACAGAAATAAAGCCGGGTGGTTCTCAGGCAGTCCGGCTGGAAGAGGCACCGTGTCCATCCTTTGGCGTGTCTAATGCGTACCAAATGGCTACAAGGGAGTTTGGGAGTGGGAGGTCAGGAAAGATTTAATGGTGTGAGGCTGCCTGCACTGCTGGGGAGTCAGACTGAAAAGGTTCAGGGCAAAGGGAATGGCCAGGAGTGGCAGCAGCATCTTTGTGTGTTGTCCTGCCAGCAGTTAACCGTACATATCCTGCATGAACAGCCCTCATGCTTCAGAGCTTTCAGAGACTGGTGGGGGCTCCTTTAAATCTCATCTGAAACCCCGCCTCCCATGGGAAGCCTACCCAGCCTCTCTTCTGCTGTCTACAGCTCGCTTGGCTCCTACTTGTTTGCATGTTGTCTCCTCCATTAGACTGTAAGCTCTTTGAAGGCAGGGGCTGTCTTTTTCTTTGTATCTCCAGAGCTTAACACAGTGCCTAGCACATAGCAGGCTCTGTATTTACCCTTCTTGTACCCCCCCTCCCCAGCACCTAGCACACATAGTGGACACTTAATAAATGTTTACTGAATGAACAAGACTATTCAGGCTACCCCCTTCAGAGAGGCAGTGTGGCACAGTACATCAAATCCGAGGACCTGAGTTCAAATACTTTTACTCCCCATGTTAACTGAGGGCATTGGACTCATTGACTTCAAAGGCTCCTTCCATCTCCAAATCTATGATCCTTTGACTGTAGAGGTAGAAAGTAAAGGGGAGGCTTCAGAATGAATGCTTGAGGCTGCCCGAGAAGTCAGAAAGAGGGAGATGCGTGCCAGGCTGTTCTTTGTTATCTGTTTTGTATATACCAATATAACTCTCCCAGAGAAAATGGAAGGTACTTGGGGGTAAGGAGCCCTTATAGCCTCAGTGCTGGGCAGAGCACCAGGCATATCATCAGGCCTTTACAAATGCTTTTGGTTGTTCCTTGGTAAGGGACTGTTGGCCCAGTGCCAGGTCTGTAAGACGGCCATCATTTGCCCCAAAGCGCTATCTGTGGATGGGAACAGGAGCAAGCAGCCCCTTCCGGAAGGGCCGACTCAAGAGTTCTGTAAGCACGCCGGGGAGCAGTAGGTGGCAGGTGTGTTTGAGCAACTGTTACAGTAAATCCTTGACAATTTGTGGTTTCTCTGTATCAGAAAATGAGATCTTTACAGTGACTTCATCAACTCTTACTCTTATTGAAAGCATAAGTAATGACAGGAAATAGGAAATGTGATTAGACAAATGTGGAAAAGAGATAAAGGAGGTAAAATTAGAAAATACTTTTGAAAAAACAGTATTTTCTTGGAGGGACATTTTGTTTTACTTTTAAAAACATATCCTGTGTGTTACCTTATATGGTAAACACTCTTGGGAGTGACCAGTGTTTCCTTTCCTCATAATCTAGCCCTAGATTATATTGTTATTAAGCTACTAATAAGCTAAAATTCTCAAAGGGTGGTGGAATCTAGGAAGGCCTCTAAAAAGATCTGAATTAGAGTTGGAAAGGCCTTGTGAGCTTCATTTAACCTAGCCTCTTCATTTTACAGATAAGAAAATGGAGGCCAGAGAGATAAAGTGATGGGTCTGAGGTCAAAGAGGCACCCCAGAATCTTAGGCAGGGTTAAAGAGGAGGCCTGATAACACCCCACCCCATATCTGAGCAAGGATCCTTTTGCTGACAGACCCTGAAGGGAAGCCCATCACCCTCAGCTAGTCCCTTTCAGGCTCCTGTTGTCAGCAGGTTCTTCATGGTCAGGCCTGGTCTGTCTCTCTATACCCTCTGCTCCTTGCACCTAGCTCTGCCTCGTGTAGTTGCACAGAACACATCTGATCCCTCTTGGAGATGTAACCCTTCATATTGCCAAAGAAAGCTTTGGGATTCCTCTTCATCCTTCTCCAGGTTAAATGTCCACAATTCTTTTAGCCAGTCCCATCATCATTGCCCTTCTCTGAACTTCTATAACTTATCAATGTCCTTCTTAAAAATGTGATGCCTAGAATTGAATTGGATACTTGAGAATTCATCCTCCCAAGGCTAGCAGAGCTGGGATTTGAACCCAGGTCCTTGAACATCAAAGCTGGGTTTTTTTTCATTACTCTGTGCTGCCTCTTGGGAGAAAGGCTGGAGAACCCTGGGGAAGAAGATGTCTAGTGTGGAAAGAGAGCCAGACTTGGGGTCAAGGGACCCAGCTTTGAGTTTTGTCTCTCGCTTACCACCTCTGGGACCCTGCATGGTCCTCTGTAAATGAGAGGGTCAGACAAGATTCTCTCTCAGGTCCCGTCCACCTCTAACATTCTCTGGTTTCATTACAGAATAATTTAACTGTGAGGGCTGGGCTGGAAAGAGACAAAGTCCTGGGGCTGAAATAGACAGGGTTCTCTCAGGGTCCAACTTCACTCATTAAGAACTTCATGGATTCTAGTCTTGAGACACTTTGGACTGTCCAGTTTCCCTCAAGTGCTGCTTGTAATAAAAGGGTTTCCTGATTGCAGTGAGCCTGAATTGCAAAGAGAGGGTCTCTGAGGTGAAGCAGGAGCAGCCTTCCGGCAGCCTGCGTGGAGTATTCCAGGTGACCTGAATTAGAAGGGGCACACAAATGTCCTTTGGCATGTGGGTTGGTCAGCTGGAGCAGTAATGGAAGGAATAGCAAAGTCAAGAGATAACTGGGAAATGTCTCCAAGTACAGGCAGAGAGAGTGTATGACACTCACTTGGGAAAGGAATGTTCCAGTTCCACCACCTGGAGCAAGGTAGCTCACCCCAGTGATGTTTGTCTCTGTAGGGCATTCACCCTGCCTGGGCACCTTCCTGATAAGGAGGGGAACTGGGCAGAGATGGTTGTGGAAAGCAGACCAAGAGGCTTGGTAGCTCAGAAGGAAGATCAGGGGAGGAGGGAGCGGAGGCTGGTAGAGTCATAGAGCAGTAGGTTTGACTCCAGGTCAATGAATTTCAAGCACCTACTATGTGCAAAAGCATGTTGCCACATGCAGAGGCTGTTGTGCTTGGTGCTCACAGAGGTCCCCAGTGACGTCGCTGTTTTGGGGTCAGGGCGCAGTGTACCCAGCTGTGGGTGATGAGACAAGTGCAAACTTGGCAGGCTCTACCACAGGCCGGGCACAGATAGCCACATAAACATTTGGGGTGGAGAGGGCTGAATGTGTGCATCTCTTGTCTCCTTTGAGCTGCTGCAATTCTGTGTTACCCATAGAGCATGTCCTGCTGGGCAGGCCTGTTCCGGTGCCACCTGGGTCTCACAGTTGAATCCAGAGTTCTTCAGAGAGACCTGGAGAATGTCTTTGTATTACTTCTTCTGACCTTTGTGCAAGCCCTTGCCTTGTGTGAGTTGTCTGTAAAAACAGTTTTTAGGCAAATGTATGTTTGGCATTTGAATAATGTGGCCAGCCTATTAGAGTTGAACTCTCTGTGGTAGAGTTTGTTTACTTGGCAGTTCAGCTCTAGAAAGGACCTTGGTGTCCAGTACCTTATCTTTGCAGGTGATCCTCACAATCTTGTTGTAATGCCAAGCAAAAGCAACTTGCAGGTTCTGATTAGGAGCATAGTTAACTCTATTTATTGAGCAACAGATTAAGGCAAAACATTCACAGAAAAGAGAAAATCAAAATACAGGGTAACTCAATCATTTAGGAAGTTCTCAGTTCAATCACAGAGTACAAAAGTCAAAGTACTCCACCCCTAGGTAGTACATTCATTTAGTAAATCACAAAGTCTTAAGTCATCAGTTCAATCACAGAGTACAAAAGTCAGAGTACTCCACCCCTGGATAGTCTCAGTTGGAGATTAGTTTCCAGTCATAAACAAAGTACATTCATTTGGTCAGTCACAAAAATGCAAAGACCATCCACCCCTAGGTCACAACATCATCACAGCATTCAATGCCCAAGGAGAGGTATTTTCTTCATCTTGACCCAAGGCAAGTTCTCAGCAGTTTCTGTTCTTGAGAAAACAAGGCTTAACATAGACACATATTGCTGGAGTCCTCATCAATTCACTCTCTGCCTATGAAATCAACCTAGACCCAACAAACAAGGTCTGAGGAACTAGCACAAATCATCAGTACAGTCCCAGGACCCCTGAAAACATCAACAAGACCCTCCTCCGTGATTTCTGTAAACATACAACAAGAAAATCCTCTTTCAGGACTTCTGGACCAACAGCAAAGGTCCCAGGACTTCTGCAACAACAGCAACATCCTCCATCAGCAGATGAATCTGACAAAGCAACATCAAAACAGACAGAACAAATAACCGGCACCACAGTCGTGCTCCCTCCCCATTCAGTCCTCAGTTCTCATTTCTCTCTCTCCAGCAGTAGCGCCAGCCTCCAGATGCTGGCTCCCAGTTCTTCTGGCCTGTCTCTGCTTGGGCCTTTCTCTGTCCACAGCACCAGCTCCTCCCAGTTCAGCCCCTTCTTGTCATGTCAACAAGTTCATCCCATTATGGGGTTCAAATTCTATTACTGTTACACTTCCTAAGACAGTTCACATGGAAATGATTCCGTTTCCTGGCATGGCGCTGGTGGATTGTCCAGTTTTACTGGCATGCAGCAATGAGGGCAGCACAGCAGCTCTGTAGACCTCAGTTTGGTAGTTAGTCTGATACCTCTTCTCTCCCGCGCTTTCCTTCAGAGCCTCCCAAACAATGGCAATGCAGGCTCCAACTTCATCATTTATGTATGTATTCCTGGAAAGTGTACTGCTAAAGTAAGTGAATATGCAGAATTCACATTTTCTCCATTTGTTATGGCCAGTGGTTCCACAGCTGGCTGGTGGAGAACCTCCATTTTCTTGGTGTTAATAAAGTCAGGCCAAAAGTAATAACAGCCGCAGAGAATCAGTGCGTACTCTGTCACCCCCCAGCCTCAGAGGTTGCATTGAGTGCACAATCATCTGCCAACAAAAGCTGCACACCAGTTCTACCTCCTCTTTAGTCTTGGCTTGTAGTCATTACCATCTGTAATTAAGCTGGAAGTAATTTACCGTCAGTGTGGTAGCTGACTTTGATGCTATTTTTGTCTTCGTTGAAGGCATCTGACATCACTGAAAACATCATGCTAAAAAGCATGGGAGCAAGCACACAGCCCTGCTTCTGTCCACTGGTGACTGGGAAAGCTCAAGAGGATCATCCATTATCCAGAACCTGTGTGAGCATGCCATCATGAAACTAAAATGCAATACTGATGAACTTCTCTGGGCAGCCAGATTTTGCTATAACTTTTTAGAAGTCCTCATGACTGATAGTATCAAAGGCCTTGGTCAGGTCTACAGACATTGTGTATGGACTCTGTTCTGCTCCTGGCATTTCTCCTGGAGTTGACAGGCAGCAAACACCATATCAACCATTCCTTGGCCTTTTCTGAAGCCACACTGACTCTCAGGCAGATGACCATCTTCCAAGTGAACGATCCGCCTATTAAAGAGGACTCTGGCAAGAATCTTACCAGTGATGACTAAGTGATATAGAGAGGACCCCCTCTTCCCCCCTGTGATTGTCACAGGACAATCTATTTCTTTTTCCTTTATAGAGATGGGACAGTGGAGACATCCTTGAACTCTTGGAGGATAACTTCCTCTTGCCACATAACCTGGAAGATTTCGGCTAGTTTTTGTATGTGCATTGGACCCTCTGCCTTGTAAATCTCAGCTGGAGTAGAATCAGGAGCAAGTGGTTTGGCTTACTTGATGTTGCTCACATGATGCTTCATCTCTGGACTCAGTGCCTTTGGATTTGCTGTTCCCCATGCGTGGGATGCTCTCCCTTCTCACCTCGTCTTTTAGCTTCTTTGGATTTCATCAGGTCTCAGCTAACATCCTGTCTTCTGCAGGAGTACCACGTTGCCTTCATCTTTAAACCCTTGCTAGACTCTAACGTTCCATTAAAGTATCTTCCTCTGTCTCCCCTCCCTTTATTAACCAAAGGCATTGGAGAATGGCCTGTACTCTCTGCTTCTCCTCCTCTCATTCACTCCTCAACCTTTGGTAATACAAAATTTCTACCTATCCTTCAAGTGAAAATATTCTTTCCAAAGTTTCCAGTGTTCTTTTTTAAAAATAATTTTTATTGATATCTTTTGGCCAAAATTTCCCCCTCTGTCGCTTCTCCTACCTTCTAACCCTTCTCAGCCATGTCTTAGAGGCAGTGAGTTGGTACAAGGGATAGAGCAATGGACCCAGAGTCTGGAAGGCTTGAATTCAAATCCAGGCCCAGAATTTATTAACTGAACCTACATAACTCATTAAACCTCTGTTTGCCTTGGTTTCTGCATCTGTAAAATGGGGATAATAACTGTACCTGCTTCATAGGGTTGTTGTGAGAATCAAATGAGATAACATTTCTAAAGTGTTTACCACAGTGCCTGGTACATGATAGGTGCTACATACATGCTTATTCCTTTTCCCTTCTTCCCTTTCACTTGTTTAAAAAATAAAGGAAGATAGAGGGAGAAAAAAAGGAGCAAAACCAGTCAGTACTAATGTCCTCTTAGTTGCCTTTTCTTAGTCCTCATCTTTCTTGAGATCTGCTTGAGGGCCTTCGGCCCTGTTCGTCATCCTCTCCTCTCTTTGGGTTTTCGTGGTGCTCCTGCCTCCCTCTCTGATTCATCCTTCTTAGTCTCCTCCATGACTGTGAGTGTTCCCAAAGGTTCTGGCCTGGGTCCCCTTCTCTTCCTTCACTGCTCTCTCCCTCTGGTAACCTCCTCAGATCTCAGGGGCTTATCTTTTGACTGTCAGATCTGAATATCCAGCCCCTTTCTCTTCCTAGAACTTCAATCCTGCATCTACAATGACTTGGACATTTCAAGCTAGATGTCTGAGGCACTGGAAACACACCATATCCAAAGGAGAACTCATTCTTTTCCCATGGCCCCCCTCGTCCCCCACTCCCTCTTTCTACCATCCCTCCTTCCAGTCTCCAAGTTGGTAAATTTGCCATCATCCTAAGCTCCTTGCTCTCATCCCACATGTCAATCGACATTTCTGCCTGTTTGGGCCCTGATCACCTCTAGCCACAGCCACAGGCTCTCCTGTACGCTGCTGCCAAACCGGTTTCCTTAAGTGCACAGCTGACCCTGTGATTCTTGTCCTTGGTCTATTTCCCTGACATCCTTTTGTCACGAGAATAAAATATAATCTCCTATGTTTAGCTTTTAAAGCACTATATTCCCTGGGTGCAAACACTGTATCCAGTCTCATTGGACATCACTCTTTAATATAGCCAAAATGACCTTCTCTCTGGAGATCCCTCCATCTCCCATCTCTGAGCCTTTGCCTTGTCTGTACCCCATGCCTAGAGAGCCCTCCCTCTTTACATCTGCCTCATAGTGTCTCCCTTCAAGATGCTGCTCAAACACCATGTTCTGTATGAGGCAGCCTCTCCTGATTAGCCCAACTGCTACTAGTGTCCTCCCTCTCAAACTACCGTATATTAAATGAATGCTTAATATTGGATATTTATTCCCTTCATATTTATGGATTTATATATATAGTCTTATGTCCCCCACTAGAATGTCAGCTCCTTCTTTGTTCTTGTGTCCCCATGCCTAGCCTCATGCCTGGCACCAGGGAGGCACTTAATCCTTAGTCATTGCTTGATGGAGACCTCTCCCGTCTAGTTTGTCTAAATCTTGTGTGTCATTTACATGTTGTCTGTCACATCACGTCATAATATGAGCTTCTTGAGGGGCAGAGACCATGTTTACAGTTCTTCGTGTCCCCAGGGCTTTAGGCACGTGCTTGACACGTAGTAATTGCTTAATAAAAGCCTTTTAACCAATTAATTGTTAAGTTTTTCATTTGTTTCAAATGAATGAATGGATGAATTTTCCTGGGGGATGGAGTGCTTAGCAACTAAGAGCAGTGAAATTCATTTTTAGGATTGTAAAATCATAATAATATAAAACAGGTTGAACTAAGCGATCACAAAGATTTCTTCTATTCTATTTTTTCTCATCTTTTTGTTGAATAAGACCTTGGAGACCATCTCTTGTCTAGTGCTGATTTTACATATGAATTAATTGAGGTCCAGAGAGGTGAGGGAACTTTGCCAAAGTCAGTGATGATGATTGAGAGAGATGGATGGATGGGTAGGTGGGTGGGTGGATGGGTAGATGGGTGGGTGGATAGATGGATGGATGGAGACAGGTAGGTAGACGTGTAGATGGAGATAACAGCAAACAAGTCTGAAACTCAGGCTTCTTGACTCCTCTACTATTACCTTCTTTTTAAAAAATTAGTTGAATTTTAAAACCTAAATCACACTTAATATAAAGTGCTTTTCAATCCCTGAAGTGCCATATGGATACTGACTGTTATTACTAATCTTCTTTAATTCTCTTTTCTACCAGACTTGGGTTAGAGTGAAAAATATCTGGAGGGAAATGGTTGAAGTGAGTGAGGGAGAGATAGGGAAACTCAGCGAGCAAAAGTTTGTTCTCCCTGAAGCCTGGGGCCGGGTGCATTAGCCCCAGACTCCCAGGACTGGAAGGGGGTGGCAAGATGGCGCCACATTGCACAGTATCTGACCTAGAGTCAGGAAGACTCATCTTCCTGAGTTCAAATCTGGCTTCAGACACCTAGCAACTGTGTGATCCTGCTTGCCTCGGTTTCCTCATTTATAAAATGAGCTGGAGAAGGACATAGTAAACCACTCTAGTATCTTTGCCAAGAAAACCCCAAATGGGATCACAGAGAGTCAGCTGTGATTGAAAACAATGAAACCGCCGCAACAACAAAAGGGCTGGCGAGTTTGTTTTGCACATTTGCACTTTGAGGAGAGAAGTGGGACCAGGTTTCCCACAAGAGGTAAAAAAGGGATTTGGGATTCAAACTCAGGTCTCTGATTTTCAGACCAGTGTTTCAAAAACCCTAAGATCTTGGCAACTGGTCCCATTATTTCTTGGCAGAGAGAGGGAGAAGAAATGGAAGCAGTGTCAGATTTTATTTGCTTGGGCTTAAAGATCACTGCAGGTGTGACTGCAGCCATGAAATTAAAAGACGCCTACTCCTTGGAAGGAAGGCTATGGCCAATCCGCACAGCAGACTAAAAAGCAGAGACATCACCTTGCTGACAAAGGTCTGTATAGTCAAAGCTCTGGTTTTTCCAGTAGCAATGTATGACTGTGAGAGTTGGATTGTAAGGAAAGCTGAGCACCACGGAATCAATACTTTTGAATTGGGGTGCCCAAGAAGACTTTTGAGAGTCTCTTGGACAGCAAGTAGGCCAGATCAGTCAGTACTTTAAGAAATTAATTCAGGCCATTTACTGGAAGGCCAGATAGTGAAACTGCAGCTTAAATACTTTGACCACCTAAGAAGAAGATGGGACTCTGGAAAAGACCCTGAGGGTTGGGAAAGATTGAAGGCGGAAGAACAAGGGAAGGGCAGCAGATGAGATGGAGAGAGAGTGTCATAGCAACGGTGACCATGAACGTGGATAGAGTTTGAGAGAGAGAGGGTGAGAGGAGGGCCTGGCAGGCTATGGGTCATGGGGATAGCAACAGCAAAGCCTCCTCCCTTTCCTCTGATGTCTGTCTTGGCCTTTGATAAATGTTCTTTTGACAGGAATGAAAAAAAAACTTCTTATAATAGGGGAAAACATGAAGAAAAATGAGATGCAGACACAAAAGCAGAACATCGATGTCCCATCGTGGAGTTTAGGGCAAATGCTGAGCTTCCCATGGTAGAGCCTGGCCCAGGGGTTGGGGTTCTGCCTAGTGCCACAGGGGAGGTCCTCAGTGTATCAGCAGCTGTGTGACAGGGAATCCCTGAAGGCTGCCAGGTGGTGCAGCAGATAGTCAGACTTCAGTGCGAATTCTGCCTCCAGTACCTTCCCCATTTGGGGGAGGATGCAGTGAGATATCTTGTGTGAAGTACCTTGCAAACCTCAAAGCATTCTGTAAATGCAAACCACTTTCCTCTTCTCTCTTTGCCCTGTCTCCTAGCTCTTTCACTCTTCAGTTGTTCATTCAGCAAACATCCCACGAATTTCTCCTGTATTTTAGGGCACAGAGTCTGGCCAGGTAGGGGATACAGAGATGCCTAGGAAAGGGCCATTGCCCTGAAGGAGGTTACCATCTGCCACAGACCAGAGGTAAAAGGGAGTTCGCCTTGCTAGCCTCGTTCTGACTAGAGCGAATCTGGACGTTGCCTGTGGACAGAATTCATTTGTAACAAAGCTCCCTGGGTCTGTTAATGACCTTCACCCTTGCCTGCCAGTTCTTGATGCCCACGGGGTCCTGCAAATCATCTTTTGTATTGGTCCTTTCCTCTGGTAGGCTCTGAACCCCTTGGCAGGAGCTCCGTCTTCTCCAGGCTTGCATGCTGCAGCTTGATGCAGTGTTTGCATACAGTAAGCACTTAATGAGTGTTTGTGGGGTAAATGATTTGGCTCTCTTTTCCTTACAACAAAGAGCATCACTGAATCCCAGACGCGGGGCATTGGAGTCACCTTAGAGAGTCTTTAGTCAGTTACTCTCATCCTACAAATAAGGAAACTAAGTATAGTTAAGAGGAAATGAGTTACCCTGGTGTCCACAGCTAGAAAGGGCAGAGCCAGGACAAGACTCCACCCAGGGCTCCTGGGCCTGGGCCAAGGCTTTTCCCACTGCCCTCTACTGTAACAGTTGTGGGTAAAAGCCTGTTAAAATGAAATTCTATTCTAATTAGAAAGTTCCATAAGATTATCATATTGAACGTGAATTTGTAGTATTAAAAAATGTATTGTTGATGCTTAAGGCAGTAATAACCTACACCTTCTTTAACAGCTCGTGATGCTGATGAGAGAGAGAAGTGGATTCAGGCCCTAGAAGAGACCATCCTCCGGCATACGCTTCAGCTCCAGGTAGGACTTTTTCAATGACTCCATGGTCCTAGGACATCAAATGCCTAATGGGGACAGGAGGTGAGAAATGAGAAACTGTGATTATCTTGCATAAGCTTCTTCTGGTGTATCATCATCTTTTGAAGGTTCAATTTCTCTCCTCTGAAAATGGAAACCTCTTGTCCAACAAGTATCTGCAAGTTTATAGTGGAAAATGTGCGGCCAATGAAATTCTGAGAACAGCACATCTTTTTCATTGTTACTAAACTGATGTGTGCATTGGGGGCCCTTGGGATGCCTGAAATAACAGATCCACATAACTGGGCCTGATGCTTGATGCCCATGTGCCTGGGAAGCCGGCCTTGGCCTGGCTTTTGTGGCCCTGAGGCCAGTCCTAGAAGCTTGTGAAGAGGAAGCCCGCATTTGAGGTTTGTGTTGGGGAGTCTTACTCTGTAGCACTAAGTGGTGGAAGAGAGGGTTTTTAGTAACCTTGTTCTTACGGCCTTGCTCATGCTGTAGGAGCAGTTTTTCAAAAGCCACTTTCATGTTCATTCTTAATTTTGGTATTTTTGAAGTGTTCCTGAGTGACAGTAGGAACAACACACTTACTTTGAGTGCAGTTGGTTAGTGAAAAAGATGAACTCTTTAATTCCAAGTGAGGGAGAATGTGGTGGATGAGAACTTGCCATGGTCACTTAGCCTGGCATTTAGGGCCTTCTACTGCCTGGCTTCAGCCTTTAGGTGAGGCTTCTCTGGGCCAGACACATTTGTTTGCTCTCTGCCTTCTGTCTCTCTCATCCTTTTGCACTGGCCTTTGCTTTCCTGAACATTATGCTCTACATACTACCTCCCCTTGATCAGAGCTGTACCCCCTCCTTCTAGGCCCCACTTCCTCCCAGGTGCCACTTCCTCGGGGTTGCTGGCCTACCATATTATGGAGTGGTTTTTTTTACCTTCTCAACTCATACCACTTACTGTCTCTCCCAACCATTTGGACCGTACCATATACTTACCTCAATCTTTGCATGAATATTTGTCCTAGCGTGACTCCCTTAGAAGATTGCAATCTTTTATTGTAATCTCCTTGATAGCACAAATCCGACTGGTTGGACTTTAGAATGTATCAGAGATTAGTGAAAAGAAATCTGGTATGAACAAGCATCCTTTCATTCTGGATCCTTTCCCTGAGTCCTGCATCTCTGGCCATCCTTCCCATTACTGCCTATACCTGTATTCACACCACCTAATATTATGGTCCAGGAGGCAAAGTCCTCTTTGCACCCATGTGCCCCTTCTATAGTCTCCCTTTGCCACTGTCACTTAGCAACCAGAAGCTGTCTGTGCAGCAGATACAGCGCTGGGCCTAGAATCAGGAAGACTTGAGTTCAAATCCTGCCTCAGACACTTATTAGCTATGTGACCCTGGTCAAGTCACTTTACTTCTGTCTGCCTCAGTTTCCTCACCTGCAAAGTGGCAATAATAATATAGCATCTACCTCCCATGATTGTTGTGAGGATCCAAAGAAACATTATTCATAAAGAACTTTGCACAGTGCCTTATTCTGCCAGATTGCCCAAGCAGTCCCTTTCTCTGGGAGTTCAGCACCTTACTCTTCTGGGTCCCAATTCTTGCTCTTATCTCAGGAGACTTCAGAATTCATGTTGAGACTTCTCTAAATACCTTAACCTCCCACTTTTTCAGTCCCCTCAAATCCTGTGACCTCTTTCATAGGAATGAGGATCTCACCATTATTCACGGGGATTCACTTCCTTAATCAGAAGCTCAGACATTCCTTGGATCTCTCTGACCCTAGCCTCCTGTCCTTCCCTGTCTTCTTGCACTTCCCCTTTCATAGTCTGTTTTTTAGCTTTATTTCGGCCTCCAATCCTTCTACCCCTCTGTACTTTCTCAGGCCTAGTACTTAGCAGACACTAGATAAATGCTTAGTGCTTATTATATTAGAAAGGGTTTAAAGGATAGTACTGAGAGGTAAAATAAGTTACCTGTTTTTTAAAAAAAACATGAAAAGGTTATGGTTTTTGCAAACTTCAGATAATATGATGGAAAGCTGCCTAGTGGTAAGTTTGTCGCATGCTGAGAAACGGCCAAAAAAAAAAGTCCTTGAAGAAATGAGGGCACATATGACTTGAAAAACAGTGGCTGGTCTTAAAGTTGGAGTGCTGAGTGCAAGTCCTTCCTGCTACAATATCCTCTCTGAAGCAACCAGACATACTTTGGGAGAGACCGGAGGGGCGTGGGCTGAGTAGTCAAAGCACCACCATCACTGGCTCCCCTCTGAGCCCAAGGGCCTCAGCAGTAACTGTGTCCTCTCAGCCTTCTGGTCCTGCTTCCATCATCAGCCATTTTCCTGGGAAGATGTGGCCTGGCCACGGCTCCTTCAGGAGCTGCAGCTGCAGCCTCCGAGGGCCACAGGCAAATTGTCTTCCTAGAGTCTTTGGCCCTGTGAGATCTGATAGGACAGCAGTTCTCAACCTGTGGGTTGTGTTCAATTTGTAACAATGAAAATACATCCTGCATATCAGATATTTACATTACGATTCATATCAGTAGCAAAATTACAGTTATGAAGTAGCAACAAAAATAATTTTATAATTGGGGGTCACCACAACATGAGGAACTGTATTAAAGGGTCACGGCATTAGGAAGTTTGAGAACCACTATGGTAGGACTTCCTCAGTGGAGATGGCGTGAAAGAAGAAGCCACTGCACCCTGACAACCAGGGGAACCTTTGCATCTAACTTGATCAGACTGTCTTACTGTCCTGTTTGTGTCCCCAGCTCTCAGCACATAAGAGATGGAGGCCCAGAGCTGGGAAGGGCTCGCCAGCAGCCAAGAGGGTGGCAGAGTAGCAGGGCCAGGAGACCAGTTTCTGTTCACTGTTCTCTAGATCCCGTGTCTGTGGAGAGGGGAGGGTGGTTCTCAGTTTGAAGTTGGAGTCTTGCAGGAGACCTCTGAGAATGCAGCCATGGATGATGGCATGTGCCTGTATGTCAGCAGATTTTGTAGTCTTCCTTCCAGGACAAAGCTGAGCTTTTCTCAGGGACCTGATTGATTGCCTTGACTTTGTAAACCAAAGTATCGGGGTACTGTTGACAATTGGGCAGGCCTGTACTTTAATTAAGTTTCTTGTCCTTCAAAGTCTATGTACTCCAGGCATTTGGCCTCAATTGCTAAGCAGAAGGAAAAAGTAGTTTATTTAATACCAGTATATCTTACATCCTGCTTTTCCCCTGTTCCTCCTAAATTATTTGTCATCCCTGTCAAAAAACACTTTGGTTTTGAGGTGACTCTGTGCAGATGCCTCATAACTATGTATAACTGGGCTTCTCCCACCTCCCAGTGGGTCATATTTATTATAAGAATGTGAATTTTATAGAGTAATAACAATTTTTTCCTGAAAGTCAAATTTAACTATTTGTAGGTATGTGGTTTTTATCTCTTATTTTAAAAGTTAGCATTTTGTTTTTCTCATACATGCAGGCTTGGTTTAAAATGGTATTTACTGAAGGTTTCCTGATCAAAGAACTTTAATCTTAATCTTGAACCAAAAAAACCCCTCCCACAACAAAAACAAACAAAACCTTCTGTAAAGATTTAATGAAATCACACAGTGTTACCTAGAGAAGAGATTACTTTGGGAAAATTACTTAGAATTGGAGAGTCATAATTGGCCGTTTTTTAATGCTTGTTTATCATAAGCATTTTGAGCAGTGGCCATCTAGCTCATCGGAAACAGCTTGACTTTCGTTGAAAGATGCAGATAATTTGATCAGAGATGCTCCTAAGTAGCCAGACTTTTTGCCCCGGATTGGTTTTTTTGTATTCATTAAATTACCTTCCCTAGTTAAAAAGACTGTCAGTTTAAAAGCAGCTTGTCTGAAGACAAGGATGAAGCTGATCACAGAGCTCTCAGGTGCCTTCCGAGGTCTGAAGGCTACAGGCTGAATGACAGCATCTGGGTCCTGGTAGAGCTTAGGTGATTGTAAAGTCATAGTAAGTGCTCAGATCACTAGGAACTAAAGGAAACGGATTTAAAGGAGTGAGCAAAGTGCCAAGTGGAGGAAAAGGCAGTTTCAGTGACTTGAAATCCGGCCTGGAGGTGGCTGGCATCTGAGCCAGGCCTTCAGGTTAGTTACTGGTATGAACAAAAGCATGGAAGGACAGGTGAGCAGTCCAGTTCAACAGCAGCCTCACAGGGAGGGGTGGGTGTGGGGCCATGTCATGGACAGTCATGGGATTGTGGGCTGACCCTCAGTTAAGTAATTGTTTGGTTTTTTGTTTGTTTTGGAGGGGAGAAGGCAAGTCAGTGGGGGTTAAGTGACTTGCCCAAGGTCACACAGCTAGCTCAGCAAGTGTCTGAGGTCAAATTTGAACTCAGGCTCTTCTGATTCCAGGGCCGATTTTCTAGTCACTGCGCCACCTAGCGCCCCCCTAAGTAATTGTTTTAATGGTCTGGGTGGGTGCTAGTAGAGGCCTGTACTAGGGTGCTGGCAATAGGGATGGGAAAAAATCAGATAAATATGAGTAACTTTGGAAGAATAGACAGAACTTGACTGTGGGAGGGGAAGACTCCAAGCAAAGGTTGCTAATATGGGGAACTGGATAAGTGATGATGTCACAGTTGGCCGAAACTGGAAGTTGTAAGATTCACCCGTGTGATTGTGATTCTCTCTTGGCTTTCGTTTTGAAAGACTAGTTCTCTAGTTTGCTTTGCAAGGTGTTTGAATGCAGCAGATCACGGGAAAAGAACATGAATTATGTGCGCTCAAAACGACTCCATGTGAGGACCAATTTTTGCACCGATCCTTTGTCTAACTGTATAATGCTTTAAATCTCTGTGTAGTCATGACTATGCATGGGGTTGCGTGTGTGTGAGAGTGTGTGTGTGTGTGTGAGACTCCTTAGTCATCCAACAAGCACTGGCGAGCCTAGCACGTAATGAAACAGTGGCGCTGTTTTTCTGTTTTCCGCTCTGCGGAGGCACCGCGGGCGCCCCCACTTTGAGCCCCACGTCCCAGCAGTATGGCCTCCTGCCGCGCTTGGAAGCCTTGTGGCTTGGCCGCTGTCTGGGCCTGGGCAGCGCTCGGGAGCGCAGTTATTTCCCAGTGTTGTTCCTTTGAAGGTGAGTTGATCGGAAATGCCCCGTTGGCCTCTCTTTCAAGGTTAAAGTTAACTCACATTTTCTGTTTTATTCTGAAATCCTCCCAATCCCGCCCTTGCCAGGACCCGCAGGTGTCTCCGCTTGTTTCCCGTCTTTAGCTTGGGGTCTGTGATCAGTCATGTGGGAGACGCTGACACAGGGCAGCCCCTGGGATTGTGAGCACGGAAGTGGGGCACGGAGAGGGAGGTCGCGCGTGTCCAAGTCACACGGTTCAAACCGAGAAGAAAGCGCATGTTTAGCCTCGGGGAACTGTTTTCACCGTGAAGTGCCTCGTGGTTTGTTAGGTACAAAATTAATGCCGAAAAGCGGTTACTAATGGTTAGTTTAGTGGATTTGGGGAAAGGCCAACATGTTTCGTTTGCTTTATTTTCGCCTGGGAAATGCTTTAGGGGCGGGGTGGGGTGGGGGGGGCGGCCACCCGGGGCTCGGGCCACCCCAGGGCCCAGGAGCCGACGGGAGGGGGTCGGCCTTCAGGCGGGGGTGTAGGTGAGTCTCAGGCAGTGTCGCCATCGCGGAAAAACCGGAGGTCCCCGGGGAGCTGGGGGAGGGGCGGGGTGTCGCTCGGCCCTCGGCCTTCTCCGGAGTCACCAATGGGCGGTGGGGGGCGGTGCCAGCGGAGGGCCCTGACCAATAGCCAGGCGCGTCTTTTCTGGGGACAGAGGCGGCGGCCTCAGCAAATGGAGGCCGGGCCCGCCCGGGGAGGCGGGGGTAGAAGGTGGTCCTGGGGGGGTGGGAAGGGGAGAGGAGGGGAGGGGCGCCGTCGCCACCCGCGTCTGTGGCTCTGCGCCCCCGCCCCCCCGCCTCCCTCGGCTGCCCCCAGGCGGCGGGACCCGGGACTCGGGCCGCGCCTCCGCTACCGGATGGATCTCCTGAATGTCTCCTGCAGCGTGAGTGCCTCGGGTGGAGGGTGAAGTGGGGTCTCCCGGGTGTGGGCGGGGGTGAGGGGAGCTTCTTTACATCCCGAGGGGCCCGCTCGCGAGGGCCTGGAGGAAGAGTCCTCCCCTCTCCCCCCTCCCCCCGTCCCAGTTCTTGGGCACCTGTGCCCGCGGGGGTGGAGGGGTGGCTCAGCCTCGGCTTTCCCCTGTGGGGCGTCCCCCCCCCCGACCTTGAGGCCATGGGGACTGGGAGCCCCCCGCTACCCTCTCCGGCCGGGGGGAGGGGCTGGTGCCGGGCGGGCGGATGTTCCACTGGAGAGCCTCCGACCGAGACCTTCCCACGCCGCGCTGCTTGGTGCCACAGAAAGTTTGTGCCCGAGGCTGCGCCTCCCGCCTCAGCCGGGTCTCAGCCTTAGGGCCCCGCGCCCCGTCTGGACACCCCCTGGGGCGCATCCTAGCTCGGAGTCCAGGAGTGGTGGGTCCCGCATGCCCCGCCCCCGGACCAGGCACGAGCCGGACCGGACTAATGGACGAGCTTGTGCCCCGCGCCCTCCTGGGGCCTGGTGGGAGGCTCGCCTCCCCGGAGCCCTGCCCCTCCATCTGTGGGACACCACCCTGTGCAGTGCTGTCACTCGCCCTCCGGCAGTGCCGTTAGGACAGGCCCGCAGGTCAGCCTGGTCCCAAGGCCGGCCCCGGCCCCTGCCGCCTTGGTGCTGGCCTTACCCTCCTGCCGGAGGGCCCGGGGCTGATGCGCGAGCATGCTGGTGGAGGCTCTTTTGTGCTTCTGCCGTGACCCAGGTGTTGCAGCCGCTAGCAGCGAGCCTGCCCTTCCCCTTGGTGACTTTCGCCTGCCAAGTGCTCAAGGGTTGTTGAGAGATGAGGGGTCAAGTAGGAATACAGTTCTTTTAAAAACTTTTTTTTCCAGAATTTATCTATTTACTTTTAGGTTTCAAAGTCCATTTCCATAAGATTTTGAGTTCCAAATTCTCTGCCTGTATCTCCCCTACCCCTACCCCAAGATGGCAAGCATTCTGATTACCCCTTCCCCGTATGCCCTCTCTTCTCCTTCCCCCTTACTTGTAGTAGGGCAAGATGGATTTCTATACCCCATTGCCTGTATATCTTATTTACCAGTTTTACATAAAAACAATTTATTATTAAAACTTGTGAGTTCCAGGCTCTCTCCCATCTTCCCTCCTTACTGCCCCTTCCCCCAATTGAGAAGAAGAGCAATTCAATATAGGTGTATGCACCTATATTTCTGGGACTGATTTTGTGGTGAATTTTCCCAGAGAATCATTCACGTGGAAACTACCCAGCTTTTTTATGTCACTTGAAGTTGATTCTGTCGGACTCGGGTGGGGGGCGCCGAGATTAAAATACATTGATGAATATTAGAGAGAACTGAAGAGGATGGAGAAAAGTCAATAGAGAGCTGTAGTAAAGTCAGTCTGTAAGCATTTATTAAGTGATTGCTGTATGTGCCAAGCCACCGTACTTAACAGACAGCAAGAAGCAACTTTGGTGTATTGTTCCAAGTAACGCAAATAACATGTTATTTTTGTCCAGGAGGGCATGCAAGTACGTGCTGCTCAGTGTAACAGTCAGAAACAGTGACAAAAAGACAGCTGCTGTAACATGCTTATGGTGATGCATCTTCGCTGTCTTCACTCCGGATTTTCCTTTGTCTGAAACGGAGATAAACAGTGAAACACTTGGTAACTTTAAAAGTGTTACGTAAGCAGGAGCGGTTACTTCCTTTGTCTTGGCCTTGACTCTCAGGATCCCTACGTCTTCCTTTTCTCCCCTGCCTCCCATTGGCTTGTAAAACTCCCTGCGGGCAGTGGGGTTGTTGGTTTTTATCCTTGGTTTGCTGCTGTACCTATCTGAGTACCTTCTATTGACTGATTTTTTGTTGAATTGATCTCCATTTTCTATGCTTAGAGTACTCTTCAATGAAAATGGGTGTTCCTAATGGTGATCCTGAAATCATGCAAAAGCCTGCATCTCAAAGATTCAATGAGGGAGTAATTTTGCATTTCTGGAAGATTTTTCTCAAAAGGTTGGAACAAAAGAAACAGTGTGGCATAGTGAACCTAGTTCTGCTGCTCAGGGAGCTGGGAAGACCTAGGCTCCCATCTAGCCTCTGCCACCTTCTAGGCCCCACCCCCCAGGAGTTCCTCTTGCTGCCCAAATTGCAGAGCTGCCACCTTCAAAGCTCAGCTCCTACTCAAGCAGAAAGCAGGTTCTTGGAAGGCTGACAGGAGGAGGCTTTCTGCTTCATTCAGAAGCATTGATGAAGCCCTTGCTTCATTCATGCCAGGCATCAAGCTAAGAGACCTGGGAGTACAAGGACAGAAGTAAGGCTTCCTACCCTCAAGAAGCGTGCTTTCTGATGAAGGCAGATAACAAGTGCACACACATCTCTGTGAGATTCAAGATTACTGCAGGGGGTTTTTGGACAAAGGAGAGTGTGTGTATGTGTGGTGTGTGTATGTGTGTAGTCCTGCCTATATATGTAACGCATTCCTGGCCCCAGGGCCATCTTGGTTTATGGGTAACTTTGAGTAGGCCATATGGCTAGATCATAGTGTGTGTTGAAGAGAGTAATGGGTAAGATGATTGGAAAGGTAATGAGGGACCAGGTGGTGAAGAGCTTGAAACGTCAAATTTAATAGTTTATATGTTTATATTTTATCCCAGAGGTAATAGGTAGCTACTAGAATTTGAATTGGGGGACAATTGGATAAGTCCTGTGCTTTAGGGTAATCACTTATATAGAAAATGGATCTGGTGGGAAAGATTAGTGCATTTTTGAAGAGACTGAGTCTAAGCTGCCCAAAGGACATCCAGTTTGAAGTGCTGAATAGGGGATGTCTAGTGACATGTCTAATGAGTGATTAGAATTTGGGAGAGAGACTGTGGCTGGATTCATAGGGCTGGGAGTCAACTATCAAATGAAGAGCAATTGAACCCATGAGAGCTGATAAAGTCACTAACTAAGTCAGAATCTGGAAGGGAAGGATATGAGGCCTCAGTACTATGTTTTGGCATGCACCCACTAACTAGGGGGTATAATATGGTTCAGCAAAGAGGACTGATAGGGAGTGGTCAGATAGGGAAGATGAGAAACAGCAATGTTCCTAAAATACAGAGAGATTAGAGTGTCCAGGAGGATTGAATAATCAATAATGTGAAATGCTATGGAGATGTCCAGAAAAATTGGGATTGAGAAGCCATGAGACTTGATTAAATCATAGTATTTAGGAACTCTCTGATTTTTAGGTCACTTGACATCTTTTTTTGCATTATGACTCAGTTCCACTGGGAGGAGGACGTTAGGGTATTGACTGAATTTGTTTTAGAATGAGAAACAAGCCTCTACCACCAACTACCCTGTCTTGCAGCTATCTTTGGGGGCGGGGGGGGGGGGGTAGAAGAATAGAGATTTTGTGGAGGTTAGAGAGAAGAAAGAGTCTGGAATCTGGGAAGGTAATTAAGAGATTATTGCTATATATAGTTTAGGCCAGAGTTGGTGAGGAAGTAGGGTGATGGTAGCCATTTGAGTGAGAATGATGTTGCCAACGTATTAAGATAGGACTTGATAAGTAATTGGTTATGGAAAACGGGAGGATATAGAGGGATGACTGGAAGGATATCTTTCCAGTATGAAAGAAATGTGGGGGATGTAAGCATGAGGTTGGCTGGAAGAGTGCTTAGATGCCTTACTTTGCCATACTCCAGCCAGCCAGTCAGTTTGCTAGGTCTCAGCAAGACTCCCTCCCCAGCAGATGTGAGCCCCTGGTGGCTTCTCACCTGGCCCTTTTCAGTTGCCTCCCAAGTTTTGTCTCTGCCTTAAGTCTTAACACTTCACTGTCTTTTCTACATGGCAGCCAGTTTTTTTTTCCCTCCTAAAGTTCAAGTCAAAATTCAGTAAGCTCTAATGGTTCCTTATCACCCCCAGGATCACATATAACCTCCTCTGTGTGACCTTTAAAGCTCTTTGGGGATTGACTCCCACCTACCTGCACATTCTTCAAACTCTTCATGCATGCCACAGTCCTGCCACAGTGCCTTACTGTGCTGGCCTCATTTCCTGTTCCACATGTATGGAATGCACTTCCTCCCTTTCTGCCCTTTAGAATCCCTGATTTTGCCCCATCTTCATGAAACCTAAGGTTCTGATTCCTCCTGGGCTCTGGTGGCCATTGCCTTGTATACTTTGTCTGCTTATGTGTGCATACCATGTCTGCTCCTGTTGAATGTTAGCTCCTTTGGGACCAGGGAATGTTTTATTTTTATCTTGGCAGCCCCACAGTATCTGGAACCTAGGACTTAATTATGTTTGGTATTTGCTGGATAGATGAAATTTTTGAAAAAAGATCCAAGAAGAACAAGGATCTGAGTAGGCAGAAGGGAATTGAAACTTGTGTGAAAGCAATGAGGTTTGGAATTATGATTCCAAAAAGGGAGAGGCAGCAGGAGTTGTGGTCTTGGAGCTATTCTTTGCTAGTGGAGTACCCTAGAGATCTGCCCTTGGCCTTTTGTGGTTTTAACATTTTCGTCACTAACAGGGATAAAGGCATAAAGCCCACATATCCAGTGTGTAGTTGGCACAAATCTGGGATCCAGAAAGATCTGGACAGATGAGAACATGGGGCCTGGTTGAATAAGATACAGTTTAATAGGGGTAAATGTGAAGTTCAAAAGGTCAGTTTTACAAGCACTGCCAGAGATAGGGTCAGACAGACCAGCCGCATGATGGGGAAAAGTGAGTGTGATTTAGTTAACTAGAAACCCAGTATGCCTCAGTGTGTTCTGACAGTCAGCAAGCTTTCACTGAGTGACTGCCACATGCCAGGCTCCAGGGGTAACAAAGGTAGAATTGGAGTAGGCCCTGTCATCAGGAGCTTCCATTCTGATAGGGAGCCCCTCTCTCCTCCTTACTAGACTCCAGCAGCTCCCTATTGCCTCCAGGATCTGATGTAAAATCCTGTGTTTGGTGTTCAGAGCAGTTTGTCCTCATGCCTTCCTCTGCTCCTCTCACACGGCACCAGCTCTGGGCATTTTCGCTGTCTTGTGCCCCATGCCCAGAGTTCTTGCCCTCCTCAGCTAAAATTGTGCATGTTGCAAGAAGCCTTTCCTGCTTTGTTTCATTCTTGTTCCATAGCTCTAAGGTTATCTCCTGTATACAGTCTTCATAGAGCTTGTTTGAGCATAGTTGTTTGCATGTTCTTTCCCTGTTAGACTGAATTCCTTAAGAGCAGGGACGGTATTGGCCTTTCTGCCCCCAGCCCTTAGCACAAAGAAGGTGCTTAAGAAATGACTGTTGATTTGTCAGACAGTTTATATTTGATCTTAGATGGAATGGGGTCTGCGGGAGTTTGAGTAAAGAGATAACATGCACAGACATGGCTTTTGGGAAGTTCCCTGGCTGCTCTGTAGAGGACAGAAAGGAGTGGGAGTAAACTGAGATCAGGGAGATTAGTTAGGCCGTTGCCCTATCCTACATGAAGGATGATGAGCTTGACTAGTGAGGCAGCTGTGTGGGTGGGTGGCAAGGATAACACTTTGGAAACTGACTGGCTGTTTGACGTGAGTGGCAGCGGAAGGCTGGTGGGAAGAACAGGCAGAGCCTCCAGAGGGAAGTTCATTGAATTTTGTTTGGGACATATTGAGTTTGAGACATATTGACATCACGTGAAGTGTCCTGTGTGCATCTGGCATGCAGACTTTGCATGTGGATCTGAATGAAGAGAGGTCAGATGCCTGGGACCAGGGTCTGAGCTTATCCTGCCTTGGGCAGATGTCTGTGGAGTAGGCAGTGTTCAAAAACGATGCGGAAGAAGGTGGAGGCAGTCCCTTTGACTTTATGCCATATGAGAACCTTTCTGAGGAAGAAAATCTATCTAGTGTCTTGTACTAGGGGAAAAAAAAAACTTGGGGAGAGGACAAGAAAGCTCCTTTAATTACTTGAAAGACTATCTTGTGGAAAAGGGATTAGACTTTTTCGCTTGTCCCCAGGGGACAGAATTAGATATGAGACCCACAGCTGCAGAAAGGCAGATTTAAGCTTGATTATAAGAAAAAACTCACTTGAGAGCTCTTCCAAGGTTGAGTGGGCTCCCTTCACTGGAGAATTCTTGTTCAGCCCTGGCTTGCATTAAGTGGTCTTTATGGTTCCTTTACATCTCTGACAGGGATTTGGAATCTTCCCCACGAGGGGTAAGTACTAAGTATCAACAGATACTTAGTAAGTGCTGCCCGTGCTGCCTCAAAAGGAGGCCTTGTTCCTGGAATGTTCGTGTTTGTAAAATAGCTTTTCTCACTGTAACTGACCTGGAGAATGGGTGACAAAAGGAGGGAGGTCAGTGTCTGTACATGGGGCTTTTTTATAATAGGTAGGTGGAATTGTAACTTTAAAAAAAAGTTTGTAAATCCTTTTGCTTTTGTGTCATTTTTGCTTTTTGTGTCATTCCTTTCCCCTACCCTGCGTGTTTCAGCAAACACAAACCTTATCTGACAACATATATACCACATAGCCCACCCACCTTAGCCGTTTTCCCTTTCAACCAAAGGAAAATGATTCAGTTTACTAATTGCTTCTCTGAGCCCAAGCTTAGTCATTGTCATCACGCAGGGTTCTTTGCTGTCTTCGTTCTTACCTTGTTGTTGTTGTGAGAAGATCTGCCTTCTTTACTGTATCAGGTGATGAGTCTTCCCATAGTTCTCTTATTTCCTCACATTTGTCATTATTTGGATCCAAAATTTCACTATGCTCATGTGCCACAGTATGGTTGGCTATTCACCTATTTCATCTGTTTTTAAGCAGTCTCTCCTGATGAGCCTGTACATGTTTAAGAAGAGGGTGACCAGGAGAGCAGTAGATTTCACAGCTGGTTTTGCTTCTGTCCCTTCAGTTTAATTTTGATGTGTGTTAAATGTCTGTGTTCAATAAGGCACAGAGCTGGCATCTGAAAATTAAACATTTTCTGCCATTAGGAAGCTTGTACTCTACTGGAAATCATTTTCCTTTGATTCCTCTGGACCCAACTTAGGGTCCAAGTTGGACGGAATTCTGGCTCGGTAGGTGGTCATTGAGTTTGACTCTCTTATTAACTATATATTAAAATGCTTTACTTGGAATGTAATTTTTTTCTTTCTCTGTTCAACTCAGCAAATAAATATGTTTTTTGCTGTTTGTTGCCTGTGTGATCTCTGATTTAATCTTTTGCACACTAATTTTCTCCTCTGTAGTCCTAACCAGGGGATTGGACTAACTAACCTAACTAGACTCTAAGGTCTCAGTTCTAAATGTGCTCCTGTCTGACTCTGCCTTGGACCTAGCTCTGTGCCGGATGACAGAGGGGTACACAGAAACTGTGTACATGATCCCTGACCATAAGGTTTAAACAGTCTTCTTGGGGACATAATATGTAAGTGTGGGACAAACAGTGAAGCACTTTAAACATTCATTTCCACAAGATTTTGAGTTAGAAATTTTCTCCCCGTCTTTCCCCTACCCTCCACCCCCAAATAGCGAGCCTACTGAATACCCCTTCCCTCAGTCTGCTCTCTCTTATATTTTTCCCTATCTCCCCTAACTTTCTAGTAGGGCAAGGTGAATTTCTCTACCCTAATGCCTGTATATCTTATTTCCCAGTTACATGTAAAAAAACCTATTTTTTCCTAACATTTGTTTTTAAAACTGATTTCCAGATTCTTTTCCTTCTTCCTTCCTCTCACCCAGCCTCACTGGGAAGATAAGCAATTGAATATAGGTTGTACATGTGTAGTTACACGAAACTTTTCCATAGTAGATATATTGTGAAAGACTTAACTATATTTCTCTCCATCCTATCCTGTCCCCTACTTATTCTATTTTCTCCTTTGCCCCTGTCCCTTTTCAAAAATGTGTGCTTCTAACTACCCTCTCCCCCAATCTGCCCTCCCTTCTCTAATCCCCCCCTCTTATCCCCTTCCCCCTTACTTTCCTGTAGGGAAATACCCAATCGAGTGTGTGTGTTATTCCCTCCTTAAGCCAAATTCAATGAGAGTATGGTTGACCCATTATTCCCTTTCATCTTCCTGTTCTTTCCTGTCATTGTAACAGTTTCCTCTTGCCTCTTTTATATGAGATAATTTGCCCTATTCTGTCTTTCCCTGTCTCCTTCTCTCATTATATTCCTCTCTCACCTCTTAATTTTATTTTTTAGATCTCATCCCTTCCTATTCAACTGATCCTGTACCCTTTGTCTATGTATACATGTACACATATATACACATACTCACATATGTATTTATATACGCATATACCCTCCTATATAAACATATATATGTATGTATACATATATATACACACATATGTCTTCTCTTCAATTATCCTCATACTGAGAAAAGTCTCATGAGTTACAATGATCATTTTTCCATGTAGGAATGTAAATAGTTCAACTTTAAGTTCCTTATGATTTCTTTTTCCTGTTTACCTTCTCATGCTTTTCTTGCTTCTTGTATTTGAAAGTCAAATTTTCTGTTAAGCTCTGGTTTTTTCATCAAGAATGCTTGAAAGGGGGGTGGCTAGGTGGCGCGGTGAATAGAGCACCACCCCTGGAGTCAGGAGGACCTGAGTTCAAATCCAATCTCAGACACTTAACACTTACTAGCCATGTCACTTTGGGCAAGTCACTTAACCCCAGCTGCCCTGCCTTTCCCCCTCGAAAATGCAAAAAAAAAAAAATGCTTGCAAGTCCTCTATTTCATTGAATGACCATATTTTCCTCTGTAGCATTATACTCAGTTTTGCTGGGTAGATGTTGCTTGGTTTTAATACTAGCTTCTTTGATCTCTGGAATATCATATTCCAAGTCCTACAATACCTTAATGTAGAAGCTGGTAGATCTTGTGTTATCCTGATTGTGTTTCCACAATACTCAAATTGTTTCTTCCTGGCTGCTTATAATATTTTCTCCTTGACCTGGGAACTCTGGAATTTGGTTATAATATTCGTAGGAATTTTCTTTTTGGGATCTTTTTCAAGAGGTGATTGGTGAATTATTTCAACCTCTATTTTACCCTCTTGTTCTAGAATATCAGGGCAGTTTTCCTTGAGAATTTCTTGAAGGACGGTTTCTAGGTTCTTTTTTTGATTGTGGCTTTCAGGTAGTCCAGTAATTTTAAATGGTCTCTCCTGGATCTGTGTTCCA
Source organism: Pseudochirops cupreus (assembly GCA_028627135.1). Lineage (NCBI taxonomy): Eukaryota > Metazoa > Chordata > Mammalia > Diprotodontia > Pseudocheiridae > Pseudochirops > Pseudochirops cupreus. The sequence continues at coordinate 23,330,544 of CM053584.1, read as the reverse complement.
GGTCAGGGGTTTTTCCAGTGAGATATTTCACATTGCCTTCTATTTTTTCATTTGTTTGGATCTGTTTGATAGCATCTTGATTTCTCACGAAGTCATTGGCTTCCAGTTGCTCCCCTCTGATTCTGAGGGAGTAATTCTGTTCAGTGAGTTTTTGAGATTCCTTCTCCACGCAGGCAGTTCAGTTTTTAGGGCATACTTCTCCTCACCGGCCTTTGGGGCCTCTTTTGCTGTTGAGTTGGTCTCTTTTTAAGGTGTTATTTTCTTTGGTATTCTTTTGGGGGGGTCTCCTTTAGCAGGCTGTTGACTTGCTTTTCATGATTTTCTTGCATCGTTTTCATTTCTCTTCCCAATTTTTCCTCTACTTTTCTTACTTGATTTTCAGAATCCTTCTTGAGCTCCTCCATGGCCTGTGACCTGTTCAAATTTTTCTTGGAAGCTTTTGATGCAGGACTTTTGACTTTGTTGACTTCTGATTCCATGTTTTGATCCTTTTTGTCCCCCAAAAAGGATTCTATGGTCTGTTTGTGAGCTCTTTGCCATGGTAGAACTCTGCTTCCAGAGTGGAGAGAGCTATGTCACAAATTTCTGGGGGTTTTGCAAATGTTGTCAGAGATATGAGGAGGGCACCCTCTCTACAGACACCCCAAGCTCTGGCAGCTAGCTTTCCTTACCCCAGAACCATCACCCAAGACTGCGACTCAGATCCAAACAGTTTAAAGCAAGAGCGATTGCCCTCTGAAGGGTTGCTTGGTCCCCCTATGATCTGCAGGCCAGGAGTTCTGGAGGCTGCAGCCACCCCTGGGGGCAGGGGCTGGACCACACTCTTCTGTCACCCAGTTCCAGCAGAGTTCCCCACTAACCTTTTACTTTCTCTGGCTTTCATGGGTTGAGAAGTCTGGAAACCAGCACAGCTGCTGGTGATTTACTCTCTGGAAGTCTGCCCTGGCCAGTCTGTGCCACTGGTGGGGGCTGGATGGCTCAGGTGGGACCACACTTGGCTCCCAGCGCAGTGTGATAGATCCTTCCTGTCCATGCCAGACTGCCTTCAGTGGGAGATTTGTTTCTCTCTGTCACTTTGTGGGTTCTCTAGCTCCAGAATTTGTTTAGAGTCATGTTTTACAGGTATTGGAGGTGTTTGTGGCCAGAGCTCATGGAATTTCCTGCTTCTGCTCTGCCATCTTGGCTCCGCCCCACAATGAAGCACTTTCTAATCAAGTTCCAAAGTAGTGATGCCTTAGGATGTTAGAAAAAGAAGGGGAGGGTGTGGGTTGGAGTAATTGGGAGAAAAAGATAGAATAGGTTTTAGAACTTGAAGATACCTTAGAGGTACTTTCAAAACCTTCCCTCCATAATACCATCCCTTCAAACTCTTATCCTGTATAGGGCTTCCCTTTTTTAGCCAGACTTCCCATGCCACTGCTTCCTTTCCTCTCACTTCTCAACTCTTTAAAATTTGGTTTCTAAGCTCATCAATCAACTGGAACCCCCGTAAAGTTACTAGTTCTCTAGAATGTCATATCTGATGTCCTTTTCTCATCCTTACACTTCCGACCTCTCTGTATCATTTGATGTTATTGGTCACCTTGACTGCCTGGATACTCTCTTCTCTTGGTTTTTCTGAGACAGATAGGGCCCACTGAGCACAATTAGGGAATCTCTGGAAGGGTTATTAGCATTAGTCAGATTGGCACTGCAATATTTCTGTTGGGCAGAACAGTGACCATATTTTATATAATTATAACTCCTCACCGCATGGTCTCAAATACATGCAGCCATTTCAGGAGGATCTCTTATTCATGTTAATTGGAATCTGGCTCTGCTCTCTCAGATCTCCTCTGACTTGTCTGACAACTCACTGGTTTTCTTACTGGCTCATCATACATAAATCTCATGCCTCCTATATGTGGGTGTACCCCAGCCTGTGTGCGGGACTCTGCTCTTCTCTCTATACCCCTTTGCAGATGGCTCACAAGTCTGTGTGTATACATCCAACCCCACTCTCTCTTCTGAGCCCCAGCCAGATGTCTCCAGCTGCTTATTTAATATGATGAGCTAAATGCACCATACAAAATCCAGACTCAATAGGTCCAAGCTGTGTTTTTCCCCAAATCCACTCCTCTTCCAAAGTATATGTGTTTAGGGTACACTGTTCTTCTAGTCATTTCCCACCTGCCTGTACTACTTTTTTTTTTAATTAAATTTTTATTTTATTTTTGTTTACATCATTCATTTCCATGAAATTTTGAGTTACAAATTTTCTCCCCATCTTTCCCCTACCCACCGCCCCAAAATAGCTATCCCAGTGTATTCCCCCTCCCCCAATCTATTCTCTCCTATGTCACTTTTCGGTAGGGCAGGATGGATCTCCCAACCACAGCGCCTGTGTATCTCAAGTTCCCGTTGGATGTAGTTAATAATAATAATAATAATAATAATGATGATTGTGTATATATATACATATATATTTTTAACAATTGATTATAGAACTTTAGATTCTAGATTCTTTCTCTTCCTCCCTCATTACCCACCCCAACTGGAAGGATAAGCAATCAAATACACTGCCTGTACTACTTTTGACTTCATTATCATGCCCACAAGACCAGATCTGCCTTGATAGTCAGTCACACCTTGCTAGCAGAATGACCTGGACAAGTTAGTTAACATTTCTGAATCTCGGTTTACTCTTCCATAAAATGATATTAAATTGAACTAGATGACTTCCAGACTTCTTTCAGCTCTGATTCTCTAAGTAACCACATCATGTATTTATGCAGCTGGAGAGGTGACATGTTCAGAGTCGCGTTTCCACAAATATCTCTTTGGCTGCTATGTGTAGAATAGATTGGAGTGGGGAGAGACTAGAGGCCAAAAGATCCATTTAGAGCCTGTGGCAGGAGTCTAAAGAGGACCTGAAGTGGGGCCGATGGCTCCATGTGAGTAGAGAAAGGAGTGTAGAATTGACAGTGTTTAGCAGCCAAAGAGAGATGTGGGGTGAGGATAAAACAGAAGATGTCTCCATTTTTTGGTTGCACACCTGGGTGAACGAAAGTGCCCTTGGTGAATGAAAGTGCTCTTGGTGCTAATGCACTCATCCTTGGTGGAGTTTGCCAAGATAGCCATTGTCTTCCTCCTAAATTTTGTCCAGTTTAAGTGTTCTTTGTTGAAACTTCATTATGTGCCATGCCCTTCCCTGGGCTCTCTAAGCTTATCAGTGTCTTACTTAAAATGTAGTACTTCACATAGAATACAGGTCTGCCCTGTCATCTACTCCCCGTCCCTGGTTGGAGCATCTAAAGGAGAACCCGACTATCACTCCCTTATTCCTGGGTGCTCTGCACCTTTTAGTGGAAACATAGCTTCCAGGCAACATTATCACACTTAGAAAATTTGGAGTCCACTAACATACTAAGATCTTTCTCAGAAGAAATAATATTGTAGCCACACCTCTCCCAGCTTCTTGTGAAGTTGACTTTTTTCCCAGTCCAAGTGTGAGATTTAACATTTACCACACTCCACCTTATTTTAAGGCTTTGCCTTAGTGCTTTAACCTGTCAGAGTATTTTTTTTTATTTATCCCAGTATAAAACTAGAATTGGGATGTTTTATGATGTGTTATTTTCACATTTGAATTAATTTTTTTTCCTTCAAAGATAATTGCTATCAATAGTGGCTGTCATCTACGTAAGTAAATATATTCAAAATAAAAGTAAGATTGATATGGATGTAGCTTTCCAATCCCAGTCGTCATCTACTTTTCAGTTTCCTCAACCCACCTGTTCCTCCCATCCAGTGCCCCTTGGTCATGTACTTAGGTCGAGGGCTGTTTCATTTTGGACTAGCATATCCCTAGCCCTTGACACATAATAAACACTCATTAAATAGGTGCTTTTTGGTTGGTTGTTCTTGTTTTCTAGCTGGCCATTTCAGGCCCCTTTTTGTCGTACCTTCTTTCTCCTTTTATGTTCTCAGAATTAACTCTGCAAAACAAAACAAACTCTTAGCCTGGTTGATGATACTTTAAAGAGCTAACACACACTTGGAATAATTGTTGGTTACAAATAGACTCCATTTGTTTGGTACAGGGATGCAGAAGGATGATAGACTATTTTCTTGACTGGTTTCAGACTGAGTTTGAAAGCTATGAAAACTAATGCTGTAAGTGACCCTTAGCCACCCTTAATTGGATGTATTTGGATGTAGACAACTCTACTGCCCGGAACACAGTTTTTGGATTTTACCTGTAGCATAGTTGCAGGGAGTCTATTTTGTAAGCTTCCTTAGGGCAGGGACTGTTTTGTTTTGGTTTATTTATTCCCTGCACCCAACACAATACCTTCAATATATGAGGCAGTTAATAAATGCTTGTTAAATTGATTTTGATAGTCAACCAAGATTTCTTTGGTGTGGGTTCTACTTCCACCTGCAACACATCAAAACTCTGCCTGTTTGAAAAATTGACAAATGTGGTGAGGAGCAGTTTTGAATCCAGTTGGGGGTAGGAAACCTGTCCCATGGGATGTGTGACTGACCCATCTGAGGTTGTACTTCAGTGACACATCATTGAGGTGGGGCGTCAGCACAAGAAAAGGAACAGGGTGGACTAGCAGACCTTGGAGGCCCTTTCCAGCTCTGAGTCTGTGATCCTTTGGAATCTTGATCAGTGTTGGGCCTTTCTGGTCTGTGGAGTTCAGTGAGTAGAGTTCTTTTTGCCATCATAAGTACTGCCTTTTGAAGAAAGATCTGATGTTAAATTTCTGTAACACTTTCTCATTTCCATTGCATTTTTGTAGTTAGCTTTTTATAAGCCTTTGAAGTCTCACTGTCCTTTCTGATTGTTGAACCGGATTGTCACATGGAAAATTGAAGGGTGCCTATAGATTGCTTTTTAGCAGTCAAAGTTTTTAATGAATTCTTAGAACTCTTTTGAACTTAGAATTTCCTACTGTGTGTTTTCTGCTTGCTTGTTTTTGGGGACTCAGCTCAATATCAATGGAAGCCGATGATTTGATGATTGGCGATTGGAGAGGTACGCCAAACGGTTCTAACACTTTACTTTCTGCATCAGAGTAGGGTGACTGCTTACCCTACATACTTCCAGAAGGGTGCTTCCCACATTCCAACCATGTTTTGTGTCCTGAAGGAAAAACTGCTACTGATTGTGATGCCACATGGGGGGTAAGCATTGCTTTGTTAGGTGGTAGAATGTGCATTCTGTGATTCTCAGTAGATTTCCTCGCTAGGCTACTTACTGAATTGTAGTCATGCAGTCGGATGTTGGCAAAAGGGACGTGCAGAAAAGAAAAGAGGTAATCCAGGTGGCTTGGATCACATTCCTGTTAAGCAAGGATAGATGGTATTAGGTAAGTTTCAAGTGCTTATAGGATAATCACACTTTTAGTTAAAATTCAAATTAGCAAAAAAGTTCCTGCTATATGCAGGGCACTGTGTTAAGTCCTAGGGACCCAAGACCCCAGCATTCCTCTCAAGCTGCTTAGAAATCTAATTAGAAATCTAAATACCTGATATAGGACAGAACTTGGTTCAGGCAAAGATGATGTTACGCAAAGTGCTCTGAGAAATTTGAAGAGGGAGAGAAAGAGATCACTTTGAGTTGGGAGGCAGGTGAGGGGAGTCCATTCTGTACCTGGGGCTTTGTTTGAGCAAATGCATGGAAATGGGAGAGGATAGGATGCAAATGGGAGATAAAGTGTAGAATAAAATATGGCTGAAGGTAGATTGGAGCTTTAGATGTCGCATCTAGACTCTGGACTGTTTTCAGTCTACATTGGGGAAACACTGAAGGTTTTTGAATAAGTGTGAGATAAGAGTACCTAGAAAAGTGAATTTGAATTACGTCTCCTTTCTGCTAGCTGGGAGGTGTGCATCAAAGCAGCTGCTGAAGAATTGCAAGAATCTCAGTGGAATGTGAACCATTTTAATCCTTTTGAAAACAGAATTGCAGATAGTTTAATTTGAACACTAATGATGTTTGTGCACAAATATCTTTTAAACATCTTTTGTAGCTATTACTGTCTTTTGAAATACATTCATATAGAACTTTCCACTGTGCAGTTAATTGGAGCATCTGTTCATAGGGCTCATGTTCTGAATTCTGAACCTGTTCTCAAATGAACATGAGTCCACACTAACACATATGTTAAGATACTAGAATTCTGAATGAGTGCCTTTGTTACTAGTTTGAAATTCTTTTGGACTAGCTCATCTAAGGGACTGAACGTACGTTTTTGTCTCATCACTGCACGTGTGTGTTTTTTGCCACAACTTCTCTTAAGGTGAATGCTGTGGAGAGAGCCCCCAGGGCCGGCTTTCACAGAACTTGCTTTGCATAATTAATCACTAGCTCTTTTTCAAATGAGTGGTTAACAGGCAGCTCTGATCTGTGCTCTGATCTACCCTGCTTCTAAAGGACCTGTGAAGCAGAGGGACGGTGGCTTCTGGAAGCAAAAGGAGATGTCACTTTTGGACCAGTGGCCAGCGCAGCAGCTTGTTTTGCCTAGCAACACATACTTGTTGAGAGCATTTGGTTTTGTTTTCAGTGGTGGGAGAAAAAAATTTTTGTTCAATGAAAAAGTTAAATTTTAAAACGGTTTAAAATATAGAGAAATGGTAAAACCTCTGCCCCTGCAGCCCTTTCCTCTGACCATTCAGTCCCTAGCCAGGACCACCATTTCAGGAGGTGCCCTGGCCGTCTGTGCTCACGACCCTTTTGGCTCTACTCCTGACCTCCTACACAGCAGCCCACACTAATTCCCCCTAAACCTCCCATTCCATCAGCCTTTTGTGTGTCGACCACCCCTTTTAGAATGGGAGCTGCAGGAGACTGGCTTTTTTGCTTGTGTCATATATATTTGCATATATGTATGTGTGTTTATGCCTGTATATACACATATACATGCATCTGTACGTGTGTGTACACACACACATATGGAAAAAACGAGCACTTGCCCTTCTTCATTGTGGTTGAATGTTTAGCCAGCCAGCCAGTTGAGCCCTGTTGAGGGCTCTAGGAGTAGCATAAATCCAAGGGACCCAAGCAGGAGTCACCAGACTTGGCTTCTAGTCTCAGCTGTTGAGTAGTTTGACATAGGTTTTGCCTTGTCTAAAATTGCTTACTTCCTAGCCTGATCACTGAGTGCCGGGAGCTCCAGAGGTGCGCTGTAGAGTCACTACACCCACGGCATAATTCCGAGTGTTAGTGTTTGCTTTCCGTAGAAGTTCATCGGCTTAAAGGTTTGGAACTGGGGAGGAACATTAGTGGCCTCTAGTCCGTTCTTCTCATTTTTGCAGCTGGGGAAATGGGGCCTAGAGAAGGGAAAGTGACAGAGTTTGAACCTGTATCTCTAGGAATTAATAAAGTTCCTACTGTGTGCCAGGCATTCTGCTGAGCACTGGGGTACAAAGAAAGGCTGAAAAACATTCCTTGTTCTCAAGAAACTCACAGTCTAATGGAGGGAGCAGCCTTGAAATATCTGTGTACATGGAAGATACAGGCTCTATAAACTGGGGTTAATCAGCAGAGGGAGGGCCCTTGCATTAAGGGCAGTCAAGAAAGGCTTCCTGTAGAAGGATGCCAGTGTTGATTACTGATTGCACAGTTCCGTGTCAGCGTCCAGGGAGAGATGTTAATGGAGGTAAAGTTGATGGGACGTGGCAGCAGATTGGATATGGGAAAGTGGGGAGGAATGAGGAGGTTGGGACACTGGGTGATGTGGAGGATGATTGTCTCTTCAGCAGTAACAGGGAGGCTAAGAAGGGCTAGGAAGGGTTTCAGGAGAAAGAGGAGTTCAGTTTTGGAGGTGTGGAGTTGTCTACAGGTCATTCAATTTGAGATGTCCAAGAGGCAGTTGAGGATGCAAGTCTGAAGGCCTGGAGAGAGATTAGGTCTGGTTAAGTCGATTTGAGAGTCCTCAGCACAGAGATGATAATTGAATCTGTGGCAACTGATGTTTACCAAGTGAAATAGTTCAGTGGAAGAAGAAAAGAGGTCTCACTACTGAGGTCTGTGGGACACCCACAGTTAGCAATGGGGCATGACCTATCTAATCCAAGAAACAGTTGTTAAGCACGTACTGGGTGCTAGGCATTGTTCTAAGTGCTGGGGCCACGGCTAATAAAAAGAGAGGCAGTTTCTGCACTCAAGGAGCTTGTGGTCCAAACAGGGAAGCAACACAAAAAGAGTCAGGAAATAGGGGGGAGGGATGGACACCAGGGTGTACCTGGTGCAGAGACATTGTCTTCCATGGCATTGAAACCAGGTAGGGCAGCAGGTACGAAGTTGAGCAAAGTGGGTCCAGTGTCTGCCCCCTCTAAGGGAAGGCATTTTGGTACTCTGCCCTTCAGTCAGAGGGGAGAGGATTGAGGGACGTGGTGTTGACCAGGGCTTGTGTTAGCAGCTTGGTGTTAGAAGTGATAAGCTTGTCCTAGGAGAGGTCCTTGTTCTGTGGATATGAAGCCAGCTAGAGCAAGGTGGACGAAGATCCAGCAGGGAAGACTGAGGACTTGGTCAGACAGGTGGGAGGAGACCCAAGGGAAGGTGGGCTTTGAGCTAAATCTTGGGAGCAGCCTGCAGTTGGCAGGTAGGGGAAGGAGGCCTTTTGGCCTTCTTTCCCCTGCACAGTGCCCTTGTTGATACGCAGTGATACACACTGGTTTAGATTTCAATTCCCAGTTTCCTCTAGTTCAGATGACTTAGTGTGTTCAGGCAGACTCTTAAATAAATGAATAAAAAGTATTTATTAAGCGACTGTTCTTTGTCATGTCTGACTCTTTGTGACCCTGTTTGGGGTCTTCTTGGCAGAGATATTGGAGAGGTTTGCCTTTTCCTTCTCCAGATATTTTACAGATGGGAAAACTGAGGCAAACAGGCTTAAATAGTCATTTAACTTGGTCACAGTTAGTAAATATGTGAGGATGGATTTGAACTTATGAAAATGAGTGTTCCTGATGGCAGGCCTCACATTGTACCCAGTGTGCCCACCTACCTGCCCTAAGCCTCGGAATACAAATGGAAAATATCCTAATGAGGGAAACAACACATTGAAGAGAGAGGTGCCCCAGGAAAATTAACTGCCATCAAGCATTGTGAAATGTTTCCTGTGAGCCATGCTGTGTGGTAGGCAGTGGTCATGCAAAGAAAGACAGAACTGGGCCCTGCTCTGAAGGAGCTCAGATTGTAAAGGGGGAGACATCATACATCAATAACTATGTATGTACAAGGTAAATACACCGTCTGCAAATGGGGGGTGACCTCAGACAGAAGCCAGCTGTGGGGGGAGCCCTGCAGAAGAGGAGACGAGCTGAGTCTAGGGAAGCAAGGATGTGGGGACAGAGAGGGAGAGCATTCTAGGCACGGCGACAGCCAGGGAAAGGCAGGGGAGTGGCAGGTGGGCATGTGTACCGGACAGCAGGAGGCCAGCGCAGGATGTGTAGCTGCATTGTCTGATGCCTGGAGAGGGGGATAAAGTGTGAGAAGACCAGAAGGGTGGGAAGGTGTGGAGCATCAGGGTAGTCAGTAACTGTAAAACAATATGCGGTGCCTGATAACTGAAACAGCTGGGGTCCTTTTACGGTTTTGAGGCGTTCCGCTATAGACCTTAAGTATGGGAAGTAAAACTCTTCAAAGGGAAAAGGTTGCTTCTCCCTTGTCATGATTTTCTGTGATGCTAAACCATACGAAGCTAGTCACAAATGACCCACATAGGAGTAAATGAAATGAATAGCTCGTATTTGGGAGATTTCTAACACTCCATGAAATTGGGGGTGTTGCGCCTGGTTTTGTTTTACTCCTGGGTGTCTCATCTCTTGACATCATTCTTTCAGATTTCATTGATGTCAAATAAAATGGTCCCCCCCCCCCCATTTTATTTGTTGCCTCTGTTTGTAGTCGAGTGTCTTGGGCTGAATGTAATGAGAGTCACTAGGGATAAATGTAAAGTCTTGTACTGGGATTCAAGAAGTCAACTTCACAAGACCATGTAGGGGAGGGATGCTGAGAAAGCAGACTGGTGGTCTAATGGACCTCAAACTCAGAGTGAGTCAGTAGCCCAGTACGGAAACCAAGAAAGCTTTATAGGCTTTTAAGACAAAGACACAGATAACTTCCATTGCTTTGTGCTGACCTTGGTCAGATCCACATCAGGAATATGACATTTGGTTCTGGGTGTGGCAATTTAAGAACAATGTTGTTAAGTTACAGAATTGTGGAGTTGGGCAACTGGGGTGGCAAAGGACCTCAAGTCTGAGTCACATGAGGATTAATTGGAGGAACTAGGAATTTCCAACCTGGGAAAGAAAGGACTTGGGGGACATGGTAGCTGTCTTCAAGCACTTGGCGGTCATGTGGAGACCAAAACCAAGAGTAACAGGGAGGAGGTGGCTAACTGAGACCTGATGTGAAGGCTTAAATCAGAACTAAAGTGAAATAGACTGACCGCCTTGGCAGCAGGTGGTGAGGGCTCCAGGCAGAGGCCGGGTGACTACATCACAGGCTTGTCACATGCTGTGGATCTTTTTTCCAGGTGTGTGTTGGACCAGGACATTAAGGTCTCTCAGTCACACAGCTCTTTGATTCTGCTGTATACAACAATGATGTTCCTGTGTTTGTTCATTCATTTTAGTTGTTTCTGACTCTTTATGACCCCATTTTGGGTTTTCTTCGCAGAGGTACTGGAGTGGTTTGCTATTTCCTCCTCCAGCTCATTTGACAGTTGAGGAAACTGAGGCAAACAATTAAATGACTTGCCCAGGGTCACAAAGCTAGTGTCTGAGGCTGGATTTGAACTCGGGTCTTTTTAACTCCAGGCCCAGTACTCTATCCACTGCACCATCCTGCTGCCTTGACCACATTATGGAACAGTCCCAGATTGGCCACGCTCTCCCGTTGACGGCGGCTGGTTTGGTTCCAGTAGCCTCAGTTAGTGATTTGTGTTGCACGTATTCTTAAGAAGGGGTAATTGTTTCCTAAGGAACAAAAAAAGAGTGGATATTCTTGTACCGTGGGAAAGTAGCAAGAACCCCAAGGGATCTTGTTTTTCTAAGTTTTTCATTTCTTCGAAGCAACCTTAGTCTAATAGAGTTCAGACAGTCTCTGTTATTACCTCTAACTTTTTAAGCCACTTTTGAGTCATTGTTTTCTTGGATTAAATTTCCGGCATAGTAGGCCAAATAATACGTATTTGTGTCCCTTACACTGAACTTTAGTATTCTAGTGAACAAAGCCATTTATTTGTGAACCATATGCTTTTATTCTTTTAAAAACTTCCCATTTACCACTGATTTGTCTACTTTTCTCTGTCTATTCTAGATATTGTCAATGTTTTTTTCTCTTTATTATTCCATTGTTTATTTATTACTGTGAGACTTACAGAATGGTAACTTTCTATTCTCTCTTTCCTTACCTTTATTGAAGATCAGTACCACACTTGCTTTTTTCCAGTCTTCTGGTATCTCTCCAGTTCTTGAATTTTCAAAAATAATTGTAAGTGATTCAGTAAGTATGTCCTCTAACTTTCTTGGGGGTAATACTCTCTCTGTGATGCATGTCATCTTGAGCTGCTTGTTTTGTACACAAACTGTCCAGATATTCTCATCTCTGCTTTCTCATTACTGCGTTTTTGCAAGGCTTTCATTACTTTCTCATTCTGGAGTGTTTATGTTTTGCTTTGCCAAATAATTTTTTAGAAATAAATTTTGTGTCTTGTGTCTATTTCTGTAAGATTCATGTCACTTACTATTCAGTAGCCTGTTCTCTCTAGCATTTCTCGTTTGTTAAATTTAAAGTTTACAGCTTCAGCAGTTCTTTCCATTTTCTTGGTGTTTTGTGCTTTTCTGAGTCTTGACTGATGCAGTGGGTTCTTCAGATTCTTTCGCTCCATTTTCTGTTTATTTTTGGTCTGTATGTAAGAAAACATCCAATATAGAACCACATATCCTTCCAAATTTTAACGTTAGAGTAAAAATGTTATATGACAAAAAGTACTTAGTTGTAATATTTGCCAGAAGGTCATCCACTGGTTTAAGAACATTTATTTACATCGTACAGGTATCTTAAAAGCTATTGCCTTTGAGTTTTCTTTTTAAACTGCTATTTTTAATTTAAAACCGTTTTCAAGATAATTTGTAGCCATTCGTTTATGATAGTATAACTATAGATATCACAGTGAACAAATATAATGAGGTGTCGATGGCTGGGAGAAAAATATTCAACTATGCAATAGGACTAAGTATTGCTTCTTAAATGAACTCTTCTATCATTTATACTGTGCAAACATGCAAACATTGGCCAGTATGGAATCATTAATTGCCCACTCTCCACAATTGAAGTGATGTTAGACCTTAAAACTAATGCCATTTATTCATTAATAAACTTAGAAGAGTGTCTGGTCATAAACACCAGATATTAAAATTGTTTGTTTTTTTTATATGCAATTGGGAAATAAGATATACAGGCACTGAGGTATAGAAATCCATTGTGCCCTCCTAGAAAGTTGGGGGTGGGGTGGGGGAGGATATAAGAGAGAATAGATTGGGGGAAGGGGTATTCAGTAGACTTGCTATTTTGGGGTGGGGGTAAAGGGAAAGACTAGGAGAAAAATTTGTAACTCAAAATCTTGTGAAAATGACTGCTTAAAACTAAAAATCAGTAAATAAATTGGAAAAAAAAGCATGAACCAAAAAAGATCAGAAATTAGTAGCGCCTCATTTTCAGTCTTTACCTTTGAAGTATCCAAAATGTGTTTATTCTGAGTTCTTATGAAGATATTAACCAATGGTCAACCTCTGTGCGCACACACACACACACACACACACACACACACACACACACACACCAATGGTCAACCTCTGTGTACACACACACACACACACACACACGCGCGCGCGCGCGCACACATGTACGCACGCGTACTCACACGTCATCTTCATATCAGTAGTATCCCTTTAGCTTTAACTGAAATCCTGGTGGGAGTATATTTGGTTTTATTTCTTCTTGTTGGCTTAAAACATTTAGTCCAAGAGACAAATGAGGGCCGTTGCTTTGGATCCTCTTCCACCTAGCTTTTATAACTCAACCTTGATGAGCCTAGTACCTTTTGAAACTCTTCAGCCCCTTCCCCTTTTAATTCTGGATAGTTAGAGTGCCCTTTATGGTTCACTAACCACTATAGAACACCCTTCTGCAGTTTGCTTCATTAGGGAAGCACTCACGACCTGGACGTGGCAGTTTTCTGTAGGCAGTGACTTCTGCTGCTCTTGTCCCTTTACAGAGAAGGCTTTTTGCGTATTCTTGGTACGAGGTCCCCAGTGTTGGTTTTGCGTGAGCAGGGATTGTTTCATTTTTGCTTTTGTAATCCTAGTACCTGGCACAGCTTCACAGTACCTTAACACATAGTAGGTACTTAATGATGGATTGTGATTATGACTGTGTAAGGCCTGGTCATTCCCAAAGCCACTCCTTCCACTGTGTTTTCCCGTGTCTCTATGAACCATCTGCACTTTTTTAAAACGGAAAATGTTTGGAATTTTTCAGTTTATATTGTGGCCCTTTTGTCCAGTGTGTAGGGTTTATCGATCTATTAAAACTGCCACCTGAGCTGTGCTGAGCCATGCCCATGGACATCCACATAGAAAGAAGGAAGAGAACTAGAGGGAAAGAGCCCCTCAGATGAGAAGGCCTGCAAGGGCTAACCTGGGGGCCAGAGCTAGCCTACCCACAGAAGCTGAATTTACCTGTGGACGCCTCTTGCTGTGCTTGTCCCTCTGATGTAATTATAAGACTTAAATGATTTTTTTAGACTCTAGCTTTCATCTTCTCTTCCCTGTTCCCTTTAGTCTTTAGGAAAGGAGAAAAGACCCTGTCTTTCAAATTTTTCCCTTAAAATGGTAAAGAGACTAGAGATAATTGTGTGGGGAGAATGAATCATCTGTTTATTTATTTTAAATTAGATTAATTTTTCTATTCAAAAGTGCCTGTGGTACTCTAAATGGTTAAACTAAAAGGGTATGGATAGTAGGTAGATTATGTTCTCAGCGGGCAGTGGCACCTCTTTGTCAAGGTGTTAAAGAAGCGGTCGAGTGACCTGAATTCTGGCTTGAATTCTGTGTATTCAGAGGGCTCTTCTGACTCTGCAGCAGCCCATGTTTTTCATAAATGGAAGGTTTTCCTTATTTGAAGAACACTTTTAAGATTAGTATCAGCAGACTTTTGAAATTTGGCTGCTTTTTTTTTTATTTGTGGACTGATATGTATATGTGGGGGGGAATTTAGGGGTGGAAGCAGGTGACTGTGCTTATGAACATTATTGTATATTTAATAAAAGAGGTGAACATAAGCAGAGAAATTAGGTAAGTAGATGAAAGAAGATTTAGAGACTGATCTGAGAGTTCTTATAATCATAGCCCCAAGAGAGGACTGTAAGGGAAATTAACGTAAGTGATAATAATCCAGTGTGAGTTATTTGGATTTCAGGCCTCTAAGGACTGGAGGAGGGATCCTTCAAAATTCGATGAGCCTTCAAATTGAAGAAGAGAGGTGGGGGGATTGTCTTCTGGGCCTATCTTCTTACTTAGATTTCAGACACCAAAGGTTCTTAATCTGGAGCTCCCAAATGGGGTCCATGTATAGATTTCAAGGAAAATAAATAGTGCATGTTAATTTTCATTAACTTCTCACTGAAGTTTAACATTTCCTAAATATTTAAAAACATTATTTTGTAAATGGTGGGGGAGGGAGGTGATTTTTTCCAGACTCCCAAATGGGAGTCCAACAAAAGTTCAAAACCTTCACCCTGTATCAAAAGAGTAGGTCCAGTGTAGTAAGAAGAGCAGTTGAGGAACCTTTAGGAAACAAAATCCAACAAAGGAAAGATATGGACTGTACAGTAGGTCTACTGTCGGTGGATCCCAGCCTAATTGAATGGCCATTTGTGATGTCCAGTGAAGTGCTGCAGGGATCTGTGTTTGGTCCTTTGCTGTTGAACACTTAAAAAAAAAAATAATGGTTTGATTAAGGCCTGAATGGCATGCTAATCACTTTTGCAGTGACACTTTTCTGGGAAGAGGATTGGTCACACCCTGGATGGCAGTAAGGATTCAAAACGACATTGATAGCAAATAAGATGAAGTTGAAAAGGAGTTACAGATGGGTGTTCAAGTAATTGGCTTTGCAAATAGAGCATCGGGAAGCCTGAGGTTTGTCTGGAAAATTTGTAGGTGTTAAAGGGGGAACTCTGAGCTCATATGGGTCAGCAGCGAGATAGGACAGTGTGTGGAAGGCAAGGCTGTCCTACACTTGCAGCAAGAGAGGCCCAGCATTCTGCTGACCTCTGCCCTGGTCAGACCACATCTGGGAGTCCGGCGTTGAGTTCTGGGCACCATTTCTAGGGAGGATATTGTTAAGTGTCCAGAATAAGACAACCAGGATGGTAAAATTCATGCCCTAGGAAGATTTATCTAAGGACCTGGAATGTTTAACCTGGAGATTAAAGATTTAGGGAAGGTCAGCTGGCTTTGTTCAGATGTTTCGAAGGCTGTTGTTGAGGTAGAGAGAAGATTGGGCTTGTTTTGTTTGGCCCCTGCAGTTGGGGATTCTTGGTGAAATATGGGTTGTTCTCAATGGCCTGAGAGGTCTCCAGCTCTAGAGTGCTTTGAAATGACTTGCTCCAAATGATTGATAGGATTGATATTATTTGATTTTTGAAGGTGAGATATTTGAAAAGGTGAGTGAATGGGAATTTAGATAGGACCTAGGGATCCAATGAAGGAATCCTTACTATATACTAAACACATTAACACATTTCCTTTCCATGCTCTCCACCCAAATTCTGAAAAATCCCATTTCTCTTTTGTTCTTCTTGGAGCCTTCATTTGGTCGATGTGGACTGCTGTTCATGAGTTACTATCCCTGTTAGCCAGTCCGTTTCATGCCGACCTGGTTTGCACCAAATAGACTTTCTTTTTAATTCCCTGTCACTTACTGACTGCCACTGAAAGCGATTGACTCCTGCTCTCTAGTACTGCTCTGCAGCTCCTCTTACAGCTTATGGATTGGTTGGCTCCAGTTACATAAACAGGGCATGGACCTGCACAGATTTTTTTTCTGGCTGTTTTTTTTTTTGCATTCCACTTTTCTAATGGACAACTGTCTTCATCTTCCAAATAAGATTGGTCACAATTTTATAAGCATGCTTTGGTTATGAAAGCTTGCTGTTCTTTCCATCATGTATCATTTCTCTTCTACATTGCCCTTGCAAACAATGACGACCACAAAGTTCCTGATTGTAAGCAGTGCAGTTTCTGAAAAGAGCTAGTATTGTTACTGTTTTATATTGGGGAAAAAATTAACAGCAAATGAATTTAATTCCCCAGTGACCTAAGACTGTGTAACTGACAGGTTTAGAATTCTTAATTTTTCTTGTAGTTGGTTTAGTGTTTATTGAAACAGAGGGATAACATAGTAGCTGTGTTCAAATATTTTAAAAGTTGTCAAGAAGAGGGATTGGCTTTGTTCTGCTCCACTCCAGAGGGCAGAGCCACAGAAAAGGGGGGAAGGTTGCCGAGAGGCTAACTGAGGTGAGACATGAGGAAAACTGTCTCAGGGAAGACAGATAAGTGGACTGACCTCTGAGAGCAGCCACAGTCTTTTCCTGCTCCGTTCTTGTGTGGTTTTGCTCTTCACATTGCTGACCAGGGCACTTGTAATTTGTGGGATGGCTCTCAGTGGGCCGTGAGACAAACTCCTCCTTTGTAACCTAGCAATCACGACAGACTTATTCTTAGGCCCTCTCAGCTTCTGCAAATTCTCCATCAGTCAAGTTAAACACTGATGCAGATCTCACCACCTCAGCATTTATCATCTGAATCAGACACAATTCAGGGCATTGGACAAAAACAGACGATTGAATAAACAGAGTAATGAGCTGCTGGTCCTGTACTTAAGTAAACATTCCCAGTACACGGGGTAAGAGGGAAGTCCAAAGGATTGGTTGAGAGAGAACACTTATTTGTGCTCGGATAGGGATAGCTTTGTAGACAATGTTGGGCTTTTAGGATTTTGTAAAAGAGTAGGAAGAACGTTTGCCAAGAGTAGGAAGAACGTTTGCTTAGTCTTGAAGTGACTGGTGTCTCCATGGAGAACAGAATTTAAAGAAATCAAAGAGTAACACAGTAAGGGTTCAGCATTGGGAAGATCAGAAAGCAGAGGTGTTAGAGAATAGCTAATTTAAGGAGGTCATCGTATTAGTAGGAATTCCTTGAGGGTGAAGAAATCTGGTCTGGGCAAGGAGGTGATTGGAAGCCAGACTGGTGTTCTTGCAGAGAAAAGTTGTCTAATCAGCAGGTTCCCCTATATTGTTAGTGGGATTATATATAGCCACTTGTAGAATTGATGACTGATTAGTGAAGAAGAGGTGGCTCCATTTCCATTGGGGAAAGGCCAGACCCTTAGCTAGGAATTTACCTAATATATGTACTTTTGGCATTAACGGACTCTCGCCTCATGAGAAAGATGCATGCTGCTTTTGTGCCATGGAGACCTGGGGCATTTTCAATCACCCTTTCATAGACATTGGGAATTCCTGAAATGATCACATCACAGATCCCTTTGAATATTCATAGACATTACCTGTCATCAGCCATTCTGCATCTGAGATGTTTTCATGAATGAGGACTAAAGCATTTTGTGTAATATTAGTGTTACATGATAGTAGTGATACCTACATGATAATCATTTTTCTCTCTCTTTTTCTAGGGTGTAGATTCTGGATTTGTTCCCAGTGTTCAGGACTTTGATAAGAAACTGACAGAGGCTGATGCATATTTGCAAATTTTGATCGATCAGCTGAAGGTAGGGCAGATGAGATTGAGCCCTGGGGTGGCTGGTGCACAAGTGAACCAGATGTTTGGGGTCTCCACTTCTCAGTCAGACATTTCTGGCTCTCCTGCTGGTTTTAAAACAACCAAAAAACCCTTGTGTAGCTTCTAGCTCTTCTTTGAAGCTGCTTCTTTCAAAGATTTCTTTCAATAATCTGACTACTTTGACAATAATACATAGATGTTTATGATGGTTTATATCCTTTATGGTTATAAACATGTACTCAGTTCTTGCATATATATACACACACACTTATAAGAAAAGGTGAGATCTGAAAGGACTTGGCCATTTTTAAATCATGTGGAAGCAGGTGAGTTTCAGAAGAGACTTATTTTGGAACTACATATGTCTTCCCCTTACTACTCTTCCTTAACATTTGCGGGTGAGAAGAATTCACCTAAGGCATATGCAGGTAAACCACAATTTACAAACTTACAAAACTACAGGAGTCTTCATCTCCTTGTTTCTCCTATTCTCTTTTCTTTCAAGCAAAACACAAGCAGAGGTCCTGTGGGGCTGCCTTGGAAGAATGTTGTGAAAATCCCTCTCTGCTTTTGAGGAGTATCAGTAGTAGCTTAGAGTCTTAAAAGCCAAATGTTTTCTTTTGTTCTCACTGGTTAGAAAAGCAGGATACACGGGTGAGTCTTAAGGTACTCAAAGAAGCGTCTGCCTTGGAGGTTCACCAGCAGCGTTTTGTGGGAAGCCCCGGTTTCACCCAGAATCTCTCTGCATCACAGCACAGACTTTGAGTTTGTCTTTAAAAACAGAACAGCGTTAGTACAATAACCTGCCTGGAGCACACGTCTTTAAAAACTCTGCTTCTCTTTTGCAGGCTGAACGCACGCTGGTCACATACTGAAGTGGCTTCTTAGACCGTAGTCCTGACTGACGTGTGGTTTTTCTCTTTCAGCTCTTTGATAACAAGCTTCCAAGCTGCAAAGACGATGAACAGAGAAAGGTAACTCTTTCCCTCTAATTGTTGTTTCTTCTGTATTATTTGATTAATTAAAGCCATTGTTAGGGTCTGCCACAGTGTTTCATTTAGCATCATTAGCCTTACCGAGGGGTTTCTGTGGGCCCGTGGTGGCCGGTCTTGGAGGCTCACCAGCCGCGTTTCCTGGCAAGCCCTGGACGGCCGTTGCCACCCCTGTTTCATCTAGAGCAGCACAGCGAGACTGCCCTTGCTCCGGAGTTCAGCCCAGAAAAGGGCCTCCCACCGTCCTCTGGGTGGACCTGGTCTTTGTTCATCGCAGAGACAGGTTCAGGGCGTTCTTTAGGTTGGAGGATGACGTCAGGAGAAGCCAGAGAGCTTGGATATTCGCTCCAGCGCCTCGCGGTTGGGCAGCCTTGCTCCTGCCCTTTTTCCGTCTTGGGGTTTGGCGTCCTTAGAGATTTGTTTTTTTCTTTCCCCAGTTTCCTTGGGGCAGTAATTTGGCCTATCAGCTTTGTCGTTATTTGGGTTTTGGGGAGTGGTCTTCTCCTTCAGTTTTTATAACCTATTCTAGCCATGACTCCTTATTTTTACTTTTTCCCACTCTTAGGTTTTATGTTTAGGTTCCCTCCTTTGCTGGGGGGTGATGAACTTAGCCGAATGTTCCTTTTTAAAACGAGCCTTTTTAAGTTGTATATATAAACTATACAAGACATCTTCATCTGAGAGAGCAAGCATTGAAATCATGACTTTTTCCTGATGAACTGAACCCAGGTGTTTTGACTTGTTTATAAAGTCAGTCGTAAAAGACTTGTGTGTGATCATTGCCTCCAGTTATCTTCAGACTTTGAACGTGGGGTCACCAGTGCTACTGGGTTTAATTATCACCGGTAGATAAAGGTGCTGGTGTAAGTGATGGGCTAGCCGGGGAGCCCAGAGGCCTCAGGCCTGAGCCCGCGCTGATGTTCGAAGTGCCCCTGTGAGGGGGCTCGGTTTGTTCTCTAGGTCAAAGGGATCAGCTCACATGAGCCCGTAGAGCCCCATGAACGAAATGCCTAAAGTGACTGTATGGTCATTGCATAAGCATAATTGACTATAATTGGTATTAACAGTAAAAACGTTCTTGTACGCTTCTCATGGTTTTTGTTTTGGATTTTATTTTTTGCAGAGAATTGAGACTCTCAGAGAGACCACAAATGTAAGTTTTGTGTTTCGCAGACTTTGTCCCTGCATTAGGCTTTGTAACGACGCGCTCTATTCGGGTTATTTATAGCTGTGATAGCTGAGCATTCATGTTAACTTTCAAAGAGTTGGCTCGTTAAGGCTGTTCAGAATTTTACCATAGAGTTAAGGTTAAAAAAATTGCCAAACCGACATTTACTTCAGATAATGCCTGCTCTGTTTCCTGTCTTAGAGGTTTGAGATCCTTTTTTAAAAGTTGGCATTTTTTTAAAAAGAGCATTGTAATTGTGAACATTTTCCTTTTTTCTGAATATCCTTATGAACGTTTTGGCCGTATGTCATTGTGTAACTAACGAGCAGGCCATTTTGAATAGCTTATCTTTCTATGGAAATAGTAAAGAAATACATTGAACAAGAAAATTAAGAGGGAGCGCCATAATTTCAGGCCTGCCAGTTTTATGAGAGTGTCTTTTCCACTGCCCGTTTCTGTCTAGATCTTTTGTAGAAATTTCTCTTTAGCTGAGCCTATTTTAGAGAAATAATGCTGATAGAGATCTAAGAGCTTAAAAGGGAATCCTTCCTCTCCCTTCTCAGGTGTGTGTGATTGGTTAGAACCTAGTTTACATCGTTTTCCGTTCAAAAGAATCGGCTGTCTTTGGCATTGCAGGCCTAGGTGTTCTTCAGTCAGCCCAGCTGTTAATGTTCTAACTGCCTTTGCTTTCTAGGCTCAGTTTGCCACAGGGGCTTCCAGACCATGTTATTTGCTAAGGTTGAATGATTATCTTAAATCTTAGAAAACACTTGCAAAGTGACTATTTGGATAAAATCCTAAAATCAGTGTTTTGTTTTTATAGAACATGGTAGAATCAATTAAACACTGCATCGTGTTGCTGCAGATTGCTAAAGTAAGTAAACTGCCTTTCATTCACTTAACTTAATGAGGATTTACTGTTCAGTATGATGTCAGCTTTTCTTGAGGGGCAGTAACATGATGGGATTTGCATTCAGCTTAGTCACTTTCTGCAAGAAACTAATTTGGTGGAATTCCTTGTGCTGTGGAGCAACAAGGCTAATGCCTTGCTTGCCTGGGTCTGCTGTGGTGAGGTCATTTTTGGTGGTGGCGGGAAGGAAATGAGTGAAGGTTTATTTAGAACTCCCTCTTCCTCTTAGATTGCGCCTCTGACACTCGCTGGAATGAAATGCATTTCTGGCAGATCTTTTCTTATTTTCATAGAAATGAAAAAAAGGGAATATGGGGTAGTTCTTCTTTCCCTCTCCCCCTAAAAAAAAGCTAACCAGAAGATGGGGTAGAAATGAATTAGAGATTCTTTCTGTTTTGTTTTTTATTTTTAAAGGTAACTTTAATTCTAGTTTATTTAGCATGGACTCGTTGAAGAGCCAGCTTAGCTTCAGGAAATTAGCTTGCGGCACACGAACTGACTTTTGTCCACACTCTTTTTTTTAAATCTGACCCATCGGGACGACGACATTAAAGAAAATAAACTTTCTGAATGATTTCAAATATATATGACCAGCAAAGTCTTTGGAAGTGAAAAACCCAGCACAGCGCGGTCGGCCTTTCTTAACATTCTTGGCTTCATTTGGCTCGGACGGTTTCCAGCCGGTGAATTGTTGTTAGCCTTTTGTCCTACGGTAGTGAGTTAGTGAGGGGTTATTGTGCGGATCACAATCTCTGCCTTTTTCTGCCGTCCCGTTTTTGGCAGGGTGGGGGGGGTTTGTTGACTGGCCCAACCAAAATGATATTTTGCGTGCCGTTTCAGTTACAAGTCTATTTTCAGGGTTTAATGTTATTTAGTCACTTGCCCATTAATTTCATTTTCATTGGTAGAGAAGGAATCAAAGTCAAGCCCTCGAGCCATGTACAATAGTGTCCTTTGGGAAAACACTTTTAGAATTCTAGTCTCTGCCTCGTTTTTGTAGAGAGCAACAAAGCCAGGCTTCATAATTGGGGGATAGAAGGCCCGTAGACTGGGTTTAGATTTTTGCTCTTCTCTCCTCGGCTGCCTGTTATTCTAGTAATTACCTATTTTTGGATCTAATTTTTCCTCTGTTTTTCCAAATCAATATTTAATTATAAAGGTCTTCAGAGAAAATCTTTGGGGAATCAGGACTTTTCTTGGCTATGAAATTACATGACAAACTGTACTCATATTGGCTAATGGCCTTTGCATTCAGCCTGTGGCTTCCCCACATACTACATATTGTCAGAAGCAGACTGTGGGCAGTTGCTGCTTCTCTGTTTTTGTGTGTCTTGGAATTGAGGGAACAAGAGAGCGTATTATGGTTGGGATGTTCATATGTGTGCAACCCCATCACAAGGTTGTTACGGTATTGTGGCAGTGATCTGGCCCAGTGGCTTACACAAAATCAAGTGGTGGTTTTAGTTGCCACCAAAGAGCCTGGCGTTGCTTCCTTGGCTCTTCCTTTGAAATGTATTTAGGTTCACATGACCTTATCCAGAACTAGGCTCTCCCATCATTATTAGTCTTCCACTGACAAGTTGTTAGTTATAGTGCTAGGCCCACTTGATAAATCTGCTTTTGTGGTCTTTTGGCATAGATAATCTGGAGACTCAATAAGTGGATTTAGCCATTTATTTTTCAAATATGTTTTTTTATAGAGATAAAATTGTTTGCTATTAATAACTGGAATTCTAGAATTGTGAGGCTTAATGGTAGAGATGGGGAAAATTTAGGAAATGGGAGTTCAGCACAGTCGAGTAGTATTCTGTTAGGATCATCATACTTTTAGAAAGAATATAAAGACACTGGAAAAAGTAAACGGAGGAGCAGACCCTGTCACAAAAAAGCCCTCGGTGGTTTTTCACTTGGGGGAGGAGTAATTTACTAAGGGAGCTGCTAACAAGGGTATGAAGTGTTTTTATGCAAGAAATGCCAAGTAGCTTTCATCAGTGTTAAGGAAAAGTGAACCAAAAAAACCCCAACAGGCATGTTTTTAAAATGTTTTAACTCAAGAGCAAGGCCAACAGATTGCTAAAACAGTTGAGTTGGCTTTTTTGAGAGAGGTTGTGCATTGTAAATACTCAAGAAACCAGTAGGCACCTTTCTCTGTGGCTTGGTTTAATCATTTGCCTGGCCAAAGAAAGAGGTCATTAGATCCACTGCAGTCACTTGGAGTCTTTCTTCTAACTGCACAATGACATAATTTTAACTCTGACACACAGAGCTAATGGAATAATAATAATAACAACAATAATCTCAGGCTCTCAGCAGTCACAGAGACTCTTACGGATTTGTGGGGTCTCCTAGAAGCCTTCACTCCCTAAACTTTTTCAGAAGCCAAATGGAACTTCCCAGGTCCAGGGAAGAACCTTGAAGTCCAAGACTCTGGCTGAGGAGTGAAAAGTGTAGAAGAGAAGCTGCTTGGCCCAGCTCTTGGTGATACTGCTGCCGTATTGGCGTTACTGAGGGTGGCTCCCCCTCGCTCGGTAGTCTTTTCATCTAGGCTCACGTTTATCAGCTGGAATCTAAGGGAACACAAACTTACGAGCTTTGTGGACTATTTCTGAAGCTTTTTCTGCCATGATCTAGATCTGGTAAGAACAGAAACTGGAGTTTCATAAAACAAACCCCACATCACATAGTTAATAGTTTTTGATGTTAATAGCTCTGGTGCTTGAAATGGGCATTCTTCTGTAGGAAGTAGAGCCTGGCTAGGTCACACCCTATGTGATTGGTGACTGTTAATTGATAAATAGAATTTAAGAATATTTGACATTTTTTCATTGTTTGGATAATAGGGATTTGGAAGCCCTAAGTTTGATGAGCATTTGTGTAGTAGTTGGCAGTTACCAAGTGCTTGCTCTTCAGTGAGGTGGCCCAACTCTTAGTGTTCCTATTAGGTGAGAGAGCTGAGGCTCAGTGGTCCTTGCCATTCATGGCTTGATTCAGGTGTCACCTTCTATAGGAGACCTTTCGTGTTCACCACTCCCTCACCCTACCTCTCCTCACCTCCCACTCTTCCAACTACTTTGCATTTCTGTCCCAGTGATTTGGGACATGGCATTTCCCCCTCAGAATAATGTCGCCTCCTTGAGAGCAGGGCTTGGTTCATTTTTATTTTTGTATCCCAGTGTATAGCAAGTGCTTGTTGAATAGAGCTGGATCAGATCAGTACCAGCTGGGTCTTGAACCTGGTTTCTGGACTGAGCCCAGGCCTCTGTCCCCTTGAAGCTCATCCGTAGAGGCCTGGGTAAGAGATTGGGGCCTCCACATGCTCCCTGCCTTCCCCAAAGCACTTTCTTTCCCATGAGCTTCTTGTATAGTTTCCCACCTAACTTAAATGAGGAACTCCCGCCTACCATATTTTGTTAAAACTTTCATGCTTCATTTCATTGAAAAGCACACCACTTTATGCAAGAAAAGCCTTGCTAGAATATCTTGCCTTATTAGAAGGAATTACATGCATTTCTGCCGAGAAATGAAGCTTCATTTTCCGACAGTCGTACCAAAATTCAGACACCCAGATCGGCAATGCTGGCTAAAAGCCTGCTGAAATTTGTTAGTGTTTTTGTTTGGCCCAGCTCTTAGACATCCAGATCTCAGTAGTGTTGCTGCAGGCAAGGAAGGATTGAGTCACAGGGAGGACGGGTGTTCAGGACTGGGAATGAGAGATCAGATGACTGAGGGGAGAAACAGCGCGAGGTGAGGGAGGATGTTCCTTGCCAGGTCAGGGGTGTAATACTCTGAAGATAGGAAGGGATTGGGGGTATGCTGACTTTTGGGTAATGAGTCTAAAGATCTGATTAGGAGAGTGAATGATTAGATGATTTGTATCAGCACGAGCCTCAACTGTCTTGACATGTCATGTTACTGTGCACTGAGGCAGGCCTGCCTGTTAGGTGGCCATGCCTAGCCTTATTTTCTTGCTGGGATACCTAGCAAGGAGGAGGTAGTTTCAGGTCTGAAACCCCAGGGAGCAGGCCTGACCTTGTGGTGCCCTCTGTCCAGTCACGAAGCAGGAGTTTTGCATTCATCCTTAGCATGACTCTTTTAAAAAATGCAGCTGGTTTCAAATCTGTGTGTGTTTGGCTTGGAGAAGAGAAGACTGGGAAGGGCACAGTGATGATCTTCATTGATTTGAGCAGATGTCGCTAGGCATACAGGACAGGCATTGGGCCCATTGTCTTTGGTCCCAGTGGGTAGAACCAGCAGTAGGGAGGGGTTGCAGAGAGGCCTTGTTGCGACTTGAGAAGTAATGAGCTTCCCTTCACTGTAGGCCTTTGTGCAGATGCGGGGTGACCACTTGGCAGGGCTGTTGGAAGGCATCTTTTCTGGCTTTGAGTTGGATGAGGTGACCACCGAGCTCTCCTCCAATTCTGAAAATTCCGATAAAGATAGTTGGAATTTATGACTAGAAAACACTTGATAACTCCTCGACAGGTTAATCTAGATTTGTGCTTCTCCCTTATCTCTTTAGATCACGTACAGAGAGAGGATTTACATCCAGTCCATAGTCTTGATTTGAAACGTGTAACTACTGTTGACATTTTAATATGAACGTCTAAGTATCTTTGCAACACTTTCCTTGATATGTGGCCGTTATGGTTTAAGTTCTTAGCAAATTAGCAGTAAAAACGAGTATGTGTGGACTTTTGTCACCTGTGATTTTTTCTTCTAAAAGTTATAATTATTATTTTACTCATTCTGTTTATCCTGTCCTGTCTGTAGCCTTGTCTTAATGTCACTAAAAGAAGAAGAAATCCAGGGGGATGTTCAGAAGAAATGTATGCTCTAAAGAACTAATCTAAATAAATGATTAAAAGTTTACCATCTAGTTGATTATTTTATAATTGAATTTTAAAACATCTGATTTAAGGCTGTTATATTTTTTATGATATTTGGAAACCTGTTTTCCCCCATAGCATATTTGATTAACTTAATAATTTGGAGAAAATTGACTTGTTACCTGCTCTCCATGGAAGGTCCACCATCACTTCAGGTGTTCAGAGACTGGATGGCTCTCATCAGGTTTAGCATAGAAGAGAATCCTTTGTTGTTTGAGGGACTGGACCAAATGAACTCTGAGGGTCCTCACAGCTCTGAGACTAGCTAGTCAGTTACTCCACTGTTTTTAGGTTGTGCTGTGATCCCCATTTCCAAGTCCTTAATTGATGTGGAATTTACATTATTTTGAACTTAAGTGGGACAAGTACCTTCATAGTATATAATAATTCATCTTCTGTCCCTTAGCATGACTAGCACCCAGTCATCTTTTCTTCCATCTGCAGTAGTGCTTTCATTTCCACACAGATGGTTCCCAAATTTGTGGAGCCAGGCATAGTCCCCTCCCGGAACATCAGTCTTATATCTCCTTTTCTTTGCTAGACAGTTGGTCTTGAATGTTCTCTACTCAAAATCACTATGTCCCAAATGTTACTCATCCTTTTCCCCAAGTATTTCCCTGTGTCTCTCAAGGGTGCTACCAGCCTCAGTCTTTTGGGTGCATCATCTCAGTTGTCCTTGACTCTTTTCTCCCCCTCTGTCCTCTCTGTCCTGTCTCCACATCTTGACGTGGACCTCCATGACATCTCTCGTATATGGCCCTTTCTCTCCACTACACAGCTGCCGCTGTAATTCACACCTTCTTCATCTTTTACTTAGACCACTCTGTTGACCTACTAGTTTCCCTGCCAGGAGTCTTTCTTGTCTCTCTAATCCATTTTCTCCATAGCCACTGAAATAATTTTTCAGTGGCATAGATCTAACTGTCACACTTCAAGGGCCCCTTATTGCCTCTAAGATAACAAACTCCTTAACACTTGACATTTAAGGCTCTCCATAATCTACATCCTATCTATACATCACATCTACCCTTCATTATTCCCCTTGCATAAATTCCAGCTGAATTGGCTTGCTAGGTATTTGTGAAATGTAATATTTTGTGTCCAGCCTCCATGCATTTGCTCAAGCCGTCTCTTATTCTTGGAATGTACTCTTTGCTTTATGTTTGCATTTGAGAATACTTTGCCTTTCTTCTAACCCCTGTCTCCTGACTGGTACTTCCTGCTGTTGGTGTTCTCTTCCTCTCCCACTTTGCTTATTTATGTACAGTTGAAACTTCTTGAGGGTAAGGACTCTCTTTCATTTTTGTCTTTCTGCCCTGGAGTGTAGTGGTGTTGTGCACAAAGCAGACACTTAATAAATGTTGGTTGAATCAAACTGAATAAAGTCATATGTTTAGTTGCATGCAAACATATATTGCCTTATCCTCTTACCTCTTTCCAACTCTTGAAAAACAGTTATCCCATGGGATACAATAAAAGCAAAGTGTCTTCCCACAGGGAGAGGAGAGTGGAGAGTGGTAATGGAGAAAGTGTCATTGGGCTGAGTGTCGGGGGCCATACTGTGAATATTTAAAACTTTGGATGGAGAGAGCATGAATAATGAGTGTTTCCTGTACACAGTTGACTCGAGTCCTTGGCATGAATGTCACCATGCCGTACATGGTCTGCAGTGTGTGTTCTTTGGAAGGCTCTTGGCCCTTTGAGTACATAATACTCATGGTGGTGTGGCCGTGCTCCTGAGCAGGGCTGCTTAGGTGGGATGGCTCTTCTCTGCTTGGTCATGGGTGGGGCAGCATCTGCTACTACTTGAACCCGTGACCAGAGAGGAGCAGCTGTGCAGTGGGGGGAGGATCCTTTCTGTGACTTGTACATGATTGTTAACGTATTGAACGTTTTTCCTTAAGGACCAAAGTAATGAGGACAAGCACGCATATGGATTGATAGTAAGTTTAATCTCCTCTTTTAAAATCCCCTTTACCTCTGCAGACCATTAAAGCCCACCATCCTCATCCTCGCAGCACAGAGCTGAGTTTCCGCTCATTTGCAGCTTGTCTTCTCTGTTCATCTTAACCCTTCTTGTTCTATTCTGGCAACTTTCCTTGAGCTTCTGAAGTCAGCCGTCTTTCTTTCACTAATCATCACACAATGAATTGTGGCTGCTTTTGCTGATTTAGGATTTTAAATGGTAGTCTTATATTTGCTCTGAGTTCCTAGAGAATCAAACCATCTTGCATGCATCAAGTAATCATGGTGTAGAAATCCAGCTTGTATGAACAGACATGGGCATGAATGATGTAGAGCTGTCTTTAGGGAACAGTTCCTGAGGGTTGAAATATCTGTACCGTAGTTATGTCCAATTTGGACTCCCCTTGGTGGAAACAAGGAAGCTAATGATACCATCATAGAGAGCTGCTGTTGGTAACTTAAGTAAGTTGCTTTTTTTTCTTTAGGAAGTAACCAATTCTAGATAAGTTTTCAGTATTTTTATGATTTTCCTATATATCTTGGCATCACGCTTGTGGTATGTACTATGATTTTGTATGTGTCCTGTCATGTGTGGGCTCAGCCGCGTCCATGCTGGCTGCAGGATTGGCTCATGTTGCCAGAGTGGACGGCAGTGGGGCTGTTCTGCTCGCCTCCTCAGCTCCACCAGTATCCTGGCCCACAGAACCTCCGTTCTAATAGTCCTTTTTGGCCACCACCCCCCCCAACCATCAGCCTTCCTCCCTTCTAGACAGAAAGCAGAAAACATTGGTTATATATCAGACTCAATTCATTAATTTAAAATTGCCCAGTAGGTAATTCCAAGCACCTCATTAACTGCTTAAGCACCATGAGGTGTTCAGTAACATTGAAGCTTAATCGAGGCAGTGTGTTTTTTTCTTTGAAGGCACACAGTAATACAGCTGCAATCTGGAAATTCATGAAAGCTGCTGATTAACCTTGTTAAACTTTTTAATGTGATTGACAACGCAGAGATGGCCAGGGAGAGCAGAGGAAGGAGAGAGGACACTCGCTCCACTCTGTTGCATGATAGACTTTCTACTTCCTAATTCCCTGCTCCCAAGGGCTTATTGGGGATCATTGTGGTGCACACAGACTCAGTGTTTTCTTTCTAGGTCACTGCTTTAATTTCTAAGCCTGTTGGGCCAGGGCCATAGCCTGATCTGAAGGCAGTCTAGGGAGAGAACCCTTTTGAGTAGTCATCATTATTGTAAAAGGCCTCTTACGTCATTGGTGTGGGCCCTCACTGGCTCGGAGCACTGCACATCATTGGATAAGAGCTTTGTGAATTCTTGTGGGCCCAAGTTGCATCATGCGGTGACTCCCCCACCTCTGAAGGAATCAGGCATGTGCAGTGAAATCACACTGGACTTGGGTTTGAATCTAGGCTCTGCCACTTACTGTCTGTGACCTTGGCCAACTCATTTGACTGCTCTGAGGCACTCTTCTTCAGGTAATGCATGAAGGGATTGGGCTCAGTAAGTGACCTGGAAATGCCCCCTTTTGGCCCCATGCAGCCTTCTAAGGGACATTGAATTTCTCTGAATGCAGCCAGGCTTAGCTTTCAAGGACATAATTGTAGTGCTGGCCTCATTGTCACCCAAAACCTTTTTAGCCTGAAGAGAAAGTGGTAGAGGACAGCTGGTGCTCCAGATGCCTCCACTCGAGAAGGGGAAGGAACTTGCAGCTGATGTTTGCAGATGATGCTGGGGAAGTTTATAGAATATTTCTAAGATGCCTTAATTGTCTAGATGGGGGGAGGGGTGGAGAAGTGAGATGTTTAGACATTTTCTGTCTTGCATTCAAACTCTAGCCTATCTTCTGAAGAGCTTTTACTTTTGGAAATATAAATGGTGGCTGTGAGAGGCAGGGGATGGGAGTTCTGCTTTGCAGTGAGGGAGACCTGGGTTCAGGATCTGCATGAACAAGGCATTTTGCCTTGTACCCCAGGGCATTCTCTGAGACTGTAGAGTTCTGTTTATGGAAGGCATTTTCACATTACGAGATTTTGTAGGAAATCACAGGTCAGGACCCACTCTCCAGTAAAGGTAGGACCTGTGATGACACTATTGGTAAAATTTCTCTTGGGGGGGTTGTTGGGAGTGCCAGATATTCAGGTTTAATACTTGAG
Source organism: Pseudochirops cupreus (assembly GCA_028627135.1). Classification (NCBI taxonomy): domain Eukaryota; kingdom Metazoa; phylum Chordata; class Mammalia; order Diprotodontia; family Pseudocheiridae; genus Pseudochirops; species Pseudochirops cupreus. The sequence goes on along the minus strand of CM053584.1, from coordinate 23,300,582 downwards.
AACTCTGTATTTTAGCCTGAAACGGAACAACAAAAATAGTAATGGAGTATTTTATTCCTATTTTCATTTCATTGAAAAAAATTATGATTACTTTTTACATGTAGAAATGTCAAATTGTATTTCTTTTGGAGGCATGTATTCAGTCTTGTAGACAGTCCCATCCCTGCCTCCTGTCTTTGCCCCACTCTGTCTAGAAATCAGACTCACCCCTTTTTTCCCCATCTGTATACACAGTTACAATGGGCCTGCCTGTACCTTTCTGGTTGCTGCAGAAGGTATCATGTTGGGGAGCTAGGGTGGAGATACAGAATGTTTAGAAAACGTCCCAGAATAGACAGAGCACTCTGGCTGGCCCTGATAAACTGGACAGAGGGGAATCCCTCACTGCCCAAAGATGAAGGTCAAGAAAAAGTGATTCCCTTAAAATCTCTAAGGGTGTACACAGATAGGGTGAGTATTGATTTTTTAGCAGAATCCCCAAATTCTTGAACAAAAGGCCTTGAAACTGGAAAAAAAATAAATTTAGGACAAATAAGATGAAATTAGGCTGTTTCATATATTAGACATTCAATTTATGAAGCTCATTTACCTCCAAGTTGAAAATACAAACTTTCTCTCCAAAAGTTTGGTGGGTGATAAAGGCATAATGTACAGAAGGAGGCCAAAGTGTTGGGGAGGTTGACAGAGTATGGACGAGCAGACCCCTTCCATAAACTATCCCTTGGTGCCACTTCTTAGCACAAGGGCCATTGGATTGCCCAGGAGTACAGGCATTAGGGGGTACAGACCTCTGGAATATGGTTTTATTCATCCTTCTGTTTGTTGAAGCTGTGCATACATAGAAACATCTAGGGGTGACAAGTAGATGATCTTCTCCCTCCAGTCCATCTCCCTCTAAAGCAGGGATTTGTAACCTAGGGTTTCTGGGTAGATTGCAGGAGGGGATGGGCATGCCACTGAACCTACGTGGGAAAAGAATTGCACCTTTATTTCACGATCATTGGTTTCTTTGTAATACTAGATATTTTAGGCATCTAAAAACATGATCCTGAGAAGGGGTGTGTGGAGGTCACAGCAGCTACCAAAGGGGTCCAGGACCCACAGAAGCCTGCAAACCCCTGCCCTGAAGGAAGCACCCACAGATCTCCCTCCTCATGGCTTCCCCAGCAGGTGTCTCTGTTTGATCTAGGAGAGTCAGGAAGCACTTGGCAGCCTGTGGCCTAATTTCCATTGACTTGTTTTAGCCTTTGTCGATAAAGCTTTGTGTGCCCATGCATTTGACTTCAGTCAAAATAAGAGTGGTTTTTAAAATTCTTAGTGATAGGATTTGAAGGGCTGTTTTCTCTTTGCAGTGATGGATAGATGCTGTTATTCTACATTTTTTTTTGCATTTTGTGAATCACTTCCCAGTAAGCTCTAGCCTTGCCCCCCCCAAAAAGCTCCCCCCCCACACAAATAAAGACCGTGAAAAGAACCTTGGAAGAGGTGGTGCATATGTAACCTAGCGCCCTTGTGGCTTCACGTTTCCCAAAAGAGAGAGAGGGAAGTGTGTTTCACCTTCCACTGTTGGGGAGTGTCTGCATTTGCCCCATCATCCATGGCCTCCTCTTCATAGGCTGCATTGTCCCGGTGTTGGATCTCTGGATCTGCTTCTTAGCCTCCTTCCTCCTCATACTTCCTTGAGTCTTGCCCAAGGTGTCACTCGTTTAGGCTCCACGATTTTTGGTCCTTCCCTTGTCACTGGGCACAGAATTGAACAGAACACTTTTAGACCGTGTTCCTCTTGGACTAGGGCAGCCTCAGATTGATCACAGGCACCGTGGAAAATCCTGGAAAAGCAGTGCCTGCATTTCAGTGCAATAGATGCACAGTAGTCACCCAATATGTGTGTATAGGCCCTGGTGACAGGGCTCCCCTCAACGGACTCTAAACACTTAAACATTGTAAACTTAGTTTTCTTAGAAATAGACCAGTGGTGGCATCTTTTCAAATTAAGATCAGCATTGGAAATCTCCACCGGATGTAGGCGTGTCCCAGGTGTGCATAGCGGACACCTGCCACAGCTGATTACATGAGAGGCAATGAAGAGAAGACATTATTAGCTGATATTGCCAAGGAATTGAATTCCTGTCAAGACCAGTAGCCCAGTGCGTTGATTCTCTTGGGTGGCGAGGTGGTGCCATAGGTCCTGGAGCTCTCAGGGTGACAGGAGTTCCAGTTTAACCTCTGAGACCTTAGTAGGGCAGCCACTTCACCTCTATCCGCTTCAGTTTCCTCACCTGTAAGATGAGGGTAGGAATAGCACCCACCTCCCAGGGTGATTGGGAGGATCTGATGAGAGGACGGGTGTGAAGTCTTTATTTTTTCAACCATCTTAATTTGAAAAAAGACATCTTGAGTCCCAGGAGCTTGAGTGTTAGTGGTGAGTTTCAGTTCTTGTTCAAGGATCTCAGAGCAGAATTCTATAGAAATGCAAGGCTGAGAGAGCCTTTCCCTAGGAAGTTTGATTTTTTTAAGAAATAACCACACAAAATTTTTTTCAAGTGAACTCTCATGGTATACATTTTAACTCAATATCGGGCATAAAATCCTCATTGTCTGTTCTGAAACCTTTCAGCTATTTGACATAAAGATGTGTATGCTTTGTAACATTCTTTTATACTACCAGTTACAGGCAAAATCTTTATTGTTCCTGTGTAGCTTAGTATCTTCGTATCGCGAACTTTCTTACTAACTTTTATAAATACCATTTTCCGTAAGTACTAACATTACTCTTTGCTGTGTCCCCATAGCAATTCCTTCTCCAAATACGTTGGAATGTGTTTTTTAAATTGCAGTTTTCAAGAGACCCAAACAAGTTAAGGGATGCTACTAGTTTTCTTGGTTTGGATCCACTTTCCCCTTTGCAGGTAACAAGGTCTCAGCTCTGCTGTCTAACCAAGATCTTCCTTTAAAGCGGCAGCTCTAGATTTTTTCTTTTTCTTTTTTCTGGGGGGGAGGTATTAAAAATACTGTTTCTTAGATGAGATGCAGGGATGTTGAGGAAAACTGTGATGATGGAAAATACAAAAGACATGAATGAGACTGTTTGATGAAGAAAAACAGCAGCGGAGAAGCCGCCGGCCCCGCTCTGGGAGGGGCCATCTGCTTGCTGACTTTAACCATAAGTCTCTGTGATATCATCGGACAGGCAGGCCCCATAGAGTCAGTGAGGTGCACCGATGTCTTCTATAACTGTAGACAGCAGGAATGTTTATTTCTTCTCCCTCTGGAAACTTAGAAAAGTGTCTCTGTCGTCATTCCAGAGATTCCCATCTTGTGCTGTTAGTGCAGAGCTCTTAACATGTGCATCCACGGTGACGGTAGGTGGTGATGGGGTGGGACCAGGCGTGAAGATGGCTGGGGGGCCGTCCGAGTACACGAGGCAGTTACAGGGTTAGGCCGAGAAGGCGAGAGAGGAGGTTGTTGTTACAGATTTTGCAGCAAAGTGCTAAGAAACATTGGGATGTATTTAGAGGTGGTATCTCTTTAAACCTCTGCACCCCGCTCTGAAACTCCTTTCTATGTAATTTTAATCCTCTTTGAGGTGTGTTGATTTGTGGTTTTCCCCCCTTTACTATGCTTTCTTTAATTATAACCATTGCTTGTACCTCTGTGTGGGAAGAGGGTTTAATTTTTTTCTTTGCTCTCTTGTTGATTTGTATCTGTGTAGCCGACCATAGGATTTTGCTGTCATAAATGGGGGTGTTTCTTACATGGGGAAGGGATAGTATGGGAGAGAATATTAATTAAAAATGACTGTTTCTTTATCTTAGAGTACCATCAACCCTGTAGATGCAATATATCAGCCTAATCCCTTGGAACCAGTGATCAGCACAATGCCTACCCAGACTGTCTTACCTCCAGGTATGGTATTTGGGCATGTGTTCAAGGGCATTCATTAGAGAACCTAGTTTTGTATTCCTGTTACATAGGAGACTAACACAAGCTCGCTGCTGCCTGTTGTTTTATATCAAAATACTAGGTAGAATGAATTAGGGGGTTGTGTTGGTGTTTTTTTTTTTAATTGCTTTTGGTGAATTATAGCATCTGAAGGAGGCTGGGTTGGCCAGAGGGGAGGGTGGTGGTTGGTAATGTCTGTTTTCAAAGTAAGGGACAGGTTTTCTCAGTGCGCTCAGAGTTGCTGAGCTGACAATTAGCTAGTTAACCAGGATTCTACCAGGAATCCTTGTGTGAGACAGAAATCGTGCCCTTGTGAAAGGGGGAAAAGGGTCCTCAGTATCTTCAGAGGTCACTCACGGACAGTCATGGCTGCCTTATACGTGCAAGCCTTGGGTAGCCAAGGGATAGTTGTTGATACTGAGCAGAAGGAGGGGCAGAGCCTTGGGCCCAGGGGGGATGATGAGTCATTGTCATTTGCAGGTCTTGCTTTGGCCTGTAGTTTGTACTCAGCTGTTTGGGGGATGGGAGGGAAGGGGACCAGGAAGATTTAGAGCTGGCCACACCTTTCCATGGCATGGTGGTCAAGTTTTCATCGTTCTGGGTTAGGTATATGAAAAATTGTCTGAAATCCAAAAGAAGACTCCTTTTTGACGTTTACAAATTCTTAAAAGGTTATTCTGTGAATGTTGAGAGATTTTTTTTTTAAAGGAAAGAACAAGCAGCATAATGAATCCCATGCCCAGTATCTGTATCGTGAACTCTGGCAATCCTCCTAGAAAAGTGTCTGAATGTTAAACTGAGCCATGCACACGTGTGTGTGTGTACATACGTACGTCTGTATGTACTCACAAAGTTCCAAATATCCCCCAGGAAACCCCATAATATTTTTTTCTCTATTCTGTTTTTCTCCCTTGTTTCATTTGTCCAAATCTCTCAGAGTCTGCCCCGTTGTGTAAATCAGAGCCACGTCCATCTTCCCTTCCTGTCGGACCTGGAGTCACTTCTTTGGGACATCCTCAGACACCAACACCCAACAGCACAGGTACACATGGGTTTAACCTGTATCTTTCCATTGCATGCCTTTCTTCAAATTCATTTTTTCTCATTGCCAGGGAAAAGGAAGGAGAAATTTGTTGCTGGGGCTGACCCTCTGAGTGTTTTTCCATTGTGCCAGTTTCACCAGGGATAGTTGAATACTTGAAATTGATAATTGTACTTGAATCCCAAAGCTTTAAGCAAATAATTATAATTTATTTGAAATTGCAGCCTTTCAGGATATAACTTGGTGTGCTTGTGGCTCATCGTGGGGGATCCTTTAACACTGACAGTGTTTTTTCTTCATAGTAAATCTAGTTATTGTCTGGTTTGTTTGTTTTTTTTAACTCAACTAAGGATTCTAGTTTTTAATGGCTTTTTTAAAAATGTCAAATGACAGTTTGTAGTTACTTTCACTTGTGAGCCTTAACCTTGGGCTTTCTCCTTTTTTTGGTGGACTCATTGTCTTTCCCCTGTTGACAGGGTTTTTACTCTGAGGGCTATCAGGTTGGTTTTGGATTTTAAATGCGAGTTACCCTGACTTCTGTGGAGCAAACATTGAACTGTTGGACCCCAGCTCTCTGAGGGAAGCCTCAGGTTTTCTCCTCCTTCACCCCATGAATCTGTCTTTTGCTGGAGGCTCTGTAAGCACAGCCTGCATTACCAGCCTCGGCCACCCTCCCACTCAGCTGGGTTTCCCTCTGTGTCATAGTGCAGACAGTTGTCCTTTGAATTTCGTAAGGAAAAAGAAATGTGGGCATAAAAAGCTCAAGTAAATCCTCACGGATCATCTAAAGAATGAAGTGTGAATGTTTGGTGCCTCTTCAATATGGTTAATATTTATGTAGATTTTTTTATACAGGGCCGTCCATGTGGTTATGAAGTCGACATCTTTAAAAACAGTTCCCATGTTGTGAACGAGGAACTCGTCAGAGCTTTGCAAACAGAGCAGGCTGGGTAGTGGGTATGAGGAACAAGAAGAAGATGGATCACCTTTTTTTCTTGATATGCATTCATTTTGGTGTAAATTATTTCAGTTTGTCATATGTGGTTTGGCTCAGTTTTTTAAAGAGAAAAGGACATTTGCAATAGACTAAGTTAAAGCAATACATTGATATCAGAGAAGTGATGCATTAATTTCTAAGACATTCAGTGGACATTGATTATTGTCTCCTCTACCCAAGTTCCCCTGCTAGGTACAGCAGAGTTAAGTGGGTGAGATCCATTCCTCTGCATAGATAACTGGGAGAGCTTTTCATCCATCTAACAAGTATTCCTCAAGTGAATACTATGTGCACGGCTCTCAGCATGTTGTATAGATAAGATTCCCAGTTGCAAACTCTGCACAGATGGACAGGCATGGCTGGCTTGCTGTCTGCATCATGGGAGGAAGGGATCTTCTAAGCCATTGAGCTCACAGGTCCGTTGGAAGGGAGCATGTGCCAGGCATTGGGCATACAAAGACAGAAAGAGAATCCTTGCTTGCCCTTAGGCTTTTCTGGGTTTCTATCCCTCCTTTCCCTCCTACTCTTTCCTTCTATCTCATTTAGCACTTTCCCCCCACTATATCCCCTCCAAAAGGGCCCACTGCATGACAGTTCATAGATTTCTCTCCATTTAAAATATATGCGGAATATCATTAACAAACCAAAGGGAAAATTCAAGTCACTTAATTTGAGACCATTGCCTGGCTTTTTTCAAGTACTTGGGCACTTAGTTTTTGCTTATAATAAATAGTTCCATGATTTTATGGTTCTCTCTCTCCTCTCTTTTGAAAAGAAAGATTCCTTAAGGCTCTATTTACAAGGAACCTTTTAGTTCTTGTGATTTTAAAGTTTTCTGAATGTCCTCATGACTATGGCCCTTAAGAAATGACCTTCCTAAAGCTTTGAGTGCTTGGAAAGAGGCAGCTTGTTGAGTGTTTGTTTCCCAGGGGCCTCCATGGTGGAGCCAGAGCCCCTGGGTTTGAGCCATGTGTGAACAGGTCTGATCCCACGCTCAAAGGACCCATTGCTTCCCTAGTCATGCTGAGAATTCCCTAAGCAAGAAACACACCAAACATTGTTCAGGCCCGACTGGCCTTCACATCCTCTTGGAGGGGTGGCCACTTCAATCCTGACCAGCTCCTTTGTGCGTGGCATGACCATTAATAGCTTCCATTGTTTCCCTGTTCTTATAACTCATTCCTTCCATAGGTGTTAGCTTCTAATTGTGGGTAAAGATGGGCACGGTTACAGGGTGGTTGCTTTGATTTGGCATCGTTACACACCTGTGCTTCCTTGGGGTCAGGGGAGCACTGCCTTGCACATAGGAAGTACATGATAAATTATTTGTGGACTTCAGTTGAAATCTATTGATGAATATGCTGAGAAATCTTTAGTGTATTTAGTAAATATGTTATTCTCAACTTAATCCTCAATTTTAACTTGGACGATGTCATAACACCCCCATTTTGCATTTCCCTTGGAATAACTTGGCTCCTTTTTTAATCATTTAAAACTACATATGAAATGAAAGCTGGAACTCTCTGGTACTCTAAAGACAGTGAATTTCTACCTGTTTGCTTGAATTAGAATTGAATTGGAAGATCTGCTTTCCCATAACCAAAAGAGGATTTTTTTTTTGTTTAGTTTTTCAGTGACACCGTTGTGAAGTGTGCTATGAGCTGTAGAAGGGGAGCTATGGCCTTTTCTTATGAATTTTGTGTGTCCAGGATCCATCTCATTCCTTTTTTCTTTTCCCAGTCCCAAGGCAGATTGACTTTTGAGAGCAGGACTTGTATATCCAACCAAATCAACCAAATTCTTCTACTCTTTTCATGGCTTAACTTACCCACCCCCCGCCCCAATGCTTTTTTTAACTCAGCATTTTTCACTCCCTAGGAAGTGGGCATTCAGCACCTAGTAGCAGTCTGACATCTCCAAGCCATGTCAACTTGTCTCCAAACACAGTCCCAGAGTTTTCTTATTCTAGCAGTGAAGATGAATTCTATGATGCCGACGAATTCCATCAAAGCAGCTCATCCCCAAAGCGCTTCATAGAGTAAGTAGAAGTGGAAAGGAGGAGGTCTTGAAGTGATTCACTTACTTTTAAATCTTTGGTGCTTGAGGGGTTTTTTGGACAGCTCTACAATTTGTTAGAAAATAGAGTGAATGACTAGAGTCTCAACTAATTTAATCCTGTGCCAGTGTCATCCTAGTAACCAAGTAAGCCACATTATATAAAGAATGACACCTTCGGGTGCCATGAAGTGCTTGTTACAGGGGGTTTGAAGGAATTAGGGCTTGTTATCGAAGCTCCCAGCCCCTCACCTGAGGGCCTGGATTTCTGACATTGGTACATCCCCTTGGCAAGGACCTCTGATGCCCTCTCACATTTCTTTCTCACAACCATATGAAGCAAGGAGGGAATAGTTGGGGTCATATTTTCATTTTGAAGATGTGGAAACTTAAGTCAGAGAGGTCCAGGTGACTCCCAAGAAGGCCACAAAGGGAGTCGCCATCATGGGTAACAGTCAGATGGAAGTCTTTCTGGCTTCGTGCCCAGCTTCTGTTCTTATGCCCCATGGTGTCATGAAGAGAGAGTGCGTGTCTTTTGCTCAGCCCGAGAGAGCAGAACTAGATGGAAGAGGGAGTCGTTAGGAGATGTCAGAAGCAACTTTGCATTTAGAAAAACTTTCTGAACAAGTAAGCTTTGCTCAAGAATGACTTGGAGTACTTTGATAAGGAAGTAGATTGCCTCTCGGGGGAACTTCAAGGGGAGGCCAAGGTGCTGGGTGTTGGCGGTGGGGAGATTTAGGGTTGGTGTAGGGTCTGGGCTGAATGGCCTCTGGGGCCCTAATATTATTGTCACAGCCAGAGGGATTTGAAATACTTCTCTGTTAAATAACAACTAATAGTCATCAGTCTTTCAAATGGACTTGAAAATTGACATTGATCATATTAGAATTATGTAGGGAGTCCTGCTTACAGTACTTGGCAGTTTCTGGGACGCAGATGAGCTGACCTTGTGCCTGCCCATGGCCCTCTGGGAGATGTCCATTTCCAGTTCTTCAAAGGCTGTTTGTTGTGTTTCATGCAGCACTGCTCTTCAGCAGTATTGATAGAATGTTGATATTAAAAAATTACGCCTGTTTCCAAGGGGAACTTGGGGTCATTTGTGCTTCCTGACAGATATTCCCATCCCATTCTCTTCCCTTTGTTCAACTCTGAGCCCAAGTCATCCATTCGTGTTGTTTCTCCTAAGGATACTTGTTAATAGATAGGCTCTGAAGTTCACCCGTCCAGGTAAGTACATGTCATGATGTGCTCCTGCTGTTTGTCCATTTGATACGTACTGTGTGGATGGTCAGATCACACTTCAGGAGAGGGGCTATAGATCCCTTCTAGGAGACTGCCATCTTCTGGGTTAGATACACAGCCAGTACGGTACGGTCAGCAGAAGTACCGCGGCGGGCGCCAGCTGTCCTCTGCTCTGGATTTCAGGCAGCACAGCCACAGCCTTCAGCAAGCAGACATTCCCCTGTTCTGTGTCTGCCGAAGGATCGGGAGGAGATGATTATTTCTTGCCTTCTCAGTGGTTTGGTGAAGGGGTGGAGGGAGGGAGAAGATGGAGAACTGAAAATAAATTATTTTTTAAGAAGGAAGAGTCTTTTCGGGCATTGTTTTGCTTTGCTGAAACAAATACTTCAGGGGAGGTGGAAGTTTGTATTCCCTCCACTGGGGCTTCTTCACCTTTTCTGTGTCCTAGACCCCATTGACAACAGTTTGCTGGAGCCCATGGACTTCTTAGATTAGTGCTTTGAAATGCATCAAATAAAATACTTAGGACTACGAAGAAAACCAATTCTGTTGAAATTGAGTCAATAAATCGTTTAAAAAGTGAGTCCACAGAGCCTCAGTTAAGAACCTCAGCTCTCCACCTGAATCAGTTTGAAAAGATAGAGGTGTCTCAGGGAAAATTGCCCTGATATTTTAGAACCAGAGGGCAAAATGAAACTTGAAAGACTTCACCGATCACCTCTTGAAAAAGATCCCCAAAAGAAAACTCCTAGGAATGTTATAGCCAGGTTCCGGAGTCCCCAGATCAAGGAGAAAATATTACAAGCTGCCAAGAAGAAACAATTTGAATATTGTGGAAACACA
>CM053584.1:23273119-23289961 GCA_028627135.1 Pseudochirops cupreus | reverse complement strand
ACCATCCAGGCTTAGCTGAATTTGGAATAATCGTCAGAAACACAGAAAAACCCTGAAGAAACATGATTGAGACTGGAGAGAATGGGAAGCGATGGGCAGGAAGGATGGCTGGCAGAGGCAAACAGGGCCAGCCTCGAATGTGGGGGTGTGAGGTGGCTGTGCTTATGAGGGGATCATGGAGGAAGTGGAGGGCATTTCTCTGGTGGTTCATTCTTCTCTAGATGAAGTTGAAGGCTGAGTGAAATTGCATTAAAAAAAGGCCAAGGCTAAAAGCAGCAGACTGTTCCCAAAGTAGTGAGAAAAGATAGGAGTGGGGATTCTCCAAACTAGTTGGTGAAATAAGACCTTGATGCCAGTTGGGGGAGAGCCTCCAAAAGGTCAGGGTTCAGGTGTAGTGTGCCCAGGGCATGACTCCAGTGAATGGAAAAGGCCGAGAGGAAGAGGGGTGTGGTTAGAATGTCAGAGAGGAAGGTGATGGGAAAGGCCTGGAGCCAGGTCAGTGATGCCAGTAATGAGGACTTGGGAGTAGCCCATGAACTTGAGAGGTCTGAGGGGGGGACAGATAATGCCGAAGGTCTGGAAGTGGCCACTGAGGTGGGAGTTGTGTCAAGGGGCTTTTGTCTGTAGTTCTAGAGCAAGAAGGGACCCTTCATGTTACAGATGTAGAAGCAGCTCGAGGCCCAGGGAGGAGCGGCTTTACCTGGGGTCACATAATGGGGCTTATTTGTGGGAGAGGGGAGCCGAAAGGTTGGCAGTCTCATAGGAATCATTGAGGAAACGGGTGGTCTCGAGGTGGCTCTGGGTCATGTGGCTGAGCCGATTACAGCCTTGCCCTAACAAGATCTAACCATGCCAACGACCCACTTATTTCTGTAGTTAGCTTTGTTAAAACAGCATTTCTATTCGAGGAAGAAAGGCTGCAGCTACGAAGGCTGTTGGGCCTTCTCTTCCCCCTCCAGACTCGTTAGCTTGCCGATCTCATCAGCTCCATGGCTCAGCTGTCGGCTTTCTTGATGATTCTCACATCAATCCGAGGGCTCTCCTGACTTGCCTTCCCTATCACGTCCCCCACGCCCCAGCCGATGCCTCCTCTCTTTTGGCCCAGGCCTCATCCCCGTCCCCCCACGCAGCCACTGCTGCAGGCCGTTCCCTGTGCCAAGGAGACTTGCCCAGCGTGGGTCTGACCCCGCCTTGAGCTAGGCCTATTCATATCATGGCCCACCTCAAGTTTTATCTCAGTGAACACATTTTTCTGGGAAAATGGTACTTTTGACCTTTATAAATAAAGTTTTATTTTTTTTCTCCTTCTCTGGAAGATTCAAGCTCTCAAGTCTTTCTCCAAAGTAGACCTGGTGAACTGGTTCAAGTCTCATAGAGGAAATGGCAGCAAAATAGTCAGTGTGCATGTGAGTACAGATTGGCCAGCCCAGGCCCTGCCCCTCCCTTCCCGGCAGGGTTTTTCCTTGGTTTCCTTTGGTTGGGCTGCTCAGCCCCAAGGTCATGCCCACGCCTTCCCTTCCTGTTTCTGTCACGTGACAGGAGGGCGCCGGGCTTGCCCCTCATTGTCGGCTCACGTTCCCTTTCAGGTTGTTGGCTACGGAAAATATGAGACGGAAGACGAAGGCTCTGCCACCTGTGACTCTTCCAACTCTTCCTATGACGAGGTGGCCCAGCTGACCTACCTGCCCCCCTCACCCCTGCTGGCTGACTCCACCATCCCCATCACTGACATCAGGGCTTTCACAGCAACTCTTAACCTTCTCCCCTACCATAAAATAGTCAAATAAACTGCAGTCTCTTTGGCCTGAAGCTGTGTCTCTGAAATCTGTGCTCGAGTCTCCCGCTGAAGGAGCACTTTCTGCTACGTCACAGTCTCTGATAAGACTAACAGACCCAAAGGGTCACTCACGTACGGTAAACCTGGGACCCCCTGGAGAACCTCCCCCCCCCCCCCCCCCCCGTTCACTTGTGAAGGTTTCTTTGGAGGACGCGCCGTGCAGCGCGCACGCAGCCTTCATCGCTAGGGCCAAAGGAACAATGTTTTAAAAACATTTTTAAATAAAAGAGCCCTTTGTGTTTCTGTAGTTACCTTTAATCGGCGTCCATTTTTAAAACATAATTGAGGCCTCATGGCCTTGCTGTGGGCCTTTAGGGAGGGATCCCCAGGGAGACAAAGGCTGCCAGCCCTTAGCTGCCTGGGTGGAGATCACACCGCGAGCAGACTCTGAGCTTTGTCTTTTCATCTGTAAAGTTGTGCTGGATATTCTCGCACGAAGGTCCAGTCTAGCTCTGGCCAGCTGGGCTGACCCACTGCCCAAAGGTTGAGTGCAAAGAAGGTAAAAACACAAAACGATTTGGAAAACTATTTTATGAAGCCTTAAGATGCTGCCCATGGTGGGATTAAAGTATAGCCAAGAGTTAGCTATAATTCAATAGTTCAATTTAAAAATAAAAATACAGAAATTATTTTGAGATAATGAAATGCTAAAACATTTGATTTCATAGTTTGCTAAATAATTTTCTAATAAACTGTCCATCCAAAGGAATCGCTATTTACAGATGTAAAGAATAGTAAGTGAAGACTTCCATTATGTATATTTATATATATATGTGTGTGTGTATATATATATATGTATTTATATAGAGATAGGACCCAAGAGTATGTGAGACATGTCCTGTCCCTTGGCAGTGGCACTAACCAGAGTGTGTGACACACAGACACACACACGCACACACACACACGTACACGTACACACACACACGTACACACACACACACACACACACACACACAGAGCTTGAGCCCAGGGCTTACAAAGGTTTTCCAAGCTTGAATGGATTCTTAAAACTGAAGCCAAGCTGTAGTGACTGCCACCAAGAGAAAAAGGAGACGTGTCCTGCTTTAATTGTTCAATTGTTCACCTGCATCAGTAAGTCCAGTATCCCTGAGATAGGAACCACTGCAAAGAGAAGGGGGATACCCCCCAGCCCCGAGAGAAGGTGGCGATGGCTAGAGGCACGGAGGCCCTGCGCTTCTCTGCTGGTCAATGTTTGCTGGCTCCGAGGCGTTTCAGTAATGGCTCGTCATAGACCCAACACTCTCCATCTTCATGGAATAACTACAAGGAAAGGAAGGACTTGAGAAGCTGGGCTCTGCCCCCACCCCACCCCCCAAAGTTGAGGGGTAAGGCCGGACATACCCTGGTCTCCCACTGGAGGTCTCTCTCCTTCCTTTCTCGAGCTTCCGCTCTCTGTCTCTCTTCCAGTCTGTGCTTGGCTTCAGTGGCTGCATCAATGTCTCTGATTTTTAAGTTGTACGTGACATCCTTCCAGAGGCTAAAGAAAAAGTTAAGACACTTGCATGAAAGTCACGACCCCTTTCCAACCTCTGCACCCTCCTAATGTCAAGGACAACAACACTGGGTCTGGAGCCCAAGCACCAGGACGCAAAGGGAGGTTCCACAGGACGGGCTGAGTGACCCAAAGAGCTTTTGTCCAATTCTCCCCCAGGCAGGTCGGGTTCTGGTCTCCTGGTCTGTGCCTCAGTTTCAATGACCATCCTCCCCCATGGGATGAGAAGCAGCAGGGGGTGAGTGGAGGGACACGGCGTTTGGAGACCTTGTTCTGCCTGTGACTGGTTTTTCTGTCTGCCTAGTGACCACAAGATCCTACCAGGTGCCCCAGCCTCCAACTGTCCCCCACATTTACTATGGACTAATGTACCCAGACCCTGGAATACTCTTTAGATCCCCAGGTTGGTGGATCATCACTCCCCCTTAGGGCCATCCTTTCTGGCTCAGATTCTGTGAAACAGGAGCTGGGGGCCAGACTGCAACCATTCTGAAATGCAGAGGCCCGGCTGAGTCTAGAAGCTGACACTGAGCAGCCATCTAGGCTCAGCTCAAGGAGTTTTCCTCAACATCAATTCCTGACGATGTGACGCGGTGTCCTTTACCCAGTCTTGTCCTCACACCTCTGAGGGACCAGTCAGAAGAGGCTGAGTGTGTGCTGCCTGAGCTCTGGCCCCCTCCCATCTAAAACCACCTTCCCTGTCCAAGGGCAGCTCCTTCAGGGGAGGGGCATGGCTTCTGTCTTCATCTTCCTGCCCAGCAGGCACCTGGTGGGCACTGGGTCATTCCTCTGCCTCTTAGGAGTGCTTTCATTCAGAGCAGCAGGCTGGGCTGAGGACCCCACCAGGCTGCCTGAAGTCTTCAAGGCCTTCCTAATCAATGCCAGACCCTCCCGGGGCAGGTCCAGACTGCCCACTCCACTGCCCACTAAGAGTCACTCAAATACAAGAAGACTACTGATTGGGGCTCCAAACGTGAAGGACCCAGAGAATTCCAAGGCTGAGCCTTCCCTTGCAAGACAGCAGAGTGACTGTGTGGTGCTCTGCTCCCCCCTTGCCCCTGGGCCCTGCATCACAGGAGGCCCCTTACCAGCGAGACTCATATTCATTCTGGTCTTCCAGCTTCCGCACTTTTTTCTTGATTATAGGCACCTTCTTGGTATCAACGAAGACTGTATTTTCCTAGGGAACAGAATGACTCCTGGGCCTGTTCCTACCAGCCCACATCCCTCCCTCGCCCTTTCCAAAAGGGAAGGGAAATGCCTGCCAGAAGGAGTCCAGGCCCGCACATGCTGCCCAAGGCCCAGCTCCTGGACTCACGGCTAACTAAACCCCACTGGAACAACCCCGCTGCCTCTGTGGGAAATCACTGGGCAAAAGAGATAACTCATTGGCCACTTTACCCCTGTTGCATATTTCGCATACATGACACCGTTCCACTCCCCTTCGATTGAACAAAAGGATTTCTTGTCATTCGGAGGGCTGAAGAAAGAAGATGTGAGGTTAGTCACGGACAATGGGGGGATTAGCTAGCAGCAGAGGGCTGCCCATAGTCCACTCCAGGTCAAGGACACAGAGGAAGGAACAAGGGAAGAGGAACTGGGCCCCGGGTGGGAGCAGGCAGCATCAGCTGGAGGCCCCAGGTCAGAAGGCTCTGACACCCCCTGGCTGAAGTTGCTTGAAAAAAGGCCGCAGGATTTCTCTAAAGCTCAGTCTCTTCATCTGTGCAATGGGAAGGACCACTGTGGCCCTGGGCCCTTCTCGTGACTACAGAGGGGCTGTGCTGGGGACAGCCAGCCCTGCACTGGGGCAGGAAGGATGGAGGGGGACACTCTGGCTCTCGCCTTCCCCCACAGCCTGCAGCTGGGGCCCCGCTATCCTTGGAGCCCATGGGAGGAGGGATGGCCCAAAGCATGCTGCAGAGAACCAGGCCAGATACCTACAAAATCTCAGCTGTGATGCGGTGCTTCTTGCCCCCATAAAAGGGCTTTGTATGGAAGATGATGCTGGCACTGTAGCCGGTCTTGGAGCAGCTAATACTGCATTCTCCTCCCAGCTCTACCCAGGGCACTGTAAGAATAGACCTGTGAAACCCAAAACCGGGCTTCAGGAAGTGCTTGTGTGCAGGAGCAGGAGGTGGGGCCGGGCTCCCGGGTCGAGGCCGTTGGGGGAGGAAGGAAACAGGGCTACTTGCCTTCCATAGCCATTGGGGAAGGTGAGAATGTAATGCTCGTCATAGTCGAGACAAGAGACACAGCCTGTGGAGAGATGAGCGGAGGAAGAGTGAGTGGGCACCAGCCCCGCACCTACACAGACAGAAGCTGGTGTGAAGTCAAGAAGACCTCGCCAAACTTGTAGACCACAACAGCACCACAGAAACCTCCTTTGTACTCAAAGTCCCCCCCCACAATGAAAGCCGGCTTCAGCCAGAGCCAGGCAGCCTGGCCCCTCACCTTGTCCTATGTTGTGCACGCCAATGGACATCCCCAAGAACTTGGACTTGGTCCATATGTGTGCATTGAACTGGATCCGCTTGCTAAAGCACTCGGCATAAAAAGCTGAAACTGAGAACAAAATGCCCCTGGTCAGGCTCACTGTCTGTCTGTCTCACCATGGAGGGCACACAATGTGCCCAAGACTGCCACACAGTCTTGGGTCAGAGAGGGGCCTTCCATGGATAAGCCTGGCAGGCTGCATTTGTGAGTGGATCTGCTAACTGATGGGCAACCAATTTATCCCAGGAATTAAGTCAATAGTTTTGGCATCTGCTCAGGTCCAACAATCACATGGACTCACACGGGCCTCTCCCCAGGGCCCCTGAGGCAGGGCTGTGATGCAGGCCCCAAGAGCTGCCTCCTCTCCTGGCCACGGACAGATGGATGGATGCCTGTGCCGTATCCAGCACAACACTCAGGACACCTATTAAACCATGGGGAATGGAAACATGGCTTTCCTCTGCTTCCAGGAGCCCAGGGTCTCAGCACCAAAATGGAGCCTTTCCAAAAACGATTTAGATAAGGTAAGATTCTTGGTCAAAGCAACCACAGCAAGCACCCTGGGCTGTGTGAGAGGCAGGCCAGAAGCAGACGGGCCCTGCCCAGGCTGGTCAGACAAACTGTAGAAGACTTTGGTGTGCACAGCTTGTGGCAGCCAGGCTAGCATCGGGGCAGAGCATGAGGACAAACTGTGCCAGACTTCAGAAAGAGGTCAGTCCTGTGATGCCCTTCTTTGTCCCTCCCCCCACATCACAGGGGTAAGTCTGCAGCTCGAGGGACCCCCAGAGCATGGGGAAATACAAGGGGGCAGCAGCGATTCCTCCTGCAATGTCTAGGCATTAACATTTTTGAGTCACTGTACCAGGGGTGCAGGCCCTGCAAGATGAGGTTACAGAGAAAACTGCCACTTACTGGGTGGGTGATGGGAGACCTGCTCTGCCACAAACGCCACACAGTTTTTGGAGGCCCAGGGCACAGGGCCTTCAGACATCGGCTCCTGCCAACACAAGCACAAGAGACCAAGGATGTCACTGCTGAGCCTGCCATCCGTGTCTGCCTCTGGAGAGGAGCCAAGCATGGCCCTGCCCCAGCCCCCAGCCCAGGACACACAACTAGCAGCCAGAGTCATTTCACAACAGTCTGGGCTGCTTTGGGGGTCCCCGTAAACTCATCCTGAAGCCCACACAGCTGCTTTGGCTGGATCACTGGCTTCCCTGGCAAGGCTCAGAGCCCTGGAGAGACTGTGGTTCCATTGCCTGCTTCCTTTCTCACCGTAGTGGTCAAAGAAGAATCACATACCACGAGAGCTGGTGGCAAGATCATGGCGGGGTGGCAAGGAAGTGGCCGGGGAGCTGAGGAGTGGGGCTCTGCCCCTGTAACACAAGGGGCACTCTTGTCTGGCTGAGTCTGTGGAACTCACCGCATTCTCTTCATTTTCCATTGGCAGTGTCCAGTGGCACTGAAAGATCTCACCCAGAATGGGATTGTAAGGCTTTTTAGCCACAGAGCCTTTCCTTCCTGCGTGGAAGGCAGAAAGGTACCATTTCACGACCTGCACCATTCGCTCCTTGGGGTCCTTCTGATCACTGATGCTGAAAGGAGAAAAGAAGACATTAGCGGCCCCATGTGTGCAGGGTCTCAGGTGGGTAGAGCCCCCCTCCCTGGGGAGGGCCCGGGGGGGGGGGCAGCAGAATGCCTGTCCTGGTGCCACAGATGGACAGACCCACCCCCAGAGCCTGGAGTCAGGCTTTGAAAATTCAGAACTTCCTTCCTGTCTCTCAGTGGTCTCTGTGAAGGGCAGCACCCATGGCCCACCGAGGCCACCCTGCAGTTTACGCACAGGCCTCAGGAGCCAACATTGAGGGCCAAGGCAAATGAAGACTGAGCCTTCTGGGCACTTGAGGGTGACGAGCTCACAGAGGCCACCTGGAGTAGTCAGAGGTCTGGGAATCACTGGCTGGAGGCCCTGATATGATTACGAGGTCCACACCATTTAACTGGCTGAGTGCTCAAATACCTGGCGCCCATGAGAGGAAGGGTTCAAGGATAAAAGCATCCCATGAACTGGGAAAGGCCTGTTGTTGTCAACCCTAACCCTTGTTTGGCAGGACATGGGGATACGTTCTAAGGACCTGGAAAACGGAACACAGCAGAAGAGGCTGATAGATAGAAGAGGTAAGGCAGGGCCTAGGCTGATGGGGCTGACAGATGGGGACTAAGGTAGAACGTTTCCGATGCATGGTCCGGGACACCTGGGGAGGACAAGATGGGCTGGGGACTGGGGATGCATGCAGTGGGGATGCATAAGGAGGTCTTATGTTCAGGAACTGAAGAAGGGTGGAGCTGGGCCATGTCCCAATGAAGCTACAAACGCAGTTCCTGACGAGTGACCACCTTGGGAGGGTGGTTTCAACTAGAAACTCTGGACTTGTGCCACAGCACTGGCACTTTCTCCTTAGAGAGCACCAGCCAAGTCACCCCACCTTCCCAAGGCCTCATTCTCTGCCTATGTAGAATAAAGGTTGGCCCGAGGCTACCTCCAGTACCCGGCCCTCAGCCCCTGTCTAAGCTTTGATAAAAGTCACAGGGCTGGGATGAGGAGAGTGCTCTGGAAACACTCAAGACACAGGGAGAACTACGAAGCTAAAGTAAACGTTGTCGCTTTAAATGCAAGTCAACTATCCAGTCATTTTCCAAATGCAGGAAAGGTGAGAAGAGAAGAGAAGAGGGAGAACACATTTTACAGCCTGTTCTGAAGCTGGTAGGGGATGCCACACTGCACAGTCACAGGTCTGGAGTCAGGAAGACCTGGGATCAAATCCTTGCTTCTGAGAGGTAAGACCTGTGGGACCTTGGGTAAGTCATTGCCTCTGTTTGTCTCAGTTTCCCTAACTGTACTGCTGTCCAACTCTCCATGGAAAGATGCTGGAGCAGTTCGCTATTTCCTTCTACAGACCATCTGACAGGTCAGGAGACTGAGGCAAGTGGGGTGAAGAGACATGCTCAGGGTCACACAGGGTCTGAGGCTGCATTTGAACCCAAGGTATTTCTGACCACAGGCCTGGGGCTCGATCCACTGAACCACTCAGCAGGCTGTAGTAGAGATCAAATGGGAGAATATTGGTGCCTGGCGTACAACAGGCATTTAATAAATGCATATTCTCTCCCCCTCCCCCTCCAAAGACATGGAAGACTTTAGAAAGCATTGAGCATACCTCACAAACAGATCTGGATGTGCAAAAAAGTCAGCATACATTTCCAAAAGGGATCTTCTTTCCAGAATAAATGTTGGAAGAACCACCTGAGGAAGACACACACCTGAACTTCCTGAATCTCTCTCTCTCTCTCTCTCTCTCTCTCTCTCTCTCTCTCTCACACACACACACACACACACACACACACACACACACACACACACACACACACACGCGCGCGCGCCCCAGGATTTACACGCACTTGTACAAAACATTCCACTGCCATGTTGGGCTCGAGGGAGGAGGGCTGCATGAGCCAGCAAACCGAGCCCATGACCAGGGAGCACACAACACCCAGGATTAATGGTGGTCAGGGAGGTAGAAAGGCGGTCAGCCTGTGGGCTGCAAGGAGCCCATTGGGAAGAGCTTTCACAGTGTATGGGATGAGCGAAAACTTCTCAGGCTGGGATTGTTAACTTCCCTTTTCCTCCTCCATTGCTGCTGTCAGTCACTTTCATTTCTTTGTTTGCTTTCCTGCCTCAGTGGGCCCCTCCTCCTGGCCAGTGGGAGTCAGGGACAGCCCCAGCTCACTCTTCCTCCCTTGCTTTGGGACCCCCCCCCCTTTCCTTGCTGTCCCATTTGGGGAAGATTTTGGTGAAGTCTGTCTCAACCAATGAGAGAAGAGACAGTCAGGAAGGGGGCTTGACTGCATTAGGATATAAATTCTTGCACTGCCTTTTGTCACACGCCTCTTCTCCATGTTGAGTCACAGGGCAGACCGCCCTCTTCTCCCAGGGAAGAGAATAAACTCCTGTTCTTATCCTAAGAGATCTCTGTGTTTATTTTTTCACTAAATTAAGGATGAGGGTTATTTTTCATCCCAAACAACATTAAGCCTGCCGGTTGGGAAACTTGCGTCTGTAGCAGCTTTGACTCCACAATGAGCAGTGATTTGGGGCAGGGGACAGGAGGTTATCCAGGAAGGATAGAGGAAGGGAGACTGCCTAGGAGACCTGGGTTTGAGGATTCACAGGCTGTCCCCCCCTGCCTGGAAGGCTCTCACTCCTCACCTTCTGGTCACAAAACTCAGATCACATCCCCCCTTCTCGGAGAGCACTTTCTCAGCACACAGTGCCTTCCTCTCCAAGAGAACTTCTATTGCATCTATCTTATAAATACAGTTTGTATGCTGACTCATCCACTAGAATGTGAGCTCCCAGAGGGCCTGATCTCATCTTTCTTCCTCTCTCTAAGCACCAAATAACTTCCACTAACTGATTTCTTGTTATGACTGACCCAGTGTGTGGTGACACCAAAGACTATGCCCTGCCGCCATGCCTGGTGAATCTGAGATGGGGGCTGGGGCTTAGCTGGACTGGCCCCTGGGGCTGGAAGCCTGGCCCCATCAATCCTGCCCAGGGCAAACACATTAGTGTCTTTCCTCCTCCCACTCAGAGCTAAGGTAGAAAAAACAGCTCAGACAATAAATATTTCCCCCACCCCCATCGAAACTCTTTTCTGGCAGAGTCTTCTTTCTCCAGGCAATTACTCATTCAAATGGCCGAAGAGCTTTAATGGCTGCAGCTCACCCTCAATCCCACATCAAATCCAAGCTGTTTCCTCCTTTCCTTCCCTAGCCCTTCCCCTGCCCAATTCCTGACACATACATTCTTCTGCCAATAAAATTTAGAAGCCCACCACCACCTTTATGTGGATTTGATGATTCCTTTCTCTCCCATCCTTTCCCTCTTCTATCGATCAATCAATCAATCTTTCTTACACTACCTACCTGCTGCCACCCTCTCCCAGCCCCACCCCATGCAGGGCATGCAGTTAGTGCTTAATAAATGTCTACTGAACGAGTCAACTCTAAAACAGCCCCCCTTGTGTGGCCACCACCAAGAAGAGATCCAAAGGCAGGCCAGGCCAACGTTCTGTACACTCAGGGCAGATTGGGGGCTCACCTTGGTCAGATCCATTCCGAGCCTGACCTGGGACAAGAGGTGCATGATGACGCTCTTGTGCTCTTCCACGGAGCCAGCCTCCCCATCATCGTCTCGGTCATCGTGGGAGTCAAACAGGTCTGAAAAGCAAAGGCCACTCACTGTATCACCTGCGTTCCGGGGGCCGACAGCCCCACATTCAGCTGGAGGGTTCACTTACCCGCATCACTCATCCCATTAGATATGGAGGAAATAAGGGAGTCTGTGGTGTCCGGGCGTTTTAAACTGGTTCCTGAACTGCTGTGGGTCAAGACTGAGGCCGATCCTGAGGAACTAAAAGATAAGGAAACGTTTTAAAAAGCTTTAAGGTAAGTCCTGACTCTACCCTGCGGCCCACCGGACCCCGCAGGCGTGGCTTGTCCTAAATCTACCCAGGCCCCCCCAGGAGCCCCAGCTGGGCAGGCTGGACCCTCTCAGGTACAGCCTCTGGGGTGCAAACTCTGCTGAGGCTCTTAGAAACATTCAAAGAACTGCAGGGAAGAGCCTTCACCAGCAAATGCTGGTGAAGCGCTCCAATGTGTTGCTCCAATTAAGTTCTGTCCAGTGGCCAGCAAAGGCAGAGCTCAGCTTGGTGGCTCCTGAGTGAGGGCTTAGTGGACATCCAGCAATGCCAACGGACCCCACAGCTGGCAGAGAGAGCCAAAAGACGTTTTAGAACTTGGCATCAGCTGCTTGCTACTATCAGCTCACACAGAATAATAAAGCAGAGGGAATAAGGAAAACACGGGAAATGAAATAGTAATTATACATGTTCATGAAGCTCTTCATGGATTTTCAAATCCCAAATCACATTTCTCATACAAAGCAACTGACTCTATAGTCAGGTCCAATTCCGGCCTGCTAGTGATTTCACTCTGTTTTAAGCTATGATACAAAAATAGTTTTTAACTTCCCATTATTTCTTTGGTGATAACAATCAGCCACTCCCACACCTTTATCCAAATATTTCATGAGCGGTGAAAGTCTGTGACTGATATTCGTAAACATCTCTACACAAAAGGGGGGAAAATCACCTACCATGGGAGGCTGCAAGAAAACCTCCAAGTGACTTGTGGCTCTGAAATACAGAGTTAGTTATATAAAAGTTACTTATTTTAATATCAACTGCTCTAAAAAACTTTTATTTCTACAAGGGGCACTGGGCTGAATTTGAATCCTGCTTCAGATACTTACTAGCTGTATGACCCTGGGCAAGGTTCTTGACCTCTGCCTGCCTCAGTCTCCTCATCTGAAATATGGGGCTAACAATGGTGCAGAGGAAAGTTGTGAGAAGTAAGATGAGATGATCAATGTCTGGTGCTCCTCAAGTGAGCTAGAAACTTTCCCTCTCCTGGCGAGGCCTGGGTCCTAGGCATCAGAAGAGAGGCACCAAAAACCTCACCCTGAGGGGGCCTGGGCCCCTTCTTTAGAGTCGATGCAGACCCAGAAGAAAATCTTTGAGATGAGCCAGTGTGTGCAGAGGAATCCAGAACTCAAGGGGAAAAGCTCCAAAGTCAAAGGTCCAAGAACCTTCACACACCAGGTGGCCTGACAGACTGCAAAACGGCACCACAGAGCCTGGTCACAGCGAGTCAATAAACATGAATAAAATACCTACTATGCACCAGGGATATAGTAACAGAGCTAGGGGGACAGTCCCTGTACTCAAGAAGCTTCTGATCACGTGGAGGAAGAAGACAACAGCCAAAGGGGATAGAGTGGGGGCAGGTGGGGGTCAGAGAAGGTGGAGCGATGTACCAGGGGCTCCCAATCCGTAATAAACACTGCCAAGTTCAGTAAGAAGTGGAGCCCTAGAACTTCAGGAGCCACAGGTGCACAACATCAGGGTTTAAAAAATGAATGAGTTGGTTTTATCAAGTTCACTTTCTTTTTTAAAAAAAGGTCAGTGTAGAAATGGCTCTTTGGGAAGGGCAAGGAAAGGCATGAATGGGATAACTGGGAAATTACACCAAGATGATCAGTGACAACAAACATTACATGAGTTCAGAGGGGAGACCAAAATGACACCCAGAGAGGGCAGCAGGCAAAGGCGCCAGACGAGGACCCGGCCTGCTCTGCTCGCCACATTCTGAGCTGTGCTAACACAACTACCAAGGCCTGACAACTTCATAGATCCAAACAAGACATCACAATTCATGAGGAAGAGCAGAAGGCCAAGAATCCCAAGGAAGAGCACGAAAAAGAGGAGAAGGCGGCCTCTGCCCAGATCTCTCTTCTCTTTCCACACCCTGGGAGGGAGGAGAGCCTTCTGGAGGCTACCATTGTTTCCACTGTCAGTGAAAGATCAGATTCACAAGAGACTTTCCCTTTACTTCAAGGATCCCGTTATTGCTAAGACAAGTCAAGAGACTTCACCTGCTCTTGCTGTAGGTAGCAAGGGCTCCTGCAGATGTTACTAAACCGTGCCTGTGGGCCAGGTGTAGTGACAAACTGCTTTCTTTGGAGATCCCTTTTGGTCCTTTCTGCTCTGACCGGACTTACATGTACCTTTGAGTAAAGGACATGTAAGGCAGGGAAGACTCCAACAGGGACCCCAGACTCAGAAAAAGCTGATTGCAGGTTCACAGCAAAGACACAGGCAGAGTCTCAAGGACGGTGAGCCCAGGAGGGATGGGAGAGACCCAAGAACGAGATTCTGAAGACACAAAGGGAAATAAATTCCTTTTAAAAAAAAATCCATTCTATTTTATTTCCAGTTCTGAATTATCTCCCTGCCACCTCTCCTAGCACTGTTACAAGTACGGATAAGGTCAAAAAAAACAGCGACTGCACTTGACACTTCTGCGGTCTCTGGAGGTGGGCAGCATGATTCTTCCAGAGCCCTCTGGAACTGCGGTTAGTTTAGGAAATAACTTCTATCAGGAGGAAAAATAGAATTTGTCTCAAGATATCGATGCGGATCCACCAGAAACTCTCAAGAAGAATGCAGAAAAGACAGACTCGAGGGAAAGCAACAGTTCACTGGGAAAAAGGAGACCCAAGAGGGAGAGGCCCTCTGTGTTTGAGGGCTTCCCTTACAGGGAGCTTTTTTTCTGTCAGAGAAAGACATACATCCTGGAAAGGCCAGAATGCGAGCCCCTAAAAGGAACGGACACCCAAGGCCAAAGGAGCAGCCTCAACAAGCCACCCAATCCAGATAACTGCACCCTCAAGGTCTGAAAGAACTGGCAGAGTGGTGGCGATCATGGGCAAAGGGAAAGGGATCCCCGGACTGAAGGAGGACAAATGTCCTGATACCGAAGAAAACAGAAAAGAGGCTGCAAACATGAAGCTAGCAAGTTGTATTTCAACTGCTGGGGAGGAGTTAGATCCCCCAAATCCAGCCAGGCTCCACTGGGAACATGCTGGCTCCCCACGCTGTACCTTTTCAGATGGCAGAGAGCACTGGGGAGAGTTTACCTAGCTTGTAGCAAAGCTTTTCAGAAGGTATCCCATGCTATTCTTGTGAAGATAATGAGGACAGCAATGGATTAGAGCAGCGGTCCTCAACCTGTGGGTTGCGATCCCTTTGGGGGTCAAACGACCCTTTCACAGGGGTCACTTGAGATCATCGGAAAACACACATTTCTGATGGTCTTAGGGACCGAGGAACGGAGGCACCTTTCCTCTATCCCTCTTCAGGTGGGTCCGCCCACATACGAGTATTAAAGTGGCATTAGGAAGGTTGAGAACCACTGGATTAGAGGATGATACCATCAGATGAATCCCTAAGAGGCTGGATGGCTGGACTCAAGAAAGACCCTCATGGACCTGGGCCCAGGCTGTTGAGCATTATTTATTAATGACTTAGTTTAGAGGCATTGGTGGTCTGCTTATCACATCCGCAGATGACATCAAGCCAAGAGGGAGCCAACAAAGTGAATCCACTCAGCAAGCTGGTGCCCTGGGCTGAACCTAATGTGAAATTCAATGAGGACAAATCTCAAGTCTTGCCCTTGGGTACAAAAACAACACAAACATAATGGTGCAGGCGCTGATGTTCTGAAAAAAGATCTGGGAGTTTTAGTAGTCTGCAAGGTCGAGCCAGCAAAGGGATGTAGGAACCATACATGCCAACGCCATCGTGGGCTGCATCGACAAGGGTTAGAGCTTCCAGGGATGGAGAGGAGACAGTCTCACTGTCCTCTGCCCTCATCTGGAATGCTATGTTCAGTTTTGGGAAACAGATTAAGAAGGATATTGCTAAACTAAGCTAAGCTGTACAATAGAGGAAAGCAACCAAGGTGCCCTTGAGGATGAGAACTGGGCATGTTTATACTGGAAAACGGAAGACTCTGGAGAGAGATGACAGCTAGCTTTATGTATCTGAAGGGCCCTCATGGGAAGAAAGGATTAGAATGTTCTCCATGGCCTCAGGAGGCTTTTTAGAAGCAGGAGCAATCAGGGGAAGCTGCAAAGCGGCAAAATTAGGCTTGACATCAGAAAAATGAGACTTCAAAATCAGAAACGTCTCCATGTGGAATGGGCTGCTGAAAAGGAGTGCTGGGCTCTCTCTCCTTGGAGGTCCTCAAGAAGAGGCTAGACAACCATCCATCATGGATATCAGAGAACAGCATCATGCATGGGATGGACTGGAAGGTTTGTCTCTCAAATTCTGATTCTATGTAGAGTATGTATATTTAAAAAGCAAAAACAAAAACACCTACGGCTCATAGCTTCTTGTACTGTCCTCTTCCCCATTCCTGAAGTGTTGAGGGATTACTGAGTTCCCAATTAAAGAGAATCCAGAAAAGAAATGAAAATCAGATTGAGATCAAGACACAAAGTGCATAGAGGGGAAGGAAGATGTCAAAGATTTTCAACAATTCTCAGAATTTATTAATACTGAAAGTAAAGCTAACGACGTGGACCCTGTGAAACACTGACCTAAATGGACGGGACATGGAGGGAGTGCCACCTCTTTTTTTTTTTAATAAGTTAATTTATTTTCTCATTTACGTCATTCATTTCCACGAGATTTTGAGTTACAAATTTTCTCCCCCTCTTTCCCCTACCCACCACCCCAAAACAGCCATCCCACTGTACAGCCCCCCCCCAATCTGCTCTCTCCTATGTCCTCCCCCATCATCCCTCTAACTTTCCCATAGGGCAGGATGGATCTCCCTTCCACAGTGCCTGTGTTTCTTAAGTCCCAGTTGGATGTAGTTAATAATAATAATAATTACATATATACACACACACAAACATTTTTAACATTTGATTATAGAACTTTAAATTCTAGATTCTTTCCCTTCCTCCCTCATCACCCACCCCCACTGGAAGGACAAGCAATTCAATACAGGCTGTACTTGTGTAATTACACAGAACCTCTCCACAGTGGGCATATTGTGAGAGACTGATTACATGTCCTTCCTTCACATCCCTCCCCTCCTCGTTCTATTTTCTACCCTGTCCCTGTCCCTTTACAGAAGTGTGTACTTCCATCAACCCTCCCCCCGCTCCCCTCTGTCATCCCACCACTCATTCCCATCCCCCCTACTCTCCTGTGTGGCAAGATGCCCAGTTTAGAGTTTATGTCGTTCCTTCCCTAAGCCAAGTTCAATGAAAGTAAGGTTGACCCTTTCCCTTTTGCCTTTCTGTTCTCCCCCTCCATTGTAACAATTATCTCTTGCTTCTTCTATGAGACGATTAACCCCATTCTGTCTCTCCCTGTTTCCTCATTCTAATCCTCTCCCACCTCAGAATTTTACCTTTTAGAGTATTGTCCCTTCCTATTCAATTGATCTTGTGCCCTCTATGTATTCATATATACACATACTCAGATATGTGTTTGTATGCATATATAAACCCTCCTACACAGAC
>CM053584.1:23192917-23272619 GCA_028627135.1 Pseudochirops cupreus | reverse complement strand
TTAGAGTGGAACAAATGGAAGCAAATGATTTTATGAGAAATCAGGATATTATTAAACAGATCCAAACAAATGAAAAAACAGAAGGCAATGTGAAATATCTCACTGAAAAAACCACTGACCTGGAAAATAGATCCAGGAGAGACAATTTTGAAATTGTTGGACTACCTGAAAGCCATGATCAGAAAAAGAACCTAGAAATCATCCTTCAAGAAATTCTCAAGGAAAATTGCCCTGATATTTTAGAACCAGAAGGCAAAATAGAACTTGAAAGAATTCACTGATCACCTCTTGAAAAAGAACCCCAAAAGAAAACTCCTAGGAATGTTATAGCCAGGTTCTGGAGTTCCCCGATCAAGAAGCAGATATTACAAGCTGCCAAGAAGAAACAATTTGAATATTGTGGAAACAAAATCAGCATACCACAGGATCTAGCAGCTTCTATATTAAGGGATCGAAGGGCCTGGAACCTGATATTCCGGAGATCAAGGGAGCTAGGATTAAAACCAAGAATCACCTACCCAGCAAAATTGAGTATAATGTTTCAGGGGAAAATACGGTCATTCAATGAGGTGGAGGACTTTCAAGCATTCTTGAGGAAAAAACCAGAACTGAATAGAAAATCTGACATTCAAACACAAGAATCATGAGAAGGTAAACATGGAAAAGAAATCATAAGGAACTTATCAAAGCTGAATTATTTACATGCCAACATGGAAAAATGATAATTATAACTTATGAAACTTTTCTTAGTATGAGGATAGGTGAAGGGAATAAATGTGTGTGTGTGTGTGTATATATATATATATATATATATACATACACATATGTCTATATAGGAAGGTATATATGCGAGTGTGTGTGTATATATGTGTACATAGACAGAGGGCACAGGATCAACTGAATAGGAAGAGATGATATTTTAAAAGGTGAAATTAAGAGGTGGGAGAGGAATAGAATGAGAGGAGCAGGGAGAGACAGAATGGGGTCAATTATTTCATATAGAAGAGGCAAGGAATAACTGTTACAATGGAAGGGAGGAATAGGAAGGCAAAAAGAGAATGGGTCAACTTTACTCTCATTGAATTTGGCTTAGGGAGAGAATGACATACACTCTAAATTGGGTATCTTGCCCTGCCGGAGAGTAGGGGGGCAGGGGATGAGTGGGGGGATGATGGAGGGGAGGGCAGGTTGCAGGAGAAAGGTTGTTAGAAGCACACACTTCTGTAAAGGGACAGGGACAGGGTAGAGAATAGAACGGTGGGGGGGGGAGGGGCGGGGGGGCAGGATAGGACGGAGGGACATATAATCAGTCTCTTACAATATGTTCATTGTGGAGATGTTCTGCGTAAGTACACATGTATGACCTGTATTGAATTGCTTGTCTTTCCAGTGGGGGTGAGTGACAAGGGAGGAAGGGAAAGAATCTAGGATTTAAAGTTCTAAAATCATATGTTAAAATATATATATATATATAAAATAATAATAATTATTATTATTTACATGTAACTGGGAAATAAGATATACAGGCACTGGGATAGGGAGATCCATCTTGCTCTACCAGAAAGGCAGAGGGGTTATGAGGGAGGATATAGGAGATAGCAGATTGGGGGAAGGGGTATACAGTGAGATTGCTGTTTTGGGGGGGTAGGTAGGGGAAAGACAGGGAGAAGATTTGTAACTCAAAATCTTGTGGAAATCAATGATGTAAACTAAAAATGAACAAAAGTTAATTTAAAAAAAAAGCCCTCTGTTTCATTTTAATTGGGAGGGAGCCATGGAATAGAAAGAGAGATTAGGGATATGGTTGGAGGGAAAAAGAGAAAAGTGGATGGCTGAAGCATTTTTTAAAAAACACACAGGGAGAAAAGACAGAAGGAAACAGATGAACGTCTGTGAAAGTTATCATACATGGCAGCTAACTGTTAATTACTAAGAAATTAAACACGGCGCTATCGTGCGCCTAAGAGAGCCGAGGCGGTCTGGCGCTCAGCCCCGGCACTCGGTGGGTGACTGTGCCTCCACAGAGTGACTGACTCCCCTCCACTGTCATCTTCTGCAAGAGGCCTGTACGGGTCCAGACCGGCGCCCTGCGCACAGGAAGACTTCACACTGGCTGGCCGCTAGCTTCAAGGCAGGCCCAGCCGCGCTTCGTGCGTCACCTGACTCTTTCACCTCTGCTTTGCTTATGGAGAAGATGTTTTCATTTGCTGTCAAATACTCATTTTATTTGGTAATTAAGTTCAGAATAATAACTTTAATAATAATTTTTAAAAGGGGAAATGGAAGTGATGATATCAAAAAATATTCAAGCACCTAAGTTTTATTTAATTTTTTTTATTCTGAACTTTAAAACCCAAATAAAATGAACATTTCCATAAATGCTACAGAACAGGAAAGGGCTGCGCATGCAACCAACACCAGTGTGTAGGGCCGCACACCAACTGCGTGTCAGACGCTGGGCTGGGGGTCAAAGACACAAAGAAATTTAATCAACAGTAATAAGAGTAAAAGACCCCAATTTCCCACTGGGGAAGGAGTGGGGTGGGTTGGTGGCCTGCTGGATGGGGGAAGGTGAGCACATGGAATGGGGCGGGGAAGGCCAAAGGGAAGGCTGGTGAGAGTCACTCACAGGGTCCCTGGGAAACAGAAAGCTCAGCTTCACCGCTGTCAGTCTGCACCCTAAACAGAAAGCATTACCTTTGGGGATTTTGAATTTGTTGTCTTTCTTGTACCACAGGCAGCCCTGGGGAGTGTTCACAATCTTGACAGGATACTCCGTTTCAGGGCAATCAAAAGGTTTCAGAGCAAAGTCCGTGGCTAACAGAAAAAACAAAAGAGGGGAAATCAATCACTGTTCCTTTCAGTGGAATCCACCTGGAAGGGCCAGGAACACCTTTACAGGTCAAGAGCCATGGCTGAGTGCAGGGAGCTGGGAGACCTGCACTGGCATCCCAGACCTGTTGTCTAGGTGATCCCGTGACTTGATTGAGCCTCAAACCCTTGGGCTCCTAAATCTTCATCTGTAAAACCAAGATCATGGTCCTCACACCTGACCTACTTCATTAAGGTGGGAGTGAAGGAAACATTCAGATAACACTTAAAAGTCCTAGAGAAACAGGTGATGTTGTAACTACGATACTGACATGACTGAATGCCTTCCTCCATGACTGAACTATGGCAACTGGGTCAAAGTGACACCGGCCTCTGGTGCACGGCACAGCATGGCTTGTTCCTGAGCATGGACATCCCACACTGGGACACAAGCAGGAGCCAAAGAAATGGCGGCTCGCTATCAGTCTGTGTGATGGCTGCAGTAAAGGCGGCTTCTCAGGTGATTATTCTAGAAGCTTGAATGCACAGTGCCGATGATTCTTTCTCACTCACCTATATATTTATTTTCAGCAGGAAGATGCAAATCTGGATTTAATTCAAAGTCACTGTTCCACAGGTCAGTCCATGTTTTCTCAATATCTGTATACAAAAAAGTCAAGACAAAGGAAATGAAACTTAGTCACTTGGTCACCTTTCTCTGCCTCGGACAACAGCCTACTACTCTTTACCGCTCAACTCTCCCTAATTCTCAGTGCCATTGCAGGAGTAAATCACCTCTGCAGAAGCCTACAAGAACAATGCCCAAAGAACATTCTCCTCTATGTGGCTACAGGGATAACCGGGGTGTGCAGCTACACAGGAATACACGCGAAGGAAAGAGAAGGTCACTGTCCAGAGCACCCACCCCAAGGTGACAGGCTCAGCAGCACAATGTGAGCAGTTACTGTCTACAGGGCAGGGAGCCGAGGCTCAAGACTGTGGAAAAGAGACAGTCTGGGCTCACATTAGGGGAGGGAAAAACCCACTGCGTGAAGTATCTGCAAGAATGCCGTAATGCAAGGACAACCCTCATGGTTCTAATGCTTCAGACCTAGAGCAGGACAACTTTCTGTGACAAAAAGGAGAATGACGAGCCTGTCTGGCTACCTCGTCAGACAGCAGGCCGCATTACCTTCTATGCTGTAGTGAGTCCCAAACCACTTCTCCCTGAGGTCACACTTCCCCTCGTTAGCAGCAGACAGCAGGACAAGGTTTGCTTTTTGTGGGATTAGCTGATTAAGGGCATCAGTAATGATCTACAGCAAGAAAAACAAATAAAGCTTCATTTTAGTCCAAGATACCTTAAAGTTAGCAGGCAAGTTCCCAGAGACTCGTCAGCCCAAGTAACCTTCATAAAGCTCTGCTTTCCTCACTGGCCTCATCAATCAACATAATGCCTGCTTGCTGACTGATCACTAATGACGACGTGGGTGGGGTAGTGTGGCCTGATGGGCAGCATTAGCCTCAGAGCCAGAATCCACTTCTACCCGGCTTAGAACCCCACCTCTGACCCAGCCTTGCTGTGTGGCCAGTCACTTAACCTCTCAGTATCCCAGGCACCCCTCTGAGCAGAGACAGAGTGGGATGAGACAGGGAGGTCCCGGAGGCACCGCCCACCTATGCTGATGATTTACAAATGATGAGGTAATCAATCTAGACCCAAAGTGCAGGGCCCAACTTGCCAAAAAGGTCATTTATAAACTGGTAATGAGTACTAAGAGTTCATTTTCCCATAGAAGTAATGATATAAGTAGTAATTAAGGTTCCTCAGCTAGCCCACAAAAACTCATAACCCATGGGGCAAGCTGCAATTAAATAAAGATTTTCAATTCTGGGGTGACCTAACGTAATGCGTACTACTCAAAGGGATCTTGTTCTCCTAGAACTTTGAATATTCTAACAGTAGGACAGGCTTTTGTAGGTGAGCCTGGGAAATAAAACATCATTGGCAACATAAAAACACTCTAAAGAGAGTGTTTACTTGGGGCTACTAGCCCCAACAAGACAAGGTTTAGGAATTTTTCACTGTGCCCTCAGCCACAGGTACGTGGGGGAGCAGGACTGTCCCCATCCCCTCTTCTGGCAGCTACTGACATCTCCACCAGTGAGAAGACCATGGAGCAAGCAACCCTCCCTGCCCTGGGCGGGGCCCTCCACCACTGCCTAGCAACTAGTGTTGAGGGCTCAGAATTCAGGGATCTGCGGCACTTATGCCATGAGTATTTTTTACTATGTAAAGCCTCTGATTTTCCCAAAGCCCAATTTCACTTAATTTCAACTGTAATGAATCGTGGAAGTTTTGAAAGATGAAATAAAACTATTCTATACTAAAGAATCTAAACTGACACTGGCAGATACAGCTTCAAAGCCACGTAATATTTGGGATTTAAGATGCCTTTGTAAATGGATGGGGAGACTAGGGAAAAGACGCCTAACTTTTTTTTGCATGGCTCCAAAGTGCCAAGGAAATGCATCAATAGTCTGTGCCTCCAAGGGTCCGTGACTCTGCTGATGTCACTCCCCAGCAGAGATCTGGCCCAGCGCCCTCAGTCGAGTCCTCATGAGCTCCTGGGGCCTCCTGGTGGTGCCCTCTCCCAACTCAAGTGGTTCCTGACTGACAGACCCACCATCCCTCTCCAGAGCCCTGGCCTGGGGGAGCTAGAGAACTATTCTTTGCCTTCTACTGACTTGAAAAGGAGAACCCAGGGCCTTCTCAGAGATCAATGAAACACTGGAAAAGGACTCAGTTGAGGGGGCAGCAGTACAAACTTATAACACACACACACACACACAAAACTGTTGATAAATAAAATGTTTCAAAAGTCCCATGAACAAACAAAAACCCTTCTGATAATCCAATTCAAGTTTCCCCATTCCTATCAATTCCTCAGGGAACTAGTGTACCCAGCCATCCCCTCCCCCATCTTTCCCCCTCCCTCTTTTTTCTTCCCCTCTCTCTTTTCTTCCTCCCTCTCCCTTTCTCTCTCCCCACCCTTCCTTCCTCCCTCTCTCTGCTCCACCCTACCAGGCAGAAAACATACCTCTGGCTTATATTCGAACAGAAGCTGGTCACCAGTGAGGAAGTCCTGCAGGGGGTACAGCTGCATGTTCTCACACATGTTTTCCACATACTCAACCGGATCTGTCTGTGGACAAGCAGCCTCCTTTACCGCCAGAACACCCCCATCAGCATCTCTAGCCAGAGATCTCCTCACCTGAAGATGTGATCAACCACCTGACCCTCCCAAGCCAGCCTCTGCCCAGCCCATAATACTGAAGCAGTTGTCAGATTCATGCTGAACCTTTTCAAAATGTATTACAGAGACTTGGCCTTCAATGCAGAAACATCCTGCTCTTTGGGCCTCTGTCTGCATCCTGGCTGCGCTGCACCAGAGGATAGAAGGCAGCTCGGGGGCACCACGGCACACACAGCAATGAGTCTGGGGTCAGGAAGCACGACCTCAGAGACTAACTACCTGGGTGACTGCTCTCTGCTTCAGCTCCCAGGGCTGCTGGAAGGATCCAATGAGAAGCTCAATGCAAACCTCAGAGCTGCCAGCCACAAGCAGGAGTCCTTCTCAATACTTAGATCAGCCCCCTTCAACTCGCACCCACTGGGCCCACCTTTTGTTTGACAGAACCACAAAAATGTCTGGGTGCCATGTGACATGTATGTCAAACCTCTGACACTTTCTCTTCCTGGAGGCAAATGGCCACAATACCCTCAACAGTTCACCTCTCATATGACTTTCGGACTCCTAAACATCTTTATTCTACTTTGGACCCAATACTTGGCTTATTCGCTTCTTCCTTAAGACACACTGTCCTCCTAGCCATTCCTGGCACAAAACCATCCCCTGTCCAGACCATGGCTAGCCTGCTCCCCAGCCTCCTGCAAGCCTCGGCTAAGATCCGACCTCCTACGGTGACCTTTCCTGGTCCTGCCACTGTGAACGCCTTCCCACTGTCGGTTCTCTCCATCGATCCTGCCCCCGTCTCGTCTGTCTGAGGTGATGTGCTTGTCTGCACGGACTCCCTGGCTTTTCTTTGTATCCCCAGCGGTTAGCACAGGTCTGTCTGCACACAGTAGGCATGTAAACAATATTTACTGACTGATTATTGTCTAAGTTGTTCTGCTGGTTCTGTTGACTTCATTCTGCGTCAGTTTGGGCAAGACTTTCCATGTCTTTTTGAAATCATCTATTTCCTCGTTTCTTCCAACACATCCACCTAACACAACTTAACCAGCCATTCCTTAACTACAGGATATCCTCTTGGTTTCCAGTGTTCTGTCACCACAAAAAGAGCTGCTGTGAATGACTTTGTATATCCAGGAGTTTTTCCTCTTTCTTCAGTATATTTAGGGCACAGACCTAGCTGTGGCAGAGCTAGGTCAAAAGACACACCCTGTTTAGTCACTTCATTGGCATAACTCCTAAATGCTTTCCTAAACAGTTGTCCTCACTCACAGGTCCACCAATAGCCTTGAACTGGGAACTCACCCACCTGCTCTGCCTCTCTGTGTGTCTGTCTCCCTCTTAAACACACACACACACACAGACAGACAGACAGACACACACACCCTCCTCCTTCTCCTCCTCTCACAAAGCCACAATCCTGGTGAAACCTCTTCTCACCTGGACTATTACCAATACCCCCTGCTTGGTCTGCCTCCCCCAGGTTTTCCCTCACTCTCATAAAGCACAGTTCTGACTGCGTCACCCTCCAACTCAGTAAACTGCAGAAACTCCTTATTAGAGCTGAGAGTGAATATGAAATCCTGCTTCCCCCCAGCCCTGCCCACGCTGACCTTTCC
Source organism: Pseudochirops cupreus (assembly GCA_028627135.1). Taxonomy (NCBI): domain Eukaryota; kingdom Metazoa; phylum Chordata; class Mammalia; order Diprotodontia; family Pseudocheiridae; genus Pseudochirops; species Pseudochirops cupreus. Next base: position 23,264,932 of record CM053584.1, on the reverse strand, counting down.
GGTCTTCTAGAACAACTCCTCGTTGACCTCCCTACTGCTCCTCAAAAACCCATCTCCAAATCTCGAGCATCTCATCTGGGTGCTACCTGTGCCTGGACCTCTCCCACCTCATCCAGCCCCAGCTGTGACCCCCCCCTTCCACGGGAGGCCTTTCCTCTAGAGCAGACATTGTACACGTCGCACACATAGCTAGTTACTTATAAGTTCTCTTATGCCACGAGCCTGTGAGCTCCTCTGGGGCAGGGATTACATTTCAGCCTTTCTTTGTATCACACCACTTAGCACAGGGCTCACACACAGTAAGTGCTTAACTCTGTTTGCTGAGTGACCAACAAGGCCTGGTCTGCCTCCCTTCAGCTAACAAGATGGTCCTTGCGCTCCTGCCTCTTTGGCCTACGGCCCCTCTCCCCCTTCCAAACCCTGATCACCCTGCCTCATTAGCAGCAACAGCAGCAGCCATTACTTCTACTTACTGAGTGCCTCTGGAAAAAGCGAGAACCCAGCCAGCCTGGCCCACTACACCATCTTGTTCTACAATTTCCGTCAGCCCTCCCTCCCACACAGTCCGACTTTTCCATTCTTCCCTAACTCCCCATCCCACTGCCCACAGAACATGTGTCCCAAACCTGTCCCCCATTCCCCACTCCCTCAATGGACAAGACCTCACCTCACCATTTCTCTGTTATGTGCCCTCTCTCCCTCTTCTCCCTATCAGCCACTATCCACTAGGCCATTTCTTCATTGCTCCAAGACATGATGAAGAGGAGGAGGCCCATGTCAAGCCCATATTTAGTGGTGTCCTGGGCTCCCCTTCCTTCCACCTCTCTGGCAGTTTGCCCCTTTGGCCATCCCCTCTCTATCCTTATCCACTGGCTCTGTCTCTCACTTCCTTGTTGGAGCATCATCAATGCCCTGGCCCCCAAATATTGGTATACTCTAGGGTTCTGACCTAGGCTCTCTTTTCCCTCAAGGAACTCATCATCTTTCATGGATTCAGCTCTCACCCATATCCTGACTCCTAGATCTATATCCAGCCCTCATTTTTCTCCCAAGCTCCTCTTTCATATCACCCAGCTGCCTTCTGCACATCTAAAGAGTATCGAAAATGCAACATGTTCAAAATGTAAGTCATGAGCTTTCCCTGAAAACCATCCCCTTCCCTGACTTCCCTGCCTCCCACTATTCTCCTTCTCCCCTAGCATCAACACACTGTCACTGTCACTCACCCCTCACCGACCAAGTAAATGATTACGTCCCACAATTCCCCCTTGCCAGTATCTCTCACACCTACACCCCAGCTCAAGCCTCTCCACTAAACCATGACAAAGCTTCCACGCTGGGCCATCTCCAATCTCTCCTCTCTCCCATCTAGCTTCCACCCAGCTGCCAAATTGACATTCCTAAAGAGCGGCTCTCACCATCCCATTTCCCTGGCTAAAGGAAGTGATCCTCCTTGTTTTCTCTAGACTAAAATAAAACCCTCTCTTTGGCATCTCAAGTTTTTCACAATACAGCTGTGGCCAACCGTTAAAGGACTCAGTGCACGGTATTCTCCTTCATACATGCTTAATTCCAGCCAAATTGGCCTCTTCATAGTTATTCCATTCCCCATGTCCACTCCTGGGGCCAAACTGTGTCCCCTCCTCTCATCTGTCTCTTAGGATTCTTTGCTTCCTTCAAACCCTGGCTTCAGAGTCCCCTCCTACAGGAAGCCTATGTGAACCTCCACCTGTAAGGCCAGGCTCCCCCTTTCACACAACACTGAACCTGCCTTGTATACATTTTATATTCACTCTTTTGCATACCTGATGTTTTATATCGCCCCAATAGAACAGAAGCTGCTTGAGGACAAGGGCCTCTGTTTTTGTACCCCCAATGCCTAGGCTTGCAGGATATCACAGTACATACTGAAAAATGCTTCTTAGTTAACAACCACTGTATTCCAGAAGGTTGGCTAGTCCATGGGAATAAAGACAAAGTCCCTGCCCTCAAGGAGCTCATAATCTAAATGACAACATGCAAACAAGAAGAACAAACAAGACACAGAGAGAACAAATTGGAGAAAAAGAACAGAAGAAAGGCTGCCTATAGAAAACTTGGAGGGAGAGCATTCCAGGCTCTAAGGAGAGCTAGAGGAAATGCTCAGAGCCATGAGATGGGAGTGCAAGGAGCAGCGATCTAACAGGAATAAGTTGTAAGAAGGCTGGAGAGGCCAGAGGGGAGTGCAGTGCAGGTTATATTTCATTTTATCCGGGAGTTAATAGGGAGCCACTGCTGTTTACTGAGCAGGATGGGGATGACATGGTCAGACCCATACTTGAGGAAGATCACGGTATCAGCTGAGCGGAAGATGGCCTGCAGTGGGGAAAGACATGGCAGAGAGACCAGCCAGAAGGCTATTGTGCATTCCAGGTGTGAAGGGATCATCGATGCCCTGTATTATGGTAGCGGCAGCGTCAGAGAAGAGAAGGGAGGGATGTACCAGAGGTTACAAAGGCAGAATCATCAGAACTTGGAAAGAGACTGGACACGGGAGGGGTGAGCATGAGGAGCCGAGGGCGATGTCTGGGTTGTGAATCTGGAGGGGGTGGGGGGCAGGACAGCAGCACCCTCAACAGTAGCAGGAAAGTTCAGAAATGGGGAATACTTGGGAGTGAAGGATCATGAGTTCGGTTTCAGACACAGTGAGTTTAAGATGTCTGGAGGTAAACCTGGCAGTCAGGAGAGAGGTTAGACCTAGAGAAGTAGATATGGGACAGCATAGAGATGACGAGTGAAGCCACAGGAGCTGATGGGTCACAAATTCAAGCATGCTGCTTTTAGGTTTATTTTTTCATGTTTTGTTGTTCTTGAGTGGGGGGGGGGAGGTTCTGTGATTTTCTTTCACAATATGACTAATATGGAATTGCATGGCTGCACATCTATAACTTATCACATTGCTTGCCATCAACCAGGGGAACATTGTACACAGTGACAGCCACATTGTGCAGTGACTGCCTTTGATAGACTCGGCTCTTCTCAGCAACGCAAGGATCTATGACAACTCCAAAAGACTCATGATGGAAAATGCTATGGAGTCTGAATGCAGATCAGAGCCGACTATTTGCTCTCTTTTTTGTTTTGTTTCATTTCTTCGTTCTCATGGTTTCCTGAATTGGTTCTAATTCTTTACAACATGGCTCATGGGAAAATAAGTTTAATATGAATATGTATACAAAGCCTGTATCGAATTACACGCCATCTTGGGGCAGGGGGAGGGGAGAGATGGGAAGGAAATTCAGAACCCAAAATCTTATGGAAGTGAATGCTGAAAACTAAAAATAAATAAATTTATTTGTTTAAAAAAAGCATATTTCTTCTAGTCATATCTGTATTTCATGTTTTTATAAGCATCTGCTTCTTCTAGGTCACCATTTTTGTATATCATTTGACAAATTTGGTCCTAATACTTTAATGTTAGTTACAAATTATTTTTCCTTTCTGTTATGACTTATTTTTAATCAGAGTTTCTAGCTGTTTACCTACTGTTATTTTGTAAATTATTTTAAAGTAAACTTTCCTTTATCAATTAAAAAAATTTGCTTGCCATCTCAGGGAGAAGGGATTTGGAACTCAGATTTTTAAAAAATACATGTCAAAATCGTTTTTACGTGCAATTGGAAAAAACATTATTTAAAAAATAAATAATGCTACTATGTTATACAAGACGGATCTCTGGGGAAGGGGGTGGAAGGATACTGGGAATACTCTGGTGATCTAAGAAAATATTAACAAATCACATATTTTTAAAAAATTTTAAGGGAAAGAATCACTATCTTATTACAGCAAAATGAATAATGACATTAAGTTGGTCAACACAGCAAAATGTTATCACCCCATCACTAGAATGCTCCCTAACGACAAGAACTGTCTTTACTTGTGTACTAATATTCCTAGCATGCAGCACAGTGCTTGGCATACAATAAGCACTTAATAAATGTGTTTTATTCATTCATTTATTTATTTGTTCATGTGGAAGGCAGGAGTATGAGAAAAGGCTGGAAAGCTCAATGGTTCTAAATGGTATAGGTCTTGAATAATGTCACAGAGAAGGGCCAGAACACAGAATATAGAAAAGCTATCAGAACTGGAATGGATTTAGAATGTAGATTACAGAATGCCAGAGCAAGGAGGGTCCTTAAGAGCATAGCAGGCTAGATGCAGAGTGGACTAAGCTGTCCAAGGGTCTTGTCTACCAGGTGAACTGGAGCCCAAGCTATCCAAGTCCCTGCCCAGGACTCTTCCCCACAGCATACCACCTCCTTCCTTCCAGTGTGATCATTTAAGATAGTAAGTGTTTGCCATGCCACCACCAATCCCCAGCCCCCTGGGCTCCCAGTCACCATCAATTCATAAATGACACATTGAAAGCCCCACAGAGTGTGTGTGTGCTCCTGTTAGAGCCAGGATGAGAACTCTGATCTCCTGAGGGGTTCATTCTACACCAACGGTAGGAGAATCTCCACAACCCTGACTCACGTCTATCTGGAGGACGTTCCAAATCACGCTGTCCTTAATACCCTGAGAAAGCTGCCCTGTAAGACAGGATTAGTGCTGTGTTTATCCCAGAGTCCCCTGGTGCCTCTGTAAGTAAGGATCCTAACTCATCTTTCTGTAGCACTTCAGCTTACAAAGCACTTGGTTCATCCTCAGTACTGGTGAAGAACTAATTAATAAGCAAGCATTATTATCCCCATTTTAAAATAAATGTGAAAAATAAAGATCTGAGAAGGAAAGACCTTTGCCCAAGTGGGCATAAGCCAAGTAGAGAATCCAACCCTCAAACACAAGATTCCAAGTCTAGGTTGTCAATCAATCAGGAAGCATTTATTAAGTATCTGTTATGTGACCAACACTGGCAATGGAAATAAAAAGGGGAGATGCCCCCAAAGGCAAGGAGCTTCCATTCCTCTCCCCACTTATTAATGAGGCAACTACTAAACCCCCAGGAACTACACCAACAAAAGCTGTGGAAAGGAGTGTTGTCACAGTGCTGACTGGGATTCCACATGAGAGCCAAGAAAGAGCTGAAAGAGATCTGGTTGGAGAGCCTGTAACCCCCAGGGATGGCAGCCCTAGCCCTGCCCTGGCAGCCTGAAAAGGAGTGACCCAGAGCAACAGACCCACCCTTCAGAAGAATCACCCTGGCACCAGGGCACTGTGTGGATGAAGGAGGGAAGATCAAGCTGGAAGCTACTGCAATAATCTAGGTGAGGAGGGTCTAAGCTAAGGCAGTAGCTGGGTAAGGCATGAGAAGGGGTCAGATCCAAGAGATGGTATGGAGGTAAAAACAGCAAGATCTTGGAACCACCTGGAGGTATGAGGGGCAGGAGAGTAGAGAGGTAAGGATAGTGCCAAGGTTACAAATCTGAAAAACTGGAAAGATGGAATTGCCTTCAAAGAAGCAGAAGAGTTCTGAAGAAGACCGAGTTCTGTTTTAGAAACAGAGTCTGAGATGCCTCTGGGGTCCTCAACAGGCAGATAGTGAGGAGGCACTGGTGCTCAGGCCAGATGGCGCTTGGTATACACAACAGGGAGACATCATTACAAAAAAAGATTAAGTAAAGCCACGGGAGTAGACGAGGTCACCAAATGAGAGCAGAGAACACAGACGAAGAGGGCTAACCAGCTAAAGCTCAGTGCTGGTAAGCACCAGCACCAGCACCATTCTACAGACGCAGAGAGGGGAAGGCACTTGTCCAAGGTCACAGCACACCAAACCAACTCTATTACTTAATTTAATTACATACAGATCGTTTTTCAGATGTCAGTAAGGGTTAGCTGGAACTGGGCATGACACTTCAGATGCCTGTAAGACTTTCAATATGGTGGAATGAGAGCTCACATCCCTTTCTCTGAGGACAAAACGGAACAAAGCCTGACTCACGGTACCTGTTCTTGGTAATGAAACTCATTGTCCTCAATTTTCTGAATCTCTTCAAAAATTCTGTAAAAGAAAATTACAATTAGAGGCATCACATGATCACATTTTCAGAATATGACTGAAATTCTCACTGGAATACTAGAAGGGGAGCGAACGAGAGATGATTAGGTGCCCACTGTGCGCAAAGCCCTGTGTGAAGCCCTTTCCAAATATTATCCCATTTGATTCTCACAACAGCCCTGTAAGGCAGGTGCTATTATTATCACCCCCATTTAACTGTTGAGGAAACCAAGGCAAACAAGTGAAGTGACCACACAGCTAGTAATGTCTGTGGATGGATTTGCATCCAAGTCTTCAGGACAGCAGGCCCAGCGCCCGAGGCGTCTTCTTCTACACTCTCACTTCTACCACCTGCCAGCTCCTCCCGCCTCATCTTTTCCCCCATTACACAGAGACTCACCTTCCGCATTCCCAGGCCTGGTCATGTCAGGTGGCTCTGTAAAACCCTTCCCAGGCTCTCCCTCAGCCACCAAGTCAGAAATCAACCTGTCAAAACTGCTGCCATCTCTATCCCCCAAAACTGTTCAGCCTTCTGAGCACCCAGCCAAGCATGACTCCTTCTCAGATCTCCAATTCTCCAAGCCTCACTATTCTTCAGGCTTCAAGTTTTCAACCTTCAGAATCAACTGTGATTCCCATTTCTCCCTTCCTCACCAACATCCAACCAGCTGCCAACCTTGGTCTAATCCCAGGACTGCTCCTACTCACCAACCACGCCTTTCTTTCCATTCCTGTTACTACACCCCAGTTCAGACCCTGTTACCCCTGGCCTGGCCAACTAGAAAAATCGCCCTTAACTGGCCTCCCAGTCCCACCCTTGCCAACATGTTCGATGGGATCACTAATGTTGATTTATTTCTACCTCCCCTGCACTAGAGGCAAACACAACCCTATGATCATGTCCCTCAGAAGTCTGCAGGAGCTGCAGGGCTCACCAAATGAAATGTAGACTCACTAGAATTCCAACTCTCTGTCCCCAGACACTTGCCAACCAAAGCAGGCTGGTAGCTCTTTCCCAGGCTCGCCCTGTCCTTCCCTGTCCCCACTGATGCCTTTAAGCATCATTCTTCCATGTCTAAAATGGTTTCTTCCATAACTTTCTATTAAAATCCTTCTTCCCTTCCTTCAAGGTCCAGCTCAGGAATTGTCACATCATCAAGTTGTTTTCGGTCCCTGTCCCCTCCAGTATAATCACTGGTCCTTTGTCAAACTCCTCAAATGTTTGGCTGCTCTGGCTGGTCTCTCCTACACACATATCATGCTCATTTATATCTGTCTTATTGCCCTGCCAGACTACGCTTCTCGAGGATGCCCAGTTCTGCTTTATCTCTGAAACATCACTCACTGTCTGAGGCACTTAACAAAAGTTCATAAATTACACGGAATTCTTGGTCATGAAGCAGCTAGAGACAGCGTAGTCAGCAGTGTGCTGGAGGGAAGTTAGGGAGCCTCGAGTTCCAGTCTCACCTCCGGCCCCCACTAGTTCTGTGACCCTCTTCGTCTCAGTGCCCCGTCCTCTATAAAAGGAAGATCACAACATCACCTACCTCCAGGGTTACAGGGAGGAGTGACATGAGACCACATGTGTACGGCGCTTCGCCACCCTCAGAGCATGACTGAATAAACACTAGCTTTTAAGCCCTGTGCCAGACACATCCCCTCACCTCTCCTTGTTTATTGGCTCATCTCCTACCGCCTAGAGACACAGCTAGACTTCTGCCGCCTTTTAAAAACCATTACTGAGGGGTGGCTGGGTGGCGCACTGAAGAGCACCGGCCCCAGAGTCAGGAGGACCTGAGTTCAAATCCGGCCTCAGACACTGAACACAGAAAAACTAGCCATGTGGCCTTGGGCAAGTCACTTAACCCCAACTGCCCTACCTTCCCCCCTCCAAAAAGCAAAAAAAAAATTAATAATAATAATGAAATAAAATAAATAAAAATAAAACCGTGACCAGGCCCTAGCCCTCCTTCTGGCTCTCTCTGATTTCTGCTTTTCACAAAGAGCTACCAAAAGCCACCAACGCTCACTGCCCGCACCCTCTCACCTCCCTGTCTCCTCGGTCACGGCTACACCCAAGGTTCTTTCTCATCCTCACCTGTCTTGAGAATCTAAGCATGAAGGGTACAGTGGCCGGAGAGCCGGCCTTGGGACTCACGAAGCCTGAGGCTGTCCCAGGCCCTCGAGAGTTCTGCGACCCTGGACGAGCCGCTCCCCTCCTCTCAGCTGCCATTCCTTCATTTGCAAAATCAGGATAATCAAAGCATTGGCCTCCAGAGGCTTTTGTGAGGATCAAATCAGACTGTAAAGCACTCTGAGAGTCAAAGGAGCACAAGAGATGATGAACCTTCGAGCACCATCCAAACGTCAGGTATTCCTATGATGATGACGAGGATTACGACCCTCTCCAGAGTAGAGGACACTGTTGACCACTTTCTTCCCTCCTCCCTGGGTTTTCATGATTCTGCTCTGTCTTCCTCTTGCTTCCTGCCAAATCTATTGTTTCGGATGTCCCCTTTACAGGTTTCTCATCACCCATATTGTAGACCCACTGGGCATGGGGGTCCCTCAGGGCTCCATCCTACACTCTGTCTTCTCTCAATGAGTTCAACAGCTCCCCTAGATTCTCAGCAGATGGCTCCCAAATCTATCTACCCAACCCTCGTCACTTTCTCAAGGTCCTGGCCTACGTCACCAACTGCCAGCTCAGTCTCAGCATGTCCAAAAGAGAATTCTCTTTCCCTCTAAATCTTCCCCATTCCCCTTAAGGACTCTACACCATCCTCCCTGCTTGCTCAAGTTCACACCCTGAGTCACCGGTGGGCTCAACCTCCCTCACATCCATCCCCTTCTCTCTAGTTCAGCCACTCTTCAGTTCTCACCCGGATTCCTGCTGCCACTACCTCCAGCCTCCACTAGCTGCCATGACTGGACCCCTAAGGCACAGAGCTGACCATGGTCTGGTCCTGCTCAGTGGCTTGCTTTTATTTCTCAAGTAAAATTAAACACCTTTAGTCTAGTTTTCAAAGTCCTTCACAAGGTGGCTATATGTCTACGTGGACATTCTCCCACTCTAGACAAACTAGGACCGTGCACTATTCTCAGGCCCTGAAGTTCTATCGCTGGCCACCTCTGAACGGCCCCATCTCTCAGAACACCTTGTTCACCCCTTCGAGGCTCAGCTCAAGTGCCCCTTCTGGTTACACTCCCCTCTAAGTGCCTCAGATGGCTTCTCTCCAGAGGACTTAGGGCTGAAGCAAATAAGGAACCACCCAAGTGTGGTCTGTTGAAAAAGCTTCCCTGAGCACTGGCTCTGGGCCAGGGCTGTGCCGCAGCCTGCAGGTACAGACACAAAAGAAAATCAGGCCCTGACCACAAGGTCATCTCAGGATGCTCCAGAGGAACATTCAGGCAGCAGTCAGAAACATGAAAGTGCTTGGCACCAGATCTGAATCCAATTACAGAGCAGAAAAGGGATGGTGCAAGCTACAGACTGGCTGAGAGGGTGGAACAAGAACAAGGAAAGAACGAGGTCTCAGGGGACCAGAACACTGACAGGAAGGTACATTCCCCTTTCAAAACCAGCTCCAGAAGGAGCCAGGCCTCTAGCACATGCTGGGGAGGTCTCTGCTCATCATGTCCACTCCCCTGCATGCACCTCCACAAGAGTACACAGCCCACCCCTCCTTCCCGTAGCCCTGAGAAGCACTCATTACCTTTTGTCAGGTCCAAGTTGCTGCAGCATTTTTAAATACTGGAACACAGTATGAGCAACCTAAAAACAAAACATCTGATGAGTCTTTGAATATTATGTTAGTTATGCAACAGAAAACATATCCTTACAATGAAAAGCTTTTACCTCATTGAAATGTTCATATCCTTCATCAGTCAAGGTAATAGAAATGCTGAACACTGAATAGGTAGAATTTTGCTCAAATCCCGTCTCACCATTCCCACCAAACAATGCCAGAGCCCAGCACCTACAGACAAAAGAAATGATTCCATTTATATGCCAGAAATAGTAACTTGTGACGTTTCCTATTAGTTAACTGAGCCTTCCAGGTCTAACTAGGAAATCTCAGCCATTAATAAAAGAAGGAGAGCTAGAGCAGACAGGAGGCTAGCCCAGGCCCAGAGGAGCTGGCATATGGTGTCAGTGTGACCCAGGACAAGTCACTCTACCTTCATGCCCCAGACAACTTCCAAAAAGGACAAATTTCACAGCAATTGTCATCCGCTTTCCTAGAGCGACCTTCACCAATGAACTGGAAGGTCAGGGCTAAATAAATACATAATAAAATACAAGGAAATCAATGTATGAACTTGAAAACGAAACAAAACAAAAACCAGAAGAAATATTTCTGAAATCAGCAATCACCACGAGGCTCTCCTGACACAAGAGTCCCACGGGGAATTCTGAATCCAAAAGAAATCTAAATGTGAAGCAATTTGTCTACTTATGCTTTCAAAAAGCAAGACATCAACCCTTTCCCAATAACCAAAGCAACTGCTTAAACATTTTGAGCACACAATGCTGAGAGGGTACTGAGACAGCACTCCTCCAAACAAATGAGATAGCTTGTGTATCCTCACACCTCCCCAGAGAGACAGGCAGGGCAACACTTCGGTCACCTGGAAGGTGGCTGACTTTGGCTTAGCCAATGCTCAAGACAGCTAAAGGCTAATTGTGTAAGGCTCCAGACTTTTGATTTCAGCCTTTTCTTATGAAAATTCTAAAAGATACGAAGCATTTTCCTGTCTAGACGCTAGTGTACCAGGCAGAAACATGACTGATGACTCAGGTTCCTTCCTTTGAGCACCTGTGGCCCTGGGTTCTAGACAGAGCAGGACTATCAGAAGTCTTCCCTGAATGCCTAGGCCAGCAAGAGAATGCTGAGCCTGGACCTGGCTAGGGCTGGGTGGGCACAGACCCAAAGCGCCCTTCCCAACAGTCCTGAGAGGACTCCGATGGCAGCCTGTATTCTTTCTATCTGCTTCATTGCCTCTCTGAGAGCAGAGCTAGGCCACTGCAAAGCTCTGCTTTCCTAGAACATCTATTACTGAAGCCCAGTCTCCCTTTATAGCAGTTCTATCCTAAGGTGCTTCTGCCATCATTATAAGTAACTTGCTCCGAGAGCTTCTGAGAAGCCAAAGCCCCTGGCCTTTGTCTCCTCATCAGGGCCCAATCCAAGCTTTTGCTCTCCTTCACATAAAGTCACAGCTCTGAAAATCAAGGACCAAAGCATAACTACTAGATCCTCTTGGGTGGGACAACACTACCATCTTCCCAACACTGAGAATACTGCAACTAACATCCATTACACCCAGTTGCAGTTTTACAAACATAGGCATACACAGGAATTCAAAGCAAGGTTTTTTTTTTCTTCTCGGTTTCTTGGTTGATACCTGAGAACAACTGAATAGTGCAGTGAATAGAGTGCCAGGCCTAGAGTCAGGAAGACTCCTCTTCCCGAGTTCAAATCCAGCCTCGGACACTTACTAGCTGTGTGGCCCTGGGCAAGTCACTTACCCCTGTTTGCCTCAGTTTCTTTATCTGTATAAATGAGCTGGAGAAGCAAATGGCAAACCATTCCAGGATCTTTGCCAAGAAAAACCCGCATAGGGCCACAAAGAGTTGGACACAATTGAAAAACCACTGAACAAACGACTGAACTGATGCTGAATGTTTAAAGTTTGCTGTGCTCAGATGAGCAAAATGGGAAAGAGATGATCCCTGCTGGCATGAACATGCCCCTCTGAGACATCGGCTTGGCCTTCTGCCCTCGACCGGCCTCACGGCAGAGTCTGAGAGAGGCAGGGACAGTTTAGAGTGTTGTACAAGGAATCTGTGACTCTGCCACTGTTTGGATGTACGTGTATAATGTGTGTTTAGAGGCACCTCAGCCATTTAATGTCACTTGGAATGTTCATCTAAGAAATGAGAGATGAACAGGAATTATTAAATCTTTAGAAATCCATGGCTTCTTCCCAGTGTTCTTGTAGCAATATCAATCAAGTACACCAAGGCACAGCTGAGCAGAACCACCCTGACCCTGACCTTTACAAGGCTAATCCCGAGAGACTCTTCAATTCTGACTCTAGAGCACGAGAATGATTACAAAGAAACTAAAAAGAAAAAGATGCACGGGTCAATATTTGTATTTATACATACTTCTCTTGCCAAAATTAACTTCAATAGAATTTGCTCCACAAAGACAGTCCAAACGTTGAAGTAAATGAAATTTTCCTTTCATCTTTCATTGCTGTTACAACGTACTTGCCTAATAAGGTTCGCGCTAAACAGGCAAATGGCTGCAAGTGAGAGTCAAAGGACCCAGATGGTCCAGTCTGTGCCATGTATAGAGACCATTAGCACACATTAAAGCAAGGAATGAATGACAAACGTGGGCGGTCTGTCAAAGTGCCTACACAGACCCACCTGAGCCCCCCAAAGAATCTGGTTCATTCTCCATGTGTAGGATATCCCAAAGCACTGGATATAGAGTCAAGGGGCCTACGACTGAAGGCAAACTCCAACACTCCCCCATGCCCTTGAGTAAATCCCTCAGTCCCTCTCAGTTCTCTACACAAATGGGCTAGACTAGATGACCTCTCAGGGCCTTTCAGTCTTAAGTCCTATGAGCCCATAAACCCTTATTGTAATTCTTTAATCTTATCTATAGGTAACTCTTTATTTATCATACAATCAACTGCCTTACCAGCAGGGCTTAACTTAATTCTTAGCTAGGTCTAGCCCTTCCTTCCTAGTCCTGGAATCTATGATTTTCCATTTCAATATTAAATGAGATCATATTTGCAAAGCACTTAGCATGTGCCTGACACAGCGTCAGTGCTTTATAAAGGCTTACTGCCTCCCCTCCCTTCCCGGCCCCTCTCCCGTCAAACACCACTCGCTCAGCAGGAGGTAGAAGTTAACAGAACACTTACTTCTTTCTAAGAAAGGACAGGATGCTACCTTTGCCTTCATGTCCCACTAGCCAGGAGATATAATGAAGAGGCTTCACCCTAAAAGAGACAAATATCCACCAAAACACGTTACAGAGATTAAGATTATAAATCAATTCAGAAAGCAAGGATTGACTGTATACACACTGACTCTGACATAACAATGCGTTTGGGAATAGAACTGAAAATACAATTTTGTCAGTGGAGGACTTATTTATACAAGCACTATAGGCTTATAGTACCAACATAAACAGAAAAAGACTTAACTTCCGTCTGAAATCACCAGAAGAGCATAAAAATTCATATTTCAACAACTTTCATGACTGTTTTATCCAAAAGGTAACATATTTCTAGGAATATGCCACTTCTACAAATATTTACAAAACTCTACAAATGTGTCGCATGCAGTGAGATGGAATGAAAAGAACCAGCCTGAGAAATCAGGAGATCCAGTTGGCTCAAGGTTAAGCTCAGCCAGTCACAGGATCCCGCTGTGCCCTGCATATTCTCAAAGGGTAGTATTAGAATAAAAGCAAACAAGAAACGCACAAGCCCTCTGAAAAGGCCAATGTTAGTCGTTGTTACGAGTCCTGTGATTTACGGTTCACTGAGAGCTGTTCTACATAAAGCAACAACTTGAACATCACACCAACTTTTCCAAGTGACTTTCACTATCCCCCCCAAAATCGCTTGAGAATTTTAATGACTGCTCAGAGCAGTGATTGTGGTCACATACTGACTTAAAACACCACAAATTAACATTATCTGTGTTGTCCTGTATTTTTATTTATGCTGTTAAACATTTTCCGATCACGTTTTAATCTGGTTGGGGCCACCCTGGTGAGTTTTGCTGGTGGGCTAGGGGTTTGACACCTCTAGGCTAAGGAACTCTTACCTATAAAATATATAGTCTAAGTAGACTAAGTTGGCTTACACAATCCCCACTAGAAAGACCAGCACAAACCAAATAAGGACAATACACAATCTCTGCAGGATTTCTTAAAAGCACATTGAACTGGACCACAGCATTCATCATAACATCACAGAGGATTCCTACTCCCTTCAATCCCAATGTTCAAGCAGCCTCTACAATGTACTACTCCTCTGGGTCTCCCTTAAAATTAGCTAGCTAATCTTGAAGGCTCCTATTAAGACAAGCAGCCTAGGGTATCCAAGTACAAAAGTTAAATCTCTTCCCTCATCTGAGGGATCATCCCAGATCCAGAGGCCCAGAAAAGAGGCTGTGGTAAGCAGGGTAGGCCCTCCCCCCCACCCACAGGTTCCCTGCTACCCCTCCACTCACTGGGTTAAGTTACTAAGCTTTAAACTTGACTAGAACAGGCTCCATTTTATGGCTACTGACATGCCAGTACCATATTTTTATAGGTAGAAAAGAAAATAATACCTTAATGACACCGATGAATATTAACAAGAACAATTAAGAGGCTGAACAGAGGAAGAGCTGAGGTCACAGCTCCAAGGAGTCTCCTATCTTCCCGCTTGGACCTGGCCCTGCCTGCAGCATGTCAGAGCTCCAAAGACAAGCAGGGACAGTCTTCCCGCCCATCCCACTTATAACACAATAGGCCTCATACTTCCAAGATAGAGATTACCCAGAATTAAGGAGCCCATTTTTCAACCTTACCTATAATGCTGTTGCTGGGGAGGAAGAGCCCACGTGATGGTCAAAGCATGGACCTTCCTAATAGGAACCACTAAACGGGAAGAGATTTTAGATACATATATATGTTATTCCAAAGGCCTTGACTGTTTCTTTTAAAAGTGTGGGTACATTATAAAAACAAATAAGTTTTGAAAGACTTACAAACACTGATCAGTGAAATGAATGAACTGGAAGACTAACTCAGTATAGAGAATGGGATAATTTTTGGACTTGGCCGATGCAGAAACCTGTTTGCCTGGACTATACATACTGTTACATGGTTGGGCTGGTTGTTTTGGGTGGGGAGTAAATTCTTCTTAACAGAAAATTACAAAGTGTAATTTTTAGAGTGCTGAGTTTGTATGATGAGAAATATTTTATTGCTAAAACAAATTCAAACATAGTCCACAAAAATATTAGCCACAATGCAATTTGATCATATTACTGGAACAACAGCCACTTGTCCTTTTAGCAAAGTAAAGTTTAATTTACTTTCATGGCTCAGAAAAGTGGTGGTGTGAAGGGAATGTGGTAACATGGAATCTGGCAAGTGAAGAGGTCCAGGAAAACAGGGATTAGCAGACAAGGTTTTCATAGTAGAAGCAATCAGTGACAGGGGAATGACTAAGCTATTAGTATGTAGGAACACTACAGAACTGTGATAAATGAAGAATACATTTATAATCTTCCACTGAAGTCATCCTCCAATGTTTCCTTGTTACTTGGAGGCAGGTATAGGTTCTTAAAGGTTATGCCCTAAAGGCTCAGTGGGGGCCTGCAGGAAGGTAGAAGGGAGGAGAGTAGAAGCCAGCAGACACTAACTAAGGTCACTGATCATCAAGCTAAGGAATGAAAGGATAAAAAATGGAGGCTAACCACCAGGGGAGGAATTTTGTCACTCAGAACCACTCAGGAAAACCATCTAAGTGACAGAAGAATGCCGGTGGGTGCTGGTAGAAGGAAGATCTCCACCAATAACACCTGAAACTTTTCTCAGGATGAACCATGTTGACCATATTAAAGATACTAAGTGAGAAGAACAAAACACAGGAGAGTATTCACACACACATAGCAATGCAAAGACAAACAGGGTGAGAGCGTTTTATTCCACACACAAATTCCAAAAAAGTCACAACATTAAAATTAAGAAGAGAATTTCACAGCTTTCAACCGTTATTGGAAAAATGTTTTGGTAGAGGTGAGAAAGGAGAGGTGTGTACATACCTCACTGAACATGACCCGGGGTTGGGGCAATGGATTCTAACCATATTTTGTGCTTAAAATTTGTTTCCCAAACCATTAGCTCTGATGGCTAATGAAGTAGATTAGATTAAAATAATAAAGTAAATTAAAACAGCATTCTGTAATAGAAAGTTGCTTTCTTTTACTTTTTGGATTAGGATGAGTCAAAACTAGGCAGTTCAGGGGGCAGCGAGGTGGCTCAGTGAATAGAGCACCAGCCCTGGAGTCAGGAGGACCTGAGCTCAAATCCACCTCAGACACTTGACACACTAGCCGTGTGACCTTGGGCAAGTCACTTAAGAGATATTCTCCAATAGGTAAATGATCAAAGGATATGAACTGATTTCAAGAAATGCAAACAATGTTAAGTGAAAAGGGTTAAAATCACTAATACTCTCAGAAATGCAAATGTCAAAAATTTTAAGGTGTCATCTCACCCCAAACCAACGGGTAACAGTAAAAAAGAGGAAAAATTTCCCACCCTGGCGGGCTGTGGGAGGGCAAAAAACTTCAGTGATGGTGGGCAGAAAACGGCTTCCCAGTCAACTGTATCTACAGAAGTGTGACAAAATTCTTCAAGCGAATAAACCAAGAACAAAATTGTTCGAGTCTCTGACACAGCAATCCCACAGACGGGTTTATATCACAGGAGACTACTGGCAGCAAAGGGAAACTTGTCAGCACAAAAACACTCACGGCAGCGCTGTCTGGAACAGCAGACACTCTGCTGAGGGCTCCCTGGAGCAGGAGCTGGGGCTTGGGGGCCCTCGGCCATCCCCGTGCCCTTTGGTGCTCAGCACGGTGTCTGGCCTGTCATAAATGCTTGACTTGCTTCCCGACTGGAAAAGGTCAGAAGCAGTCTGCTCAGTGTCTGAGGAGCAGACAGTGATGGTGCGGTGGAGAGAGCGCTGAACCTGGAGTCAGGAGGATCTGAGCTCAAATCTAGCCTAGTTGCACGATCCTGTGCAAGTCACGTAACTATTTGCCTCAGTTTCCTCATCTGTAAAATGGAGTTAACAACAGCACTTCCCTCTCAGGGCTGTGGTGAGGGGATCAAACAAGGTAATACTTATAAGGTTCTTTGCAAACATTAAAGTGCTACATAAACATTATTATTATTATTATAGCAGAACTAAAGAAATTGTTCTATTATGGAGGTAGTGAAATGCGAATATGAAGAATTCAGAGAAACAGGAAAAAACTTGTCTGAACTAATACACAGTGGAAAAATAGGAAAAAAGAACAGTATGCATAATAACTACAGTGTAAATTAAAACTTGATAAAGAAAGATGCTGACAACAAGCCAGTGACCAAAGACACTAGAAGTGAGAGCACGCCTTCCCTGCCTGACTTGAACACCCTGCGAGGAGAGGATGTCCAAGGGACAGGAGAATCCCACTTCTTGCTGTTTTCGGGGAGATCTGTGACTTTGGGGGCCTTGTCTGAGATGTGCTGAAATCAACTTTACCACATGAACAAGAACAAGCTTCTTGCTCATTAGGACTTTTTTTCCCATGTAGATCTTTAAGTTTATCTGTTCTTAAAAAGCAGTGACCATGCAGCCCAATGCAGGTTATGTGTGGGTGGCAGGCTGCACCAGCTTCCAAGCGAAGGTTTGGTGCCCACAAGAGATATTCAAACAGATCCTGGAGAAGGGACAGAAAGGGGAAAGAGAGGAGGGACAAGGACCTTGTACAGGGCCTGGTTCAGCAAGAGGGAAATACGAGGGAAGCAAGAAGGTATGTGCTAACAGGAACAGTTCAGCCTCTAAGCAAGCTGAGAAAATATTTCTTTTCCTCCCATGTCTATCCTTGATAAAGTCTGTGTCAACACACCAGACAAAGCCTAGAGTCACAAATCTCACTGAAAAGAGTGAAAGAGAGAGACAGAGACAGAGAGAGGAGGAATGGACTTCCTAAGCACTCACTAAGCCTGGGGGCAGCAGGAGGCCAGAGCTGATCATCCACACAGCAGGGGGCAGGCTGCCTCTAGTTAGTACTTGGTCCTAATGCCATACAATTCTCATTTCCATAAAAGAACTTAGAAAAGTTTAAAAGAAGATGCTAAAGGAATTTCACAAACCTCTGTACAGTTTGTTAAATGCTGGCGTGTCAAATGGATCCGTTAAATGGCCAAAATTTGGTTTAGGCAACCCACTGAAAAGAAAAACAAATCTCTGAGTTAGTGGCAAAGTCTTTCTAAACCAAAGGTTCTTAACCTATTTTGTGCGCTGGACTCCCTTGGGCAATTGGTCTGATGAAGCTGCTGTAATCTTTCTCAGAATCACATTTTTAAATGCATTAAATAAAATACAGAGGATCACAGAGAAAAAAAATATTAAAATACACTTATCAAAATGTTTAATTTTTTTTTAAATTCATACTCTCCAGGTTAAGAAGCCCTGTTCTACACAATTATTTCCAAGAAAGTCTATCTGATCCCTACACAGGTTAAAAGAATTTGTCATGAGCTCTCATATACCCTGAATTCTAATAACTCCCAGGTAAGAATCATCATCCTGACCTCAGGCCCAAAATACATACTAAACAGGGGTGAGGGACCTGTGGCCTCTAGGCCACATGTGACCTCAAGGCTGCAGGTTCCCCACCCCTGAACTAGACCATCTGGTCACTTGCACACCCCCCAATATGTAACTCTATATACTCACTACGGTTTAGTGGCTGGGCCAAGACAAACACCTCCTCAGTCAAACAATCTCAATGTGTACAGTAACTCTTTTTCAACAAAAGAAAGAACTCTTAACACTTTGGTGGCTCTGGGAGCTCTTTCCAACAGCAAAACTCCTACAGCCCACCCTGGGTACCATGTCGTCTTGCTCTCCCACCCTAGCATGCAAAGGGCCTTCTTCAATGCTCACAAATTTGTATGGATATCAAGAGAGCAGGCAGTCTGCTCCTCTGTCACCCCAGAACAGACGTGAACACTTCAAAAACAAGACAAGACCTTTTCGTGAGCAATTAGTAAAGATTCCCAATTTGCAAATATCCTTCTATAACTGTTACCCCTGGAAAAAGTACTGGCCTAAGAGTAAGACCCTGGGCAATTCATCTTACTTCTGGCTTCCTCATAAGAAATGAGGGAGTAGGGGTGGGACTAGATGGCTCTTCAGTTCTAAATATAAAATGAAATCTCTTACTTGTTTGGGATGTTGGAGAAGATCTCAGTCACCCACTTTTCCAAGGTATCAAGTGTTTCTGGAAGGAAGAAAAGAGACTTGAAATGCAATGAATTTATTCAAGGCAACAGACTGTTTCTGATTGTTTAATGGAAAGAACTCTGGACTTGGAGGCAAAGATCTTGGGCTTAAATCTCAGCTTTTCTAACAACTGGCTGTGGGACCCTGACATCTGCAACCTCTCTAGGCCTAAGGTTCCTTCCTCCTGCATGAGACAAGTGACTACAGACTGGAATGAGGTGGTAAGGGAGGGAAAGCATGAGGGTGCCAATCTAGCTTCACCTCCCAAGGTCCTATCAGACTCACATCCAAGATGGGCTTGAAAAATGAGCCTTCTGACTCTGGAAGGGCTGGCCCCGTCAAATAAACTAGGAAACTCTGCTCCAAAAAGTCTGGATTAATTGAAGGAAGACCAAGGGAAAATAAACTCTGACAGAAAAAAAATGCTTCATTTTTCTTCCAGGAGAATTTCAGAGAGAAGAAATACCCTCATCCTAAGAGATGGCTAACTTTACACCAAATGGGCCTTAATAGCCAAGAGGGAACCTAAACATGGCAATCCCAATAGAAATGGAGGGGAAGAAAGACTGGTGGCTCAGAAGGGACTGGGAGCCCAGTAAAGATTTAGACGAGTTCAGGCACTCGCCATAGAAAAGCCACAACTTCTCTGGATCTCAGTTTCCCGAACTTGTAAAATAAGATGATCTCTATTTAAGATTCATGCTAGCTCTAGAACTCCATGGTTGTAGATCCTTCATCTAGAAAGTCCTAAATGTCTCAGCACAGAAAGACTCCATTTGCTCTACATTAATTCATACTATTCAAACACATTCATGCTGTCTGTGGTTCCCCTTGTACACGTCTTGTGAACAAGTTCCAGGGGAGAGAGCTACCAACCTCCTGCCCGCCTTGGAGAAAAGAGATGGGCAGGAAGCCACAGCAGCAGCTTCCCTTCACTAGTACTCAGCCAAAATTCCAAAACCAACTTTGTAACTGAAGATGGAAACATTAAGCCAGAAAAGATGAGGCTGAGGGAGGCAGCACCAGGACCAAGTGGCAATATGTAGTGGAGCTTGGACTAAGCAAGGCCAGGACACAATGAAGCCATTGATCAGGGTCAAGAAACCAAAAACATAACATCCAGGGCTGATATATGGTGGATATTTGGGGAGGGCATGGGACAGACACACAGCTCATGAGGAAAAGTCTGCCATTCTGAGGGAAAAGTGGATTCCAACTATGTTTACTCTACTGGCTCTTTATCCCCAACAGAGGCCACATGATCTCCGGTTAATGCAGGTATCCTTCAGGGTACACTGGAGGGCAACGTTTTCCCTGTTTTACCAAATCCAGTGTCACAGGAAAGACAAACAAGTCTACACCCAAAGCAGGGAGGCACACAGACTGATCCTGTGGACTATTTCTTAGTGTCGGTCCTCTGGCGATGCTCATAAAACTGCTACCAGAGTCAGCTGGAGGGTTCTGACCTTCCCCTGCCCACCTGTAGCTCCTCCTGAAGCCAGGTGCACCTAGCATCACCATAAACCAGCAGAGCAGACATCCTACCTTTTGACTGCACCACTAAGGTCATGTAATGTGCAGAGTAATAGTGCAGCCAGAATTCTCGAAGTCTGGCGTGGGTGTCAATATTGTTCCTTTTCGGCTCATGTTTGAGGGTCTCTGCGTTCCCTAGGAAAGATGAAGGAGTGAGCACAGCAGTAACAGACTGCCAAGACATTAACCCCAACCTGATAAATTCTGATTCTTCATGAGCCCAAAGAGATGTCATATTCAAATAACTGTGCTGCATTTAGCCAGTTTGATAAAGAAACTGGAAAACCAAACATTCAGAGCAATTTATTACTACCCACAGCATAACCAGGAACCTAAGCTACTATGTTTTCTTTCATTACATGGCAACTCACTTCCAAGCAGCCTGACTGATCCCAATTAAGCACCGATGGATACACCTAAAACCCAGGTAGAACTATGGCCCAGTCAGGAGCTGCAGGTCTAGAGAGAATAAAAGGCTTCTCATGACAATATGTCACAAGCAGACCTGAAAGGGCTTTTTAGCCTTCAATAACTAAACCCCTTGGAATGAGACAGACCCAGACCCAGCCCAGGCCACTAGACATTCTAGAGGAAGACTTCCTCCCCATAGGCCCTCTCTGAGATGCCTTTAGGTGACCCAGAGTTCTCCAAGGCTCTGGCTGCACAGTTAGTACTGACAGTTCCCAAAACCAGCTGGAAAGGCTCCAAAGAGAGGCTAGCAAACCCAGGTCAGGCTGGACTCAGCAGAGGTCCCAGCATTACATGCTTCATAAAAAAGCACTTACTCTGTGCTTCCTCCTACCGCCCGACTTCTCAGGCCATATCTGTCTTGCCAAACAAGTCAAACAACTTATGAACACTATTGGTAGCAGACAGAGTGGAAACAAGTAAGCATAAAATTTCAATTAAATGTGCCTAGTGGGGAGTTTGGGTTTGGGTTGTACATCTGATTTTGCAGTGTCTCACCACAAGGGCAAGTCACTCCTTTGTAAGAAGGACAATCTGACATGACAGTGCTTCCTTTCAGCACTCAGACCAAGAGCACCCACAGCAGACTAAAAAGTGCAACATTCAGCCCCCCACCCTGATCCCACACTGCTGTCTCCAGGGGAGAGGCTCTAGAGCACACTCAGGTGACTCCAGAAGCTACTTCTGGAATCTATAAAAGGTACTGTTGTTTGCCAACAGGACAGAGAAAAGTCCCTAGAATTATCCCTCACATATCTGAAACAAATTTTCTTTCAATGTTTAAAACAAGCAACAAAGCCAATCTATCAAAAATATTCTTAAGAAAAAAACAGTCAATTTCTTTTCAATGAAAATACATAACGAGCTCCACAGCCTGGCCACACAACACCTCGAACACAGGAGGCATTTAATGCTTGCTTGTTTAGCTGCCATGTAAAGCCTTTTTCCCAGAAGAAGAAAAATCATGGCCCAGGGTTAGTCTGCTCCACAGACCTTCATTAAGGACCAAGCAATCACTATGTGCCTGAGGTGTTGGGACTACAAAGTTAAAAATGACAACACTGTCCTTAACAGGAAATTAAGGTGATAACAAAGTGAAGAAAGCAACACCAACCACACTGACGTGGCCATTGAGCAGCTGCTTGGGATGAAGCCTCTTGGCCCAATGAGCTCAGTCAGAACAAACCTCAGACCCAAATAGATGAGGGGAGGCTCAGTCCTCATGCAGGTGCAGTCTAACTGGTTCCCCCTCAAGTCATCAGTGTTTCTAAGCAGGGACTTAAACACTCTTATGACAAAGCTAACTCCTAGGCCTGTTGTTTTAACAGCTTTCCTACTAAAGGGCTCAATCCTCATGAGAAGATCTGAATCAAAACAAGAGGGATGCATTTAGAACCCAACTTACCCCAAAAGAATTTCCCCATAGGATGCCCAGGTCTGGCAAGGCTTCCAAATAGCATTTCTTTTCTGTTTGCATCTGAGGGTCTTGCAAGTTGATATTCTGTCAATTATAAAGAAGGATGAGTTGAAACGAGAATAAACACAGCCAGGGAGCCTTCCCAGGAGCCCATGAGGACAAAACACTACATGTAATCTCAAAAGAGGCTGCTCTTGGCATCCAGAAAATCACACTTACAGAAGGGATCGAGCAAAAAACAACTTCATTCCATGTACCCTGTGTCTCAGTCAGTACAAGCACATTCCTCATTAGATGACAGCACACTTTGGCAATCAGGGCACCCAGAAGTGACCAGGGAGCTAGCAGAAGGTCCTTCCTCTCCCTGCTGTGAAATCCACCAGCCCCCAGGCCCTGCCTCTTCCCCCACAGTACTAAGCCCAGTGTCACATACAGGCTCCACACTCAAATGGAATGACACTTCCTTTCAAAGGCACCATCAGGGAACATGATTTATTTTTCATACCTTTTAAATACTCAAGGTTTTTTAAGGTACTTTCAATAGTGACCATTCTAGAATGCATTGCATGCCTTTCTGACCCAGAATACTAAACACAATTTAAACTAAACCAAGAACATGCTACAGTGGAGAGAGACAGATGCACTAGGTTCAAACCTCACTCCAGCAGAAGTCACTCTGTCTCTCTTTCTCTCAGCCTCAGTTTTCCCATCTATATAATGAAGGGAATGGACTAGCTGGCCTCAAAGAATCCCTCCAGCTCTAAATCGATAAGCCCATTATCCTAAATGCAGAAGATACCAATCAATGAAGATACAAACCCACTGACGGCTGACTTAAAACCGTAGCACAAAGAATCCCAGACACCTGTGAACCAAGATGCTTAGACATGGATCCTGGAGGAGTTATTTTTTCCACACAGAAAAGTTCACCAATGTGAGAGAATGGCAAACCCAACTTTGCAGAAGTTGGCTGGCAGATGCCTGAGGGGGATGTGTGTGCTGTGTGTTGTGTGTCCTGCACAGGTTGGCTCGGCTGTGTGTAGGTCTCTTCTTTCCCCCAGTGTTGTTCTCACATAAGCAAACATGAAAGTTGTGTTATGCTCAAATTGTGCCCTAACATATCGATCACACTGGAACAAATTTGTGTTTTCAAAACAAGCACAGCTGACTAACGGAAGTGAGCTGGTTCCCACAGATGAGGAACATAAACATCCCTGATCCAGAAGCACACAATTTTCATCATGCAGGGATGTCATCTAAATTTCAGTGGCAAGTGAAAAAGCTGTGGTCACATTGGGATTTCTTCTCACTCCAACAGAGAATTAAATCAGTTACTCATATTGTGTGGCTCACATTACTCATCTGTAGAAACAACAAACTCATGTTTTGGGGAAATAATGACATACCAGTAACAGCAGCTGACCTTTCTATAGAGCTTTACAGACACTGGCTCACCCGATCCTCAAAACCACCCTGTGAAACAGGTGGTACAAGAGGCCCCAAGAGGAACAGTGCCTTCATCCAGATCCTGCCAGAGGCAGAATCTGAACTCAGGTCTTCTGACTCCAAATCCAGGGCGCTTTTCCCCTTGGCCACAGCTGCCTCTGAAATAAGCGAAAACCAAAGCACCCCTGAGAAGGGCATCTAGGCATCGGGTCCAACAATGGAAAGGTAAGACAGAATGTCACATACAGCTCTAGTCTGCTTTTTACAAAAAGGAAAAATGTGGATTCCTCTATCAGTATGAAGGAGACTCTCTTTCTGCAGAGCACCCATCTCAGAGCCTGCTACTTCAGTAACAGGCATTCAAGTAGCACCTTCACATTTAAGAAGACACAGTGCAAAGCTGCCTGACTGGGCCAGAAGACACAGGGATGTGCACAAGGAGTAGACCTGGGACTACGTGGGTACAGGGTCCTTGTCCTTCTCCCAATGCTGGAGACACTGAAGGGTTAAATGTGCCTGTGTGTGTCAAAGGCCACACTTGAACTCAGGTCTTCCTGGCTCCAAGGTCAGCTACTATACTATGCTTACTCTCAGGTATAAGGCCCAGGGAAAACGAAGGCTGAGTATTCCAGATATCTGATTCTCAGAATCCACTTTTTTGAAGGGACAATACATATATCACTTACCACTATCAACAGCCTCCACTTCACGGTCGATGGCATCTCTAATCATCAGGGGATGAATAAAGAACTGTGCCCACCTGGGAAAATGAACAATGATTGGTTTGGCATACTAATAACCTTCAAGAAAAGCTTCTTTGGGTAGCTAGGCGGTGCAACAGATGGAGCACTGGCTCTGGAGTCAGGAGGATCTAAGTTCAAATCCGGTCTCAGACACCTACTAGCTATGTGACCCTGGGCAAGTCACTTAACCCTGACTGCCTCCCCAAAAAAAAAGTTTTACTCAGTGTTTACCAATCAGGTGTAACTCCAACTTGTCTAGAAAGTGAGACAGGACCTGGCGTGGAAACTCTGCCAAAGCACATCAACACTTGCTCTGCAACTTCTAGTCTTAGAGAACTGCCTGGATAATGAGAAGGTGAGGGACTTGGCCAGGGCCACACAGCCAGCACTGGGCAGTTGAAGGACTGGAGCCCAGGTTTTCCTGATTCCAAAGCCATTAAGCCATACTGCCTTTCATATGTCCAGAATGACCTCACTTTAACCTTAAAATCACAAAATGCTTTACAACTATTCAAAGTATTAATCCAAGATAATAACTTGTGACAATAAGGCAGTTAAATTGCTTTAATAAATCTCAGAGAAAAGTACTTTTCAGATTATAAGAAGATCAAGAAACATAATAAGCCAGGTAGTGATGGAGTTTTTACTGAAAAAAACCCTCATCAATTTTTTTATTTCACATTATATTTAAAGACACACATGAGTTCAAGCACCTCCATGCTGGCAGACCTGCTAAGACTGTAACCCGCTCTTAAAGGAAGGCAGTTCTCAATCACGCCACGCTACCTCTCAGCTAAACTTCCTATGCTCTTTTAAAAGCTACAAAGGAGTCAGTTTCATATATAATCTCCTTTGTGTTATTTTTTATATATGAAAATGCTCATGTTTTCCAAATTCATAATAAAGGAAAATTTTTAAAAGAGATATAAATATAAAAAAACAGAAATTCAAAATGAATTCCCTGAAAGAGTTCTCTCTTCCTTCTTCTCCTCCTCTTCCGAGTGAGCCCCAGGCTGATCTCCTGCAGCATCTGCACCGCGAGGGCCAGACCACCACCATGCTTGTAATACTATTGATAAGACCACCACTGAGCCTTTTATTTCAGGGATCAGGTAACGTGCAGAGAGTAAGCCTCAACAAAGACCTCTCCAGCAACACCATTCTTCTGATAAATTCTGGTGAGTATTCTAGAGTGAGGAGGTGAGGTGGGGATGGTGTACTAAGAACAAAAATGTCTGCACTGTGAGTGAATTCAACGATTTCAAGCCCAAGAAGCAAGAGCTTCTTAGTGACTCCTGGAGGCAATAGAGGGCGACCAGGATTTCATAAGGCCAAGTCAATCATATGAACTATCATCAAGAAAAACAAACTACAGCTGAATTCTCTTTCAAAGAAATAGTTCATACGCCACTAAAACGGGAAAGATCCTTAAGAGGTTACTTAGTCATTCCTGACTTACAGCAGAAAGAGCCAGGCCAGCCTTGTGTAACCAACAGCCATCCATCCAGAGAGGCTGACTATCTTACTTGAATACTGAAAAAGAAGCATTTCTTCCCTGTATGTTGATTTATATACCTTAATTTTGTCAAACTTTTATCAATGCACTATACTGTACTTGCATCTTCCACCAAAAAAAACCCCCAACTTTACTAAGTGCAGAACACACTTAAAGATTAAAAGAGATTAAAAAATCCCTTGTCAGAGGATCACAAAATTGGAGTGTTGAAAAGGATCTCAGGCAGCATCTAGTCCAACTCCCACAAGAATCTCCAACTGGATAATCATCCAGCATCTGGCTGAAGGA
This sequence comes from Pseudochirops cupreus, assembly GCA_028627135.1. Lineage (NCBI taxonomy): Eukaryota > Metazoa > Chordata > Mammalia > Diprotodontia > Pseudocheiridae > Pseudochirops > Pseudochirops cupreus. The sequence continues at coordinate 23,238,449 of CM053584.1, read as the reverse complement.
GGGAGGAGGGAGAATCCAACCACCCCTCAAGGCAAGCCATTACATTCCTTTTTGCTTAAGAATCTTAACACAACCTGTTTTTCCAATGAGACAATCTGCTTTTATAACAAATGGGTCTGTTTCTGTCACTTTGTTCTCTTCCTGTCCCAAAGGGATTTAGTAAATGATCTTGAGATATTTCAACAGAAATACAGTACCTTACAACCTTAAAGGAATGAATGAGACAATGGGCATTTTTATAAAATGCCAGCTCTCTTTAGAGGAAGGAACTCAGCAAGGCACTGTCTCAGCTATGGCAGATGTCTGCACGTGCCTTTTGCCTTCGCATGCAGCAGCTCACCCTGCTAATTTGAATTAGTTACCTATCAAGGGCCTCCTTGAAGTACTTCCTCTGGACGTCAAACTGGAAGACTGTGCGTTCACAGTCTGTCGAGGCATTGTCACTCCCCCCATGCTTCTTCAGGAAAGCATCAAACCCATTCTCATCTGGATACTTCAGGCTGCCCATGAAAACCACTAGGAAAAGAAACAAAACTGGATTTTCAGAGGATGCCACCAAGAGTAATAACATAAGACAAGAAGTCAAGATACCCAGAGTAAGATAATTTCAGCTTAAAAAGGTTAAAGCACATGTCCCTTTCACCTCTGATAACCTGTGCATCTAGAGGGCAAATCATTGTTGTCTTCCATGAATTCCCAGTTGTCAAAACCCAATTGTACATGACAGTCTTTGTAAATTAAATACTTGATACCTTTCCTTACTTGGCATTTTTCTACCAAACCAGTAGTAAATGTGAATTTAAAGTGAATTTATAAAATGGACTAAGTAACTCCCGGTTGAGAAACTTTCTCTACCAATGCAAATCAGGAGCTTCTCTGCAATTTATAATTTAAGAGAGTTGCCTAACATTAGACACTTAAAAAGCAGACTTCGGCATCTTAGAACAAAATCTCTTACTGTGCTCCAAAAAGTGTGCCAGCCCAGGGAGGTCATCAGGATCAGCAAAACTTCCAACTCCGACACAAAGTGCAGCCGCAGACTAGAGTGAGAAGGACACATGCCGAGAGTGAGTTTTCTTTAGAGAACATCAGCAGCACGTCATCTTAAGGACACATTTGCAAGTGGCCTTTCCAACAAAGGGCCACAGTTGTCTCCCTGAGTATCAGGAGGAGCAGCAAAGTGAAACTCACCAGAATTGTGTCAGTTTCACCCTGCTGCTCCTCCTCTTGACTTACTGGCCATTTCTGAACAGGTGCCGACCTATGGAAAGAAGCAGAAACAGACAGAAAAGGAGAGGAGGCGGACTGGCCAGCCCACCCATTGACCGTTTAGAGTCAGCACCAGAGCTCTGGCCCTCTCTTAGAGACCGGAGCTGAATGCAAAGGGAGCATTCTGAGTTCCATGGAGACCTCTAATGAATTACTGGTTCATTTATCCTCACTCAGCCAAAGAAGAGGGGCCCTTTCAAGGAGGGACTCATGAAGATTTTTTTCTTTTTAAACAAAAAGAGGTAAATTTTTTAAAATGGAAATAATTGGGTCAATGAGAAAACAAATGGCTTTATTTGAAGCTTAGTTTGTTAAATAAAAAGTATCTTCCCTATTTGAAGAAAGCTTATGAATTCATCATTTATTGTTTATGTCTTTATACAAAATGTTTTATGTGTCACTATTTCTCCCAACATTTCAGGGAATTCAGGAAATAATGAGAAATTAAAATGGTTGTTAGCCATCCCAAACGAGTTTAGAACTCTTTCTGTTCTACAACAGTGAGTCACTGTGTTACGCTTCTGTATCACCTTAGGACACATGTAAAGAGATGGGAAAAGAGTATAAAAATACAATCTCCAAAGTCAGAAAGTGAAGTTGTTGAGGCAGCACGCCCAATATTTAATAACAGAACACATCTGATTGAACCCATCTGTCCTCTGGTTACTCATTAAATGGGGTGATTGTCTTATAAAGATAGCTTTCTAAAACAAGAAAACCCTAAGGAACTGCTAATGTGTTGTAAGAAAGCAAAGGGACTATATGTAGAAAAACCAAACAGACTCATTCAATGCCAAAAAGGGCATTTTACAAACTCTAGTTCATGATCTAACTTGGCTAAATGACATACGAGACATCCTCTCACATGGCACATCTTCAGGCCAAAGCCTGACCTGTTCTGTACAATAAAATGGCTGCCTAGTCTGCATTCTGCCCCAAGTACCCCACAAAGCATTCTTGTCTTGATCATTAGGAGCGAAGCAACTTCTGAAAAAGGTGTTCTAAACCATAGGCTGTTAGACAGCTAACCATATTCAGGCTCCCAAATGTTGAGAACTTTGCCTGAGAATTTCTAGTCAGACAGGATTAATGAAACCTGAAGTCGCATACACAACACTTACATTTCAATCTTGCTTATGTAACAGAAGTTCATAGTTGGTGAAGATACGTCCCTTCGAGAAGGTATAAAGGGAAGATGGGTTTATAAAATTAATGAACTTGACAATCACAATCATGTGAAAAACATTCCAAAAAGCAGCAAAATTATTTTCTTCCCACTTCCTTACTGGTTAATAATTATCTTTACCTTGAACAATACCCACAATGTCAAGTCAGATTTAACATGTCAGGTGCTTAAGTCTCTAAACAACTACAAATCCCCCACTCCATCCTCAGGTCATTGTTCTCCTGTATGGGTTGTCCGGTCCATTAAAACTCGAGCTCCTCGAGAGCGAGGACTGCCTAGCCTCTCTACTTTTGTCCTCAGGGCTCTGCACAGAAGTGCTTCAAACACATCTTATCAACCATACAAGACGCAGGCCCTCTGCTCTGAAGACTGATCTAGGCAGGGGAGAGAAAACAAGCACTTTCTGCCCACTACAATCCTAGAACACCCATGCTCTGCCCTAACTGCCCTGAACCTTATAATAGATTTAACCGTACACATGTCAATTCAATTAGACACAAATATTCGTCAAGGACGGTTACCTGTCATAAACAAGTCATATTGCTAGATGTTTGTGATACAATGAAAAAAAAAGAGAAGAAACATCCCCTGCTTTCATGGAGCTGCATTGCACCACAGATAGATACAACATGTGAAAAATCATTCAAACTATACACAGAGTAACCAACTACAAAGTACATTTTAGAAGAAAGGAGACCAACAATTTTGAGAGGGGAGGCAGAAGAGGGAAGAGTCCTGAAGATGGCGCCAAAACTAAGCCTCGAATGGAGCTGAGACCTCCAACAGGCAGACAAGTGAGGAGAGAGTTCCAGGCCCAGCCCAGGCAGGGACACGTAGCAGGGAAGAGAACAACACGCGGAGGGGAACTGAAGGAGGCCCGTTTGACTAGAATGGTAAGAGGGACAAAGAAATAAGCATGGGACCAGATGGTGAGAGGTCAAGCTGCCCATCAATGCTGACACTGGGAAATGCCAAGTTTAGGATTTTCTACTTTAACCTGGGGACATAGGGGAGCCAGTGAAAAAAGCATCATCTCTCCTCTACCTGTCCACTAGGTGGCAGAGTAGGCTAGAGCTTGGGACTAGGAGGAGTCAGAGAACCCTGCATTCAAATGCTACCACAAGGGATTTCCTAGCTGGGAGATCTGAAATAGGTCATCTACTTTCTCTAAAAGCAGCACGCATTGATCATGCACTGACTACACATCAGCATTGTACTAAACACTGGGGATACAAGGAAAGAAATACCATAGTCCCTGCCCACAAGGAGCTCCTATTCTAAAAGAGGGACCATGTGCAAACAACTCAGCACAAATAAGATATTGGAGATAAACTGGAGAAAATCTGAGAGAAGGCATCAGCACTAAGGAGAATTTTTAAAAGGTGGGATTATAGCTGAGACTTAAAGGAAGTCAAGGAAAGGAGGAGGCAGCGATGAGGAGGCAAAGTATTCTAGGCATGAAGGAAGCCAATGAAAGCAGCCAGCCAGAGTCAGGGGTCGGTGTCTGGTACAAGGAACAAGGAGACCATTGGGTGTGCAGGTGTGAGGAATGAGAAGAACAGAAAGGTAGGAAGGGGACAAGTTATGCAGGCCTTTAAAAGCCAAACAGGGAATTTTATATTTGATCCTGGAGGTAACTGGAGCTGACTGAATAGGAAGGTGACATGGTTGGGTCTGAGCTTCGATCATTTTATTGGCAGAATGGAGGATGTCTTAGACTGGGGAGAGACTTGGGGCAGGGACACCAAGCATTAGCTACTGAAATCATGCAGGTGGGAGCGAATGAGGGTGTACCCCAGGGCAGCAGGAGTCAGAGAAGAAAGGGGAAGAACTAGAGAAGCCAAAATGGTAGAATCAACAAGACTCAGCAAAGCTAAGGAAGAATGAAGAGCAGAGGATGACACCTACATTGGGATGGTGGTACCATTATCAGTAACAGAAAAAGTTTTATAGAGCTAGAAAAAACAACAACAAAATTTATCTGGAAGAACAAAAGAACATCAAGAGAATGAGAAAAAAGTGAAGGAATGCAGCCCAGCAGGACCAGACTGTTATTGTGTTATTGTGTAACAGATTAGTCCTGTCTGACTCCAGACTTGGGGTGCTAAGCAATCTATCCACTTCACCACCTGAGCCTTTGACCCAGGAATACCACTACTAGGTCTATACCCCAAAGAGATTTTTTTTTTAAAGAGGAAAAGAACCTATTTGTACAAAAACATTTATAGGGGTGGCTAGGTGGAGCAGTGAATAGAGCACTGGCCCTGGAATCAGGAGGACCTGAGTTCAAATGTGACCTCAGACACTTGACACTTACTAGCTGTGTGCCCCTTGGACAAGTCACTTAACCCCAATAGCCCTGCCTTCCCCCCTCCAAAAACAAAAAACCAAAAATTTACCATTTATAGTAGCTCTTACTGTAGTGGCTAAGAATTGGAGGCTGCCCATCAATTAGGGAATGGCTTGAAGAAGTTATAATATGTGAATATGATGGAAAGCTAGTGTGCTATAATAATGAATGGGGCAATTTCAGAGAAACCTGAGGAGTTTTGTATGAACTGATACAGATTAAGGTGAGAAGAACCAGAAGACAAACAACTATGAAAGCCTTGGGGACTCGGATCAACACAATAAGCAGCCACAATTCCAGCTGAAACATGCTGTCTGTCTCCTGATACAGAAGAAAGATGACCAAAAAATGATCAATACAGGGATATTTTATTTGACTAGACATGTTTGTAACCCAGGTTTTGTTTTTCTTGCTTTGTCAATGGGTCTGGGTAATCTTTGAAAATAAAATTTCATTTAAAAAATAAAATTAGAAAGAGTGGGGATGTTAGTGGGAGTAAGCTGTGGGAGAAGATGGAAAGGGATAAGACTAGTTTGAAGAATACTTTGCCTGGTCAAGGAGACCACCTCATCACATGAGACAGGCGAGGAAAAGGAGGAGATGGTGGGCAAAGATGCCGGAGTAATATGAGATGAAGGAAGAGGAAAGAAGAAAAGAGGGAGTTCTCAGCAAACAGTTCCAGTTATTTTGGTGAGGTATGAGGTCTTCAGCTGAGTGGGATTATGGGCTAGGAAAAGCCAGCATGATAAGTGGGGAGGTAAACTGATTAGAGAGGTGTAAAAGGATGGCCTTGAGAGACTCCATCTGGTAGCTTCATTCTGAGACCTAGGTCACATTTTCCTGTAAATATCACCTGCTTGCTAATAGTGAGAATTAAGCGACATCTGTTTCACATCAAGAAAAGTTCACTGGCTCACTCTCTCAAATCTCAAAACTTACTCAGCCCCCTCCAGCCCAGAAAATCCCTAACATTCCCTCCAATTAGAAAACAGAGGACCTAATCTTCTACCCTGGTTTATATCCTGTTCATTGTTTTCTTTTAACACATAAAAATCTATCTCCCCCTGTATCCAAGGTGCAGTGACAAGCTGAGGAGGCCTGGTTCTGATTTGTTATGCAATTGGCATGCAATGCTTAATAAATCAATATGCTCAAACCTTTGTTATTTCAGATTTCACCCATCAAAGCCTTGCTACAGTAAGAGCCCAGTTAAGATAAAGTAACAAATTTGTAGTAGAAACCCAGTTTTTCTCCCACTCCATTCAGCAGCTTCATGTGGAACTAAGATGTCAAAAGATCATGGGAATTCAGTACATCAGAGAAATAATTGGGGGAATCCCAGAACCTAAAAATATATCAGGGAAGTCAGCCATTGTGGAATGGGAAGACTAAGGAATAAAATTCTAATGATATAAAGAGAAAATTCCAAAGAAGACAAAGAGGATATTTGTCCGAAGAGACTAATACGTATGCACAAAGAATTCTCCAGCCAAAAAATTTTTAAGACACTAAAAGAAAATGGAAGAACAAGTAAAGCAAGATGAATACAAAATGCTTGGCATAATCCAGTAAAAATTATGTCAGGAGTGCTATTGAGGCTGGTGAGGAAAGTAAGGATGACAAAAAAAACGAGAGGTTTTAACACTACACGGGAGAAAAGAAGACAGTCAAAGAAGTACCGTGACTATCGATTGAGGGAAAAAGCACAATGACGACTGACAGCAGAGAGAAGGAAGAGCTGCTCAAATCTTATTTTGTTTGTTTTGTCTTTCCTGCCATGTAGAAAGGATCTTTGAATCTGACAGGACAGAACAAAAGAGCTAATACAAAATCGACAGTAAGAGCACCTACCTGCCCTCTCTGAGTGCAAGTCACCAGGTCCAAATGAACAACATGTTCCAGCTTTCTTGCTTTCTAATTCTAACCAAATAACCTGTTTCTTTCCTCTTCCTCCAATTTTTCTTCTCTGATCATACCATTCTATCCATAACACTATCAATCTCACGTCTTACAAACCCCTTTAGAAAAAAAAATCCATATTTTTTATTTTTATGATTGATGTTGCAATCATAAAGTGTTAAGTATCAAAGGGTTATCTAACCCAATTTCTGAAAAGAATTTCCTTCTAATTACAGGAACCTATCTGATGCATAACTTAAACAAAGCAATAGTCACCTGCTAGCTAACAAGCTCCCTAATGTCAGGTACAAGTTTTTACATATCTGTTATCTGCCATAGCATCACACATGCTAAAGTTCTACTGAAGAAATTTGCTGAATAAATATTACCAAAAAATGTAATTTCTTTTTCTTTAAAAGTCAGATTTTTTAAACCATTTCTCCAAAAGCTGAGGAAGACAATATAGTTGCTCAGCCAAAAAGGAATCATGGCTCTCCCATATAAAAAGGGAGAACTGTTTATAAGAACAGAAGGTTGCTCTACAAGACAAACAGCAGCTCAGCAGAAAAAAAAACATTTGTTCTGGAAGATGAAAGACAAATGTAAAAGAGACAAGTTAAGCTATAGCAGTTATCAGTTAGTAACAAAGTAATATCCACATGATATTTAAAGACTAAGAGTTTTCTTATCTACTAAAAAGGCCAAAAGAAACTAAAAGGGAAGAGTGTTCAGTTAAGTGACACAGCACATTCATTTATTCACTGGCACCTCGCAACAATCTTGTGAAATAGGTGCCCGGGTAGTATATTCTCATTTAATGAGTAAGGAAACTAAAGTTTAGAAAAGCAAAGGCTAGCTGGAGGCAGAGTCAGGAATAAAATGACTATCTTCTGACTCTTTAGTTCTGTGATTTTCCCCTCACAACAAACTGATGCCCCATAAATTGAATCCTTAAGAGAATTCTGAAGTAACCAGCTGTGTTCTGGAAATTCAATAACAGGAGCAACATCAGAGGAAACAGTACTGACTGGGAAATTGTATTCAAAACCCCCCATCTGCATTAATAAGCAAAACCATCATATTTATGTTCATGATACACACACACAATCACCATTAAGGAATGTCTCCCTCCCCCTCAAAAGCACCACAGGCCCGGCCCGCACCTGCTTCTCTGTGGCTTTCTTCCTTCCTTCTGCTCTCTCATCTAATTCTTCCAATTCATTATCTTCAGTGTCAAGATCATCATCATCATGTTCATCTTCATCATCAAAGTCATCTTCATCATCAAGCCCTTCTTCATCATCATCTTCTATTTCAGCTCCCGAATCTTCATCTTCATCATCATCATCATCATCATCATCATCATCGTCCTCTTCCTCTTCTTCCTCATCTGTGGCCTCCCCAGATTTACTTTCCGCATTACTTAGGTCTGAAATCAAAAGGGCCTGCAAGCCATTCCGTAATTTGATGTACCTGCAAAAGTCATAAGACATTTTGAAACAAAGGTTTATTAAATTCAAAGCAACTAAACATTCAGCTGAACAAAATGAATTCCAAAGCAAAGACATTTTACTAGAATGGCATTTTCCAGTTTCCAATTGCTTTTGCTGTATTTTTCCTACTACACAAGGTCTGAATAAGAAGATTCTAGATCTAGAGTTGGAAGAGATTTTGGAAGCCATCAAGTCCAACCCCCTCATGTTACAGATGAGCAAAGTGAGACACACTGCAGTTAGGTGACTTGCCCAGGGCTACACAACTAGTAAATGCCTCAGGCAGGATTTGAATTCAGGTCTTTTTGACTCCAACTCCAATCTTCTATCTATCATGCCACCTAACTTACCCATCCTTCATAGGCAATCCCTAAATGGCATATAAAAGTTCCTTCACACACAGACACACACACACACACACAGACATACACACACACACACACACACACACAGACACACACACACACACACACACACACAGACACACACACACACACACACACACAGGTAATGCGGTATAGAGCTCCATCTTGCCCTACAAGAAAGTAAAGGGGGAAGGTCCAGGATGGGAGTGATATATGAGAGGACTGACTGAGGGAAGGAATAATCAATGTACTTGCCATCTTGGGGTATGGGTAGGGGAGTGATGGGGAGAAAATCTGGAACTCATTCTTGTGGAAATGAATGTTGAAAACTAAAAATAAATAAATTCTGAAAAAAATATACACAGGAACACGTACTCAAGTAGATAAAAACTTTGTAATACTTTGAAAAAAAAGTTTCTTAACACACAAGATGACTGCACAGTGACCTATGGGTCTGTAAAGCAAAATACTCTAAGGCAAAAGTCTTTATGTTAACCCTATTTCCGAATCAATTCCCATTTCCATGGAGTCCAACATCTAGTATTTCCACCCCCCTTCATGTTGTTTTAACGGTCTACAGCAGCGGTTCTCAACCTTCCTGACTCCATGCCCCTCTGACACTCGCGTGTGGGCCGACCCGCCTGGAGACGGCTAGAGGAGCGGTGTCTCGGTTCCTAGGACCATCAGAAATGTGTTTTCCAATGGTCTTAGGCAACCCCTGTGAAAGGGTCGTTCGACCCCCAAGGGGTCATGGCCCACAGGTTGAGAGCCGCTGGTCTACAGAAATAGCAGCATTGAGGCCGAAAGCCTAAATTCTAAGAGAACAGTGTCAGTCTAGGCTGGGTGACTGTTACAAGCTGCTGCCCCCTCCTTCCCACAGCACTGATGTTCCCAGCATTAATAAAATTGCGTGTACTTATTTAATACTACCCTCTTAAGGAAGGCAGTAGGCTATATATTAGCTCAGGACAACTAGGTGGACCCTCAGTGCATAGAGCATTGGGTCTGGAGGCAGAAAGACTCATCTTCATGAATTCAAATCTGGCCTCCGACACTTACTAGCTGCTGTGTGATTTGACCCTGTTTGCCTCAGTTCCTCATCTGTAAAATGTGCTGGAAAAGGAAAAGGAAATGGCACATCACTTCAGCATCTTTGCCAACAAAACCCCAAATGATGGGGTGGCTAAATGGCTCAGTGAGTAGAGCACCGGCCCTGGAGTCAGGAGGACTTGAGTTCAAATGTGACCTCAAGACATTTGACACAATAAACAAATCAATTTTTAAAAAAGACATTTAACACTTACTAGCCCTGTGACCTTGGGCAAGTCACTTAACCCCAATTACCCTGCCCTTCCCCTCCAAAAAGCAAAAAGAAGAAAACACCAAATGGAATCCAGAAGAATCAGAAAGGACTGAACAACAACTATAACAACACATATTAGCTTCCCATTGCTTCAGCCTATGACAATAAAACATGCCAATAATATTTTTATTGTAGCTGCTGCCCACATTAATCCACATTACTACCAATGCTTAACTGAATTTGATATTCTAGGCTGCTCTATCATATAGGGTACAGAGAAGAACAATGGAAGAAAAAAGTAGAGAGGTTGGAGTCAGATTTATAGGTCAGAATGCCAAGCTAAGAAGTTTGGATCTAATTTGAAAAACATTACAGAATGGTGAATGGATTCAAAACATGTCCTATGTCAAAGTCAAAAGAAATGCAGATATTTAGTCTGGAAAAGAAAGACCTAGTATAGGAAATCTTTGGATATATCAAAAATTTTCATTTGGAAGAGGTATTAGATTTATTCTATTTAACTTCAAAGAGAAAAAGTAATCAATCAATTTTATTGATTTTATTAAAAGCCTGTGCTAAGCCCTGCTGGGGATACAAAAAAAGGCAAAAGAAAGAGTCCCTGCCCTGTAGCAGCTTAAACTCTAATAGGGGAGGCAAGATCCAAATAAATATATACAAAGCAAACTATATACAGGATAAATAGTAATTAGAAGAGGGAAAGTCAAGGTTTAAGAAAGTCCAGGACAGAGGCTTGAAATATACCCACAGTCGGGGTTTTACAAAGACAATGATCCAGCAAAGAACCCTTAGGGAGAAGCAGAACCAATATAAAGCAGTATCTTGAAAACCAAAAGAGAAAAAAGTATGAGGGCAGAAGCAGGGAAAGCAGTCAACAATGTCAACTACCACAGACAAGGAGAGAGGGCAAAGACTGAGAAAATCCCATTAGTTTGGCAATGAGGAGATCATCAGGAGATCAGAAGAGAATAGTTTCAGTTGAGTGATATGAGACCAGAATATAGACTTCAGAGAGTTCAAAAGACAGAGCACTCGAGGCAATGGATTTAGACAGCTTTTTATAGAAGTCTGACTAAGAAAGAGAAGAGGAATAAAGGATGACAACTAGCAGGGATGGTAGGTTCTAAGGAGGTCTGCTTTTGTTTTTCAAAGAATGAGGGAGACCTGGGCATATTAGGATAAGAGGGAAGTAGGGAAGGTGCCAGACGATAAAGAGGCAGATACAGAAGATCAGGGAGGGTGGGATAAATAGTGGGGGCAATCTACTGAAAATGACAAGAAGGAATGGGATTCTAAAGAGACACGTAACAAAGTCGGCCTTGTTGAGAAGGGCCAAAATAACAGAGAAAAGCTGTTACAATTAAAGCCACATACAAATGAAATACTCCCCTGGCTCAATGAGTATCTTGTTTATAGAATTGTTAAAGCAGACGCTGACAACCAGCTATGAAACTATCAGCTCTAAGGTGTCTTCTAACCTCTAACATTCTATGGTCCTCTGTATCAGGTAGTCATTTGAAGATTTTTGAATATGGCGGTGGTACACAGGGTGGTTTAGACAGAGACTGAAGGAAGAGAGAGCAATTAGGAGACTAGTTTGGACATGAAGTGATAAATGAGGCAGCTAGGTCTTGCAAACAGATGAGAGTCAGGAAAACCCGAGTTCAAATCCAGCCTCAGATACTTCCTAGCTGTGTGACCCTGGGCAAGTCACTAAACTGTCTAAGTTCCTCATATAAAATGAGCTGGAGAAGGGAAATGACAAACCACTCCAGGATCTTTGCCAAGAAAACCCCAAATAGGGTCACCAGGAGTTGGACATGACTAAACGACAAAGATGTTAGCTTATTGTTATTGTGGGAATGAAGTAAACTTGGCCTCCAAGCAGAGTCGAAAAAATGACCCTCCCACGCACAGAGGGGGAACTATGGGTATGGAATGTTCTCTGTGCTATCAATGACTACTTCGTCATCTGGCTTCGATGGACTTTTTTTGCTTTTGCTTTATTACAAGGAAAAACTTGGGGGTAGATTTTTCTGGAAATGTCTACTATAAAAACAAGAGGCATCAATAATCTTAATAAAAGGCCAGAATCAAGATTCACTGGAAAGGAAGAATCCGTAGTAGCTGGTGATTTGTTTGGGGGCAAGGAGGGGAGGGGTGGTTGGGGAATAGGCAGGTAAAAGCAGCAGCAACGGCAGGACAAGGAGTCAGGGACAATTCTAGAAATAATCAGAATAGGAAACTGACAGTGCTGGAAGACAACTTCAGTTTTAGACATGTTATATTTAAGATACTTGCAGGAGATTCAGGTAAAAATGTCCACAGGTCATTGCAAACGTATGATTAAAGAACTTGGAGAGAATAAGAGATGCAGAAAAATATTTGAGAGTTATCTACAGAAAGATGGCTAGTTGGAGTCATAAGATCAATCACCCAATATAACGAGAGAAGTAAAGAAGCAAAACTTCAGAGAACATTTACTTTTGAAAAACGGAAAGAGAAAAAACCCCAAGAAGGAAAAAGAAAAGTGATTAGAGAAGGAAAAAGAGAATACATAAGAGAAAAATTTCAAGAAAGAATGGTTAGTATCAAAGATCAGGCATTAAAAAAAACCCAACAAGGATAAAAGGTCACTGAATTTGGGAATCAGGGGTTACTAGGTGTTGCCAGTAAGTCACTCCTACTAAGGTTAGAAACTCTGTGTCATATAATGTCTACTGAAATCCTACCCCAAATGCATCATCATCTCACATGTATGCCACTTTGGATTCTTAAAAGCTATACTAAGGACAAGCCCCACAAGTGACATCTTTCATGTAAGTACAGGCTGATTAATTTTTTCAGCCACACTAACTCATAAAACTATCCAAGGCACTGTTAACAGCAAGCATACCCAGGATGGCTGCTAGCACTGGTTCTCTGATCTGCTTTACTAAAAGAAAGTAACTCTAAAGGGGTTGCTTTAATTAAAGATATGTGTGTGTGTGTGTGTGTATGTGTAAAATTCACTTAGTTCAGGGGAAAAAGTCAGCACCCTGAACTTCAGAAAATACAAACAGAAATTACAAGCAGACAAAAAATACAGACAGAGAAATAACACAATTCCACAGACCAACAGACAGGCTTCTAGCTGTCTGACCATTACATACATACACAGTTACCAGAGAGAGAAGCAACAATATCTGGGTTTTCAAAGCCAGTGGGGCTCAACGGTTACCCAGAGTCTCATCCGGCCAAATCACACAACTCTTCCCATAAGTAAGCCCCCAAAGCAAAACCTCATCCCATATAGCCTTTTTTTGGGTCAGAGAACATCACGACTTTCTTCTAACTGCCTAGTTACAAAGTAACAAAAGGTGTGAGTCTTCCTGAAAAACAAGCCTCCTCCCAACCAAGCCCCTCCTGTTGGGTTCCACTCGGGATCCATTAAGGGGCAGGGAAGATCTTCAAATTCCCTTACCATTACAAGCACAGAGAAGGTATAGCCTGCATGGTTGAAGGGAGTACCCAGAATGATTAAATCAGGGATATTTTGGAATACTAACTTATTACATGTCATATTCTACAGAATATTCATGTCATTATAAAGGAAACAATTCACTAAAACCTGGATTTATTTTACTTTATGTGTTTAGATTTCAGTACTGAAAGTAATCACTGTGATGTAACCAAACTTCCCAATGAGTTTCCTAAAATAAGTATGATAAGAGTATGACTGATAATTAATAACAAGAAATCTGTTTCAAGATTAAACTTGGCACCAAAAAAAGCAGGGAGAGGGGGGATAGTAGCTAATTTTACAGTGTAGGCAGGAAACCATCAAACAAGACACTCACAGAAGTGTTCTATTAGCTCTTAACAAAAAAATGCAAGCAGATAGAAACTTTTGTATTCTAATCTATTTCTCATTATTGTGGGAAGACGGGTGATTAAGAATGTTACTAATAGGAGGAATAGCCGGACATTATTTAGTACTTTATGGTTTGCAAAGCACTTTTTATGATCTCATTTATCCTGAAAACCACCGTAGGAAGTAGATGCCCTCATTTTAAAATAAGAAAACTGAAGCTAAGAAAGGTTAAGTAACTTAACACAACTACTAAGTGCCTGAGGCAGAATTCAAACTCAAGTCTTCAGGAACTCAATCAAGTTCAGTACTCTCGCCACTATGCTACCTGTCTCTACTAAACATCTACTTTGCCCAAAACTTCTAGCACCGATTTCAGCCTCTACTGCTGCCCAGCAGCGCAAAGGAGTTTGAGCTGCAGCATCAAACCATGTCTTTTGTCTTCTTTGCGGCCGTGTCAGTTGTTTCAGTCATGTCTGATGCTTCGTGACCCCATCTGGGGTTTTCTTGGCAAACATACTGGAGTGGTTTGTCACTTCCTTTCTCTAGTTCATTTTGCAGACGAGGAAACTGAGACAAACAGGATTGAGTGACTTGCCCAGGGTCACCCAGCTAGGAAGTATCTGAGGCTGAATTTGAATTTGAATCCAGGTCCAGGGCTCTATCCACAGAGTCATCTACCTGCTCATATTGTCCTCACCCAGTCCTTTTTTGTGATCCATGGACTGAGCTCCCTACAGGTTTCTTCAACAACAACAACAAAAAATGTGGCCTCTTCCTCTCCTAATCCCCTTTAATTTCTTGTTGGGAATTGCTTGAGATTCTGGCTGCAGTTTTCTGAATCTGTTGTCCTCCCAGTCCCTGAGGCTCACAACCTCTTGGTCAGAGGCACTTTCTCTAGCTGTCCTCCATGCCTGAAATACCCTCCCTCCTCATTTCTGCCTGGCTTCCTTCAAGTCCCACCTAAAATCCCAGCTTCCAGGAAGCCTTTCCCAACCCCACTTAATTCCAGTGCCTTCCCTCTCTTAACCATCTTATCCTGCATACAGCCAGTGGTCGAATGTTTATTTGCTTGTTGTCTCCCTAATTCAACTGTGAGCTCTTTTCAGGCAGGGACTGTCTTTTGCCTCTTTTTGTATCCCAGTGCTTAGCACAGTATCTGAAGCCTAGTTAAGTCCTTAATGTTTACTGACTGACTGACTCAACAGGCAAAGTATAACTTACTAGCTAAAAGTTAGCAACTATCTCTCAGAGTCTCAGTTTCCTCACCTGAAAATAGGGATAATGCTATTATAACCATTACCTACCTCACGGGGCTGATGTGAGGAAAATTGTTTATATTATTATATAAACGTGAATTAGTCTTTAATAGCAATGCTTAATAAGAAGGACTGTTCTGATATCTCATGACAGCATGGACAAGATCTTGGGTTTTCTAAGACTTCCAGCCGAGAACAAGCTCTGGCTACTCCTACCCAGACGGAATGGCTAAAAGTCTGCTGACAGACAGGGCTTCTGTTCTCCCAAGTCCAATCTAGCTAGATTCAAAGATGTCTGGGACCAGTTTGCAATTTTTAAAAAAGCCACATCACTGGTCAATCCTCAACAAACACTTACCTAACATGAGTAAGGCATTAAAACACAATAATAAAATGAACCAATTCCTACTCTCAAGAGGCTTACGCTCTCTATCAGGAAGACAACATGTAATATACAAAATACATTCAAAATACATTCAAAGTCATTTTGGAAGAAAGGGTCAGGAAAGGCTTCAGGTGGAAGAGATGTGCCAGAGCTTAGTCTTGAATTAAGAGATTCTCAGAGTGGACATGAAGAGAGAGCGCTCTGCCCTGGACAAGAATCAATCAAGCTAAACTCAAGCACAGGGGAACAGGCAGTAGCAAGTCAAAGAGAGTGGTCAGAAAAGTGTCATGTGGGAGGAACAGCAAAATAATCAAAATCATTCCTTAAATTTAATTTTCAATTTAGAATCAAAATGAACCATTAGGATACGATTCTTTTAAACAACTAGATCTCTGACCTACTTATCTGGTATGCACTTAGTAGAGTGTTATTTAGTAGAAGCATCTAGGGTTCTTTTCCTGACTCCGAAAGACTTGTGATTAACTTCATTATAGTTTAATACCTGCCTTAATTGAATATTTTAAGGTTAAGGAAACTTTAGGCATATCAGTTAATATTCCCAAATGACAAAGTATGGGATAAGAACTGATAACTAGAGTCCAAGAAAATATTGTGTATCTACTCAGACAAAAATACAAACCAGTTGGATGTATGATGTCTGTTCCGCTCACAACAAGGCAGGCCTCATCAGAGAACAGTAAAGAAAGTGTAGTATGGTAATGGCACACCAAAGACATAAAGTCCCAGGTGTTCTCATGTTAATACAAAGAAGAAAAATCCTATGCTTGCTAAAGACTTGAGCTGTTCACAATCTCCCACAGTATCTGTTCCTACTGACTATGAATCTACACGAAGAAAAGCAGAGGCTCCACAGTGGTCTAGTAACTAGACAACTTCACAACTGAAACATCTCAATAATAACAACCACCTTGATAAACTATTATTTTCATCATGCTACCTCTCAAGCAAGACAACAAATGGCTACTTATTGCTTACAAAATCAAATCCAAAACTCTCATCCCAGCACTCCTGAGATACTATGATCTGAGCCCCCTGTATCCAACTGCCTCCCACCAGACAAGCACTAATCTTTTTCCAAATACACTGTGCCCTACACATTTACTCAATTTCTGCCTAAAATGCCCTCTACCCTCCCTCCCACCTCTCAAAATCCTCCTTACTCTTCAGATGACAAATAAAGATCTAATTTCCCCAAGAAGCCTCCCTGGACTCCTCCCATAGTCCTTGGGCTTCTCTGTCCCAAGTGATCTCACTGAGTGTTGTGTTAACACATCCTGGCTCTTCATTAAGCTCTTTGTGAGAAGTTACTCCATCTAATATTTCTGTCGTATTCAATTACTTCCTCATCTATTCAGCAAGTGTTTAATGAACATCTACTACAAGGCTGGCATTCTACCTATTCTGGGGAGAACACAAAGGAAGTTGGAGACACCAGTCGTGGCTCTCGTTGAGGTTGCCATCTAAATGGGAAGATAAAAATATAAGCAGGTAAAATATTTAAATGCAAAGAGATAGTATCTAACTAAATGACCAAATGTTAGTGAAGAGCTAGTCAGGCAACATCTAACTGCAGTGAATTAAGTCACCAAACCTAGATGAACTACAGCCTTTAGCAGTAATTACAGCTGGCACTTACTGAGCATTTGCCAGCTAGCTAAGAGTTTATTGACTTTATTTCACTTAAGCCTCACAACTACCCCATGATTTAGTTACTATAGGTTTTTATTATCCACCTTTTTACAAATGAGAAAACTGAAGCTAGGGAGGCAACGTGACCCACTGTGCACCATGACAAAGTCAAAGGTAGAGTTCAAACCAAGGTCCTTCTTACCCCAAGTCAGGCACTTCACCAACTAACTATACTAGGTCTTCCCAACCTTTTTCAGTCCCTGTGATCAGTGCCTTCCCAGATTGCCTCCTTCTTCAATACAAAACATCCTAGAATTTAAAGAGACTAATCTCAATAGGAATGACATAGCTAATTTACCAAACATTTCCTAAATCCCTTTGACAAGCTTCAAGTAATTCCTGGCACTAAACATAACCCCAGGCTGGGAACTCCTGCACTGGTCATGGTTCATGTGGCCAGGAGTCAAACTGAGGCTCTTTCTACTATAGCACAATGCTCTGCCGCCCCCATCCTATTTTTCTCCAAAGGGCCTACCTAGCACAGTGCTGAGCAAGTAGTTGACACTATTTTCCAAAGGAAGTTTTCCTCCTTCATGTGCTACAACTTTGTTGCCTAACAAAACAGAATCCTAAAGAATCAATTCTGCGCTCTAGTAACAAGTTATCCTAAAAGCTTACAGCTCTACAGAACCACAGACAAGCCAACAGAGGTGCCTGGGGTATGCACTGCTGATTCACTGGCTCTGCTGTCATGGATTCAAATTCCATCCTCATTTTCTGGCTAATAGATGGCATCCAACTCCTCTATAGGACTTTTAAAGAAGTGACCAGTGTCGCCTGGATAGGCTGGATACCATATTAGGGAGGTTTCAAAGGTACAACCAGAAGACCTCTGGGGTCCCTTCCAACTCAAAGGCAAGTAGGAGGAGGGAGGCAAGGCAATTCTTTTACAACTCCCTAATTGACTCTCTTCCACTCACAACAGGGGCTTATCCTAACCACTTTTCATCCCTCCAAAAATCTTCCATTGCTCCTCCACCCCCTATGCTGTCAGCTGAGAACTTTGTCTCAGAAAAAAATTGAGGATAATCACTAAGAGCTTCCTATTTTCTCATCATCATTTCACATCACCCTTCTGCCACTGTCTCCTCCTTCAGCCTTGTTCTCACATAAAGAAATAATCCTTGTCTTTACCAAGGCCAACCGCTCTGCAGGCACCAGTGACTCCACTTCATTCCATTTTCTCCAGCTGACTACCCCCACTAACATTCCCACCGTCTCATTTATATTCAACTTTCCATGTCTATTTGCTACTTCCCTATTGCCTATAAACATGTCCATGTTCTCCCCCTCATCCTCAAAAAAAATCTTCCCTTGATCCATCCATCCCTGCTATCTCCCATAGCTTGTATGCTTCTAGTGTGTCAACTCTCCTGAAGAAGGCCATTAACAACTGATGTCTCTACTTTCTTTCCTTTCACTCCATTCTTAACTCTATATGGTCTGGCTTCTGCCTTCATCATTCCACAGAAACTGCTCTCTCCAAAGCCACTAACAATCTTTTAACTGCCAAATCTGAAGACCTTTTCCCCCAGTTCTCATCCTTCTTGACCTCTCTGCAGCCTCTGACAAAGTTCATCACTCTCTTTTCCTCAATACTCTCTTTTCTCTAGGTTTCTGGGACACTACTCTCTTCTCATTTTCTTCCTATCTGATCTTTCCTTCACTGGATCTTGATCCAGATCACACTCACTAACTCTGAGTATATAATATTTGAGTATGCCATGGGGCTCAGTCCTGGCACCTCTTCTCTTCTCCCTCTATATTCTCACTTAGTGAAATCTACTCCCAGGGAGTCAATTACCAATGATTCTCAAGTTTTCTCATGCAGTCTTAAACCCTCTACTGACCTGAAGACTCCCATTCCCAACTGCCTCTGAATATCTCAAACTGGATGTCCTGTAGACATCTCTGAACATATGTCCAAAACTGAACTCATCATCTTTTCTCCCTAAGCTTTCAACTCTTCCTTATTACTGTCAAGGGTACTACCACCCTCCCGGTCACCCAGGCTCAACACATCAGTGTCATTCTGGACTCCTCAATCTGTTTTACCCCCACCCCACACCATCCCCATCCAATCTATTGCCAACGCCTGTTCATTCTGCCTTTGTAACATCTCACGTTTGTCCCCTTCTCTTCTCTGACACTGCCACCACCCTGGTGCATGCCCTTATCACTCACACAGTAACCACCAAAACAGTCTGCTAGGTGACCTCTTGCTGCTCCAGATCATCCTCCACTCAGCTGTGAAATCGATCTTCCTCAAGATCAAGTGTCACCATGTGACCCCTCCCCCCACTCCATTCAATAAACTCCAGGGTCCCTATCACCTCCAGCATCAACTAGAAAATCCTCTGCTGGGTGTTCAAAGCCCTTTATACCCTGCTGCACCTCACCCAGGCCTTCCTCCAAGTCTGCTCCCCCATATTCTCTCCCTGGGACACTGGCCTCCTCTGCAGCATCTTCAACAAGACTGTCCATCTTCTGATGCCAGGCAATTTCCCTGATGTACCCCTAGTCCGAAATTCTCTGCCTCCCGGGCTTCCTTGAAAGCCCTTCCTCATACTGCCTTCCTTCTGCTGATTTATCTAGTTTATCCTATATGGCTCTTGCTTGTTCATAGCTGTCTGTATGTCTCCTCCATCAGACACTCTCCTTGAGGTCAGGGACTGTTTTTTGCCTTCCTCTGTATCCATGGTGTGGAGCACAGTGCCATGAACACAAAAGTGCTTAGTAACTTTATTCACTTCTCACAACCTACCCTGACTCACATTCTCCCTGATTCCTGCTAAATTCCCTCCTCCCCTTCTTTCTCCTCTTTGCGTGCTGCATTCTCAACCATCCTTTTAAGCCCCATTAAAATGTCATCTTCTCCACTAAGTCTTCCCTAATTATATTCTGCTTCCTCCCAAAAAACAATCTTAGCACCTCGGACCTCACAAAACATTTCAATATGGGGTATTCTAGCTCTGTCTGCTGTCTTAGTCCCCTACACTAGACTATGAGCTCCTGAACCCAGAGACCATTGTGTAGATACACCCATACCTGTGGTGCTGTCCACAAAACAGCAATAAGCACATAATAAATGTCTGTCATATTTGTAAAATAAACCAATGCTTTAAATTTGTCTTTCAAAACCTATACTCCACAATTCTTAACTGTCATTTAGGATCAAAGGGCTCCTAGAGATCTTGTTCAACTTAATTATTTTGCAAATGAGAAAACCATTTATGAAGCAACTATTTATGAACCATCAGCAGTTCGCCCTTTATTAGAAGACCACTTGGCAGGTAGTATATAAGCACAGGTCTGAGGGTCAGGGAGATGTGGGTTCAGATCCTGCCTTTTATGCTGCCCAGCCATGTAAATCTAAGTAAGTCACTCCTCTGTTTCCCCATCTGTAAAATGGAGACAGTAGTTCTACACCTTCACAAGACAGTAAAGATCAAAGATGATAAAATGAACATAAAGCATTCACAAACTCTAAATGAGGAGTAGCTAACTTGTTATGATTCATACCCTTGGGAAGAGATGAAAAGAGGGAGGGAGGAAGGGTCAGAATGAAAACACCTTTTAACAGAAGCTGAACCCAAAGCATGGGTAGCATCCATCTCACCTCCTGGTCAGGAATAAGAGGCTTCTTCTAGTCCCCGGTCATTCTACTAGTAACCATCACCCCGCTGGCAATTCCCATTTACATAGTGCTTTGTAGTTCAAAGCACAGCTCAATCTAATATCCCCATTCTACAGATCAGTTAACAGAGACTCAAAAGTGAATGGCCAGCATCCAATCCTCCCAATCACCCTGGGAAGTAGATGCCATCATTATCTCCATTTTACAGATGAGGAAACAGAGGCAGACAGCAAGAAAGGGTCTTGCCCCTCTGGGCATAGCTAGTGTCTGAGGCTGGCCTCTTGACTCCAAATCCAGTACTCTATCCATTGTGCTACCTAGCTGATTTAATAAATCAATAAATGTTTATTAAGCACTTACAAGGTACCAATTACCTAACAAGGGGATAAACAAAGGCAAAAATGAGATCGTCCTCAGGCAACATAATCGATATTGGGGAAGTCTACAATCACCTCCAGGTCCTATCTGGTTGCTGTACAGGGCATTCCTTCTAGCTATGGCCTGTACTATTTCACAGCTGAACTCTCAAATTCTGTGACTCGGTGACTTGCCCAAGTTGATGCCACTAGTATTCATGAACCCATAGGATCTTCTGACTCCAAAATCTAATCTTTTTTCTTCCCACTGAGAAGGGCAGAGAAGGGGTATATAATTTAAGGCAAACTTTAGCTCCATATCCAAAATGAGAGTATGAAAGCGGGGTCTCCTGTGTCTACGACTCAAAGCTTACTTATCCTCCCTTTTAAAAAAAAAACACAACATATTCTAGTGGAACACTGAACTCCAGGAGATCATGGTTCTAACCTCTACCACTAACTTTCCTAAGTCTTTGTGGGGCAAATCCTTTCTTTCTGGGGCCATTTCCAGTACCATTAAAGGAGTTACACAAGATGCTCTCCAATGTCCGTTGGCAGCTGTCTCCCACCTCCACCTGAGAAGTGCACAGAGCTCCTTTGGGCAGAGATTAGAGCAAGGCAAAGAGAGTCAGTCACAAGACCCGGGTCAAATCCTGTCCCTATAACTAACTGGGTGACTTCTGACTAATATCTTCCTCACTAGAAGCAACTAGAGGGACCAGTAATGGGTTATGAGGGATGGGCCTAGAGCGAGGCAGATCCGAGTTCAAATCCAGCCTCACATACTTACTAGCTGTCACCCTGGGCAAGTCACTTAAACTCAGTTTTCATCGCTTTCCTCAACTGCAAAACAGGGATAATTGCACCCACCTTCCAGGGTTATTGTGAGCATCAAATGAGATGTTTTTAAAGCTCTTAGAATACTGCCTGGCCGATGGTAGGTACTTAATAAACGATTGCTTCCTTTTCCCTCTCTGCCAAAGAAGATGGTTGCACCAAAGGACCTTCCACCTCTGCAGGACAGCCTGCTTTTTAGAAAGAGAAGTCATCTCCTGCCCATCTCCATGTATAGGCATGTGTGTGCACCCGTGCGCACGCACACGCGCACACACACACACACACACACACACACACATGACACTGGACGAAGAAAAGACCAAACTGGAGCGGGACGGACCACTACAGTTCCCTGCCTCCGACTCCATTCCCCAGGCACACACCAGACCCTCACAGCGAACAAGGAGACAGCCGGCGGGACGTTAGAGGTACTGCTCAGTCAAGGAGGGACAAGCACTCATTAGGCGCCACCACGGTGCCGGATCGGGGAACCCCGAGACAATGAATGGGCTGCTTGGCGCAGGCTCGAGGTGCGGACGTTCCAAGCCCACCAGGGCAGCGAGGCCCGCACGCGGCTGGACAGCGCCTCCGGCTGCGGCCCCCCGGCCCCTCCCACGCTCCTGGCCCGGGCCTCACCGGTACTGCTTGGGGTCGCTGGGGGACTTGACGATGGCAGGGTCTCCGACGTTGCTGAGAAGCCCTCCCCGACGGCCTTCTCCCTCCTCCTCGGACTCGTCCGCGGCCAGGCGGGCAGCCCGGCCGCTCTCGCCGGCCTCCTGGGCGCCGGGCTGCAGGTCCGGGCAGCTGCAGGTGTACTTGGCCTTGTTCCTGCCAGGCATAGTAAGACCCGCGGCGGGGCTAGCGCAGGGGCCCGGAGCAGCGGCGGCGGCGAAGGCGGCGAAGGCGGCTCTGGCTCTGGCTCGGGCTCCGGCGGGCCCCGGCCTCCGGCTCCCTCTCCTCGGGGCGCCGGACGGCAGCGGCAAAGGCGGACCGGCCTCACGGCTCCACGTCCTCCAGACGGCGGCAGCGGCTCTTCTCAGCATCCACCGGGGAGCGCGCCTCGGGCATCCCCTGCCCGCAAGGCCCGCCTCCGCTCCCGCTGCTCCTGCTGGCCCGCGGGTGGCTCGGGACGCGGCGGACACGGCGGCGGCCGAAGCTGGTGCTGCCGCCGCTGGACAGACAGGCCGGAACCCCCTCCCCCACCCGCGGGGGAGGGCCGCGGCCCACCTCGGCCAATCACGGCCGAGGACCTGTGTCACGCGCGCGGACTTGCCCAATCATAGTTCGGCTGGTGGGGGGGCGCATGGCCGGCCTCCGTGGCCGCCGGCGAGCCCCCCTGGGGGGAGGGGCGGGGCCGCACAGGCCGCCGGGAGGGACGGCGCGTGGGCGGGGCGCGAGGGGTCTGTGACGTCATACGCACGGAAGAGGTTTGTTGCGCCGCCTCAATCTCCGGCTCTGAAGCTGTACGCGGCTCCTCACACCCGGAGAGAGACGAGCATTGGGCGGGGCTGCTCGGCACCCAACCCAGCTGTCAATTCATTGGCCAGGACTGCCCGCCACTCACAAAGCTTCGCCCCAATCGGCTGAGGACCGGTTCCTCTACTCCTCCCCCTTTTGCCCCTCTCTCCAGTGACTCAGCAGAGGGAGGCCTGCTCCGCGGAATCCTCGGAGACCTTTCTCCGTCCACCGGGGCCGGAAGTCAAGCGTGAGCCGGAAGCAGCTACTGAGGGCTCGCGGGAAACGGTCGTTTGGCCCCGCCCCCGAGCCTATGCCTTCGCTCCCTCCTTGGTTTGGCGCGAAATACCCACGTGGGCTTGGGAGGACGAGCTTTCCCGGGAAGGGCACTGGGTTGAATCAGTGTGAGACAAGGGGGTTTGGGGCTGCTGGGAGAAGAGCAAATGGTCCCACACCGGGCAGGGTCTCGGGTCTCCCCACATACACCATCTCGCGTCTGAATGCACCTGGTCCTGGCCTCCACCTCTTCGTATCCCGCACAGATTGTTCTTTACGCTCAGCGTTAGCGCCACGTTGGAGAAGTCCCTCCAGGGGACGGCCTTTAATTTCCGTGGCGACACCCCCGAAATGCCAGTTCATTGACTGGCTGGCTCAGGCCCCGTCGGCACCGCCGGAGCTGTCCCCAGTCAGTGGAGATACTTCCTGCTTTGCCCAACTTGTGACCCTGCTGATAGAATAAGCAAACAATGTTTATTTTAGCCTATGCTATATGTCATCCTACGGAATTATTCTGATTTTGGTACAGCTGTTCTTGAATGTCTAGATATCCAACCCTATAAAAATAGGGCCCTGGAAGGAAGGGGGCATCTCTGACCCTGAGGAAGATCTGAGGTGTCCACTTCATTAGAGGACACCGTGGACCTTTAATAAAGTGCCGCTGACTTAGAGCGCTACCTCAGTTTCTTTTACTGTAAATTGGACGATTTTAATTCCCACAGGCAGCTCCCATGTTTCCCCCAGAACTTCTCCAGGCTGCATGTGCCCGCTTCTTCAGCCCGCGCCCACATGATGATTACCGAGTCTTATCCGCTCTGCCCCCCTGTTTCTGTCCCATTTGTTCCCTTCGCCATGCTTCCTGGTTCAGGCTTTTGTTACGTCTTGCCCGGATCCCAGTAATACCCAACTACTGAGTCTCCTTACTTCTAAACACAGGCTCTTCTGCTGCGTGTTTAAAGCCCCACTATGCTTCCAGCCACCTTGCCAGACTGCTCTCACTCGACTCTCCTTCCCAGATTTCACAGCCTCCCAAACTGGACTGATAAATAGAAGCTGTAAGGTACAGTAGACCTGGAGTCAGGTGGACTGATCATGCAGAGCCTGCTTCAGACTCTTAGTAGCCTTTGCAACGCTGGGTAAAATCACATGACCCCGCTAAGCCTCAGTTTCCTCCTCTGTAAAATGGAGATACTAGCACTCCTTTCTCAGAGTTATTGTGATGAGTAGAAGGGATTGTGTGTGGGAAGAGCTTTACGAATGTGAAGGTGCTGTATGAATATGAAATTATTGTTAGTTGCTCTTTTATCTGACATTTTATTTTGTATTTAATATTTTTTAAATTTTCAATCATTTATTTCTTCTCTCTCCAACTTCTACCCCCCAACCCTGGGCATGGGGAGGGGGGGATGAGAAACTCTCATATAAGCATAGTCAAGTAAAACATTCCCACCCACATTCCACCTCCAAAAAACATTCTCATTCTGCAGCTTGAGTCTGTCCACTCTCTGTCAAGGGGTGGTCAGCATGATTCACCATCATCCACTGAAATTCTGGCTCCTCACTGCATTGATCAGAATTCTTAAGTCTCTTATTCACAATATTGATGTTATTGTCTAAATCGTCTAAATTCACCTCGTTCTGCTGCAATTCAAATAAGTCTTCTGAGGAGTCTGAAACAGCCTTTCATTGCGGTGGTATGCCTTACATTCCTTCCCCAGGTAACGGGCACCTCCTTCACTTGCAGTTTTTTGCCCCTACAAAAAGAATTGCTACAGGTCCTTTTCCTCTTTCTTTGATCTCTTGGGTGTATAGACCAAATAATAATAATATCACCGGGTCAAAGGGCATGTCCACTTGAGTAATCTTTGAGCCACAGTTCCACCTTGCTTTCCAGAATTGCTGGATGTTAGTTGTCTTTTTCAGAACTTGATACTTCCGCTCCTAACTCTTTGCATTCACACATGCCATAGGACCCTATCCCTGACAGTCACTCCCACCTCAACTCCTTAGAGGAATCCTTGTCTCACCTCCAGGGTCAGTAGTGAGGGAATAGTGTACTGGGAAGAATGCTGGATTTGGAGACAGTGGCCCTGAGTTCAAATCCTGTCTCTTGCTATTTATTTCCTAGATGATCTTGGGCATGCTCCTCAGCTCCTCTGGGCCTCGGTTTCCTCCAATGTAAAATGAGAGCAAAGTTGAACTGCATGACCCTGGGACTGTATGGGCCCTAAATCTCTGACCCCACAATCCCTCACACGGCAGTTTTTTTTTCCTTTCTAGTGAATTTTTGTAATGTGTCTATCTTCTGCATGGCTGCCAAACTGATTTTCCTCAAACAAAACCTGATCTTGTCACTCCACTTCTGAAAGGTCTCAAGCCCACTGGCTCCCATCATTATTACCTCCAGAGTAAAATAGAATGCCTTCAACCTGACAAGGAAAATCCTGCACAGCCTGGTACCCACATACCTCTCCAGACTTACTCCACATTACCCTTCTTCGTGTGCTCTCCATTCCATTCAAACTGGCCTGCTCACTCTTCCCCATACACAAAATGCCGTCTCCCACCACCATACCTTTGCACAGTCCCCGTATCTGGAATGGGCTTCCTCCTCACCTCCACCTCTTAGAATCCATCATTTTTTTCTTGCTTGCTTGCATGTTTACTTGCTTGTTTTACTTTTCTTTCTTTTTCCTCCTTTTCTCCTTTTCTTCCTTCCTTCTCTAACTCCCTCCCTCCTTCCCTCCCTCCATTCCTTGCTTCTGTTCTTTCTCTATATCTCCCAGTCTCACCCTGGCAAGAAGTACAACTGCAGCTCACAAGCCTGGTCTCAGCACTGATGGGCTTCAGCCTCCTCTGTTCCTGGTCTGGGCTGGTTGACACCTTCTAGGCAGCCTGGTTGCTCTGGGCTACCAAGGTCTCACCCTATAAGTGTAGAAGTGTGATAAGCTTTCACACCATCCCCACTGCATCATGGAACTCCTGAGGCCAAGAGATTTACCAGCCTCAGCCTCCCCTCTAGGACTACCCATTCCCTAGCTTCGATTAGCTCCTAAATTCAAATCCAGCCTCAGACACTTACTAGCTGTGTGACCCTGGGCAAGTCCCTTCAGCCTGTTTGCCTCAGTTTCCTCATCTCTGAAATGAGCTGGAAAAGGAAATGGAAAACCTCTCCAGCGTCTCTGCCAATAAAACCCCAAATGGAGTCATGGAGAGTCAGCCACAACTGTGAAAAAACTGAACAACAACGGCAAGTTTGCAGGCTCCAAAATCCTATTAAAATATGAGCCCTCTGAAAACAAGGACTATTTACTGTTCTCTTTGTAGCACCAGCATTTAGTATACCGTAAGTGCCTAATAAATGTGTCATTCATTCAAAGGCTCACAGGATCATCATTCTAGAACTAGCAGGGACATGAGAGGTCATGGAATCTAACCCCCTCGATTTACAGACAAGGAAAGAGTGGCCCAGAGAGAGGCCACACATGTGAAAGGATCTGAGGTAGGATTTGAACCCAGATCTTCCTGATTCCAAAGCCCATAGCACACCTAATGTCCTCTACCCCACAAGGCCCCTTCTCTGCACTGAGATGCTATGCCTTCAGTCACCGAAGTGTGCAATTTATGAACATCTTGGGAAAAGAATGACGCTGGTAAAACTGCCTTTTGTCGTCAGCCTCACCAGCCATCATACTTAGAGCATTATGCTGGTTAGTGGTAGTGATGACAGCTAGCATTGATGTAGAGCTCTAAGTCAGCAACCCTTTGAGGTGGGTGCTATTAAATGTCCCCATTTTGCTGACCAGGAAACAAGTCTGTGAGAGGTCAAGTGATCTGCCCAGAGTCACACAATCCCAAAAAAACAACCAATTACTGCAGCACATAGAGAAGCTGTGCAGCTAGGTGGCACAGTGGATAGACTGCTGAGCCTGGAGTCAGGAAGACCTGAGTTTGAACCTAGCCTCAGATACTTACTAGCTGTGTGACCCTGGGCAAATCACTTAACCATTTGCCTCAGTTTCCTCATCTGTAAAATGAATTGGAGAAGGAAATGGCAAAGTACTCCATTATCTTTGCCAAGGAAGTCACAGAGAGCTGGACACGACTGAAACCAACAGCAAGTTAAAAACAATTGTTGAGTCGAGCAATGAAATAAAATGGAGAAGTTATTTGGAGAAAGATGAGAACCATAAGCAGGCCTCTGAAGGCAGGAATGCATGTAGTGGGGAAAACCCTGGGGATGGAAGACCTCATGGCTCCCTCTCTTAGAATTACAGACTCATCCATGGAGAACTCAGAGGCACCTTCAAGGCCATTCAGCCCAACCCCCTTACTTTTCAGAGGAGGAAATAGGGCCAGACTGGTGATGGGACTTGGTATGTGACTCAGCTTCCCCCAATGTTTGCTCTTCTGTAAAATAGGTTAAAACATCATTCCAACATCTGTATCACAGGGTTATTTGGACAAATGTTCTGTAAACTTTAAAGCACTCTAACAAATGTGATTCACCATTAGCGTTATTTTGATAGGGAGGAGGACATCCCAGGCAGGAGGTACAAAGCCCTTCGAGCAATTTAGTTTATAAGGAACGGTTATTAGGAAGGAGATCAATTTGGCTGACTCGAAGAGCAGAAGCCAGAATAGGTCAATGGCAGGCTTAGATGGCATTTAGGTGAGGGGAGCCAGTAGGGATTAGATGAGGTCTCTTCCAGCTGTGAGAGTATTCACGTTCCACCAACTGCTCAGTGAAGACAATGACCTGTTCCTAGTTGCTGCCCTCTAACCACCAGAGAGGGGCTCTGGCTGACAGAGATGGCACCAATGCCAGGGGCAGCCACTGAGGAAAATGTCCTCTCACCTTTGGCCTTGATTTCTTTTACACTTGAGTCTATAGGAGAGGCAGCATGGTACAGTGGAAAGTGTTGGGTTTGGAACCAGAGGTCCTGGGTTGAAATCCCATCTCTGCCACATAATCCCTATGTGACTTTGAGAAAAGTCATTTATTCTCTGTAGGGTTCAGTTTCCTTAGTCCCTTCAAGCTCTATGCAAATTCCAGTTTTCCAGAAGAGCCCATCCCAGGGTATGGTGGTTAATTGAGGCTTGATTTGGGGAACTTTAGTGTCTCACAGGATCTGTGCCGCAAAGGTGGACCCCCCAGTTTCCCACCCTTCCCTCTGGCATACTCCATTATCTTTGCCAAGAAAACCCCAAATTGGGTCACAAAGACTAGGACGCCACTGGGTGGAGTGGGAAGGGTCATACTTCATTCTCTCCCTAATTCCCACCCACATGGAATGACAAGATGACATTCCTTACGCTCTGACTCCAGGGTTAGGAGGGATATCAGAGACCCAGATCTCTGTAGCAGACAGGACCCACATTTTTTAAAACAAATCGGGGTTTGATTTATCGTTCTGTTGTTACCCAGCCTTAAGAAAGTGATGCAGAAGATGTTAATAATGCTCGTTAAACTTGAGCATGTGTATTTTTTAGGGGTGGGAGGACCCAGCTGTTAAACATTCACCAGCTGCTCTGACCTGACCTCCTTTGGCTTCCATTAAGTCCCAACTAAAATCCACCTTCTACAGGAAACCTTCCCTGACCCCTCTTATAAGACTCCAGGCCCTTCTCTCTGTTATTCCCTGTTTATCTTGTATATGGTTTATCTGTACACACGTTTTACGTTGTCTCCCCTGTTAGATTGTGAGTTCCCTGAGGACAGACTATTCATTACCCCTGAAGCACTCCACACGTGCCTGTCCTCATCCTTCTCCCATCTCTCTCCACCCATGTTGGGAGCCTGCTTAATTTCCAGCATTAAGCATGATCAGAGATGTGAATAAATGAAGTGACCAGGCCATGTGGGTCATTCAAGGAAGAACCATGAACTCCATTTACTGATGCTTAGAACAAAGTTTTTAAAGATTCAAATATCCTTATCTCAATCATATCCTGGAATATTATCACTAATAGACTAGTCTGCCATACCCGGAAGTAGCTTGGATAAGACAAGGCTTGTTATCAAGGACCCAGGAAGTCATGGGGAAGGTCAGTTGTCTTTTATCAAAACGTATCTTACAGGACAAAGGATGCTCCCTGAGAGCAGGCCACGATCTCAAAGACATCTGCCTAGAAACCTATCTCAAAGATGACAGTCTTTAGCATAATAGGATAAGGAACATGTCCTTTTTGGTGCCTGAAGTTTGGGGGTAAAGGTTTTGATGTCAAGATATCAGACAAGTTCTTTCAAGTGCACCCCCAAGGTTCCTTCGGGGGAGCCAACCTTTGCAAGCCACATCACCTCGAAAGGAATTAGGGTACATAATTAAGGTCTCTTATCTGAGTCCTGGATCAGGCCTATTTGGCTCCCCACACATCCACACTCCAGAATCCAGCTTTAACCCTGCTCTTACATGATGCCTTGCTGATGACCCTTGGTTCAGGGACTTGTTGGCCCTCTGAACTAGAGTAATGCTGTGACAAACTCCACCGCTCTTTTGGGACTTAGCCTCAGTTCACTTGTGCGATCTCTGCCCCCTCCCTCCAGCCAATCTGTAAAGCTCCCTGAGGACAGGGGCTGGACCTTACAACTTTTGGTATCTTCCCATTCTGTGCCAGGTGTTCAATAAATGTTTGATTATATTTTTAAAGCACCCTAAGTTCAGCATGTGGACTGTGACTTTCAATGATTAACAATATCGGTTCTGGTAAAAACATGCAGACAGAGCCTCCTTGGCTAGGAAGGGGCAGGGTCTGTCTCCAGTTTTGTATTCCCCTTGCACAAAGTAAGTGCTTCATACATCTTTGCTGGATTTAGTGTGGGGAGATGTATCACGATGTCTGGGTGTGACTTCCTGGGATGATAGGCTGCTTCCACTTGGACTTGGCCATTTTCCCAAAGCAAGCGGCATGCTTGGCTCTTTGACTCCTGCTAGAGCAGGGTCAGCTAGGTGACCACAAGACACCAAAGACAGGAAGAAAACTAACAAAGCTCAATATTTGCAGTGGGAGTCCAGCCTTCACTCACAGAATTAGGATGGTCAGAATTAGGGCCAGGAGTCCAGGCTTGGAGATGTAGGTGAAGCCAGAGTGGGTGGGTTAAGCTCCAGGGAGAGCCAATTAAGAAACATGGAGAAGATCAGGAGACTCTGGAACATCTGAAGTTTATTTTGACAAAACAACGTGACAATTGCATGGCTCCTATGGCTTTTGAGGTCCAGAGTGCTGGGGTAGCAAATGGGAGAGAGGAGGCCCCCACACCCTTGGGATCCACTTTTAAACAGTCTAACAAGTTGTTGTTCAGTCTTCATGTGAAGGCCCCCAAGGAGGGGTAGCCCACCACCTCCTGAGGCGTGCCCTCAAGCCTAGACTGGCCCCATGGCATCTGATTCTGTCTCTGGGGCCAAACAAAGCAAGGCTGGTCCCTCTTCCACATGAGATCCTTTCCAGTACTTGAATGTGGCCATCATATCTGCTGCACCTCCACTTATCTAGGTCAGACATTCTTACTTCCTTCAATCAGTTCTCAAATGGCATGAGCTGAAGGCCCCGAACCATCCTGTTGACCCTCCCCTGGACATCATCTGGCTTGACAATATGGCTCTTAAAACACTGGCATGTGCCAGCTGTGGTCTGAGCAGGGCTAAGGATGGCGAGGCTTGTGCTTCTGTGTTCTGCTCGGTGCCTCTAAAGGCAGCATTCTTCAAAAGCAGACTTCATTAGCTGTTCTCATGGCCATGCCAAGCTGATGACCCATTGACTTGGCTCTACCCTCAAAACTCTCTTTCATGTGAACTCATCCATGTTGCTGATCCAGTATGTGGCATAGTAAATTAAGTGCTTAACTTGGAGTCAGGAAGACCCGAGTTCAAATCCTGACTCAGTCACCTCTCTTAGCCTCAGTTTCCTCATCTGTACATTACTGGGTTGTTGTGAGGATCAAATGAGATAATATATGCAAAGAAAGCACTTTGCAAACTTAAAGAGCTACATAAATGCTAGGTATCATCACCATCATCATCATTACTGCATGCCTATACAGGAGCTGGAGGAGGAAATGGCAAACCACTCCAGTATCTTTGCCAAAAAAACCCCAAATGGGGTCACGAAGAGTCAAGACATGACTGACCAACCACAAGAAGAATGTAAAACACAGTCCTTGTAGTAGCTAACAGCTTATTTGAAATAACAAGACACCCACATATGAAATGTTTAAGTAACCACACAAAGTAACCTCCAATTGTGATAATGATAGATGGCACAGATTAATGTCAGGTAGGGCAATTGGGGAAAAGAAACCTTGGGGAAATTAGGGTGAATCTCCTGTTGTTGTATTGAGTCATTTCAGTGGTGTCCGACTCTCCATGACCCCATCTGGAGTTTTCTTTGCAAAGATATTGCAGTGGCTTGCTGTTTCCTTCTCCAGTTCATTTTACAGTTAAGGAAACTGAGGCAAACAAGGTTAGTTAAGTGACTTGACCAGAGTCACACAGCTAGTTTGAAGCTGGATTTGAACTCAGGAAGATAAGTTCTTCCTGATTCCAAGCCTGGTGCTCTATCGACTGCACCCCCAGCTGCCCTTCCTAGAATAAAATTAGTCCAATCTGCCTTATCCTCTCTTCTTTCTTGCTGCTGTCTATTGACCTTCAGATCACTCCCTAGACTTTTTCAGTGACATGAATGCCCTCTCACAGTCTTCTTTCTCTAGCCCTACCATACTCCTCATCTGTTTCAGTGTTGATATCAATGATTGCTCTTGGGACGTGACTGAGAGGTCTCTCAGTATCCTGAATTCTAATTACCATCTCCATTCCACTGCAGCCTCACACCAGCATGGTCTCACACAATGGTTCATCATCTCTTGGCAATGTGCTACCTGCACAGTTTTGAGATCTGATGTGATTTACTGGTCCTTGACCCATCCCTGTTTCCCAAGTCCAGCTTTTCCTCCTCTGGCTTCACCTGCCTCCATGCTCAGCCTTGATGCCATGGTGTGCTACCACTCCCCTAAGACCTCCTGTCTCTCTGACCTTTAGCCAGACTTTTCCTGGGGAACCCCAACTCTCTGAGTTCTTCAGTCCTACTCCAGGACTTCTAAGCAGTTCAGTGATGGTGCATAACATGAACTGGACCCTCACTGCTGCTCATCCTTCCTCTCTACTCTTTTTGACTTCTAAATCTCCAAAGTAAGCAGCCTTTTAGCAAAATGTAGTTTCCCTGCTTAGCTCTTTTAATTAGGTCATTTTTGCTTTGTCTAAGATCATGATTGCTACCCCTGCCTTTTTCATCTCAGCTGAAGCATCATAAATTCTGCTCCAGACCCTTATCTTAACTGTGTGTCTCTCTCTGTTTCAGTTGTATTTCTTGTAAACAACATATTGTTGGATTCTGGTTTCAAATCCATTATGCTATCTGCTTCCATTTTATGGGTGACTTCATACCATTCACATTCACAGTTATGATTACTAAGCCTGTATTTCCTTCCATCCTATTGTTCTCTCTCTCTCTCTCTCTCTCTCTCTCTCTCTCTCTCTCTCTCTCTCTCTCTCTCTCTCTCTCTTCCTCTCCCTCTCTTCCCCTTCCCCCATCCCTCCTCAAGAGTCTATTTTACTTCTGATCCTGCCTTCCTTAATATGTCCTCCTTTCCATTATTCCCTCCCCCTTCCCTTCTCTTATTCCCTTCTGCTCCTACTTCCCTGTTGGATAAGATAGATTGAGTGTGTCTGCTATTCTTTCTTTGAACCAATTCTGGTGAGAGTGAGGTTCAAGCATTGCCAATCACCCTCCCATTTTTTATTCCACTGTAAAATCTCTTCCTTGCATGTCTCTTTTATGTAAGATAATTTTTTCCCATTCTTCCTCTTTTCCCCTTCTCCCAGTGCATCTTTCTCACCCTTTAATTAATTTTTTGAGATAATTCTATTATAGTTAACTCACACTTTTGCCTTCTGCGTATATACCTAACTGCTATAATAATGATAAAGTTCTTAGAAGTTACAATTATCATCTTCCCATGTGGGAATGTTCTTGTTCACCTTTTTATGCTTCTCTTGACTCTGATGTTAGAATATCAAATTTTCTATTCAGTTCTGGTATTTTTATCAGAAATATTTGAAAGTCCTCTATTTCATTAAATACTCCCCCCTCCCCCCACCAAAGATTATAATCAGTTTTCAGTTTTGCTGGGTAGGTTATCCTTGGTTGTAATCCTAGCTCCTTTGCCTTTTGGAATATCACATTCCAAGCTCTTTGCTTCTTTAATGTGGAAGCTGCTAGGTCTTTTGTGATCCTGACTGTGGCTCCATGATATTTGAATTATTTCTTTCTGACTGCTTTCAAAATTTTCTCCTTGACCTGGGAGCTCTGGAATTTGGCTAGAATATTCCTGGGAGCTTTCACTTTGGGAATCTCTTTCAGGAGGTGATCCCTTTTATGCACTTACCGTGTAGTGACTATCATTCTCACCTACTAAATTATAAGCTTTGAAATCATCATAGCTGACCAATGTACAGAGCTCTAAGTATTCTAGCACCCTTCCCAGACATTATCTCATTTGATCCTCGAAGGAGCTCTGTGGGGTGGCTGCTTGGGAGTTGGCTGCTTGGGAGTATTATTATTTCTATTTTTACAGATAAGGAAACTGAGGCTTAGAAGTTTGCCCAAGATTACATAGCTTGTGTTGGACATGGGATTTGAAGTCAAGTCATGCTTGGTTCTAAGAGTAAGGTTCTTTTGACCCTTAGACCGCACTGCCTCTCATGAGGGCGAAGTCCCCACCATCTTTGAATTTTGTATCAAGTACAGAACACTGCACTTAGCAGCTGATTTTAAAATGTTTATTGGGATGAAATGAATTTAACTGAAAGAAAACTTGGGTTCTAGTTCTGGTTTTCAGGCCACTCTTTGTTCTAAACTCCTTCCCAGATGTAAATCTAGTTATGGTGTATCATCTGACATTCTATGTTCTCAAGTTCCCGCCACCCTTGAAATCCTATAATTCCACTTTTTCTCTGTTGTTGTTCAATCGTTTTAGTCATGCCTGACTCTCCATGAGCCCATTTGGGGTTTTCTTGGCAAAGATACTGGAGCGGTTTGTCATTTCCTTCTCTGACTCACTGTACAGATGAGGACATTCACACAGCTAGTAAGGGTTAACACCTAGCGGCCCTTGCTTGATAGGAATAGTTTGATGGAAAGAGAGATGGAAGTAGACACCAGGGGGCAGCAATGTCATAACCACCTTAATCAGGCTCCGGAAAATTGTGTATATATACCTCTGCAACAAGCGAGCAAGCATTTCTTTATTAAATATCCACTATGTGGATACACTCGGTACCAGGGGTGCAAAAATGAAACAGCCCCTACTCTCAAGGATCTTCCATTCCACCAGGGAGAAGAACACAAGCATATACACGTATGCAGAATAAATACAAGGTTTGGGAGGAGGGTTCAAGGGGAAACATTAGCAGCCGGTGGGAGGGTGGGAGGGTGTGTATAAAATGCTTCAGGGAGAGAAGGTGACTCGAGGAAGAAAACTAGGGATTCCAAGAAATGGAGAAGAGGGTGTGTGTGCCCCGCACCTGGAAGAACTTGTGCAAAGGTTTAGAGATGGATTGTCACATGAGAACATTAAGAAAGCCAGTTTGTATGGAGTACAGGAAGGGGAGTGATATATGGTGAGGCTGAAAAGGCAGGTCCGAACCCACTTGGGACGTGTTTTTACTGTCAAACCAAAGAGTTTGTATTT
Organism: Pseudochirops cupreus; assembly: GCA_028627135.1. Taxonomy (NCBI): domain Eukaryota; kingdom Metazoa; phylum Chordata; class Mammalia; order Diprotodontia; family Pseudocheiridae; genus Pseudochirops; species Pseudochirops cupreus. The sequence goes on along the minus strand of CM053584.1, from coordinate 23,203,055 downwards.
ATGCCTCAAGATAATAAGCAGCCATCTGGAGCTTACTGAGCAGAGGAGTGACATAGAGCTGTGCTCCAGAAGTATTGCTTTGAGACTGCTTAGATGACAGATTGAGGTAAGGAAATCAATAGTACAGGCAAAAGATGATAGAGCTTGAACTAAAATGGTTGTGGTGGGAGTGGAGAGAAGGGGACAGATGTGTGAGATGCTTTGGAGGCAGAAGCAACTTTGCAACTGATTGGATATGTGGGGCGATGGACCGAAAAATAGAAAAGGGTCTCAAAGTTGTGACTAGTGGTATCCCCAGCAAGTTCCTCAGAGGAGAGAGTTTGGGGAGAAAGGAGAAAGGTAACATGGTGAGTTTCAGATGTTCATAGGATGTCCAGTTTGAAACATCCAACAGATAGCTGGTGAAGCAGGAGTGAAGGCCAGGAGACTGACTACACAGGCTGCAGAATCATTAGAGTCAAGATGATACATTATTTGTTCTCTGCCTTTCTGTCTCTGTCTCTCTTTGTTTCTTCTTTCTCATAGTTTCTTGTATTGGTTCTAATTCTTCTTTACAACATGACTAATATGAAAATAGGTTTAATATGAATGTATATGTAGAGCCTATATAGAATTACACACCATCTTGGGGTGGGGGTAAGGGAGAGATGGGGAGAAAATTCGGGACCCAAATCTTATGGAAGTGAATGTTGAAAGCTAAAAATAAATAATTTTTTTAAAAGAGAAAAAAAAATCAAGATAACAGTTGAGCTAATGGGAGCTGATACGGTCACCAAATGAGAGACAGAGTCTTAGAGTTGTACATTCATAGTTAGAAGGTATAAAATGGATGGAAATTCAGCTAAGGACACTGAGAAGGAAGAGTCAGGAATGAAGGAAGAGAGCCAGGAGATTCAGCTGTTACCAAAACCTAGGGAAGAGAGAGTGTTTAAGAGTGGAACATTGTCAAGAGCTCAAGAGGTATGAGTACTGAGAAAAGGCCATTGGACTTGATGAGCTGTGATCATCGTTAACTTTGAAGGCAAGTTTCCATGGAGTGATGAGGTGAGAAGTCAGAATGCAAAAGGGAGATAAGGCAGTGAAGGCTACAAGGGCAGTCATCTTCCTCAAGGAGTTTGGAAGGACGGAGAGCTAGCGGCAGCAGTAGCAGGGTCTGGTGAAGACTTTCTTAAGGACGGGGAAACCTTGAATGTGTCTGAAGACGGCGGGGAAAGAGTGCGCAGAGAGGAAGAGACTACAGTTCAAAGGGGGGCGCGTGCAAGGGGGCACTGCTCCCCTAGGGACTCCCCCACGACCTCGGAAACCCAAGCTGGGTGGCCGGGCCTGTCCTTCCACGCCTCTGCCATCTAAACTTGGATGTCCCCCATGCTGCTGTCCTCTGTCCTCTTCTCCTTTTGTGCTCTTTCATTTGGTTATCTTACCAGCTCTCATGGATTCAGTTGTGACTCTATGTTAATGGTTCTCAGATCTATTTGTGCAGCTCCCCGCTCTCTTCTGACCTCCAGTCTCACATCCCCTTCTGTCCCTTGGACATATCAAACTGGATGTCCCATAGACATCTTAAACTCTTGTTCAAAACAGCTCCATGTCTTTCTCCCCAAACCTTCTTCTGTTCCTAACTCTCCTATTGCTGTTGATGGCACCACCATCCTCCAGGTCCCCCAGACTCACAACCTAGGACAGTCTTTGACTCCTTTGTCTCACCTCCTATCCTGTTAATTTCATCTCCACAATGTCCCTTGTGTTCACCCCCTCAGACTTGTGATGCTGCCACTGCCTGGTGCAGGCACTTATCACCTCAGGTCCCAGCAGCCTTCTGCGTGGTCTTCCTGCCTCAAGCCTCTTCCCACTCTAATCCATCTTCCCTCATCTGGATTTTCCAAAAGCACAAGTGTCTGCCCTGTTCATAAACTACAATAGCTCCCTATTACCTCCAGCATCAAATACAAAACCCTGTTCAGTGTTTAAAGCTCTTCATAACCCTCCACCTCCACCCCCAACCTCTAGTGTTCTTACGGCTCACTGCCCACCACTCTGGATTCAAGGACGCCAGCCTCCTTGATGTGCTTCACACAAAACCCTCCCTCTCCGGCTCCAGACATTCTCTCGGGCTCTCTTCCGCATCTAGAATGCTCTCCCTCCTCATCTCTGCCTTGGTGTCCCTGACTTCCTCAGGTACCATGAAAAATCCCACCTCTCTCGAGAAGCTTTTTCTGGTCTCTGGTCCCCCATGATGCTAGTGCCTTTCCTTTGTCAACGATCTCCATGTTATCCTGTCTATATGCTCTTTGTCCAAAGCTGTTTGCACACTGTCCCCTATAATGAGAGTAAATTTATTATGATATAACGGATTCAATTTTGTATTAGGCGATGAAGTGTTCTGGTGTCTGTTTTTCATAACTTGTTTTTCAATATTATGATAAACAAGCATATGTGTTGTATAGGCTAGTCAACAATGTGTGCGTTCATAAACAACTAGGAAACATATGGGACCGCTGGAAATGACAGACTACCAACAGAAAAATTTGTTAAACAACTTCCTCATTAGCTCATATCATCAAGCAAATTAATTTGATGAACAAATTAGATTGTTTACCATCAGTCAGAATTTGGATATAAGCAGCCAAGAATATCTGTAGTTAAAAATACAAGAAATCCACCAGCCTCCAGCTTGACCTTGGGGCATGAGAGAGGCTGCTCCTGCAGTCACCACATCAGAGACTCAAGAATGGGCCATGACACTTGTGTGCAGGGCTGATTGATTGGCTGAGATTTATTGGCTTGCTCAGCAGTTACCTTTGGGGAGACATATGCTCTCTGGCTAGGCAGAGAGTAATATGGGTGAAATTTAACAAAAAGGTAGACTGAGGCAATTTCCCAAGTAAGATAACATTTATTAGCAAGGGCATGCTGCCTGCCAATAAAGGGGTTGGTGGTTTATTTCCCTTGATGGAAGTGGAGTCAATGCCAGTGTTTGCAGCCAACATCCAGTTTTGAAGCCCTAAGGAGCAAAGAGAGACCTTTGGGATCCTGCCCATTGGTGGCTGAGACAAAAGCTGTATAGTAACTGTGGCATATGTTGGTGAAGTTTTAAAGAGGGGAGGGAGAAGTTTATACTTCTGTTCAAAGTAAATATTCCTTTGTAAAAGCTGGTTGATTTTAAGTTGTTTTAAGTGGAACTGGGGCACTAGTGACTATAAATTAACAGTGGGGAGCACAGAATGGGAGCTCAAGCTGAAAACATTAGGGAAAAGATGCCCTAATCCCTAAGGGGTGCGTGCCCCTAGAACCCAGAGGCAGCGAAACAGCCAGCCTCGACCTAAGAGAATTAGGCAATGTTTGAATAAGTAAATGAATCAACCTTAGTGTGGATGAGTTTATTAGGTGGTTGCTCACTCCAACAGGAGAGAGAAAGAACTAGAGAGAGGCAGAATTGAGGATGTTCTAAAAGAAATATATGATTGGCAAACAAAATGTCCTGGGCATGCATGGAGAACAAGGGACAGGCAGAAGGGGCGCAGCCCATGTGTTCTGTTGGTATTCTTGGCATCTCAAGAGAAAACCAGGCAGGTCCCCAGTATGTTGAGGGAACCCCAGGGCTAAAGTCAAGAGAGGACAAAGATGAGAATAACCCTAGAAGCTAGGAATGAATTCTAATCTGCACCCCTATCATTGAGATCAAGGATACACCAGAGCACGGGGGTGAAATGGGGCAAGAGTGCCTGCCCCCCCCCCTCGCCAGGGCCTCCAGTCTCCTTAATGGGGCCTCCCCTCAGCCTGGAAGTCTACGAGGTCACTGAGAGAGTAAAGACATCATACAATTGGACGCTCTTTGCTTTCATTTCCAACCCTCCAGGAAGCTGCCTACGTTTGCTGCATCCCCTGGCTCACTTCTTGTTCACTCTTGACAGTCTGGTTTCTGACCCTGCCGTGCTACTGGAGCCCCTTTCTAATGGAATTTTAATTGCTAAATCCAAAAGCTGTGTTTCTCTGTCATCATCCTCCTTGGCCTTTAGGTAATTGCCATTGTTGGTCATTTTCTCTCTCCTGCATACTCTCTTGGCTTCCATGACAATGTTCTCTCTCTCTCCCCCTCTCTTTTCTCTCTCTTCTCTCTCTCTCCCCTCCTCCCTCCTCTCCTTCTCTCTCTCCTTCTCCCTCCCTCTCTCTCCCTCTCCCTCTCTTCTATCCTTCTCTCTCTCCCTCTCCGTCTCTCTCTCTCCCCCTCTTCTCCCTCTCTTTCCCTCCTTCTCTCTCTCTCTCTGTCTCTCCTTTCTCCTCTCTCTCCCTCTCCCTCCTTCTCTCTCTCTCTCTCTCTCTGTCTCTCTGTGTCTCTCTTCTCTGTCTCTCTGCCCGCTCTGATCACTCCTCAGACTTCTCTCTTTACTAGGTCTTTATCTGTCTACTGCTCCCCTCCCAAGGTTCTAACCTGTGATCTCTCCCTATTTCTTTTTACTCTCTTAGTGATCTCATCAGCTCCAGAGTCAATTCAGTGATCTAAGAAGATGGTTCCCAAATCTCTGTATCTAACCCTAGTCTCTCTCCCAGGCATGAGCATCACCAATGGGCTGTTGGGCATCTGTACATGTCCAAGTGGATATTTAGGCATCAATATATCTAAAATAGGTCTCCTTATCATATTTCCTCTCCCAAAGTGCCTCTTCTCTAAATTTTCATATTTTTTTAGAGGCTCAAAATCTCTTGAGACTACAGCTCTAGTGGAGCTCAGAGTCCCATCACATCCAACTCCCTCATGTTACAGAGGAGGAAGGCCTGCTTGGAACTAAAACCCAGGGCTTCTGACTTCAGCTGACCCTACAGCACGTTCTTTATGCATCATGGATAGGCGAGTAGGGCACTGTGGATACAGCATTGGATCTGGAGTCAGGAAGAGCCGCCTCACAGCTAGCCGACAATTACTAGTTGTCTGTCCTGGGAAAGTCACTTGTTTGCTTCAGTTTCCTCAACTAGAAAAAAAGGGAGGGGGAAAACACTATCTACTTCCCTATGTTGTTGAGAAGATTGAATGAGTTAATACTTGTAAAGTGGCTGGCACATAGTAGGTGCTACATAAATGTTACTGTATTACTGTGAAGACAACGATGGAATCAAGAGATCATATGATTGTGTCAATCAGCTTCAGTTTGCTTTTCACAAGCTTAGTATTAGACTGTCTTAGTATGAGAAAGAGTGCAGAGGAATGGCTATGTTGTGTGACCTTGGAGAAGTCTCTTTACCTTGTCAGGCTTCAATTTTTTCATCTGTAAAATGGGGGTGTGGGGTGTGGAATGAACTCAATGGCCTCCAGGGTCCTTTCCTGCTCTAAAGCTATACTCCTAATATAAGTCCAGAAAGAGGGGAGTAATAGTTCAGTGAAACTCTGAGTATCCCTTCTGATCTCTCCACTGCCCTGTGAGGTAGTGGGGCCAACATTATTCATCTCATCCAGGTTCCAAAAAATTAAATGTCTTTGCCCACAGGTGCACAGTCAGTATCAGAGGCAGGATTTGAAGGAGGTTCTGAGGCAGCAGCAGATGCCCAACCAGTTACTCCACTGCTACTGCTTTGACCATCTCTTCTCTTTAGACCACTTTGCATCTGCTGCCTGCCTGCCTTCCTTCCTTCCTTCCTTCCTTCCTTCCTTCCTGGGACAAAGCAGGGCATTTGGCGTTAAGTGACTTGCCCAACATCACACAGCTAGTAAGTGTTGTGGCTGAAGCCAAATTTGAACTCAGGTCCTCCTGATTCCAGAGCCAGGGCTCCATTTACTGCTCCACCTAGCGGGCCCCGCTTCTGCTGAACGAGATGCCCCTCCCAGGATAAACTCATCACTTCTAAGGCTTGCCAACCCAAGCGTTGATTGACACCATCCGCAGCCTCCTGGCCAGTAATGGGAGAACTAAGCATCAAACTCTTCCAAGTGCCTTCCTCTGTAGAGCTCTGAAACTGGACATTTTGGACTCACTCCACTCCGCTCAGCTTCTGCCGCCCTGCATGACTTCGTCTCCACAAAACAAGATACACGCTGATGTGTCCCCCCGCCCCCCATTCAGTCCGCTCCTCCTTTCCTGCCCCCCTTTTCGACATCATAAGCTCCTGAGGGCAGGAATTGTCTTTTTATTAGTTTTATCCCCAGGTCTTAGTAGAGGGTCTGGCACATGGTAGGACTGGACTGGATGGGTAGCACCGCTGCTAGCAAGCCCCCACACTATGGGCCCTCTCTCCAGCAGCTATCATGCAGGGGTACTCAGCAACGTTTCCTTCTGACGTTGCAGCCTCTGCAGCCAGAAGAAAGCTCTCAGTAAGCTCAAACGTGCAAGACTTTTACCGATGGAATAATTTCAAAGAGAAGCCTTAGCACCTCATCTGCCTCTCACTTGGAGCTGAAACACGAACTTCCGGTTACTTGGGGACTTCACAGCCTTTCGCTGATGGGTTTTTTTTGTTTGATATACGTAACAGTGCGCCACTTCCTTCTTTAGTTTGTTGTCTACGGAAAAACTGAGGAAAACTACTGGCCAGAGTTAAGTGTTTACTACCGCACAGCGCATCATCAACCGAGCTGCAACAAGCGCATCATCAACCGAGCTGCAACATTATTTGTAAAAACCCTGCTTCCCCTACCGTGCGCTCTGCTCAGAAGGAAACTGAAGGTATCGTTCAAGGTTTGTATTCAGAGATCGTAGGACCCGGATTTTCGAAATCAGGTGCGATCGCTGAAGAACTTAGAGAGTTCACAGTTCCGAAATTTAAACCAGAAAAATCAGGGGAGAGCGCGAACGCAGTCCCCCACTACCACAAATTATGCAGTCGAGTTTCCCGCATTTGGGGAAATCGCAGGGGTCAGCCCATCCGGAGTGCAATGGATAAGCCTCGCCCTGGGAAAACCACCTTCGTGATCATGGAATCACCCCTGCCAGGTAAGTATGCTCTTCTGTCTCCACTACCCCAACTACCCTACCAGCAAAACACTGTTCTCATATGGTGACCTGTACGCATTTATTTCGGAAGTACTAGACAACAACCTCAATAATTAGACTCGTTCTTTGATTGAGCTACCAGGATCCCCGGGGGGCGAAGTCTGTGTGTGTGTGTGTGTGTGTGTGTGTGTGTGTTTTCTTCCTATAACACAGACCATCAGCCACGGCGCTCCTTCATCTGCATGGCTCCACCCACAGGCTCCTGGATTGGTCCAGCACTTTCAACGTGCAGTTATGCTGGGCCGCGCTCGTGAGCTGGCAGGGGGAGTACGGGCCAGAAATTTTACGCACGCGCAGAAGCTGGACAGTGTAACTTCCTTTTTCCGGATGTTGCGCCTCGTCCTTTTCCATCCCTCCAAATGACATCGTATCGTGTCTTGTGTGTACGTAATTGTTTGCATGTTGTCACCCCTGTCACGCTGTAAACTCCTTCCTGACAGAGAGAGGGTTTTTGCCTTTCTCTGCATCCCCAGCGCTTAGCGCTGTGACTTCCCACACCTCCAGGGCCGCAACCCTCCATCTTAAATGTTTTGTCTCCTGGTTGTAGGTAGAACGTGAACTCCCCAAGGACGAAGACTCTTTAGTTTTGCTGGTCATTGTATGCCAAGCGCTCAGCGCAGTTCCAGGTACATAGTAAGAGGCTAATTCCGGGATTGGTCCAGCACTTTCAATGTGCAGTCATCCTGGGCCGCTTACTGATCAACTTGACAACCTGTCCAGCCAAACTGCGGTTCGGTGAGCAGTCTCGCAGGCTTGAGGCAGCCAGGTGGCCCAATGGATAAAGCACTAGGCCTGGCTCAGGATAAATTTGAGTTCAAATTCAGCCTCCTACACTTCCTAGCTGTGTGACACTGAGCAAATCACTCAACCTCTGTTTGCTAGAAGGGAAAAAAAGGATCCACTGGAGAAGGAAATGGTAACCTGGTGCTCCGGTATTTTTGCCAAGAAAACTCCCAGGATAGCTATGGTCCTTGGGGTGCCGAAGAATCAGACACGGTTGATCAACAACCACCAGAGCTGGAAGGAAATTCACCTCCAGATGGGGAAACAGGAAGGTAAAGGGACTTTGCCCGTGGTCCCGCGGGCAATTAACTTGGATTCCAAATACTGGCTAACATTCATATAGTTTGCAAAGAGATATGTGTGTATACACATACGTATGTACATATAATTATGAAATCTTTTTTTTCTTCCAACCCTATGATTTAAGACCTCATTTTGAAAGGGGTTGGGGGAAGTGGAGAAGAGCTGAAGGAGAGGTTAAGGGACTTGCCAGTAAGTGCCTAAGGTAGGATTCCAACTCCGGTATTATTGACTTCCTCTCTATCCACTGTGCCACTTCGCTGTGCTCTTTCCCCCAGCACTTCACTGGGTTTGCATTGCCCCCTGACGCCTCCTTCCTGACTCTAGAAAGCCTCATAATCTTCCATCAGTCGCTTCCCTCATTCCCCCTGCTCGGAAGACAGATATTTCCTATTTGTGAGACCCAGGCGACAAACGTCTTAAACTTTGTTCCTCATTTTCCGTACCTGAAAAACGGAGGCCAAGAGAGTTGGCCCTAATGCCGCCTATGGCGGTACTTTGCAGCTTTGAATTTCTAGAGCACTTCGGAAGGTCAGACCTTTCAGAAAAACGGAACTTGAATTCGATGATGACTAGCTAATTACGTAAATCTCGACAGTCATTTAAGTCAACAAAAACAACTAAAAATAACAGTCGCTAAAGTCATCAGTTACCTGGTGACAGTTTCCAACAGCGCTGCTGTGTTGCGAGAATCCTTTGAAAAAATTAAGATGGCAGTTTGGTAGAAGAAAGGTTATAACTGTATTCAAGAAACCAATTAGTTTTTAGATGAGATGAGAAGAACTACTTTTCTCATTAAAAAGTCAGGGGGCGGCACGAGAACGCCAATGCCATTTCCCCCCTTACAAATTACGTCAGTTGAATTTCATGTCTTTTGGACAAGAACATATCAAACCACTCCAAATGACCGAACAACAGCCATTTTTTGATACTCCGGGAAATCCGAAGCTTCCACACCCACCCAGAGTTCACTGGACAAGCCGTCCTATGGGGCAGAGCCTGTTTGTGACGGACCCTCACACTCTGACCGTGGTGACACCCGGCCAGTTGCACCTGTATCCCCTGGGAGGGACATCACATCCTTCCAGATTCCCTCTTCCCACTAGCTGGAATTCCCTGCTCCTCTCCGGGCTGGGTCCTTTTGTAGTCCCCTGAACTAGCGGTTTTTTCAGCCAAGGAGGGATTTCTTTATCTGCATATTCCCGCCTCCTCGCTCCTGGTCTGTCATGACGTCATGATAAGGCTCCCTCCCCCATGAGTTTTCCTTCCTTTCTTTCCAAGTCCATTACCCTCTGGTTGCTAGGCGACGCTCATCCCCGGTGTTTTATCCACTGGGAGCCCTGCTGGGTGTCCGCACCCGCACGAGTCGATGCGTGCTGGCTTGGGCTGGGGAGATCTAGCTGGACACAAGACAGATTTGCCCACCCAGCTTGTCTTCGACTCCTCCTGTCTGCTCCATGTGTGGGCCTCCGGGTCCTGACCTTGACTCTGAGGTTCAGTCCTACTCTGACAAACTGGAGTGAGGGCAGCCTCTGTGTCCCCAAACTGCTTCCCAACTTGGGATCAGGGAGATTCGGGGCTCAGGAGGACTTGAGAGAGAAGAGGAAACCGAGTCCCAGAGAGAAGAAGGGACTTGGCAAGTAAGGTCGTAGCAGTCAGGATTCTAACCCAGGGTCTTTGACTCCCTTTACACCACACTTCCATCACAAAGTAGAGGAGAGCCAGTAATTTTCTTTAGTATACTAAGCCTTTATGGAAAGGTTTATGGTATAATCATACTTTAAAACACCCCTCAGCCACTCCCCAGAACCACATTCTGGTTGGACAATCTACCCTCCTTCCCTTATTACTCTCCACCTTATGTGGAAAAAATCTGGGTGCCAGTGTGGGGAGGTGGGGGTGTGTGTGGTGGGGTGGTGGGATAGGTTTGCTACCCAGGAGCTTATAGTGTGATAGAGGTGTTATTTGCAGTTAACAAGTACAGTTAATAAGTACAGTTAACTAGAACACCCAATATTACAGACAGAACAAGAGATGTGGGGGGGGGGGGGGCAGGCATGTGGGTGGGAGAATCT